>CM033645.1:14369492-14386765 GCA_019512145.1 Engystomops pustulosus
CACGCATAAAGCTTGAAACTTTGCTCTATGTTAAAGGAATCTTCCATCAAAATCCATCATGATAAACCAGGGACACTTACCTATAGATCCAGGCACCGGGACTGTGGTAATCTTCTTATATTTCTTATCCATGGCCTCCCTCCTTCTAAAATCAACTTTAATGCTAATGTGCCTAAAACACTTTTAAAAGAGCTCCTCCATGCTGCAGCTTCATAGGCTGTTTAGGTTGATTAGATTGTGGGGACAGGGACTGATTTGGCAAGCTCTGCGCAGCGCTAAGGAATCTGTGTGTGCTAAATAAATAAAGAATTAAATAATAGGATCTGCAAGAGACGAGCCTTTTGATTACCGATGGCACTTATATTGCCTTGGTATACATGGTGCATAAATGGATTATAACATCATTCAAAAGATCTCTATATGATGAGTTGAGCCCAAGTGGGACTGAAATTTTTTTTTTTTATTAAATAACGTAAAATAAAAGTGTTTCTTAATTTAAAAAAAATGTAAAGGTAAAACATATGTATGTTTGGTATCACCATGACCCCCTAATAAAAAAAATTAAATGTCATAGCCCAAACGGTGAAAACTCTATCACAAAATTATAAAAATATTTTTTATTATGTCCCCCCTGCCTTATTCCACTCCTTATTCTACTCTTTATTGATTTTCAACATACCTGTCTTGCTGACTTTGTTCTGCGCTGCTGACAGTTAGGCTAGCAGGGATGGACAGGTGGCTCCTCCAGTCACTTTCTGGACCAGGACTCTGATAACCCTTTTGAGGTTTTTCTGCCCACTTCCCAGTGCTATAAGTCTTCTTTGGAGCCTAAATCTTTTGACTATGCATTTGTCTTACGATTCTGTACTTTTCTGTCTTTTCCTGTTTGTGTCGCCATGTATTTTTGGAGGCAGAAAGGGAATATCCTCCAGTTGTCACCTACCACTTAGAATAGGATGGGCTATTAGGCAGGTATAGTTTGATCGGGTCTTGCTTTAGGGCTCACTGTCCATTTCTGTCGTACCTTGCCATCCTTGCCCTTTCCAGCAGTATACATAATGATATTAATAACAATAATAAATCTTAATTTACAAAGCTTTATCATATTATGTAGCACTTTACAGATCATACACAGACAAAATAAGACATTACAGTGTAATAACATGGTCAGCTGAAACAACAGAAATGAGGGTCCTGCTCACAAGACCTCTGCCTACATTGCTCTATTTTTTTACTGTATAGCAATTGTGTGTGACCCATGTTTTTTTAAAGTCTGTTTCTTGTAGACGCAGGCAAGGAGAATAGAAAAGTCCATTGAAAAATGTAAGTATTAACCACAAATACCTCAAACAGCTTAAAATAATTCTTTACCTATAAACAAGAACTCTAACGAATTTTTAAGACGTTAAAACATCGATAAATTGGCAAACCGAGATGTAGATCTTACATTCACTTACTCTGGAAATTCGAGCTACTCCGAGCCAAGCCTTTTAACTCTGCGCATCTGCATATCTGTAATCTAAATTAATGTGATAGATCTCAGATTGGAAGTAATTCACAACAGGTGCCCTGGCAGTCCTACATGCGCTGCGCTATTTAGAATAATAAACTTCCTTAGAAGTGTTTCAAACATTACTGTTTATCCTAAGAACCTCGCTGGAAATCTCGTTCATCCCCGGCACCCTCGTACATTCTGATAATGCAACGTTCAAATGAAAACCAACTGATCTTGGAAAATTGACTTTACCCTGACAAGCTTGAGGAATCGCATGTACAACGATACGTTTACTGGCCAATTAAGAACACATTCATACACAGGGATCATAGGGAAGGGGAGAAAAATGACTTCATTAGAGCACATTAGATCCTAAGTAGTTCAAATAATATTTGCTCAAGTTAATATTTCCAGCATCGGATAGAGAATACACTTTAAGTAGATGGAATTCGGCAAAGGAGAAATTAGAAACAGACACTGGAACGTGGATTTAGGGAAGAATCACAAACAGTTGGGAAAGGTGATAGTCAGAGAATTTTTAAGCAATTTTTTAAATAATCGGGTCTACAGTAGTGGTGTGAAATACTCAAGAGTTATAATGAGACTCCGGCCTACTAATAATAATACAAGTGCAACCTGCGCCCCAGTATTATAATCTATGGAATTTGACTATAATGTGCGCAATTTTGTAACAAATTGCCATACCAAGGCATCCAAATACAAGAAACCTGGTGATGCCTCTAACTCTGACTTGTCTGACTGTCAGGTTACAGAGGTATCAGATTACATGAGTCCGTAAGTATATGGGGAGGAGATGTCAGAAGTCAGAAATACTGAGACCAGTAAAAAAAAGTATGATACAGATAGATTTCACTCCAGGTGATTTATTCACATCCATATTGTTCGTTACTACTTTAGAATGTCCTACATGTTGCTCCTTAACAACACGTTTTCTCTATATACCGCCTATGAAAGACAGTGTCTCTGTTCCCTAGCTCAGACATAACAGATCAAGGAAGAAAGTAATATAATGACCCTAAATGGAGATATCAAGGTAGGGAAGAAATGCAAGCCATGTGCTTCCCATTTGTCCCTGCCTACTTGCAAGCCCAGAGGTAAATCTCAGGTGACACCTGGGTAGAGGTCCTTACTTAGGGTTCATGCACAAAATAGTCAAAGACGATAGACAGACAGAGACACAAGACAGATAAACAGTAAGGTCAGACAAAACAAGTCAAAACCAAGATAGTGGCGAGGTACAAAATCCTGAGGCAGAAGAATAGTCAGTAGGTACGAGAAAAGGTCAGTAAAATCACAGTAGAGTATATGGCAACCAAAAGCTAGAGGACTTGTCTAACAGGTACCTAAATAAGGTAGGAAAAGGAATGTATGCAGTAACCGGACATTTGAGATAGGACACAATTGTGACTATGGGGAACCATTAATGACTAGAAAAACTAGCTGTTCCCTAATCAGAAATATTTTTGTCTTCCATATGGAGAGAAAAGTGTTGCGGAGCTTGCACTTACCTTCACTAGGAATAGGCCGGTGAACTTGAGTGCGTTCCGATGCTCTTCAGCGCAGCAGCGCCACCTGGTGGACGTCGGAGGAACTGCCTTAATGAATCCCGGCTGCACCCGAATCCACCGCAGAGAACCCGCCGCTGGATCGCGAATGGACCTGGTAAGTAAATCTGCCCCACTGTGGTACATGTATCATAGTTTTTTTTTCTTTGGTAAATTTTTTTTTTACTTGTGATACATATTCAGTTTTTCCTATCCTGGCAGGTGCAACTCTATAGCTTGCCACAGATAGCAGAGAGTCAAGTCCATAGCACCTTATCCCTTAAACTACCCCAGACTTTAACTACAATTTTAAGTGGTTCACTTTATGGGAAATCCTCCTTAACATAATACTACAGCAGCAGACTACATAGGGTTTCTTTGTTGTCTATAACCAATGAGATGCATAAATCATGAATCATCATGCAAAGATACTTTTTATGTACCGGTAGATCTTTTTCTACAATGATCCAGAATCTTGACCTATCTGGACGTTCAGGTGTCAATAGTGTAGCTGCTACATGATCAAATCCCAAGTCAACGGATCTTGCGTTCTATTTTTTTTAACATTTTTTATAGATTTTTTCCATAAAAAACGGATCTTGCGTTCTATTATACGTAACAGGTTAGATTTCACGCTCTTGAGGTTTTCTTGCATTTTATTAAAGAAAAACTATTGTATGGACTAAATTACATGGTCATTCCTAATCTTTAAATAAAGGGACGTCATAGGTCTTACAGTATTTGTCACATATAGATTATATATAATGCATAAAGTAAATGAAATAAATATATAATACTTAGTGATACCCTACTTTATTCTTTGTGTTATTTCTCTATCGATACATTCGTGTCTTACTCTTGCATTATATATAAGTACAGTAACATATCCAACAAGCCATGTAATCATTAGACGCAATACTTTACCCATCAGGGCAGTAATCTAATTAGCCATCACTGGCATCTACACAGCAGGGACCATCGTTCCCCGTGTGTCTTCCCTTTGTAACAATATGAAAGTGATTTAAATTTGATTAAAGTCAATTACGATTGTGTATTTTCTTTTCGGACGTCCTTTGAAGAACATACGTGACAAGTTTTCGTTCTATTAGATGTATGATTTGATTACCCAACCAATGTCGTAGGTGAGTATCATCAACATGTTCGTGTGGGTTTAGAATTGATCGGAAAATGGATGAAAAAAAGTTAGTCGGTTTTATACAAGATGTGTTTTTAATGACATTGTAATGCATTTTAAATTATGGCAAAACTCGATAAGTATAAATATCAAAGTGTCTGTTTGGCCCTTACTGTGTTTTAATTGGTTACAGACTAGTTTTCCTTTTTAAATAGGAAAAAAGGGGAAAAAATACTGGAGGATAGATACCCCTGTCATACCGTTTGGATATTGCGCAATGGTTAGAATCGGGCTCCTCATTCATCTCTCAGCTTATGCCGGATATGTAAAGGCATATCATCCAGGCATAAGATCTAGACAAGCAGGTCCTCAACATCCAAATTTTGGGCGATAGCAGCACTTCGGCGTTACTAGCCAAGCAGGTCCCTATTAGTGATATATTCCTCTACAGAGGCCATTTTGAGCCAAGAGAACCAAACAGTGGCCATTTTGGATCAAGCGGCTATTTTAGTATTAGCCGGGGGTCATGCTGGGGGTCATTCCCGAGTCTTCTTCTCAGGGCAATAAGTATAAACAAGGCCTCTGATAAGAAATAGTTTATGATTTATTAAGCTTTTCAAAGAATGTTCTGGTAAAATTCATTATGGCCAACAGCATTGCAGTATTCTATCTTCTGTTCATGCCCCTTTGATGATGATGTTCTGTTTGATTTAAGCAACTGCGCACTAATAAACTGGGGGGAGATTCTACATTCACTAAGAGACTGGTGTGTCTTGGGTTTGTGCTCTTGTCCCGGTACCAGGCAGCCATGAAAGATTAAATTTGAAAGTCACCTTGCAATGAGGGGGATTGAGCCCCAGATAAAAAATCTCTGTCAGTCCAATTGTAGCGATAGCAACACTTCCAGGACAACAACGCTACCAGGAAACTGGGTCTTTTAAGTTGAGTTGATTATTTATTTGTTATATTTCTAGTCATTAACACATTTTGGTTAGTAATGCCCTTTTTAATTTTTCGGTATATTTTGACAAAGGGCGTTTATGCCCAAAACATGTTAATGAACAGAAATATAATAAACCTTTTTCTGCTTCTATTCTTCCTTTATGGTATCTTGAACATTGTTTTGGTTGCAGAAGTCACAACTTAAATCAATATATTCCATATTTTCTGTTACTACTGTAAAGCTCTACTATTCATATTATATTTAAATCACCTGAAACCAACTATCCGGTAAGTTCAGCCAACCAACTACCATGTATGGGGTCTTCCGATTCGATGGCTCCTGGTTCTGACTTTTATTTGTTTTCAGTCTTATTCTTCTGATTCACTTGTGGTTTCTGCTTTTAATGACTATGACATTGTTTTAGGTTCTGTAGTATTTTTTTACAGTATTCTTTTTTTTTTTGGTTTCCGCATGACTTTTTTTTTTTGGTTTCCGCATGACTTTTAAAAATCTACCGTTACAACCACAGCTACAATATTAGTGACAACTCCAATAGCTTCAAGAGGTTCCTATCACTTTTTCTTTTGGGCAACATAGCACCATATCATCTTATCTATTGTCCAGAGACAAAATTTCTGTGCCCCAGTGCAAAACCTGTAACAGGATCCCTTCTAAGGGGCAAACGGATCTACCAGTACCAAATTTCACCATGTATGTGGATATGTACTTCTCTGCAACATGATCACAAATCTACTATCTCTATGAGAAGTCTGGTATGAGACTGGTATCAGCTGGCCCACCAATAACAGGAGATGCTGGTGCACAGCACCAAGGGGTCAAGCTATGGATAGTCACAGGCAGGCCGAGATCAGAGCTGGTAAAGACCAAAGCTAGGTGGAGAACATGGGTTAGGTCAGACAGGATAGTTTTGGAGTCAAAATTAATCAGGTTCACATCTAACTGTCAGCAGACCAGGAACACAGAACAGTGATGGAGTCCTACAAAAAAGCCATAGTCCTGAACTCAAAGTTCAGCCCAGAACAGACATCTTTAGAAGTAGCTACAGGACTTTCAAGGACTTTCTGTACGGTAAGTTGTCTATTGTTCGTGGGTTAGCTGGGATTAAACAGGTACACCTTAAGTTGAGGTCATATTTAGTAAGGCATCATGTGTGGACCCAGGAGAGTGGCTGAAGCTGAGGAGAGTGAGGAGGACACTAATGACACAAAAAGTCCACAAAGAAGGAATCAAGCTACTGGCCAGGGCCTCTTGTGTTATGCTATGGCGGTCTTTTAAAAGTAGTTCTTAATACTGTTATTTATCTTTGCCACTGTCCCCTAATGCAAAATATGTGCTACCCCCCTTCCTGCCCCCAACCATATTGCATTGTTTATAGTACTTGATTCTTCATATAGGAAAGAGACATCTCATGGGCTGCCTAAGCCTCCTGGGTCCAGGTATGACCACATCCTCTCAAGATATGGGGGCAGATTTACTTACCCGGCCCATTCGCGATCCAGCGGCGCGTTCTCTGAACAGGATTCGGGTCCGGACGGGATTTATGAAGGTAGTTCCTCCGCCGTCCACCAGGTGGCGCTGCTGCGCTGAAAAGCATCGGAACGCGTCGGAATACACCGAGCTGGACCAGGTGACGGTAAGCGCGTCCCAAGCGACACATTTTCGGTTTTTAAATGCGGCGGTTTTTCCGAATACGTCAGGTTTTCGTTCGGCCACGCCCCCCGATTTCCGTCGCGCACATGCCGGCGCAGATGCGCCACAATACGATCGCGTGCAACAAAATCCCGGGGCAATTCAGGTACAATCGGCGCAAATTGGAAATATTCGGGTAACACGTCGGGAAAACGCGAATCGGGCCCTTAGTAAATGACCCCCACGGTCTTGATCTTTGCACTGAAGGCCTCAGGTGATCTTCATTTTTGTCTAGATATGCCTGGTGTTTCATGGACATAGAATGAACTAAATGAAAAGTTAGGTTCAAAGAAGACTGGTTCCTTCAAGACACATTGGCACAACATGTCCACACAACACTTTACGGCCATGTGCATGGAGAGCTATGTCCTAAGATATAATGGGGGATTTGTCCACTACTGATCTATAGAAATAGCATTTCTTTTGGATAAAATTCTTGTGTTCTGTGCTGAACTTTCATTGTAGCTTCATGTTTTGTGTAATGGAGAAGGCTTCCAAGGGTGAACTCGGCCTTTCTCAGAAAGGAAAACAAAACATGGGCTGATTACACTTTAGAGAAGATAACAAGATTTACTGGCCTTAGACACATTGCACAAGTAATAATTTGCCAAAACATGATAATAACAACCGAAAAATGCTTTTGAATAAAATATTTTCTGACGTAACCCAACATGTGTGGCTGCGCTGCTTTACCCCAATGTTTACATTTCACTTTATTAACCTTTTCTCTCATATTGGTTTTTCTCAACTGAATTAATTCTGGAATTATGTAAAGATTTATATTTTTTAAAGTAAGATGGAAAAATAAAAGCCATGGGTCAAACATATCGAATTACACGCATATGTTTTACTGCCCTTCGACACTCCATTGTTAGAGTCCTAAGATACGAGCTTATTACAGGTCACCAAACTATGAGTGGGAACCATTGTGATCAGTTGTAATTTACATGGAAATTCGGTATTAATTGTTTAATTTCCCAGCATCGTTCTCCTGGGAGAATGACAAACTATGTGGTGTCCTTTCTTTGTACTAGTCACTAGGGCTGCATCCACCACTTTTATAGCCATAGAGTTAAATAAATCACTATACAATATATATGAGGACTAGATCCACTAGTGCTGTAGCCCTTTATGATGTGAAAATTCAAGTAAATATTTTTGAAATCCAGTTTTTATGGTGCAAACAGGTGCAACCACATCTTTCTTGAATCAATCTTACTTTAATAAAGTTTCCGTAGGCTTACATCACAATTTCAGTTGCTTCAGACACTGATATTTTGTGTTCCGTTCATTTCCAGAGGCTTTATTGTTATAGAACTTTAACACAGAGATCTCCAACGTAGAAACTAGGACCCACCTGTGGTCTGTTCTTGGGACCCACCAATAGAGCATGTCCTTGGAGCCCACCAGTAGAGTCTGATCATGTCGCCTTGAGTTCATCACTGGGTCAGATGCTGTTTGTTGAATATCGCCATGACGTACAGTGAAGTACACAAAGTTTAAGGTACCACTGGAGGTTTAACCTGTTCATACCCAGCCTGAACCTGGAAATTTTTATAGCCTTTTGTACTAAGGTAATGTCTGTTGACATATCCAGCCAGACGATTCTACACCAGGTCCAGCTTGGTGTAGAATTGCTATATAAACTTGGCCAGGAAAGGGTACGTGATGAGAATGCCCACCCGGTCTGCTCCACAGACTGTCATGCTCTACTCAACCTTGTGTGGCTCCGTAAAGGGGGGAAATAATCGCAATTCTGGTCTGTGCTCCAGGAACTGCGACAATATCAAGGCTTACAAACCAAACATCTTGGAGAACTAAACATGGATCTTCTGCTCTAATACTACTGCATCTTCATGCAATCCCCGGCAGACTTGATGGTGAGATCAGGTCTCTGTTGGAGCCATATCATGACTCTAAGGACTCAATTTTCTTTTTTTTATTAATACAGGCGGTCCCCTACTTAAGGACACCCGACTTACAGACAACCCATAGTTACAGACGGACCCCTTTGCCCACTGTGACCTCTGGTGAAGCTCTCTGGATGCTTTACTATAGTCCCAGGCTGCAATGATCAGCTGTAAGGTGTCTGTAATGAAGCTTTATTGATAATTCTTGGTCCAATTACACCAAAAATTTTGAAACTCCAATTGTCACTGGGGCAAAAGAAAAAAAATTGTCTAGAACTTCCATTATAAAATATACAGTTTCGACTTACATACAAATTCAACTTAAGAACAAACCTCCAGACCCTATCTTGTATGTAACCCGGGGACTGCCTGTACTATGGTAAATCTTAGAAGATAGTTCTTAATGCCATTGAGGAAGATTTATAATACTCCATGCCACTGTGCTAGATTTATCTGGAGGATCAAGCCAAGGGTTATGTGACAGCCCACCCAGCCGCACCCTCCCATCATGTCCCTCCACGCCCATTTTACATTTAGGTGGCGTAAGGGGGTAAATAGGTGAAAATTCTGTCCATGTGCCAGGAGTCGTGCCTATTTCTGGGCTTGTTCGCCAGTTGGCTGTATGTCTCGGATCATTGTCCTTGCCTACATTTGAAAGCATTCTAGCATTGAAGGGTTTTTGCAACGCTGCCTAAAACTTTTGCACACAACAATACCTACTTGCACACAACAAAGTACATTTTCCACAACTTCAGAGTTAAAACATGAATCCAATCACCATACAAGCAAATCAAAGTGTTTCAAGCATGTAAACGCTCTTACTCATGGTACAAATATCCATATATTTACTCTTCTTGAAGTCGCAACTACAACACTCAAGCTTATTTTCTTTTATTTCTCCTCTCGTCTAACCGAGAAAACATAAAAGAACAAAAACAAACATAAAAATCCCCCATAAAGTAATAAAACACACAAGCCTAGAAAGCCTGTCGTAAAAAGCAGACCCAAAAAAAAGAGTCGGAAACAGATCCTTCTGGTCTTGTTATGATTGAGACAATAGTAATTGTGAATCCAGTTTGTTCTCAGAAAGTCTTTGACCTTGACTGCTTCTTTCATTGGAACATTTAACCTATAGTCTTGATTTCCATTTGCTGAATGATGTCTATTGCAGGGTTTAATGCTCTGCTAGGTCTCCTTTCATTTCAGCTGTCCCATATGCTGCTCCGGGGGGAAATGTCATTCATGGATAGAACAGTTCCAATTGTAGTTGCAGTGACAAGTGAATTATTTGTTGTCCTGACCTAACTGCCTGTTTATATTTCCGTTTGATGTAATCAACATTCATAAAATGCCTCTTCTCATACTTAACATTCTGCCGTATGAATTGGCTTCAAAGCCATAAGCTGAAGAACTGGGAAGAGATTGGGTTTCCTGCCAGGTAAGTACTTCCAGACACGTTATCTGCTATATCATTACAACGTTACTCCATTTGTTACTGTACCACGAAACACAATCCTTGCATTATATTCAACATAAAAAGCTGTTTCTGTAGCATCTTGTCATCATCCTGTGAGCCGGGCTTTGAAGCAGTTTCAGATTCGGTACTCAGTGCATAACAGCAAAGGCTCAATTGCTCAACACGGTATTATATACCCAGATGGGGTTAATTGTCAGATAAAAGAATAGCCCCTTTCAGTTTACCTTTTACAATCTCACTCACCCTGGATACGGAAGACAAGAAAGTCCATGATAAATATCAAACTTTCTAATCAGAAGAGAAGCAGGAGTTGGATTTGAAATCTTAAACTTCATCCAAAAACAAGAAAGGAGGCCACTTTGCGATGCCGAAAGAAGAAAAACAAGACTTCTAATTTTTGGGGATTTGTCATGTCATAGTGTGAGGGATGGAAAAGTTTTAAATTTGAACAAGTATCTACAAAAGAGATTTTAATAAAAGATGTTATACTCAATTGAGGACAGCAAGGACAATTTCTGAATCGCTGTGTAATGGGAAGTCAGGACTTAGGGAGGACAGACAGGACACTGAACTCCCACCAAACTTTCACTTGCCTGCCTGCCTCAGTGTATCCTAGGTGATACAGGACAACCACAAAGACAATCCCTCTTTAGGTCACTACGTAGACACAAAACAACAACAAAAAAGCAGGTCAGGAGTCTGAGTCTTGACTATGATAGAAAATATAGCACAAAATCGGGTTCAAAATATATAGTCAAAAATACTAAAACCAAGTTTGGAAAACCAGAGATATCAGAAGTATAGCGAGAGAACTGCAAACAGGAAGCAAAGTTAGAAGTATATCCAGTGCTGGACTAGCTGTGAATGGACTCTATATAGGTGGTAACAGAGCCTCTGGAGCTAAGGTCAGCTTCTGGAGCTAAGGTCAGTCCATCACAGCTAGTTAACTTTTAGTGGACTGGAGCTGCAGAGGAACTGGGTGTAGTGCAATTAGTCCCAATACAGCCGGCAACATTAGCCACAGTTCACACACACAAAAACACAGATGGAAAGTCAAAGCCTCATAAGCTACTTTCTGCGGTCAGAAGACAATGTTAGCATGGATATTACAAGATGTGTACCAGGATTGCAAGGGCAACTTCCTGAACGATAGCTGCACCATACTCGACTCGAATGTAAATCTATCTTGTGAAGTGGGGCATTTGTCACCCCCCACCTCAACCCCTGCCATAAGAAAACAACCAATCCCTTTCAACAGTTTGACACTTTTTGTTCCAACACCCAAAAAGTCACACTGCTCCCAGGAAGTCACGAATGTCGTCTTATTTTGTGTTAATATTGTGCACCATATTGTATTTTTCGACTGATGTGCAACAATTCATCACTTTTTTAAAAACGTAGCCCAAAGCTCATCTAGTAATGAATCGATTCAAATGTTTTTAGATTGAGGGAAATGGAGGGCCCAGAGAAAATTCAGTCAAATATAAAGAGAACCTACAAACTCAAGGCACCAATAAAATTGAGTTGTTATTTCATTGATATCTTGTGGTTTATAGCTTTATAATTCATACCGTACTTTAGGCCTACCTCACCTTTCACAAACCTTGAATAAATCAGTAGTCCAGTCTGTGAGGAGCAACACTGTTTCTCACCATTATCCAGATTTCATCTTTGCTGGCTCTATGTCTGAGTTGCTCTTGTGGAAGAGTTTCTAGCTGTAGACCTAGCTGCTGTGACTTATTGTTCCCCCTCCCTTCTTCCATGTAGGCAAGTCAGTGGCGGCACCCTCATGCCCACAGTGCTTTAACTTGGCTAAACCCAAACGTAAACAGGTCCACTCATCACTAACTACGATTAATCTGTCTAACTTTACTGGATCTCTTAAGGTCTCTCTTTAAGGGGTTGTCCGAGACTAACTTAAAAAAGTGAGGTGGCGAGAGGTGGGCTCCATAAAAAAATGAACTAGAACTTACTTCATCCAGTGCTCCCGGTGTCCCACACTACGCTCTCTCCTGTCATCAAGTACCAGCACTTGATACAGCGCCGGGACAGTGGTTGGGTGGGTGTGCGTAGACGGCCAGAAGATGCCGTGCCCCTGTAAACAAACAGGGGCCTGCCACGGAAAGAGTGTGGCGCAGAACACTGGGAGTACCCAATGAGGTAAGTAATAGTTAATTTTTTATGCAACCCACTCCCTGTCACCTCTCTATTTTTAGGTAGTCTCGGAACACCCCTTTAATGGTGAATAAAAGCTGAGATTACAAAGCACGGGACATACTTTGTGTGAGTAACTAGTGATAGTATAGTGCTAGTAACAGTGCTTGACTAATATTAGGCTACATTCACACTGCCGTTGCCCGCTGTACCGTAGTGCAGCTCACTCCCGCCTCTCTCCATAGGAACATATGGCGCACAACGCCGTACTACGGAGAAAGATAGGACATGTCCTATCTTTTTCCAGGGTACAGAGCGGTACAGTGCCGCATTGCGCCGTGCGCCCATTGCTGTCAATTGGTGACATATATCGGCCGTATATATGTCGGCCGTATATACGCCCCCATACTGCAGTGTGAATGTAGCCTTAGAGAAAAAACCTGATTTCAATGACTTTTTACAATTTTCATGTCAAAAATATCTCTGGACATTCTAAACTCATCATGAACCCTACGATTAAAGAACAAAAGTCTCACCTGGTCGTTGTCTGAATCTTAAAATAATACATCATCATGGACAAGAGTCCTCTAGTAATAAAGTCTTACATAACGTCTTACTAGTGACTGGGGAAAGCAGAATAAATTTGTGAAATATTGAATCTGAGGGTTACCTCATTCCAACACATTTCTGGATTGAAATACCGATATGACATATTGCGTTGATATATTGCGTTACGTGACACTGTACGGTTTATGGCATTTGTGATTATTACAGGTAGACAGATATAGGCTGCAGTAGGGAAGGTGTTTCATTTAGGCACAAAAAAACCCATTTTCTTTGCGTTGGAAGCTTCTTGTGTGTTGTACAGTACTATCGAGAGACAGATGGTAAATTTGTACTACAAATTACAAACTACAGCGAAAGGTAAGTCTGTCCCTGCTGCCCTCGACCAAAAGATATTTCAATAGTGGAACGTTGTCTGAAAACTAGTTGTTATTGTGTTATATTTGTGCTACTTTTACATCAGGTCTATGTTGGACATTTATCTATTTAATTGGCAGTCTCCATAAGGAGAACTCTTACTTCCTGACCCTAGTTGCAAGTCTCTCACTCAGCCAAAACATTTCCCTACACTGTACTGAAGAGACCCAACCAGGTGCAAACATCGCTGTCTACAGTTTGGAGTCTGTTCCTTCTGGAATAGATATACTGGTTTGGTTTTAATCCCACATCATGTCATTAGGCTTCCTGAAGGTCATGCTTGATGTCAAGGGAGCTGTCTTACTAGGTAGCGAAAACAGGCGTGGTTTTCCTTATCCCATCCTAGAAAACTTTGCATATTTTCCCGGAGACAAGACAGGCATTTCCTACACCAGCCTAGATCTCCACTCTTTCACAGAGAAAAATTCTCAACTCATTAAGAGGTATATGCCTTTTGGATGAAACTCAAATCTATGTCATCAAGAAGCTGTTGTGGATTGATTTTAGCTATAATTTATGCCACATTCTGCTCTTACTTTAATTTGTTGGGCATCAGGAAACAAGGTCCCCACATCTAAGCCCACCCAACACAAACACTTCTTTGTAAAAGTGTTGTGGGAGGAGTTTATGTTATAAAAGTTGCAAGTTTTGTTGGGAAACCAAACTTTTGCCTGAAATCGTAACTTAACAGGAATTTACAATTTGGTGCTTCAGCTTCATGGGGACGAAGGGACACCTTGCTTCATAAATGGGATGATGAGTCCCGTCCTCTACTCAGTTTTCGCTTCCTGAAACCTGGACGGCCTACGGTTTGACCAGGGCCATGTGAATTTAGTCTGAAAGTTCATTGCAATCTAAACTGTTTAGGTTTTTTAATTATTACCAATGGCTGATCCTTATATGGGTGGAATGAATGGCCGCCCAGGGTCTCAATGCACAATGCACTTCTATGGCGGCAATAGGCTAGCTGCCATTTGTATGGCTAACATACAGCCCCCTTATATGTCTGTGTACATGGGGTCTTACTGTTTTACTTTTAGCCGTGTCAGGACGATCTGTAAAGTCACACGGTAAAGTCACACAACGTCCTGCCGCTGACTAATGACAACACCATCTGCGGTAGTCGGATCACGCAACAGATGCTGCAAGAGCTTTAGCGTATTGAAGCAGAAGGAAGATAGACCTGGTCTTCCCACCCATGGGCAGCACACTGAGTGATGGGCATCTGTAAGTACTTTCATTACAGTGTGGGGGATGGGGAAGTTATGCCAGTTTTTTGTGAATGGGAAGAGGAAAGGGGGGGGGGGGTAAAGTTGCCTCACCCGGTGCTGCTCCTGTGCCTCCTTATCAGTAACTTTAATTGAATCAACAAGTCAAACCCCTACCATGCTTCGAAGCAGTTAAAGTCTCTTCAGACAAGCAGTGTTAGGGTTAAACTTCTTAACTTGTTGCTGTAGCCAACACAAGTCAGTAATAAGGAGACATGGCCCCACACATTGCCCTCCTTACCCTTCATATTGGTTCATACCACTGTAAAGGGTTTCCATTATCTCTATTATTTCTATTATGTAGGGGAATAATGGAGACCAGCTGTAAGTGGAAGCCTCTCCATTTACTGCCATTTTCCATAAACTTGGATGTAGAGAAGTTTCCTTTGTATCACGCTACTATAACCTCGAAAAGAAAAAAATATTGCGGCAGTCAGCATTATTTTACAGGTGTTAATAAAGTAGACTTCTATTTACTGCAGGTCTTGGTTATTCTCCTCTATAATAGAAAGAGATAATGGAAGCTCCTATGTAAAACTTGGGATCGGTGGGGGGACCACAATCTCCTAATCAAGACCCTCTGGGCCCGGGGTAACCTTATTGTTACTCTTTATTGGAGTGACGTAGTCCTATATTTAAATGTCCTTAAACCCTAGCCATCCTTCAGCAGATGTTCCAGCTTTTTATATTCTCACTTTTGTGGTGAGAAACGAGGTATTAATCTTGCATGAGGAACATTGAATAAACAAGGGGTCTCATACTTCCAAGAAAATGTGAATCCTTTCCAGAAACCCTCACCAGAATTTTACCCCTCACAGTAGTAAACAGTTGAAAGTAAAGGGTTAAAAGTCTTCTCCATATCACCTAAAATTGTCTGCCACTGAGCCACTGCACCTTTATTACAGCTATTTTTCGAATATGCAAATGAGTAGACGAGAGTCAATTTCTGAAGAGAAGAGTCATGTTTTCTCCTACGCTGCCAGTGAACCACGTCTCCTTCTTTTGATTGACAGCTCTGTGGCTCTTAAAATATTGGCCTGAGTGAACAGGTGAGTCCTCTTCCTTGTCTACTTCCTGTCCTTACCACAATGCTGTCCCTCTCACAGCATGGTCAATTTAGCAGTGGGCACTGTGTGGGAAACTGTAGATCTTGTCACCATTTTACTTACCCGCGATGGGCAGGGCCACGCACTAATAGGCGGAGCCAACATAGACAAAGACAGAAAACATTTGGTGGAATGATTTTAGTGGAGGGAGAGGCAGATAACCTGGTAGCTCTGCATAGCACTTTTCAACAAAGGCAGTGCGGGGGTAAGTTAGGTTTACTGTTTATTGTACCTGTTCTTGATGACAGGTTCCCTTTAAAGGGACTCCGTCAGCTACTAGGTACACATCATAAGCCTATGTTTATATATATATCATAAGGTCCATGGTCTACTATGAGATTATTATCTGCAAGACAGTAGAAGAATACAATATGCCATATGGTTAGTGATTAGCGAATCTGGCTTTGTACTAAACATTTGGGTCCACCACACATGAACCCAGACTTCCATCTGAAGTCCTTGCTCAGTCACACCCCCGTCACATTCCCACCACCACCACCACCACACACACCAGTAACACACGCAATCGTTGCTGGCAATCGGTGCATGTGTTGCCATTTTGATCGATCACGCTTGTTCTGATTTGGGTCCGAGTTAACCCGAACTCTCTTGACCAGAATACTGATGGGTTCACTCTTCACTACATATGGTTTTTCACATAGAAATTTTTATATTAAAACACAATACTAGAGTTATCAAACAATTTCAAAACTTCACAGACATGTGGAATGGACTTGTGGTACAGTCAGGCAGGTCTATTTGATGAGGTTCTTGATCGGATTGGAAGGGATAGAGCATACACTATGTAGAAGTTCTTTGTCGGGGCCAGGGTTGCCATATTTCCAGAATAGGTTGATGTTTCAGGAAACCATAGGATAAAGCTTTCTCATATCCATATGCTCTAGAGATAGCAGTCATTACTTCTAAAATTGGGGGATGATACAATGTCATGCTATTAGAATTCTGGGTATTGTCAGTATTTTACATATTAATATTTTGTGTAGGGAAGGCAGGAGGTGCAGGGCTAGACATAAGAGTGCTTCCGACGAACCATTGCAAGGTCCTTGGGTCGTTAGAATTGTATGCAAATTTAGCAATTGGGTGCAATCATTCCAATGTTCTCTACTTTTTTCCATGTACACAGTAATAAAAACTTCTTACCGATGGCTAATATTATAAATCCTAATTAACTAGGGAATTGAACAGCATTGACCTTAGATCTATTTGTCCTCTGCTTCTAACCACTTTCTTCCCAAATCCTTCTAACTCTAGAAGTGTGTGTTTGAAAACAGATAAAATCGTGATCCGCTTAGCTGCCGTTGAGTTGCCTCCGAACTCTTTTTGAGAAATGTTCCTCTCTATTAATATGTTTAATAAAACAAAGTCAATTGTTTTAACCTTGCACGACTTGCCAATATCCTGTCATTGTCAATTTTACTTCAATTTTCTTTACAAATCCATATAATAGAACCCTTTCTTACAAAGATCTTTGGGCTGAAAGGTCTAAGCTTTATTGGTTAGAAGATGGC
>CM033645.1:14386888-14521238 GCA_019512145.1 Engystomops pustulosus
AACAAATGTTACGACTGAATTTTGTGCTAACTTTTTGGTTCGGTGTAACATTTTGTATTTGCCTGAGACAGCTAATAAAGTTATAGACATTGCGCTCCTTGTCAAAATTAAGAGTAATGAGCAAGAAGTCAAACGCAAAACATATGTCTCGTAAAAAGATCTGCCCTGTCCCACTCGCCACAGTGAGAAATCTAATAACTTATCCCAATGCGAAGACAATACAAGATTCTAAATGGTCGAAGAAATAACTCACTTCATTTATAGTAATTTGGGGTTTGTAATTTTTATTCACTCAATATTTTTTGGTTATATGTTCTTATTTAAGGCACAGGGTTGTTATAAATAACTCGATTTTACCATTGTATTTGAGGAATATGTTGTCATTGCTTAGAAGCAATGAGATATCGTCAAATTAAGGCCCCTTTCAAATGGCCGTAATGGTGGCCATGACCTGACCGCACAAATTGCGCCTACATCACGGCCACATTAGAAGTCTATAGCACTCGGTCATGGTGCGGTGAGCACACTGGGGGGAATTCATTATAGCATATTGCAAAAAAATGACAGTTTTGCGCCCAGAAAATAGTCTAAAATGCCTTCCGACACCTTTATGAAGGCTTTTACACCATCTTTCATGTACAAACATTAAATATATATAGCACATACTCAGAAAACATGCAATAAATACACAGCAACAGATGTATAGCACATAAAGCATAGTTAAGTAACAAGCTCCTCAGGGTTCACCCATTTAATAAGCCAAAAATGCAATTAACATAATTACTATCGGACTTTACCAATATCTATAGCAATATATTTTATATCCTTTAAAAATTAGCAGTTGCCAAGAACCCACCACTGCATGCCGCCTTCACCCTCTCAAGACGACATGCACTTCCACACACGCTCCGCAAAACCAGCCATTTCAGCCAAACCATAACTAAAAACATCTAAACCTAAATCCGTAAGGTGAACCTCATCAGGACCAGCTTAACCGGGCTCCACTTCATGCAGCTCATGACACACCACCGGACCCCCATTCATTCTCACACACTTTAACACATATGCATATCCTATTAAGTGTCCAATTAAGTGCCCCCACTTCATATCCCTTGTGATAATTTTAATCAAGAGATCAGTTGGATTTTAGCTACTAGATCTTCTACTTTCTACCTTTGACTGAACATGTACTGCTGGGCTTAGCTGAGCGTGCATGTGTATAGATGTGCCAGCCAGGGTGGCTGTGGATGGTAGGAATGCTTGGCAGCTACTGCAGTTAAAGTGTAAGATCTGCATAATTCCTAGCTGACAGCAGATGTTGGGGATAGAAGGTTTAGTAGTAAAAACGTACATGCTCAGTAGTTTACACGGTTGACTACCTTAAAGAATGTGAGACCTCTTCCCCGATTTGTGACCCTGAACTGCATCTCCATTCTCTCTCTATGACACAGCACAGTTCTGTACCCCACTTATCTGCGTGTTATCCAGCATCCTCTATGAAAATTTGGAACAACAATCCCTTTAAAATGATAACTGGTCATAAGCGTAACCAAAATGTAATGTCTGGGTCCTTCAGCCAGAAGTCTGGTTTTAGGTTTAGCAATCGGCATAACAGTCCCCCCTCCACACCCACCTAGTAACACATTGGTGTTAGCACCGATCGAGGTGTGTTAACTCTTTAAATGGTGCATTTTAAATGTTACCACTGTTGTCTTTACCTGTATGCTCTCCATCATTTACCTGCTGTTCAATGACAGGTGAGAGAACTTGGCCAAACCCAAACCTGAATGGGTCTACTCATCCCTAATGATAACCCCTATGCTTTTTCTTCTACAAGACTTCCTGTAACCATTTTTTGGTATAGAAAATAATTAGAAAATGGCCAAATTGTAGTGCATGCCCTCGTCCAATAGAAGGCTTTACATTTTAGCCTCTAAGTTACAGAAGTAACTGTTCACAATGTGGATCTGGCTCAGGGGCGTACAATGGCAGGGGGCCCTATCATCTGATCTGACAATAAAGAATGGGGGATATGCACTATATATATACATATAGATATATTTATATATATAATGCTACGAATTGTACAGCATAATGTGTACAAAACATACAAGTGATGTATATATGCTGTATATGTGTATGTATCTGTGATGTGTATATGCTGCATGTGTGTATAGTGGAAGGTGCATATATGCCGTATGGGGGGTATTTATCAGGGCTTGGAAGCCCTTAAATAATTGAAAATGTTAGCTTATTGCTAGCACTTGCCATTATTTCCCCCTTTCCATCAACTCCACGCCAGGGGGGCATGGAGGGAAGTGGAAGGGCCATGGCTGGCCACAGGGTGGGCGCAGCCGACGGGGAGTGGGCCAGCATGGATCATTCCTGTACTCGAGTCTGTGCACCCGCTGCAGCCTGGTGTAGAAATAAACACTTGAGCACCGGCGTATGATAAATTATCCCCTATTTGTGTATATATGCTGTACGTCTATATATGGCACTGTGTGTGTGTATGTAATGTGTATATGCACTACATGTGTGCACATGTGTGTGTGATTGAATAAATGTGTGTGTATAAGTGAAGAACTGTATGTTAATGTATATAGGTATAGAAATGCAAGTGTAATATGTATTTTTTTTAAGCAGGAACATGGGCCCCATTCAGAAGTACACTCTGGGGCCCTGCCTCTCCTAGTTATGCCCCTGATCTGGTTGCTGGTTTGGACCCTAAAGGCCGTTCCCTGTAATTTTCTTCAGCTATTTATCTGAGATGAAACAGCACACTGACCATTGGATACAATGTAAATTCCGAAGGAATTGGCATAAACCACAGGTGAACTGGAATGGGAATTGGTCTTCCAACGGCTCGTGACAAATTCCAGTAGATTACAATAATGTTTATAATGAACTTGCAATGAACTGATATATTTATAGCCTTTGATACTGAGCGTATGTGATTGTTCCTCTTTCAACCAGATGTAGTCAATGATGTAGCACCGTGTTTATATCTTTGTAAATAGCTCCAACAACTTTAACCTAATTCTGATAGATTGTCAAAACATTTTTGGGTTCTCATTCCTTTGTGTTATGAAATCTCTTTGAAAATAGACGACAACTGCTAACACTTTAATATCGTAATGTTTCAAGTCACAATAATGTATTTAAGGCATAAAACCTCCTTCCGTTGCGATGACTTGACAGTTCTTTCCTCATTAGTATGTTCTGGCTTCGTGAGTTGTTACTTGGGAAGAAGCCTTTGGCTGGATTGGCCCATGTAGTTTTTAAAAAGAGGGAACATGTGAATGGTCAATCCAGACCCCGCCCCATTATTATGCCATTTTTTTTCATGTGCAAAAGTACATCCCAAAGTTTATTTTCCAATCCATGTTCATTCTACAACCATCAGTTCTCTAACCCAATGTTTGCTAAACAACAATCATCTGGGGAGGAAATTTTGGGTGTAAGTGCAGATCTCCTCTACTCTTTGGGACTTGAAATACCTTGTCAACACTAGGTTTTCTCTGTGTCATTTATTCCAAAGAATTTTTTTTAAATATTAATAAGCATACCTGGTAACAGTGGCAGGGGTTGCCCACTTTTACAAAACCAAGGTAAGTTCAGAGACATGTCTCCAAAATGTTACCCCTTACACCACAAATATCTATGGTAAATGGTAACCAGTCATCCCCATATCAACTAAAATTATCTGCCACTGATGTACTGTACCTTAATTACAGATGTTTTTTAGACATGAATCAACCTCTGAAGAGAAGAGTCATGTTTTCTACAACCTACTGTTGAACCACACCTTCTTCTTTTGGTTTACAGCTCAGCTTCTCTTCAAATCTTGAAGAGACATTGGAGGTCATTTACTAAGGACCCGAATCGCTTTTTTTTGGCGGGTTTCCAGAAAATTACAGATTTGCGCCGAATTGCCTCGGGTTTTTGGCGCACGCGATCAGATTGTGGCGCATCGGTGCCGGCATGCACGCGATGGAAATCGGGGGGCATGGCCATCGGAAAACCCGACGGATTCGGAAAAAACACGGAATTTTTTAAAAAAAAGTGTCGCTTAACGCGCGCTCACCTGCACCCAGTAACGGATGGTGAACTCCAGTAAGCTCCAACGGACTTCACCTGGTGGACATCGGGCGCACTACCTTAGTTAAACGCCGGAAGACCCGAATCAGCGTCAGAGCACCCGCCACTGGATCGCGAATGGACCGGGTAAGTAAATCTGCCCCGTTGTATTAAAAAATCTGTGTGACTAGAGGGGGTAATATACCAATTTTCAGAACAACTGGAGAAACATTGGTTTGTAATGAATCGGTTTGGACCCACATCTTTTGAAAAATTCAGCAAAGTGAATTTTGAAAGATTTGTTCAGCTCTACTAGTACAAGCAGTTAAACACTCAACTATCAGACTTTTTTTATCAGACATTTAATTGTTGGTGTCAAAAAATCTCCTTAAAGTTAAAAGGGTTAGCCAATATATCTGTTCTATCAGACATGTCTCTCCATGTATGTGTACCTGAACCTCTGCCTCCTTCGAGAGCTTCATCCTTTCTCTGTTCTCACCCTGCTGCCTTCTGCATATATACACAACTTCCTGTTTCTCATTCCTTCAGTCAATCCTAATGGCGTCACCCACTGGTCCTCTTTCTCTAACAGTCAGTCTCACTGACAGAGTCTGGGAGAGGGGAGAGGGAGGGATGAGTCATAAGCTCCTGCTGCAGCTCCTCCTATTCAGCACAGCACAGAGACATGTAAACCAAGAGAGTCTGCACATAGCACAAAAGTAAGCATCAGTAATGCTGAATCACTTAATAAACATTTAAGGATTATTATTAAGGCAGTAAAGACACATGGGTGACTAATGTAAAAGAGTGGATAACCCCTTTAATACTGCTGTCAAAATCAGATTATGTATTCATCACAGCCTTTTGGCTTCCATTACAAACAGAAATGAGGATACTAATGTGAACATAGCTTTAAAGTAGACGGATAAACATTGAGACAATGTAAAGATCACACAATATACGGGGGTATAGATTTATACATGTCCTTTGTATCTGCTTTACACTTTTATAACAGTCCTACATGCGGAACGGGGCATGTCACTGAGTCCGAGTCATATGAAATGCTCTAATGGAAAAACTGATGCACAGTGAGAGGTCATAAATAGCTCTTACCCTCTCAATGAGCAAAATACTTAATGAAAACTAATTACACGTATGCTGGGGAGCCCCCACATCTACTCCACATTTTTTTAGTTCCCGTGTGCCTTGTTTTTTAGATGGTAGCACCTGGAAAAACAAAGATCTTTAATGGGGTAATGCCAGAGAAAGCTGTGGAATGACTTCATGTTTGACAGAATTTTGTCACTCGTGTCATATTGTCGGTATGACCGTAATACAGCAAAGTGGAGTCAAAAGAAAACACGCAGAAAACTATATGTGGGAAAGATGCCTTTAATAAATGTTCATGTCCAATAAGATATTTTTCACTCAAGTCGAATGTTCACTGTCAAACTCTGCATCTAAAAGGATTTCTACCACCAGGATGAAGGATTGTAAACCAAACACACTGACATACTGGTGTGCGCCCTCTCTGACAGGATCAGATCTTCTTTTAGCTTTTTAGGACCTTGTTTTTACAAAAAATAGTTTTTCAAAATGATGCAAATGAGACTGAGGGGCTCCAGGCTCCATAGATGTCAATTTGCATAATTTTTTAGACCTTTTTTTCCCCAAAGCAAGGGCTAAAGAAGCAAATAGAAGAGTGGATCCTGTGAGAGGGGGCACACACCGGCATGTAAGTGTTATTGGTTTACAATCCTTTGTCCGGTTGGTAGATTTCCTTTAATACACTAGCATGCCAGTGGCGACCATTTTAGAGAGGATCATCCCTTCTCAATGAGGTGAAAATACTGGCGCACGTCCACAGTATTTTAAATCCTGCTGCTGACTTTTGCAGGAGTATTTAAACAGTTTGCAGTTACTGTTGGGGTCTGGTTCGCAACCCGATCCCGGACTCCAACAGATTTTTAAAATATAATGGGATCATTACCCTGTGGTCCTACAGTCTCTCAGTTGATACCTTCTGGTGCAGGTTTCTCTTTCTCTTTGCTTTCTGTTCTCAATTGCATGATACCTAAGCAGTACATCACATAGGCAGCTATAGACAGTACCATCTCTGCCGGCTGGGGGAACAGTGTGGATACTTTGGGGGGAATTTATTATTGACTTTCAGAAGGAAAACTGGCATATTGTTTTTTTCCTCGCTGCACCTGTTGCATGTTGTAGGGGCATCTACACATATTCAGGGGCCCATTTTCTAGCCCCTTCCTCTGCTCCAGCTCCTCCTCTCTGACAAGTAGAAGATTATCATTATACACGCCCCTACCTCTGCTCCAGCTCCTCCTCTCTGACAAGTAGAAGATATCCTCACGTCCCCGCTAACTTTTGGGAAACTTTATTAACCTAATATGTAAATTTAGTTATGCGGCTACTGGGGCGTGGAGTAGCCGGCACGAGGCTACACAGCGCGGCTACTCCACGCCCCAGTAGCAACATTACTCCTCCTACCCTTTTGTGTCCGGCGCGCAGCTCCTCGTAGCATGCGCAGAACGCCGGCTGAGCAGTCCCAGCTCCGAGGCCGGCTTGTCAGACGAGGGCGCGCAGCTACGAGGAGCTGCGCGCCGCACACAACAGGGTAGGAGGAGTAATGTGGCTACCGGGGGCGTGGAGTAGCCGCGCTGTGTAGCCTCGTGCCGGCTACTCCACGCCCCAGTAGCCGCATAACTAAATTTACATATTAGGTTAATAAAGTTTCCCAAAAGTTAGCGGGGACGTGAGGATTAGATATATAAACTCAGTGCTGTGAAAAAGCCAAACCTAACTACTAGCTTTAAACCAAATCAGTCACTTAACAACCTGTAATAATAGGAAGCACAATAATATGTAATAATACAAAGCAATTGGAAAAAAAATCATTCCAGTCATTCCAGTCACATAAGTATTTTTAGATATATAATTGTTTTTGCTGAAACATTTACTGTATAATAACACAAACATTTTGAAAAACTGAAACAGCTTGGTAGATGGGTAATTTTAACCCCTTACCGACATGTGACGTAATAGTACGTCACATGTCGGGTCCCAGTGCATGGAGAGGGCTCGCGGGCCGAGCCCTCTCCATAGCTGGTAAGTCTTTGCTGCATATTGCGCGGGTGTTTTCGGGCTGATAGCCGCTGGCAAAGCTACAGGCGGCTTCAAAAAGATGGTGGCGCATGGGCACCGCCATCTTTCTGAGGATCGCCGCTCCCTGTGACGTCATCGGGGCGCGGCGATCCATCAACATGGTAGCTTTGGGTCTCACGAAGAACCGAAGCTACTTCGGGTTAACCCATTCATTACAATGTGCTATCAGCTGTAGTATGGCAATATATGATAGGATCGTACAGACACCCTAGGGTTAAAGTACCCTAGGGAGTCTGAAAAATAGTAAAAAAAAAAAAATTAAAAAAAAAGGAAAAATAATAAAAATTATAATAAAAAAACCTAACAATTCAAATCACCCCCCTTTCCCTAGAACTGATATAAATATAAATAAACAGTAAAAATCATAAACACATTAGGAACCGACACGTCCGAAAATGTCCGATCTATCAAAATATGATAGCGTTTTTTCACTGCTTTTAACCCCGTAACGGAAAATCGCGCCCAAAGTCGAAAATGGCACTTTTTTGCCATTTTAAAAAAATAAAAAATTCTATAAAAAGTGATCAAAAGGTCGTACAGTCCTAAAAATGATAACATTGTACCAAACACACCAAAGAATGAAAAAGTTATTAGCCCCAGAAGATGGCAAAAGCCCCCAAAAAATTTTGTACAGGAGGTTTTAATTTTTTTAAATGTATGAAAACATTATAAAACCTATAAAAAATTTTCTTATTCCGACCCAAAGAATAAAGTAGACATGTCATTTGGGGCGCACAGTGAAATCCGTAAAATCCCAGCCCACCAGAAAACGGCACAAATGCGTTTTTTTTAACCAATTTTACTGCATTTTTCCCGCTTCCCAGTACATGGCATGGAATATTAAATACCACCATTTTGAAGTGTAATTTGTTACGCAGAAAATAAGCCATCACACAGCTCTGTACATGAAAAAATAAAAAAGTTACAGATTTTTGAGTGTGGGAAGTGAAAAATGAAAACGCAAAAACGAAAAAGGGCTGCGGCGGGAAGGGGTTAACACAAAAAATTGGGAGTTTTTTTTATCTTTATTACAAAAATGTTTGTTACTGTATTTTAAGGCACCCTATGATACTTTAACCCTGGGGATCTGATCACTTATACCATATACTGCAATAATACAACACACAAGCATAGTACATGGTGATATTCCTTTTTATCTGCTACAGATGCAGCTGAATCACATCAACGTATCTCCGCCCCCTTCCCTGATGACGTCACCAGCCATTTAAATGCTTTGTTACATGAGTATTTTTGATGCAATAAATGGCAACAAACACTGGGTATGTATGAAGAGAGCCCAGACCTTGAGCCCTCTTTATATGTCCTTTATAGCCCCCTGATGTACAATTATATCACATGTCATTAAGGTGTTATTGTATCTATAAGACATGTCCGCTTTTCTTCTCTTCCACTTTCCTAAAACTTAACATGGACAAAATGGAACTCATAGGGGCACATTTACTTACCCAGTCCATTCGCGATCCAGCGGCGGGTTCTCCGGCGCTGATTCGGGTTCTGCTGGGATTCACTAAGGTCCGTGCGCCGATATTCACCAGGTGTCGCTGCTGTGCTGAAGTCCGCTGGAGTTCACTTGCTTTTTTCTGGTGTATGTGAGTGCTTGATCTTGCGACACAAATGGCTTTTTAAATTCCGCGGTTTTTCCGAATCCTTCGGCTTGTCCGGCGGCCACGCCCCCCGATTTCTGTCACGTGAAAATCGGCGCGATTGCGCCAAAAATCGATCGCGTGCGCCACAATCCCATGAAATACAGCGCAAAACGGATATATTCGGGAAAAACTCGACGGATTCGTGGCTGCGGACCCTTAGTAAATGTGCCCCATAATCTTCTCTCCACCTAACACATCTCTCCCACCAGACCTAACCATCACAATTCATGGCTCCAGACTCTCCCTGGTCCCTAATGTCCGCTGTCTTGTAGTCATCCTTGACTCTGCCTTATCCTTTGAGCTCACATACAGACTCTTACACAACCTGCAGCCTCCATATCAAGAACATCTCTTGTATCTGGCCCTTCCTCAATCCAGATTTTATAAAATGACTAGTCCATGCCCTCACCATCTCCGGCTTGGACTACTGTAACATTCTTCTCTGTGGTCTCCCAGCTAACTCTCTACCACCCCTCCAATACATCTTTATCTTTGCTGCCCGGCTAATCCATGTGTCTCCTCGCTTCTCCTTTGCCTATCTTCTCTACCAGTCTCCCCACTGGTTACCCATTGCACAGCAAATTCAATTTTAAAATACTAACCATGACATACAAAGCCGTCCAGAACCTGTCCCCTCCATATATCTCTGACCTAATCAGCTAATACTGTCCCACACGTACACGTAATCTTTGTACCTCACGGGACCTTCAGCTTCACTCTATTACCATCCGCTCTTCTCACAACCATATCCTGGATTCCCTCCATGCATCCCCCATACTCTGGAACTCTCTTCCAAAATGTGTCAGACTGTCCCCCACTTTCCAAACCTTCAAACGTAATCTGAAAACCCAAAAATATAAAACAAGATTTTGGAAACTAAAGATCAGGCTGGTTGTTCAGAAATGACGGCGCAATGAGAGAAGGGAAGGAATGGGAGTCCAGTATTCCTTATAGTCACAAATTGTCTAAGAAGCTTTTCCCTCTGCATCAACGTCTTTCAGGTATTCAATGTAGATGTGGGACAGTACCTTAAATCTGGTAAGCGATGCAATAAAAAGGTAAGATCATCAGGTTCTCCATGTGTTGCTCCAGCTCCTCCTCTCTGACAGTGAAGACAATTATAAAGGTCAGATATCTTTACTGATATCTCAGGAACCCTGGGGGCGAGAAAGAAAATTCAAACTGCCCCTGAATCTGTGTAGCAGCCCCTATCGCGGGGTATTTTTATCTCATGTGTGAGGGGTGAAGGGTCCTCTTTAAGTGCACATTGGGTTCTCCACCACGACCATGTCCTATGTAGATTTACCCCCAAAAGCTGGATATTCTCAACGAATCTCCAGATACCGGATTCTCCTCTACCTATAGTGCAATGGTCTGTACCTTATACTCTTTCCTTTTGTCATCTCCTGTACATTTCCAGAATATTTTTGAATTCATGATATTCTTTATATCTTAAAAGTAGCCAGAGAAAAGTTTTATTCCTGATTATACCTTTCAGTACTTTAATTTGGTGCCGTTATGATTTCAAGATGTTACAAGTTACAGTAGTAATACGTGTTCTTGGCAAGATTACAAGGATAAATCACAGCTGAGTTATCGCGGTGAGGCAAATGTTTCTCGTGGCGCTGAGCCCAATGTACTGAGCTACTTGGGCCATGGTAACTTAATAATAAGGCCGATAATGCACAGCACTACTGAAAAATCAAGATTCCCAACATACATAAAAATAAATTCCTCGTTGAAGTAATGAAGGCATAAGTATGCTGTTCCTCATGTATCGCTACGAGAGAAAGTTAAAGTCAACAATAAACAGATGTGATTTCAGGGGGAAAATGTCAAATTGGAAAGATCAAAGCTATCTACAATGGATTTTGGCATAACATTTAAATGAATTGTTACAGAATGCAGGACGTATACTCTTACTACAACATTTCAGAGGGATTTAGGAACTGATAAGAGATTTACTATTTCAAAATGAGAAACATTTAGAAAGTTAAAACTTAAGCCAAGTGAAGAACACACAGATCCTGATGACTTTTTAGTGGTCGAAGGTTACAGGGGCCAAAAATCATTAAATGTGGAAGGTTTGTCCTACTATTGTACCCATGTGAACACCATATTCTTCCAAATTTCGAGAAGATGTCGCTGTTTGACTATGAGTTTGATGGCATGTGCAAAGACCCAGGGAGTAACTTTAAGGCTACGTAGCAAAATTGTAGCTTTGTTCTACCATGGCCACTTGCAAATGTGAGTTAAAAACATAAAAAGTTTATGATAAAGATAAAGCGCATAGTATTGGAACTCATAGTGGGATAGAGTGGACAGTGATGTCACGTCAAGGAGATTATTCCCAACTTGATGTCACAGTGTGTCACAGATCATTGTAGATATGGGAGACAAAGATCCATAGTCAACCCATAATCCTACATGGAACATGAGAAAAATGAATTGTGTTGATCAGAACTAGTTCCTAAAGCAAATTCCCATCCCAAAAATTTACATCAAATAACATGTATTACTTTGACTTTCATGAGGGAATCCAGGGTAAATTTTGTTTTTGATGAGAAGTTGATCCAACTGAGTTGGGAAGGATTTTTGCCTTCTGCTGGATCAGCAGCATAAGATTATAGGTTGGACTTGATGGATATCCTTTATTCAATAATAAGTGCAATGATATTATAATTCATCATCCACCCTTCCATCATCATAGTCTTAGCTTGCTGCATCTTACTCTCCATTATTTGTTGGCCCACAACAGATGCTCTTTCTGGCCTATGAAACATCGAATAACCTAGTAGAGGATATCCTTACTTGAGTGATGTCCCATAGGTCTGAGTTTTTTTCACCCCTGTGACTCATTACAGGTCATACAGTATTTAAAATTATTATACTGCATAGTACTGAATTTCTGCGAATATCGAAGACATTATTGTGAGCCTTTCATCTCCCTGGGAAAATGTCAGTGGTCTAACATCTCATGCACACAAACGAGTGAGCAAAATGAGACGGAAACAGTCCTTGTTTGCAATCCGTTTCAAGAGATGGCACCACTCCCCTGCTGATGTCCATAGGCAAGGGTATACCTAAACTTTCTATGAGTTCCACCCCATCCATTAGTAATATCTCAGGCTATTGTATTAGTACATGGGTTCTCCATGCAGTGTCTCACACTCATGTTGACATTGGGTGTGAAGAAAAAATATTTTTAAGTGTCAAGTTCTGTTTTGTAGCAGGTGACTTCTACCCTGATGATGCCCCCCATCTTGCTGCAGATTGTGCTGCCTGAGGCAAGAGGCTCAACTCACCTCATGGCTGGGGCACCCTAGTCCAAAGGCAATGAACATGCCCTATTTGTGTTCTTTTGCTCATTTTCAATGGACATCTGGTATAAAGGCACCACTGTGCTGATATCCATAGGAAATGAGAAGATGCACCATAATCTGGGCAGGAATAGGACCTTCCCTATATTTTGAAGCGCAGGAGCTTGGCATAGTCACAAAATTGTTAGAAATGGTGTATGCACCAAGTCTCTTTGCCCTTTAACCATGCACAATAGAATAGTCTATGGGGGTCAGCTCACGACCAAAAAATGGTTGTGTGCATGAGGCCTTAATCCTCTTTCAAGGGTCAATCAATCGGACTTGCCATAACAAATAAGTATTTACTCTCCTCACTACGGTACACAGTATTTTCTTTGCAGTCATAGCACTGAGTTCCATATATTTGAGCGTGAACAAGGCCCTGAGTCATTTCTTCGCTTGTGTCGGTGACAGTATTTGCTGAAAGTTTTCCAAAAACATCTCGGGAATGATTCAAAAACTAACTATTCCGACCACATGCTTCTGGAGTAGTTTATTTACTTTTGTGAAATAAACTATTTGACAACATGTTTGTGGTGAGATTCCAATAGTTTCTCTCTGATTTGCGACTGCTTCAGTATAATGGGGCTTCGCAGCTGCTGGGGATGTGCAGTTGTGTGATTACTGGATTATGTGATGTATGCCATTATGGAATTCTACCGGCCAACCAGAATTCTTCCATCCCTCTCCTCTGTTTATTATTAGGCAATAATGCTGGGCTGATCGCTCCATATCATGGATTATCACAGTGTCTTAACCTCTTTGTGAAATAACATATTTCCATTGTTGGCTTCCCTCCATCATGGATTTAATGTATTAATTCTTCCAAGTACAAAATGACTTGTCTTCAGCTGCCTAAACGCATGTTCAGTAAAACCTTGTTAAAAGTTTAACAGTCTATTAGCCTTTATACAAATCCAAAAACATGACAGCCATCTTGTGTGGGTTAAAACTTTTCGAAAGTGCATATTGATGTAGGTTGACAATAAGGTCATTTCAAAACAGCTTGGCCTGTATCTGCAGAAATTCCAAGCTCTGGGTTTCTTCAGGGACGTCTTCATGTTTCCTAATCAACTGACCTCACACAATGAGATTAAGGATTGTGAATACTTGGAAATCGGGTTGAAAAGAGGAAAAGTAAGAAATTTCATAATGAATGGCAAAGTTTTCACTCTGCGTAGTCTTATGATGATTTAACGTGCATAAAAATACATGTTGGTCGAACAAGAAGCCAAGGACGTGTCCAGATATCCTAAGGAGACATTCAAACTCCTTCTATAAAAGACAATAAACAATGATACGTTTCCAACGCAGCCGGTAGAATCCCTGTTAGAAAAGAAAAAAGTTAAAGGGACACTGCTACCTACCAGGAGCAAAGTCAATTACTACACACATAAGGTTTCATCTTCATGACCTCTACTTACAGCATTAAAAAATTTCTGTAGGCTATATAGGCACTGGATTCACCAGCAGTGGCCATCATCAACCAATGGTGAACCTGTACAAAGAATAATTCATAACAACTGCTTGGGACCTGTACATCAGAAGACACCCACTGGTCACCCAATCAGCAGGGACCACAGAAGGAAGTTGACGATAAAAAATTATTTAGCCTCAAAATGTAACCAGATAAAAGTGCATCAGCCCCCATACAGTTTGTATGGCCAACGTCTATCAAGTAGTTCATGTCATCTAATGCAGTATTCTTTGCTTAATTTTGTTTCATTTTCAAAAATACAACATTTTACAGCATTTTAATACATTTGTACAAATGAAATATGACATATGCCCCCTATTGGCTTTATTGTGTGTGATGGTCGGGGTACAGGACCGAAAAAGCATTAGTTCTTTGTGCCCTGTGGCTACTTTCCATTCCCATTTTAAGAACATCATAAATATCTCTTTTTTAAATTTTTCATAGTTTTTTATAAATCACTCCTAGCCCCTCTAATCGTGATCTGCAGCCAGTGGTAATCCAGATGTGTACATATGCTCGTAATGCTGCTGGTCCACACTATTATAATTAGTGTTGAGCAGACAAGAATATTTGGGCCCGTGCCGAGCTTTGGTGGTTCAGGTCCCCCCCCCACTAGCACCAATTGTGGGCAGGCCTGGCGCCAGCACTGGGGATACCTGGGAAAGTGACAGGGCCCAAAGCTACGGGGAAGGGGGGGGGCACATAAGGCTATTCATAAGGATTCCATGTTGGTGAGGGCGGCTTTATATAAAATAACCAGAAGGGGGCTGTTTGGTATGATAAACTAGGGAATATTTTAGGGAACAGGAGACTGTTTCAGTTTCTGAATTTTTAATGATGCCACATGAGTTCACTGCAAAGCGGCCTACGGAGGCACGGTCGCCCAGGGGTCTATTGAAACCTGGAGCCGACCCTGATTGTGGCATTAACTGTTTAACCACTCCCAGCCAAACCCCCTTTGATGTCATATGGAGCACAGATCTTCCCCAAAATGGCAGCGAGCGCGTGCCACCGATCACAGGTGTTGACATGGTGTGGTTTAAGTTCGGTACCCTAACAGAATTCCAAGTTCTTAATCAATTCCCAGACTTTTCTTTGGGTCAGATCATCACTAATTATAATAAGACAATTTCTATAGGAGAAAAAGGGGACAGCACTCCTGGATCTTAGTGTGATAAAGATGTGGTTCCTTTTATTCACCCAGCATGTACAGCAAAATTTTAACTATAATAGGACAATTTACCTCAACGAAAGATCCAAACCAACTTCTACCTTTCTACCAAAAATTCCTTTCATCTGTCCTACCTGACCCTTAGCGAACTACAAATCCCATTTAATATGTAATTATTTGAGGTGTGCTAAATCAACATTAATCACATAAGTCAAATATTTCCCGAAAGTTTTAGATTTTATAGAATTTGAAACTTTTGGGATTTACCACACATTAAATCCCTATAGACAAAATGAAGTCAGATCGGCAGGCCTAAGAAGAGTTCCAGGAGCCAAATAACTCACCAGAGACTTATTGCTACTTGATGCATTCAGGATTGCTACTTGATGCATTCACAATCACATGGATTGTGCTGCGATTCACTACGAGTGTGCGCCTGATATCCTGCATATGTCGCTCTCCTCTCAAGTCCGCCAGAGTTCACCTTTCTCTTTCTGGTGGTCCATGTACCAATGCTTCCCTCAAAGTTCTCTCTCCTCCTCTTACAGATTGGGTGAGCTGTGAGGTGACTAGTGGCCAGAGGCAGATGCCTATAATCCAGCCCTGTCTGCATTCCAGAATCATCCAACTGGGATACTCTACTTACCTCTCTGAGGTCCCCTGCCATGATAGTTCTAGGAGCCCAAATAGCAGGATAGGGACTGGATGCTCATGACTAAAGCCAGTGATCTCAGAGAAGTAGATGTTCATCAGGTTGGCAGTCTGTCTGCCCACCTCTCTGAGGTCACCAACCATGGGCAGCAGTAATCACCAGTGATCTTGTCAGGGGTCCTGAAACTCTGCTCCAGCCAAGGGCCCATCTTATGTCTTACAATGGTGTTATCATTCAACAACAAGGTTATTGTTATCTGGTCCTTCCTCTTTAAATATGAAGCCAGCTGTAGACGTTCTCCTCTAGATGCCAAGTACTTCTACCTGCGTGGTGGCTTGGTAGTTGATGTAATAAGACATTCAGTCGATAGGTCACCATTGACCTTAATTGTATTACAAGGTGAAGGAGAAACATTAAACACATTTCTGCATAGATACATCATTGGCTGTAGTTGCTGTGATCTTTATCTCATGGCTTATGTTACTCATCAACATTTTCTTGACACTATTTACTGGAAAGATAATTTAATCATTTACTCATTGTTTCCTTCGGATGCATAAACTGACCTTTCATCTTCTACAACTGTGCATTGAAGAGATCATGTGCCAAAGTAACGGCTCTCGCAATAAGAGGACATGCGATGTGTAATAGGCAGCGTTGTCAGAACTTCTGAAAGCCCCCATCAGTGCGGCGAGATTTGCATTAGGAAGATTGAAAACAGACACAAATAATGGAGCATTACTTTTGGCTAAATAATTTACTTTACTGCACCGTCCATTATCAATCTTACTCCTAGAAGGATAACATTTTGTAAATAGCTAAGAAAGACTAATTGTTCCTTATTATATTTAGAGAACAATTTCTTTCCTTGCCATCTGTATATTAGTAAAAGTCTGTGAGCTCCCAGATCCACAAAGTAAAATTCTTGGCGATGACTAGGTTTGCCCATTTGTTGATGATTTAGATAATTTTTTAACTTGAAGACAGCTAGATAGATAGATGATAGATAAATAGAGAAAAATATTGATAGATTGATAGATATTCCTTTACTAATTTTGACAACTAACACACCTACTGGGACTGAGCAGGATAGTCCCCAATTTTTCGGGTCTGTTCCATTGAATTGTGTGGCAGAAGATACGTCCCTCTTCGTGAGTATCTAATATATATATATTTTTTATCCACAACAAAAAGGAAAGAAGGGGAGCATACTATTATTGGGAGCATTTTAAATAGGGTAGCTACAAAAGGGAGCATTATAGGCAGGGAGCTACAGAAAAGGGGGCATTTTACAGAGTAGGGGGGAGGGGATTACAGGAAGAGGGCATTATACTTAGTGTAGGCTACTAAAGGGGGGCATTATATTTTGATTGGGCCAGTAATATAATTTTTGGGCACACTAGGGGGCATAGCTGGGGGAAAGTCAAGAGTGGGTCAAGGGGTAGAATGAGCTACAGAATGAGCTGTGTATATCAATGATATGCAAACTACATCATTCTAGAGACTGTTCCAAAACTGCCTCAAAATTCATCACAATTACATTTGTAGCCCCCTGAACTCATACATGGTTGTGTGCCCTTACTCTATAGGCAACATTTGGTTAGTCGTTAGCCATTAGGCAGCTATTGGTGAATCATTAGTGTCATGTTTGACCTGGAGACTACTTTCCACTTTCTTAATGTTTTCTTAGGTAGTTTCTACCAAACTACTAACTTTTAATGTGTCCTTAACCTCATGTTGACCAGGAGACCTCTTTCCAGTCCCTAAAGGGAATTTCTGCCATAACACTTAGTGGATTTTACTAACTTCAGGCAACTTTTGGTGCGTCCTTAGCCTTTAAGCAAATGTTGGTGCCTTTAGGTAAGCTTTGGTGCATCCTTAGTCTTGTGTTTGACTAGGACCATGCCACTTTGTGAATTTAACTGCCTTCCGGCAAGTTTTGGTCTGTACTTAACTTTTAGACGACTTTTGTTGTGTCCTTAGCTACGTGTTTGACTCCGAGAACCCACTCCACTCCCTAAATGTTAACTTAAAGATGTCCTTTTCTTCATGCTGTACTACTGTGATTGCTTCATGTCCTACTAGCTCAACATTGCCCAACGTGTCCTAGAGTCTCTTCTTATCCTTCATGTTCTGTTTTGTGCTGCATCAGGTTCCTCAAGCCTTTAAGTTCTTCATGACCCTTCTCATTTTAAGATTTAATCACAATTTTTTTTTACTTTTTCATAATTGTAATAAATTTTAAAACATACTAGAGCTGCAGCTATTACTAGCCTTGCCTTGTACATCATGTCGAGGAATGCTTCTTGACAAATTGTTATGAATATATAATTATAATCGCGGACATATTTTATGTATCGAAGGGGGGATAACGATTATACTCAACGGTCTCCAAAAATATTTGAAAAAAAAAAATGAAAATGCTTTTTTTTCTAAATCGAGTTCAATCTTTTCCTTAGTTCTGTGTACTTCAACATCATTGTATGATTTATTTCAATTAACATACTTGAAACCTGGCAGAAGTTTAGTACATGTGCGTGAATTTGTCATCACCTCCCTTAAGAGGCATCTCTTAGGAAATTGTTCATCTGTCTACTCTGTTCAGTACGGATGACAAGTGTGTGCGGCGTGCCAGCAAACCTGCTTGAGTCCTCAGAATAAGAGCCTGACCTGTGCGGCAATGCCACAAAGCATCAGCCCATGTTATACTATATGGCATAAGTCACCCTCTTGGCAATCCGAGGTCGTTATATCGAGCTATAGAGTCATGTTATAGGAGGAGAGCCAGACGTAGTTTATTTGTCTCAATATTAAGGTAATTAAGAAAGTGAGGAATGACTCAAATATTCCTTCATGTAATTTTGAGCTTCGTTTCTTTCACATGTTTATTTGATTAAATCACTGATATCATTGAGGAGTGAATGATCCTGTCATCATTGATAACACCTGCTTTATCACCCAGAATTTTTGGCTCAGGGGTGCAAAGTTTCCTAAAGCAAAGTAAGCGCCAACTAGCGGCTAATTGGATTCATGGAATGATACGTATCAGGAATGGGGTTTTTTTTGCATTTCAAGTGGATTTTGTGATTTTGTGATTTTTTTTATTGTTGTACGGATTTGTAAAAAAGAAATATATATATTTAACTGCTGCTAGGGGTTGAATAGAGAAGGTGTAGCATTCAGACACAAAATATGTTCAAACATCTTCAAAGACCACGTGGTGTCTATACTGCTCTTCGAAAGAGGGTGGTCCAATTTTGGACATGTTATGTTTTATTTTCTGTTGAGAACAAGTGAAGGTTTTCCCTTAACAAAGGAAGTTATTGTTAATACACAGGGGATGGGGATTGACCAAGGGGATGGAAAGGATGGGCGGAGAAATTTCAGGCTTATGTTGGGAAACGGAACAAACGCAAAATGGGCCACAATGGTAACTTTATTTATGTCTCAAGGTCCAACCACTAGAAACACAGAAATCAAGGGATTTAGGGATTTGGGTTACACATTGTCAACTCTCTATGACACATTCAGGATGGCTTACTGGAATGCTACATAAGAAAATAGGGCATACGTTAAACGGGTTAGTATTTATTTCCACAAGATGTATCATAATTATATGATAGAAGTAGGACCCCCATTGGGACCCACAGCTATATTAATAGCAGATCGTAAAGACTTGGTGATTTCCACTGCCCCCATAGGCTTGAATGGAAACTGGTTTCAAATGAGTGGCCAACTCTCCCTTCAGCCTATGCGTAGGAAGATTGTCAGTGAACCCCCATTCTCGAGAGGTTGGGCTTGCATCTGTCATGTATTTATGACAGATATATCATGGGTAATAAACATGAGATTACTCCTTAATACATCAACGCCTGCACTTGGTATTTCGGTCCCTTGTTCTCTCGAAAAACTGGAGTTCCAGTGTTTGGATCCTCAAGCGATCAGACACTTATCCAAAGAATGACCACTCTTACTAGTAAATGAGAGTCGAAAATAAAGTGGATTTCTTTTTGCTTGATCAATTGTCCAGTTGGCCATTCCCTAAGTTAGCTTTGACACCCTCTTAGCATATAGCATTGAGGAACATATACAATACATAGAGAGGAAAAGAGTAGCAGAAACACCTTTTAAAAATTGTAATCTAAAGGCTTCCAGGATCTCATCTAAGTGAGATGCTTGTTTGTTGGATTGCTGATTTGTTGTGTATGCAATGATTTCCATATTCTGGCTTAGTCTCTTCAAATGTTTAACTTAACAAATACCTACAGGATGCACATTCAGTAAATCTTTAGAAGCATGTTTCCAAAAAGAGAAAAAAATGGTAACAAGTTGGATCAGCGGGTAGGCCTGATTATTTATAAACCATTGTTCTATGTCCAGTGCTGAGAAATGATGTTATGATCCAAGAGAAAAACAAATATAAGCAAGAATTTTCTGATGCTCACAAAAACTTTTTTTACTTCTTGGACGGGATCTATTGTGACATTGCCAGGGGTAAGTACATTTACAGTCGAACTTCAAGGGAAGAACTCAAAAAAACCCAGATACAAGATGACAAAACATACAGACTGATAGTTGAGAAGAAAAAGGAAAGCATCCCAGTTTTTTTTTAAGGTTTTATTTTAACAATTTTTCAACAAGACCATTGTCATAAATAGTGGCACACATGGTAGTGACAGTATAGTGTCAAAAGACTAAACATACAAAAGGAGAACAAATTAAGGGACCTTCACAGTCCCATACTCTGTAATGCAACAGAAGCAGCTGTCCAAGGACGAGACCCATCTTACATTGCTGGGCCGGAGTAAAATACACTCTCTATAGGAATCACAACGTTCGTAGTGATCATCACTGATGAGAAGAAGGAGGGTTCTCTCTACTCCTTAAGCTCTTCAATGTCTGCATTTTATTGCTGAAATGACCTGTCAAGGTCCGGATTGAAGCCCTGGGATATACAATTGTGTCAAGGGACATCATGGGAAAACAGTGGGTCCTCGATCTTGGATACCTTCACATAATGAAAGAAGGTGGTGTGCACCAGATAAAATTGTTCTCTAAATTGCTCCAGGAATAAGCATAATTCATATACAAATGGGTTTCTCAAAATATAAGCTAATGTGTAATTAGTTTATTTAAAATTTTGCTCCCGTTAGCAGAAAATGCTGGTGACATACTGTAGACTGTAATGAAGAATTAAAATGCTACTGGCCCTTTAATCAGTCCGTTAATTTCCTCCACGCGGTCTGTTGCAGAGAAGACACGGGACAGAAGATGGCCGCTGGTCACATGTCCACATCACATGTCCTGCAGCTGCCTGGGCAGGTCATGTGATCACCACTATGTTTTGCTGTAGTCGATTGGTTGAAGTGCATCCAGTATGGCCAGTGTTGTGGTGATGTGCAGGGAGGACAGTTACACAGCATTACTATGGTAACAGAGCAAGAAAGTCTGTTATATCATCACTGGGAGCAGAGCATAAGAGGGAGGGGGAGTTACTGAGAACTAAAGCATCATGGGACTTGTAGTTTCCAGTGGCAGCCATCTTAGTGATAACTCCACCTACTTTAGAGAGGCCATAAATTTTTTAAATCATAAAATCAAACTATTTAAGCTCCGTTTTGTGACTAATGACATTGAGTATTGTTGTATTCATTTATTCATATCATAATGGGTTTTTGTGTCAGACATTCATATTCCCGGAATACCCCTTTAATGAAAGGATAAGATGCCTAAAAAACTTAACACCTACTTCAGCCTAGTCTCAGAGAAAGATACATTGGAGCTCATTTACTAAGGCCGCGGTGTGCACTTTTGTAAGCCTGGAGGCGTATAGCCATTGGGCTACTGACTGCGCAAAGGGTGGTTAGATAGCGGGAGTTAGGGGTAGAACATGGCCCCCTTTAACTTGAGGTGGTTTCTCCCTCCCTATTTCCTGTTTAAGATCTGGTGATGTGGGCTACGTGCATGTCTAAGGGCTGGGCTAGTGTCGGGGGTGGTACAGGAAGTAAGCATAGCTTAAATATAGGCTGTAGCCTCTACTCACCCACCCCCTTCCTTTGCTTGAAGAGTTTTTCGTTGCTACATTGTTGTCACAGCTGGCGGATGGGTTGGGGTTATCGGCCTACATGCCCACTGGCTAGCCGGCATACAGGTGGGGGTTTTTTGTACTTAATGTTCTGGTTTATATAAATATGTTTATTTGTTCAATTAATGTTGACAAAATATACAAAAAAATGTTTATATATGAAGGTCAATTTATATAAAAGCTGTGTCCGACCCTCATGTCAACCCACAAGTTCAACTTTAAAACAAGTCTCTGTGTGTATTATTACTGGTGGGAATTGGTTCAGGGTTTAAAGGGGGCCTGCGCTCCTATTGGTTGGGCTAAACTTTATTTGTGCAGTCTAGTCGGACTGTACACCTTTTTCGGGGCTAAAATGGCTTAAACAGGTATTTAAGAAGTGTGTGCGCAGGGATTGTGGCACTGTACAACTGATAATTATGTTCAATCAATTTTATTAAAGTTTAAAGATTAACGGTACCAAGGTACAAAACAAATAAAACGGGAAAACAAACACAAACTCTGTGGTAGCAAATAGTCATATCTATTAGGATACACAGAATATGGGCAACAGGAAGGAATCCGCACAGGATAACACATTGGCATGCTCGGAAGAATATGGCTGACAGGGGGAGAGGGATCAGGTGGGTACCATATTGGGAAGCCATGGATCCAGAAACTGGTTGTTGTGGAGAATCCTAACATGGAGAGGCGCCAGAGGCACTTGGTTGTCTGTGGGTGGTGTGCCAGAGTCTTAGCATGGAGAACTCCTCGTCATCCTGCAAGCGGATTGGGGGAGCTTGCAATTGTGGAGAATGCAACAAGGAATCCAGGCCCGAGGCAAGTATGGTAAAATATGGAGCATTACCGGTGTGAAACCCTACAACCTGGTCCCTCCCCAGGAGTAGTGGTGATCTATAGGTCCAGTGCGGAGGGCTAAGATAGCACATTCATACGAACAAGGAACATAAGGGTAGAGTACACCGACAAGGGAGGCAGAAAAGGAAGCTAGGGATGGGAAGGAGCACGAAATATCTAGGGTGGCAGGGGAGGGGAGGGGATGGGAAATGGGATAAGAGCAGGCTCCGATATATTTATTGGCCTTCATCCTTCTAAAATCAACTTATCAAATTATGCTAATGAGGCATAAGGGCTAAGGGCATGTTATGTAAGCTGACTGTGTTCTAACCTCACAAAATGTTGTGCTGCGGCACCTCTTAGTCTCACACTGCACGTCCTGTAATTTTGACATCAGTAAGCAGTCAGAACACAGTGGTGGGGAGGGGGGAGTGTCCTGCACAGTGTAACAGCCTGTAAATCTGCAGCACAAAGGAGCTCTGATAATATGCCCATAGCCTTTCTGACTCATTAGCATAATTTTTAACGTTGATTTTAGAAGGAAAGAGGCCATGGATAACAAATCTAAGAGGATTACCAAAGCCATGGTGCCTGAATCTATGAGTTATGTCCCTGGTTTATTATGATGGATGTTGATGGTGGATTTTGTTTATGCCCCTAGCTCTTTTTTGTTCAGTCATCTTAGGTATTATGATCTTCAGGACTCCCTTGAGTCAAATAAGATAATCTGTACCAAAAATTCTACAGCCCCTTACTATAATAGAAAACAATATTTCTGTTTTGCAAGGAAATAATGATGGAACATCCAGTATCCAGATTGGGACTGGAGCACAATTACCAAACTTGTAAAACAACACTAAGTCTAATCTCTTGCTGTGCCTGGGACTCGCTCCAAAAACATAGCATACTTTTCAAGCAGTGTTGAGATGGCACATCACCCTAATTGAGGTATCACATATACACTCTTACTAGATGTGAGCCAGTATAAGTTCACATTGTATAAATTTATATTCCACATCTGTTATTACAAAATCAAAGTGAATTAGCGACCGTCCCTAATAAATGTCTCCCCGAGCATATGTGGAATGGTGATGTTTTTGGGGGATTTTCATCGGCAAACCTCTTGTGAAAACAAATGTCAACGTAAGAGAAACAAAATAGCTAAAATTAAAAAAAGTGACTACATAACCATGGAATATTTCTCAATTATCACTTTGATCTTCTCAACGCTCCGAGTGAAAACGATCTACATTAATGTCCTCGATGGACGAGCGTTGCCTGTGTTAGCCTAATGGGTGGATAATGTAAACTAAGACTGTACGTTACGAATAAAGCTTGAAGAGGATGTGAGAGATCTCTTGAGAGATAAACCTTTTTGCTATTGGTAATTCCCCTTACGGTAATCTTTTATAGTGACAACACAGTTCAAACATCTTGAGAACCGTGGCCGCTTCAACAAGGACTTGAATATTTTTGTTAAACATCACCGGCTAAATGGAAATGTTGACTTCTTGCCCAGGACACCCTGAAAGCTGCTCCTTCAGAAAACTTCTCAACTCCAACTCAAGTTTACTGATCTTTATATAAGCTTGGCTTTGTAATGCAAACCACAAGTATTCTTTGATATCATGCAGCTAGGTGAAGATATTATAATGTATGAAAGCTGATCAGAAATGTTAGGCCGATCATGATTCCATTTATTCCATGATCTTTCCAAACACCAACAGTATTACAATATCAGTGTCTAGTATTGTTGGGCACAAAGTAACTGCTTATTTTACTTTACACACTAAACATTCACAAGATTGTATTCTATTATGAGGTCCACACCTAAAGGAGCTAGATCCACCATAAACCTTCTACAATCCTTCCTTTGATGGAGAAGGATCCGCAAAGGTAAAGGATCTATGACCTTCCATGGCCAACACGTAAGGAAGTCCATCCTTCTCCTTTCACCTGGGAGTCACAGTTTAGATGCATAGGATTTGCAGGGGGGTGACAACCCTCATGACCAACGAAGCCCCCTTGACCCCATGTTGTCTTGAAAAACAGGGCAAATAGAGCCATTGGGTAGAGTGTCAATAGTAAGTTGCAAAAATTAGGAAAGATGAGAAAAGGAGATACAGTCCTTATGGTGATTATGTCTGTAGGACATCTTTACAGTCGGACAGAGTCAAAGCATCCTGGGGGTTCTAGGTAATGAATATACTAATAAATGAGAATATGTTTTCCAATTGTTGTATGCTGGGGGCTGGCTATATACTGGGGTGAAGGGTTCTAGCAGGCTACATACTGGAGGCAGGGGGGTGGCTGGTGATATACTGGGGGGAAGGGGGCTGGCTATATGCTGGTGGCAGTGGGTTGGATTGCTATATACTGGGGTGAAGGGGTCTAGCAGGCTATATACTAGAGCTAGAAGACTATATACTGGGGGCTGGCTGGCTATATACTGGGGAAATGGGCTGGCTGGCTATATACTGGGGGCATGGGCTGGCTATTTACTGGGGGACAGGGGACAGTCTATATGCAGGGGCAGGAACTGCTGGATATATAATGGGGCCAAGGAACTGGCTTCTATATAATAGGGGGCAAGGGCTGGCTATATACTTGAGGCAGGGGATTGGCAGGCTATATACTGTGGGTTGGCAGGCTATATATTGGGGGTAGGCTAGCTTTATACTGGGGGGTACGGAGCTGGTTGGCTATATATGGGGGAGGCTGTGACAAATGCATTTCCCACCCCAGCTTTATACTTGAGTCAACAGGTTTTCCCAGTTTTTTTGTGGTAAAATTAGGTGCTTCGGCTCATATTCAGCTAATACTCGAGAATATATGGTATCTATGTGGTGAATGCTCTTTGCTCTTTAGAGACAGCATTGCTGAAATACATAATGATGAAGGTAAGTTTTATAGCATTAAGTTGTATTCTGGCTTTGGATTTCAGGGCATACGTGATTTAATTAGAAACCATAGATCTGGATGCAGAAGCCTTTGTTGATCTAATTCATTTGGTAATTAATCAAAGAGAAATTGCAGTCAAATACAATGGTGCCCATAAAATCCCAGTTTTGGCCTAGTAGCTGCAGATCTCCAGGCAATGTTCCTCTCCGCTGGGATGTTGTTACGTTCTTATCCATCATTAAATCATGCGGCGCTCAGCAGGCCGGGAGTCTGAAGTTAAATATACCTTTACAATGTGTTTATTTTTTGGTATGTTACTTTTTTTTCCCTTTACTTCTGAGTCATGAAATCCAAAACTGCCAGATGGAGCTGCACCTACAGTCTGACCTCTTAGTGCACCCCACCCCCCAGGATCCATACACTAAGCTAACTTTCCATAAGCAATGTAATTAACCGTACTGAAGAGGGAAGAAATAACAGGGCTCTCCACTTTTTGTAAATTAGGGGATTTGTGTGTAGTTTTATATTTAATGTATCATCGGGTAAAGTTATTGTTTTAATGTTTTATACTGGTAAAGCGGAAAGGACAGAGAATGGAATGGAGTCCTGTCATTCAAAACCGAAAAACTGAGCCATTATATCACTTGTCTCAAAGTTTGGTGATCAAGAGGATGAAGATTTTACCACTATTTCATCCTCATTGAGGTTTGATCCTTCCTGTTGGAAAAGGAAAATTATCTCATATTTCAGCGTAAAACTATTTTCATCAGCAAACTGGAAACTGGCTAATTGACGTTCCTAGTGTAACATCCCCCCATTGGGGCCTGACCTTTTTGGCTTGGGGCAGCTGGATTCCCCTGGTACCCGAATGGCTGGCTTGAGTGCAGCCTAGTGCTCAAATGGGTCACAGTCGCTTGGTACAGGTTGAAAAGGCCTTGTCCACGCCGGGCAGGTGTACGACAGGTGATTTGCAAGAAAGGAGGGAGATGCCACTGATGAATGGAAACAGTTCTCCCTGGGGCACTTCCGATGTATAGATGTGAGGATCCCCAGGTAGATGGTAGAGGGGAGGCCTGTGATGGTATGTGGCTTCCAGGGATCACATAGAAACAATGGGGCTCATTTACTAAGGGTCCGTTGGATGCATTTTCGTCGGGTTTCCCACCGATTTCCATTTTGCAACGAATTGCACTGGGATTTTGGCGCACGCAATGGGATTTTGGCGCATCGGCACCGGATTGGATGCAAAAGAAATCGGGGGGCGGGTCATTGGACAACCCGACGGTTTCGGACAACGCGCAGGATTTAAGATTTAAAATTTACATGCACCGGGAAGAAGCAGGTGAATTCCAGCGGACCTCGGGGGAAAAGCGACGGATGCTGGAACTCGGGCGCACAAGCTTAGTGAAACGCACCGCGGGATCGAGACAGGACCGGGTAAGTAAATGTGCCCCAATGGATGTAAACAACTCATAGTTCCTTTATTCAAGAACACTGAAAAGGCACCAGGCAAAGATAACAGCTCAACTGATCCAAAGTCGCTGGTTGGATATATCTGGCAAAGGGTGCGCATGACCTGGTAGTAGCTTCAGGCTGCAGAGATGAGTAACTGCTATGGCAGTGCTCCAAGGCAGGTTCTGGTATGGATCAGAGTCCTACAGCAGGCCTGGTATCTGTGCTGAGATGTGTGTTGCTCACTCACAGAAAAACCTTCTCTCAGAAAAGAACTCTCTCCAATCCTGGAACTTTCCAGCCACAAGGGGTTTAATGAACTTCTCTTGGGAAGTGGCAAGTTCCTTATCCAACTAGGACATTTGTTACAATATAAAATTAAGTAAACATTCTCTGATTGGTCAGAGTAAAAACATGTGCCTTCCAGATCTGAGACAGCAGCAATATCAATAATGGACAGTAGATGTCACACCGAGGTGATTATGCTCTATGGGACACACAAAAATCTAGGAGTAATACTTTGTAATGGCCGGGCCATTACACTTGCAACTTGCCATGGCTTTGGTTGCCTATCATAGCTATTGCTAATAGCTAAGGAAGTCAATTTGCCAGATTGGCAGCCGACTAGCCAATCAGTCAATATGCCAGGGTCGTGCGGGCTGAACCCGAACCCCGTGCCCAAATGAAAACATCAGGTCCACTCCTCTATATTGACCATTCCACCAGTTATCTTGATGGGACCACTCTACCGATTTATGTATATGATAGGGAAATGTGAATCTGAGGAAATCCATGTGAAAGTTAATTGTTTATTCATGTAGTGTAGCATAGGGTAACTCATTATGTAACTGAAATAACTGAATGCTCTACATCGCATCTGGTTCGGTACTGTCTGAGCCAAAAAATGGGGTTCAAGAAACATTCATAATCTTATTTTTTACATCCCTCACTAGGGTATGGACATGAAGGTTTTGGGCCACTAATTTGTGGTGCAACGTCCAACCACCAGGACCTGACCTAATGGCTTGGGGGCAGCTGGATTCTCCTGGGACCTAAGTGACGGGCTCTGGCACGACCTAGACTGGACTGGTCACGGTTGCTTTGTACAGGTGGAACAGGCCTCATCCACACTAGGCAGGTCCTGCAAGTGGATTGCAAGAAGAGGGAGAAGCTGCAGTAAGGTGGACGTCGTTCTCCCTGGGGCACTAATGTTAGGCAGGCTCTGTATATAGCCAGAGCTGCAAGCAAGCCTGATGGGGTTGGATTACCCAGTAGATGGCGTACATAATAGGGAATTAATATATCAAGGCAATGGATATAATATTAAAGGTAACTTCATTTGGAAACCACTTAGAGTGTAGGATTCAGTTGGCCATACTTTAAGATATTTGAAGTGTAAAAGGTTCACAAGGCATATATGTGAGGGGAGTGAAAGTTTAGGTCTGTTTGGCCCTGATCCAAAGTTTGCATCAGGGCCGACTGGTGTCTTGCTACGCCATTTAATGCAGATCAAAAGTTGATCAAACAATTTAAACCACCGACCATCAAATGTATATGTTACCTCCCGACTATCCAACAATAGCAAGATGTTGTATGGAGCAAGGATTTTGCATTTGTAGTTCCTGACTTTTTCTTTAGATGACAAGCCACCACTGGAGGTGTCTAGAAGCAGATATCTCCCCTGTCCGGCCAAGATTAGCATCAATGTGTGGATCGAAGAGTAGGTCTGCGGGATAGTTGGGAGATAGTTTTCAACCGAACTGACAGCTATCTAAGTGCATGACCAAATTGAGTACCGGTAGTATCCTAGAAATAGTATAATGAAAGATAAATATGATAGCAGGACATATGACACAGAAGCTATGAGATGTAAATCAGAAGAGCAAGGAAGATTAAGGGTTATCCTCATCTTAAGGGTCAAGAACAATGAAGCATGAAACAAACAAGATTCACCAATTAAGTTTTTCCAAAAAAAATTCAATTTAACAAAAGAGCTTCCACTTTTCAATCCAAAAGTTTTTCTATCTTTAGTGAAAATTTATATTCCTCCCAATTCACAAAACATGTTTGTCAATACATTTGACATCCCAAAAATGTATAGAATGTCATTTAAATAACGTTTACCAGCAGATAATCCTCACTTTTGCTTACGCCCCATTGACCATGTTACGCGAACTCTAGAAGTTGACCTGCTTGCCACTCACTTTTCCATGGAGTTGGAAGCCTTTGATTTTTATCCTTGAGCATTTGCACAGATCCCATACTGTTGAGTTGTGGATTGTGAAGCAATTTACAGGTTTTCACTGAAAATGGAGGTACAATGGCTTAAACAAACAAGTCCCTGCTACTTCAGATCACTCTTCTAAGCACAGGTAGATAATTAGAGCTTAGGGTCTTCAGATGAGATGGAAACCAAGCATAAAAGCAATGTGGCATTTGCCCTTTACAGAGAACCCAATAAGAACTACTCAGAGATTACTCTCAAGGCTTTTCAAGTAAAACCATTTAATCTCCCCTCTTTGATGCTTTATATAGTCAGATTAGACACTGTATACATTACAGAGCTGTAAAGGACATTAAAGATAACATTTGCCAATTTGGCTTATTGATTTTCATAAGGTATATAAGCATAATATTAAATTAATTAATTCAATTTTAATGACTTATGTTTATAAAAATACATAATATATTATAATCAAAGATGAGCAAACTTGGCAAAAATATGATTTGGCAAGTTCGTCAAATTATTTTCCAAAAGGGTTAATCTGTCTAAATTTATTCACGTAGATCATAGTCCTTTCCAAGTAACCTGTAGTCATACAGCCCCCAGTAGCCAATAGACACATAGCCATATGTAGCCAATTTATTCATGCAGATCATAGTCCTTTCTGGTAGTAAAACCAAGTAATCTGTAGTCACGCATCCCTCAGTAGCCAATAGTCACACAGTCCCCAGTAAACAATAGACACACAGCCACCAGTAAACAATAGACATGCTTCCCATAGTAGTTAATAATCACAACGGCCCCAGTGGACAATAGACAAGCATTCCTCAATAGCCAATAATCACAAAGCTTCCAGTAGACAATAGACACACAGCCCTTAGTAGCCAATAGACATGCATCCCTCGGTAGCCAATGGTCACACAGTCCCCAGTAGACAATAGACACACAGCCTCCAGTAAACAATAGACAAGCATCCCTCAGTAGCCAATAGTTACAAAGCCCTCAGTAGACAATAGACACACAGCCACACGGAAAAAAATGGTCAAGCATGCCACAGTAGCCAATAGTTACAAAGCCCCCAGTAGACAATAGACACACAGCCCTCAGTAGCCAATAGTTACAAAGCCCTCAGTAGACAATAGACACACAGCCACCAGTAAACAATAGACATGCATCCCTCAGTAGCCAATAATCACAAAGCCCCCAGTAGACAATAGACACACAGTCACCAGTAAACAATAGACATGCATCCCTCAGTAGCCAATAATAACAAAGCCCCCAGAAGACAATAGACACAGAGCCCTTAGTAGCCAATAGATATGCATCCCTCAGTAGCCAATAGTCACACAGCCCCCAGTAACCAGTAGCGGACAGAATATGCAGTGTATTTTGCAGTAGCTGCGGGGGCTGTGAACCCCAATATACTGTAATTCCACAAAAAATTAGATCAGATTATGCAGAGTATTTTTCCCCAACTGTGGTGATGGTGACCAAATATTGTTTGTGATGTGGAAAAATAGTGAGGTAACTGATTATACTAATGCACTAGGACTAACAACACAGCAGAAGGCAGCCAGGCTACAGACACTAAAAATCACGGCCAACTAAAAATCCGCCCATCACTATTCACTATTTTTTTGCAAAAGCTGATTGACATGCAAAATCACTTACAACTCGCCATGAGAACGTTCTTTGGCGCCAGTATGAATTAAGAAGCTGTGATCACACCTAGGCCCGTATACATGCAGACAGCCACACGACTATCCCTTCCTAAACTGAGTGATAAAGGAAATGGCGGAGATGGTGAAGGGGCAACCTTTATCCCTGGTCAGACTTTCCAATGAGAACACAATCCAGTAGTACAATAACTAACAATTATCATGGCAGACAGAACCCCCCCAATGGGAATCATAAACCTTGAAATCTCTCTCCCAACAGAATGTGCTACATCAAGACCAAAAATATTACCAGAGGTAAAAGGTAAATATATAAAATTATTTAAAAAATTATACCTTACAAATCAATATAACTGTATAGTGCCCTAGCTTAACACATGATGGGATTCAAAATACAAATTCAAAATACAATTCAAAATTCAAAATTACTTACCCATAGATCCAGGCACCATGACTGTGGTAATCTTCTTATATTTATCATCCATGGCCTCCTTCCTTCTAAAATCTGGGATATACAATTGTGTCAAGGGACATCATGGGAAAACAGTGGGTCCTCGATCATGGATACCTGCACATATTGAAAGAAGGTGGTGTGCACCAGATGAAATTGTTCTCTAAATTTAATGAAAGGACAAAATGCCTTAACACCTACTTCAGCCTAGTCTCAGAGAAAGACACATTGGGGCTCATTTACTAAGGCCGCGGTGTGCACTTTTGTAAGCCTGGAGGCGTATAGCAATTGGGCTACTGACTGCGCAAAGGGTGGTTAGATAGCGGGAGTTAGGGGTAGAACATGGCCCCCTTTAACTTGAGGTGGTTTCTCCCTCCCTATTTCCTGTTTAAGATCTGGTGATGTGAGCTACGTACATGTCTAGGGGCTGGGCTAGTGTCGTGGGTGGTACAGGAAGTAAGCATAGCTTAAATATAGGCTGTGGCCTCCAAAAAAATGTTTATATATGATGGTTAATTTATATAAAAGCTGTGTCTGACCCTCATGTCAACCCACAAGTTCAACTTTAAAACAAGTCTCTGTGTGTATTATTATCAGTGGGAATTGGTTCTGGGTAAAAAGGGGTCCTGCGCTCCTATTGGTTGGGCTAAACTTTATTTGTGCAGTCTAGTCGGACTGTGCACCTTTTTCGGGGCTAAAATGGCTTAAACAGGTATTTTAGAAGTGTGTGCGCAGGGATTATGGCACTGTACAACTGATAATTATGTTCAATCAATTTTATTAAAGTTTAAAGATTAACGGTACCAAGGTACATAACAAATAAAACAGGGGAAAAAAACCACAAACTCTGTGGTAGCAAATAGTCATATCTATTAGGATACACAGAATATGGGGAACAGGAAGGAATCCGCACAGGATAACACATTGGCATGCTCGGAAGAATATGGCTGACAGGGGAAGAGGGATCAGGTGGGTACCATATTGGGAAGCCATGGATCCAGGAACTGGCGGTTGCGGAGAATCCCAATATGGAGAGGCGCCAGAGGCACTTGGTTGTCTGTGGATCGTGTGCCAGAGTGTTAGCATGGAGAACTCCCTGGCATCCTGCAAGCGGATTGGGGGAGCTTGCAATTGTGGAGAATGCAACAAGGAATCCAGGCCCGAGGCAAGTATGGTAAAATATGAAACCCTACAACCTGGTCCCTCCCCAGGAGTAGTGGTGATCTATAGGTCCAGTGCAGAGGGCTAAGATAGCACATTCATACGAACAAGGAACATAAGGGTAGAGTACACCGACGAGGGAGGCAGAAAAGGAAGCTAGGGATGGGAAGGAGCAAGAAATATCTAGGGTGGCAGGGGAGAAGAGGGGATGGGAAACGGGATAAGAGCAGGTTCCGGTATATCTTAGAAGGTTGGGGAGTCCGTAAAGATTACCCATGGTTGCCAAACTTCACAGATGTACCATTTAAGTCTGCCATTATCTCTTCTAATTACAACTGATAATTAATGGTGACTGTACAAGACTCCCTTCCCCTCAGCTTGATAGGTCATAAATATCCAAATTTTGGAGAACCCATTTGGATTCGAGAAAATCTACTGTCAAAATCAAGACACTTACTCATAGATCCAGGCACCATGACTGCTGTACTCTTACATTTATTATATATTTATTGGCCTCCATCCTTCTAAAATCAACTTATCAAATTATTCTTATGAGGCATAAGGGCTAAGGGCATGTTATGAAAGCTGACCGTGTTCTAACCTCACAAAATGTTGTGCTGCGGCACGTCTTAGTCGCACACTGCACGTCCTGTAATTTTGACATCAGTAAGCAGTCAGCACACAGTGGTGGGGAGGGGGGAGTGCTCCTGCACAGTGTAACAGCCTGTGAAGCTGCAGCACAAAGGAGCTCTGATAATATGCCCATAGCCTTTCTGGCTCATTAGCATAATTTTTTAAGTTGATTTCAGAAGGAAGGAGGCCATGGATAACAAATCTAAGAGGATTACCAAAGCCATGGTGCCTGAATCTATGAGTTATGTCCCTGGTTTATTATGATGGATGTTGATGGTAGATTTTGTTTATGTCCCTAGCTCTTTTTTGTTCAGTCATCTTAGGTATTATGATCTTCAGGACTCCCTTGAGTCAAATAAGATAATCTGTACCAAAAATTCTACAGCCCCTTACTATAATAGAAAACAATGGGGGTCATTTACTAAGGGCCCGATTCGCGTTTTCCCGACGTGTTACCCGAATATTTCCGATTTGCGCTGATTGTACCTGAATTGCCCCGGGATTGTGGCGCACGCGATCGGATTGTGGCGCATGGGCGCCGGCATGCGCGCGACGGAAATCGGGGGGCGTGGCCGAACGAAAACCCGACGTATTCGGAAAAACCGCCGCATTTAAAAACCGAAAAAGTGTCGCTTGGGGAGCACTTACCTTCACCTGGTCCGAGGTGGTGCATTCCGGCGCGATGAGATGACTTTCAGCGCAGCAGCGCCACCTGGTGGACGGCGGAGGAACTGCCTTCTTAAATCCCGGCCGGACCCGAATCCAGAGCAGAGAACGCGCCGCTGGATCGCGAATGGACCGGGTAAGTAAATTTGCCCCAATATTTCTGTTTTGCAAGGAAATAATGATGGAACATCCAGTATCCGTAATCTTCTTATATTTATCATCCATGGCCTCCTTCCTTCTAAAATCAACTTTTAAAATTATGCAAATGAGCTTGGTGAGCTACCCTACATCTGGTTTTATAGGCTGTTACACTGTCTAAACCTCCACCCTGCAGGAAGTACAAGTGTTGTGGGATCAGGGGAGCGGGAGACAGTCGGTAAAGCAACATCACAGAAGGGCTATGGTAGAGCCCCTCAGGTTTATCAGCGTAATTTTAAAAGTTGATTTTAGAAGGAAGTAGGCCATGGATGAGAAATATAAGAAGATTACTAGACCCGAAGGAAGTAGGCCATGGATGAGAAATATAAGAAGATTACTAGACCCAACCCCAAACTTCATTAGAAGTTCAGGTCCAGTTTTGGTTTAACCTAAACCCCAAACTTCATTAGAAGTTCAGGTCCAGTTTTGGTTTAACCTAAACCCGTCCCCTGCTATTATTACTGGCAATGGTTTCCAGTGGCATTTAAATTACTGCAGCTGCGCTTGTAGTCAATAGCTTCCCGGCTACACAGGGTGCCACCATATTGGGGTTTATTGTCGCTCCCCAAAGACTGTCCCCAAAATGGAGGCACATGGTACCCCTGGCATGTTAATGCAAGGACGAAGGTAATTTAAATGCTAAAGACGACCTTCCCTGCAATATTTACCATATTTTTCGGACTATAAGGTGCATCGGATTATAAGGCGCACCATCAATAAATAGAAAAATAAAATTGATGGTCCAGCCAGCTTTGGTGATCTTTATGACTTTTATTTCGTCAAAATTTCTTTTGTCCAAAGTGTTAATCCAAACAAATCCTACGCGTTTCAAACGCACTAGTCGTTCTTAGTCATGGAATGTCTGTCTGCATTCAAATCAATCCTTTTAAGCGTTTCCGCGAATGACCACCTGGAAGGTGGGCGGTTACAAATCAAGGTATCGTACATCCCCATTGCAAGAGAAACGCACAAAAGAATGAAACAAATGAGTAATCCATATACATGATACAAAATACATAAAACAAGTATATCTTAATACAAGTTAAAAAACATTACAAGATCGGAAGAAAAAAGAAGAAGAAAAGAAGAACCTCCCTCTGTGCTTCCGGTTTCCAGGACAACGCGAGCTCCTAAGTCTAGGTTGTATGGTGACTAATGATTCCCGTCACATGATCAAGAATCCGTCACATGATCTGAATCACGTGAACAATGTCCCGTGAGTTGAAGCAAAGAAAATCTTTACGGTTGGTAAGTGACGGTTTATAAGTTAAATATATATTTATCCATTTTGTGAAACTTAATACAATTATTAAACTTTTTCATATTTAATTGAATGGATAATAATAGAAACCTACGGCGCCAACGTGGTCTATGGAGGTGAGCTGGGACACATTTTTCTCTTGCACCATCAATAAATGCCTGCTAAAACATCTAGGTTCATATATAAGGCGCACCGGATTATAAGGCGCACCTGATTATAAGGATGAATGACCAGCAGGTGGCAGACCTGTGCACAGTTCAAGGCAGCTGTTGTCTGTAAGTACGGTTCATATATAAGGCGCGCTAGACTATAAGGCGCACCTTTGATTTTTTAGAAAATCAAAGGATTTTTTGTGCCCCTTGTAGTCCGAAAAATACGGTAAATGGTTTACAGCTTCCATTGCGGGTGTCACTGGTGGGGATTCGGGTTCAGATTTGGTACCTGGAATGGAACAGGTTTTTAAAATTAAAATTTTAATAGGTCCGCTCAACACTATTCCTGAGAAATTTTGTTGCAGAAGCCGAGTGACATGCGAAATCACTTACGACTCGCCATGAGAAAGTTCTCCGGCTGCAAATCTTCTCTGTTATGTGAAAATTGCACTAAATATATAACTGTAATTTAACAAATACAATATATTGTTCCCGAACATTTTCTATCTGTTTCATATTTAGATGTTAAACCTGCCCATAAATATGCAGTTTGGAGTTGTCGTTACTACTCTGCTCGCCCCATAATTTCTTCCCTCTGCGATGGGGAACATGTGTATGATATTACCATGGTATACACTTTATGTTCTAGCATGATTTTATTACAGGCATGGCCATGCCCTTCAGAGTAATTGGTTGTAAGAATGTGGAAGTCATTTTTACAGGAAAATAGGGGGAATGGACTCCTGTAGCCAGCCCCAGGCAATGGAGTGAGTCTAATGTCACACTAAAACCTGACAATGTAGTTCATGAGAATGTTAATTAACAAACATATCACATTTCAGGGTCTGCTCTGTGCAGTCTGTTTCCATAGCAGTGGATAGTGGATTTCATTTCCAAGTGTTTCCAAAGGGAATGTCAATATAGGGGGGAAAAAACTGAAAAAAAGAGACTTTTCTAATTGCCTTTACTTACAGATACAACTAAGACTCAGTTCACACTACTATTTAAAACTCAGTGAAAAAAAGGAAAGATCGGAGTTTTATCACATGAGTTAGAATTCCCATTTACATCAACAATTTATATCCTATCTTATAAGTTATGGTCAGTTTGGCATCTGTTATATATGAGGGACAGAAAAAATGATGGTGGTGGTTGTAGTACTTTTTTTCGTTTGAAAAAAGACAGGCATGATGGATGTTATAATTTTTACATTGAAGTCAATGGGAGATGTATAGTAGAAAAAGTTTTTACAACAGTCTTTTAAGAGATAGATGGACAGATACATAGATAGATAGAGATAGTAAATACAATATATACTCGAGTATAAGCCAAGTTTTTCAGCAAAAAAATTATACTGGAGTCTATGAAAAAAATTTAACACTGTACTCACCTTTCCAACGGCCCCCGTAAGTCTTCTTCTGCTTCCCATGCTCCGGTCCCTCCTCGGGTCCTTCAGGTTCTTCTGCTCCTCTTCAGTTCCTTTTTGGGTCCCCTCCGGCCGAGTGCCAGCCGAGTGCAAAGACCCAAGGGGGCAGGCTGGCTGTATACTATAGGGCTGGCAGGCTATATACTACAGGGGGCTGGCTGTATACTATCGGGCTGGCAGGCTATATACTACAGGGGAATGGCAGGCTATATACTACAGGGGGCTGGCAGGCTATATACTACAGTGGGATGGCAGGCCATATACTAGGGGGCTGGCAGGCTATACACTACAGGGGGCTGGCTGGCTATCTTCTAAAGGGGGCTGGCAGGCTATATAATACAGGGGCCTGGCAGGCTATATACTGTAGGGGGCTGGCAGGCTATATACTGGCAGGCTATATACTGGGGGGCTGGCAGGCTATATAGTCTCCGGCTACATACTGGGGGGCTGGCGGGCTATATGCTGGCAGGCTATATACTGGGGGCTGGCTGTATACTACAGGAGACTGGCAGGCTATATACTGGGAGGCTGTGACCAATGCATTTCCCACCCTCGGCTTATACTCGAGTCAATAGGCTTTCCCAGTTTTTTTGTATTAAAATTAGTGGTCTTGGCTTATACTCAAGTATATATAATAGACAGATAGATTATGCGAGATGGATAGATATACAGAGATACGTAATATATAGATAGATGATAGATAAATGTGAGATAGAGCAAACCATCAAATATAAGCAGCACCATTATGAAAATAACACTTAGGGGCAGATTTCTCATCTTTTTTTGGTGACTTTTTGGTGTGTTTTTTGCAACTTTTTTGGTATTTGGACCATATTAGCGTCTTTTTTTTTAGACTTTTTTGAGACTTTCCTAAAGTAAGTGATGCATGAATTTTAGCCACTTATGCCTTATTTAACTTAGTAATCCAGATGTTTTTCCTAATTTATGATATGCGACCTTTTTAAAATGTCTCAAAAATGTCTCACAGTGCAGACGCAGATAACCCAAAGAAGCAATCAGACACATTTGATAAATCAACTTTCTTCTTTTTTTTGTTTTAAAATATAGGTTAAATAACTGCCTGTGTGTTCGGCTCTGCACATGTTGTAGATTATTATGCCCAAAATCTGCATCCAATATGTGCATTTTTTATACGCAATTTTAATGCAGGTTTTCCACATGCATCTTTTTCCTGTTTTTTCCCATCCCTTTTGGTTGAGGGAATTCTGCATGAAAACTGCACATTGATGCAGATTTTCACTCTACCATAGACTTCAATGTAAAAAAAATACAGGCAAAAATCTGCGAGTAAGCACAAGAAAAGTCCCACGATGATTATTTTATTTTCCGCACCGTCCCCCAACTTCCCCACAAAAAAAAAAAAGCATTGTCTACATGACTTTTTCCAAATCACATTCACTTTGATGCTCCTGTATTATGTGGGGGATTTTCTGCACCAAAATCTGCGAGTAAAATCCACATGGCGTCCACAAGCCTTACGGAATGATTAATTGTCAAAATTTTTTAAAAAACCTTGTTTAGAAATAAATAAATGTTTAATTTGGTAACTTTAATATTTATTTTTCATATAAACACTTAGTCAGCCGCTGCTGATGTCATACTAGGCGCCGCCTGGAAGAAAAACAATGGCGGCGCCCGGCACGAAGTTAGAGAAGCAAGAAGACGGCCGCGGAAGCCAGAAGAGGACCCGCGAGGACATCGAGGAAACAGCGCTGCACGTCGGGGCCACCGGAGGGTGAATATATAAGTTTGGTTTTTTTTTTTAACGCTGGGCAAGCTGTATACTACTGGGGGCAGTGCTGTATACTACTGGGGGCAGACTGGGCAGTGCTGTATACTACTGCGGGCTGTGCTGTATACTACTGGGGGCTGTGCTGTATACTACTGGGGGCTGTGCTGTATACTACTGGGGGCAGGCTGTATACTACTGGGGGCTGTGCTGTATACTACTGGGGGCCGCAGCTCACCCCCGCCCCTCTCCATAGAGATACATGGCGCATGGCGCCGTATTACGGGAAAAGATAGGACAGGTCCTATCTTTTTCCTGGGTACGGAGCGGTACGGGGCCGCACGTGTGCGGCACCGTACCGCTCCCGTAGGGCGCCGTGCGCCCATTGCCATCTATGGAGGACGTATATCGGCCGTATATACGTCCTCCATACGGTAGTGTGAATGTAGCCTAAGAGATAAAAATTATCCAAAAACATCACTCCGCGTCCTCTTCTCATAATTCCAGCCTTTTCTGCACTTTTTGTGGTCCCGTAAATACGTCCTCCGTTACTTCATCCAATAAACATAAAATCTTAAAGTAAATGAACCTATTAATATAATCTGCTCTTGGCCAGCGAGAGGGATAATAACAATTACCAGCTCCATGGGAGAATATTAGACTTAATGACGGTTGTCTCCATGAATTACTGCGATCATCCATTCCGCTTTGGAACGCGATGAAGACGTATAAATTTCTCAGACTGCTGACTTGGTCGTAAGAGTTGGAGTCAGTGAAGTAATGAGCGAATGTATTGGAACAGATATAGAGTATTACGAGAAGAGGAGGATCTTCAGATGTGATATATATATATATATACAGATGACAGATAAATTGTAGATAAATGTGAGACAGATAGATAGATAGGAAAATACAAGTCCGCTCAGTGTAGGGAAAACTCCTCAATAATGAGGGGTGCAAAGCCTCCTCAGGTCCTGGATGGATCCTTAAGAATTGGGGTATTTGCGCAATTTCCAAAAATTCAAATAAAGTTGTGATTTATTTAAACTGTGGTAACATTTCGGTGTTAAAAAAAAAAGGTGGTTAACACCGAAACGTTGCCACAGTCTCAATAAATCACAACTTTATTTGAATTTCTAGAAATTGAACAAATACCCTGATATGCTCGAAAAGGCACTTAAATACAGCCAAAAAAGGTGCATCAGACCAAGATAAATGACCCCCATTGTATTTCTTATCCGAGAGAGGCCCGGGGCTAGGGTCCATGCAGATCATCTATGTGAAAAGACGGCTTATAATGGGGGGAGGAATCAATACTGTTTTATGACTTAGAAGGGTTGCGATGGGGCCAATGTATTCATAGGCTTCTCAAAAGGTCCTGTGGTCCTGTTTGCATCCGTAGGCTACAATCTACCCGATCTACGTCAAAAGAGCGTCCTATTGGAATCCTGGAAAATAGTAATGAATTTGAATTAATGAGTAAAATATTTGCATACAGGCAGTCCCCGGGTTACATAGAAGATTGGTTCCATAGGTTTGTACTTAAGTTGAATTTGTATGTAAGTCGAAACTGTATATTTTATCATTGTAGATCCAGACAAAAAAAAAATTTTTTTGCCCCAGTGACAATTGGAGTTTCAACATTTTTTGCAGTAATGGGACCAAGGATTATCAATAAATGTTCATTACAGACACCTTACAGCTGATCATTGCAGTCTGGGACTAAAGTAACATCCAGAGAGCTACACCAGAGGACACAGGGGGCAGAGGGGTCCGTCTTTAACTATGGGTTATCTGTAAGTCAGGTGTCCTTAAGTAGGGGACCGCCTGCATACATCAGTAGTGCAATTGTGTAAATTTCGATCTGCTCAAACTACATGGATACAATTCCATATATTTTCTAAGATACAGGCGGTCCACTACTTAAGAACACTCGATTCACATATGACCCCTAGTTACAAACGGACCTCTGGATATTGGTAATTTATTGTACTTTAGTCCTAGGCTACAATAATCAGCTATAACAGTTATCACAGGTGTCTGTAATGAAGATTTAGTGTTAATCCTGGTTCTTATGACAACCCAACATTTTTAGAATCCAATTGGCACAGAGACCAAAAAAGTTCTTGCTGGGATTATAATGATAAAATATACAGTTCCGACTTACATACAAACCTGCCTGTATATAGATAATAAAATGTCTCTTCTCCTGATTAACCACTATCTGCCCTATAGCTATGATATCGGGCCACTTACTTCAGTAGAATCCCCCCCATCATGTCATTAGAGAACATTGGATGTTTGTATCATATGTATCGAGATAAGACCTTCGCTCTAATGACATACATTATTCTTCATACCTTTTGACCTAATCTGAATTCTTCCCTTAAAATGTGTTACTATAGGTTGCCCTGCGGCATGACAAATTGTACAGGAAGCCGTGTCATGCTTAGCTGTGTTTGACTGAGAACAGATACAAGTCCCTTATCGCTCGAGGTAAACACTTGAAACATTTAACCCGGCTGAATGGTGCTAAATGGAGGTGGACAGTGATCTGGATTATGAATCACCTAAATGACACATGGAGGGAAAGATTTTAATGCACACGACTGAAGATTTTCCTGTTAACATTCTTTCATTGAAGGACAAAATATTGGCCCGTAGAAAAGCCGGATGTAAATCAATAAGGATAAACCGGGTCTACATTTGGATATATAGTAAATTTAGTTTCTGAGGAATAACTTGAAAGGAGTTTTAAAGGACTTAAAGGGCTTAAGAGAGTCCATCAGTTTTCGATGAGAGGTGTGGGGGGGGGGGGGTTGTCCAAGCAAGCAGATGTTTAGAGGGTCTGCGATTTTTGGGTGAACATGCAGGAATATGATCCATTCTGTACTGGCTTTGCATGATACTACTTAAAGCTCTGTCCCATGGACATAAATAGGATTGAGCTGCAGTACCATGCATGGCCTCTACAGAATGTGTGGCACTGTGTCTGGTAAAGAATTTAGAATCCTACATGTAGCACTGAATCTTCTTTCCTTCTTATGATGGCTAGCCACCATACACATAGATAATCAACTGCCCCCACACAAAAAAGGGGGGCTTTTAACATCCAAGGGTCACTTCTAGCGCTATGACTTTATACCATACACTAGAAAACCAAAAAGAATACTAAGCAACCCAAAAAAAGAGTGCCACCATATACCAGCCTGGCTAGTGCCAAGAGGACACTTCGATGACAACCAATAGACCCAAAGTCCTATAGTTACATTGTGGCAGATTTATCAATGGTTTCTGAGGTATAACTGTTTTAGTTGCTGATGGAAACCAATCAGAGCTCAGATGTAATTTTATAAACAGCTGTTGGAAAGTGAAAGCTGAGCTCTGATTGGTTCCCGTGAGCAACTAGAGCAGTTCTGCTTTCAGACATTTCTGATACATCTCCCCCATTCTGTGTATAGGTCTTACGAGCAGGGCCCTCACTCCTATTGTTCCATATGACTAAGTTTGTACCCTGTCACTAAATCGCTATCACTATGTCGCTATAGAAATATAGATTATTATTATTTATTATTTGATGTGTCAATAGAACCTAAAAGTGGCTACAAATTGGATCATTAGGGTTTTCCAATTTCCGTAAGGGCAGTTGTCAGGAAATGGCAAGATCAGACATGTTGGATTTCAACATGCCCAATCCTTTTTTCTAATAGGGGAAACAACAAGTTAGGTCACCCCCCTCTCCCAACTGAAAAAATTTGGTCAACCGAGCATGAATTTGTACGGGTGTTAGAAGCGAGATAGGAGAAATAGCTTTTGGGCAAACAAACATTTTCTAGTCACTAAGGAGGTGCCTGTATCCAGTGCCAGTCACTAAGGAGGTGTCTGTACCCAGTGCCAGTCACTAAGGAGGTGTCTGTACCCAGTGCCAGTCACTGAGATGGTGCGGGTACCCAGTGCCAGTCACTAAGGAGGTGCGTGTTCCCTGTGCCAGTCACTAACATGCTTACGTTTTCCCTATGTCTGTGCCAGTCATTACATCTATTCAGTGCCCTATGCTGGTCACTACATGCAGTAGATGTCTATACCTTGTGGCATTCAGTGATAGCAGAACCTTGTGCCGTTACTACATCAATACTTCTTTCTTGTCCCTATCACTGCACTGATGCCTCTTCTAGTACCAGTCACTGTATCAATTCCTCTTTTAGTGCCAGCGCCAGTATCTATGCCAACCATTACATCAATACCTCTACTCCATACATCTGCAATCTATTCTTCACTGTGTTTTTCACTTAAATGATCCTGTGGTCACTGTGTTCACTGTTTTCATTGTATTCTTCACTGTTCTTTACTGTGTTTCGTTAAGCAAATGCTCGATCTCGAGCCGGCGAGATACTCGTCCGAGCAACGAGCCGTTTCATTACCCTAATACTCGAACGAGCATCAAGCTCGGAATAGTATACTCGCTCATCTCTACCTACAACCGACACCTTCTCTACACCCGTCTTCTCATCTCCATCTACTTCTCCGCTAATAGTATCTGTTGTACCAATAATCTAAAACTAATCTCTGCTCTGTATTTCCAACCCTACAACATACAAGACTTATCTCATGCTGCACCTGATCTCTCGGATGCACTACCCGGGACACTCAGCATCCATGGCTTTCAATGGGTCTTAAAAACATCTTCAGAGGCAGAGCTATGGGAGCAGCAGACATAAGACTTGACAAATATGGCAAAGAGCAAGAGGTTAATATATAGGAGGGGTCTGCGAACATTAATATAACATATAAATATAGTTTTTGAATTTGGATTTTTTTTTTGTATGTTTTTACTTTCTATGTCTATTTTGTTATATAATGAGGCCATTCATAGAAAATGTAATAAAATTTTTTAATTTTGCTTTTATAGTTTTTCTCTATAAGAGTCTCTCGCTGGAAACACCCGAAGTCATCTGGAGAAAAACACTCAGCAGCTCTGCCATATCAGGAAGCCTTGACAATCACATGATCCAGTTTAGTGGGAGGAGATAAACTATGTTTGAAATTCTTACTCCCCACTGACACCACTAGGTGGAGCTATTTTACATAGTCTTTATTACAGTGCGCTCCCCCTGGTGGTGACTACAAGTAAATGCCAGGAGAGTATGAGCAGAATCTGGGAGCAGTTCGATGTCGGTTGTCTGTACGGTGATCATGTGACTACTGTGACCCCACCCCCACCATTCCCCTCTATATGATCCCCCACCCATTGATGCAACACAGTGACACTTTACATCAAAAGTTACATCTAAAAATGTATTAAATTAGCGAGAAAAAAATATCAGCAATTATCCAACGTCAGTCCCTGATGCGCCAAGTCTGCGTTCTGTCCGTCTAATCGACATAATGACATCCCGCGCGACGGATCCTAATCACATTCATTAGCTAATTCATCAAAATCTGACGGGTTTCTGGCCCGAAAATAAGCTGCAGCCTCATAGTCTCTCTTGTCTATAGACAACATCAATATCCGGTGCGGCCGAACAGTCAAAGAGACAGTAACAACATCACAATCAAAAAGATACACGAGTCATAGACAACAGATCTGCAAAACCTTTAGGAAACCATCAGCAAGCTGCTGTTGACAGATCTATTATTCTAATATCATGTCATTACAAACCTGGACGCTGCTGCCAGAACTCATCAAATCTGGTATCGTTCTAAAATATTTCGGTTCATCTCAACTGGAAAAGGCTTAAAAGGAAACCATCAACAAGGAGCTGTTGACAGATCCATTATTTTAATACCATTTCATATTAGATGTTAACCCTGTATTTAGAACACATTGGGGCTCATTTACTAACGGTCCGAATTGCGTTTTTCCGCCAGGTTTCCAGAATTTTTTCCGATTTGCGCCGAATTGCCCTGGGATTTTGGCGCACACGATCGGATTGTGGCACATCGGCGACGGCTTTCATGCGACAGAAATCAGGGGGCGTGGCCGTTGGAAAACCCGACGGATTCGGAAAAGCCGCAGAATCTAAAAAAAAAAAATTGTGTCGCAAAGATAGCACTCACATATACCAAGACGGAGGAGGTGAACTCCGGCGGACCTCAGTGCAGCAGCGACACCTGGTGGACATCGGGCGCACGACCTTAGTGAATCCCGGTAGAACCCGAATCGGCGTCGGAGAACGCGCCGCTGGATCGCAACCAGGTAAGTAAATCTGCCCCATTATGTCTTCTCCGTCAGGTCAGACCTGGTCTAAAAATCCCTTCCAGATCTACTAAGAGGCCAAAGCCTCCGGGGCACCATGCTCCGGCGAGGGGGAGAATTTTAAGACTTGTTAATACACCCCTACCTAATTAAGTCTTGTAGCTTTCTAATAAATTTTTTTTATTAATCTCAACTTAAAATTCCAAAATAAAACTAAATCTACAAAGGAAACCATCAGCAAGCTGATGCTGCTGAAAGATTCATTCTCCTCATTATATCTTATAACGGATCTTTAATCAAAAGCCACGAATATTTATAATATTTTTTTGTATTAACCTCAACCAGAAATGGCAAAGTACAAAAGAATAGATATATATATATATATATACAAGGAAACCATCAACAAGCTGCTTTTGACATATCCATAATTCTTATTATTGGCCCTATACAGGCAGTCCCTGGGTTACGTACAGGGTAGGTTCTGTTAGTTTGTTCTTAAGTTGAGTTTCTATGTAAGTCGGAACTGTATATTTTATAATTGTAGCTCCAGGCAAATTCTTTTTGGTCTCTGTGAAAATTGGATTTTAAAAAAGTTGGGTTGTCGTAAGAACCAGGAGTAACAACAAAACTTCATTACAGACACCTGTGATAACTGTTACAGCTGATTATTATAGCCTAAAGTACAATAAATTACCAATATCAAGAGGTCCGTTTGTAACTAGGGGTTGTCTTTAAGTCGGGTGTTCTTAAGTGGGGGACCTCCTGCAGTATGCAGACATAGAATCTGGCATTTTTTATGCATTTTTCATTTTATATTTTCAGAAGCATCAACTGAAAAATGCCAAGAAGAAAAAACTAAAAAGGAAACCATCAACAAGATGCCATTGACAGATGATTATCTCTGTCCAAGTTGACCTGCACACATAGGCGCACGTTTATCTTACACCGGCGCTAAGTGAGTATGATAACATGTATGAAAATTGCAAAGTATCGAAAATTCTAAAGAGGAAACAATCAACAAGTTGGCGCTGACAAATCCATGGTTCTAATTATCTTATTCAGTAGATATTAAATATATTAAATCTTCTTTCTCATGCACTTACAGTAATAGGGCGATTTAAAAACAGGATAAAAAAATATAAAAGTAAATAAATGAAAAAGGAAACCGTCGACAAGCTGCTGATGACGGATCTTATTCCAGAAATGGGTTTAATAAAGGTGTTTTGAATACCAAGAATTCCCCTCTTGTCTATGGGCTCGTTACTTCTCTCATAGTCCCTGCGGACCGGCTCATAAATCAGAAAATAATACAACCTTGTCATATGTTAATTAGGCTATTTGCATATTCTTGTTATCTCCATCAGATATTCAGGAGGTCACTGAGACACGCGGCTCTGAGTAATAATGAAAATACAAAGCAAATCAATAAGGATCATATCCAGCAGTGAGCGACCTGCCTGCTGACGCTCTCCATGTTTAATAAAATGGGAATAATAGATCAAACATGTTCACAAGTTTGGGAGAAGAATCTTTCCTGATTGTGAGATACAGAATTGTATCCGCTCTATTCACATCCAAGCAAAATATACAATTGTGGGAAAATTAATGAGGTCATTTAGATTTTTTTTCCCCTTTTTGTGCCTCTAGTGAGTCTTTTTTTTTTCGCACCTGAAGTCTCAGTTCTGTCAAATGCAAATTTTAAAAAAGGCACAAATTATTTGTGCCCAGGATCTGGACTGGATTGTTGTTGCACAATTATTTGTGGCATTTTAGGAGCAACCAGGATCCGGCTACACAGAGAAGTCCAGAGCAGGGAAAGTAGCAACGCACCAGACAAACACCCAATAGCACCCAATACACAACACCCACTATAGATAAATGTCCATCTCTAAGTACTTACTGATCCATCTAATATCTATCAATCTATGGGGGATATTTACTAAGAGTAGTGCAGTGTCCTGTGTAGAGTGTACTATGTGCAGTGTTCTGTGTACTATGTGCAGTGTGTACTATGTGTAGTGTGTACTATGTGCAGTGTTCTGTGTACTATGTGTAGTGTGTACTATGTGCAGGGTGTACTATGTGCAGGGTGTGTACTGTGTGCAGTGTGTGTACTGTGTGCAGTGTGTGTACTGTGTGCAGTGTGGACTATGTGCAGTGTCCTGTGTAGTGTGCACTATGTGCAGTGCGGACTATGTGCAGTGCCCTGTGTAGTGTGTACTATGTGCAATGTGTACTATGTGTAGTGTGTACTATGTGCAGTGTGTACTATGTGTAGTGTGTACTATGTGCAGTGTGTACTATGTGTAGTGTGTACTATGTGCAGTGTGTACTATGTGCAGTGTTCTGTGTACTATGTGCAGGGTGTACTATGTGCAGGGTGTACTATGTGCAGGGTGTGTACTATGTGCAGTGTGTGTACTGTGTGCAGTGTGGACTATGTGCAGTGTCCTGTGTAGTGTGCACTATGTGCAGTGCGGACTATGTGCAGTGTCCTGTGTAGTGTGTACTATGTGCAGTGTGTACTATGTGTAGTGTGTACTATGTGCAGTGTCCTGTGTAGTGTGTACTATGTGCAGTGTGTACTATGTGTAGTGTGTACTATGGGCCACATTTATCACTTTTGTGCGCCTAAGTGTAGTAGTTGCGCCTAAATTCTGGCGCATTGTTTTGCCAGAATTATCACAAGCTACAACCATCTGTGATAAGTATATTTTCTGCCTCTTATTAATCACTTTACTTTAACACAGTTTAGGCGCAATGTTAGATTTGGGCACTTACATGTGATCCTGCTACAAGCTCCTCTCTGCTTCTCCCACAGCCCAGAATGAAGATAACAATCACAGCAGCACCCAGGTGTGTGACACCCTGCACCGAGTGACCTCCTCAGCAGCACCCAGGTGTGTGACACCCTGCACCCAGTGACCTCCTCAGCAGTGGCTTCTCCTGGAGGGGATCCCCCAGTGCTGGTCTCCTGCTGCACCCCTGTAATTCTGCACAATATCCCCCTCAGACACTGTGCAGAATTACATGGGGGACACTTGTTTGTACTATCTGCAACATTCTGCAAGCTTCTGCAAACTTGTGCAAACTTCTCTTCTCTCTTGCTTTGAGCTCAGCGTTTGCAGAATGTTTTGTAAATAGAAGGTGATGAACTGTAAATAGAGTCTGCAGCTCCTGTCTGCAGAGTATCTCATGTATCTATTATATGTTCCAGTGTCTGCAGAGTATCTAATGTATCTATTATATGTTCCAGTGTCTGCAGTGTATCTAATGTATCTATTATATGTTCCAGTGTCTGCAGAGCATCTAATGTATCTATTATATGTTCCAGTGTCTGCAGTGTATCTAATGTATCGATTATCTGTTCTAGTTCTGTAAGGTAGCTATGTATCTATTGATTGACTAGTGTCTGCAGTGTATCTACTGTATATTATATGTTCCAGTGCGCAGTGTATCTAATGTTATCTATTATATGTTCCAGTGTCTGCAGAGCAGCTAAGGATCTATTATGTTCAGTGTCTGCAGTGTATCTAATGTATCGATTATCTGTTCTAGAGTGTCTGCAGTGTATCTAATTGTATCTATTATATGTTCCAGTGTCTGCAGAGTATCAATGTATCTATTTATGTTCCAGTTGTCTGCAGTGTATCTAATGTATCTATTATATGTTTTCCAGTGTCTGTAATGTATCTAATGTATCTATTATATGTTCCAGTGTCGCAGTGTATCAATGTATTATCTATTATATGTTCCAGTTTCTGTTGTATATCTAATGTACTATTAATATGTTCTAGTGTCTGCAGTGTATCTAATGTATCTATTATATGTTCTAGTGTCTGCAGTGTATCTAAGTGTATCTATTATATGTTCTAGTGTCTGCAGTGTATGTAATGTCTGTATTATCTGTACTAGTGTCTGCAGTGTATGTAATGTCTGTATTATCTGTACTAGTGTCTGCAGTGTATGTAATGTCTGTATTATCTGTACTAGTGTCTGCAGTGTATCTAATGTATCTATTATATGTTCCAGTGGTCTGCAGAGTATTAATGTATCTTATTATCTGTACTAGTGTCGTAGTGTATCAAATGTATCTATTATATGTTCCACCAGTGTCCTGCCAGTGTATCTCATGTATCTATTATCAGTTCTAGTGTCTGCAGTGTATCTAGTATCATATATTTCCGCAGTGTCTGAGTGTATCTAATGTATCTATTTTATGTTTCTAGTGTCTGCAGTGTATCTAATGTATCTATTATAATGTTCTAGTGTCTGCAGTGTACTAATGTATCTATTATATGTTCCAGTGTTCTGCAGTGTATCTAATCTGTATCTATTATATGTTCTAGTGTCTGCAGTGTATCTAATGTATCTATTATATGTTCTAGTGTCTGCAGTGTAATCTAATTATCTATTATAAGTTTACTATGTCTGCAATGTATGTAATGTCTGTATTTCTGTACTATTGTCTGCAGTGTATGTAATGTCTGTATTATGTTCTGTATAGGTGTCTGTAGTGTATGTATGTCTGTATATCGTAACTAGTGTCTGGAGTGTATGTAATATCTATTAATTGTTCAGTGTCTGTACTGTATCTAATGTCTCTATTATATGTTTCTGATATACTAGTGTCCTGCAATGTATTAATGTAGTCTGATTATTGTACTAGTGTCCTGTAGTGTTGTAATGTCTGTATTATCTGTAACTAGTGTCTGCAGTGTATGTAATGTCTGTATTATTACTGTTACAGTGTCGCAGTGTATGTAATGTCTGTATTATCTGTACTAGGATTTCTGCATTAGTGTAGATGTCTGTATTATCTGTACTAAGTGTCTGCAGTGTATGTAACTGTCTGTATTACTGTACTAGTGTCTGCAGTGTATGTAATGTCTGTATTCTCTGTACTAGTTCTGCTTTATGTAATGTCTGTATTATCTGTACTAGTGTCTGTAGTGTGTCATAATGTATGTATTATATGTACTAGTTTCCCCTGGCATGTATCTATTGTATCTATTATATTTCCAAGTATCTGTTTCCACTGTCTGGCTGAGCTCTGCTGCTAGAAATGAGCTCTTCTGCAAAGGGGCTCAGTGCTTTCTTCTCAGATAACGCCACCTTCGGGCTGGAGTGTTTTTGCGTCCGTTTTTGCGCCTAAATGAAAACGTTGCAAGTGATGAATATCATTAGGCGCAGCAAAACATCTGGATTGGTAAGATAGATGAGGGAAAGCTGCTTATTTTTGCTGCGCGGCTAGTTTGGCGTTAAATCGCAAAAATGGCGCAAAAACGGTGCGCCTGAATGAAAAGGCGCAAAAACAACAGAAAAAACGAGTGATACATGGGGCCCATTGTTTCCAGTTACAGTTTTCAACTTTAGGGATTTATACCAAAACTTTGTATTAAACTTTTTTCTTAACACTATAAATGTGTGTTAAGAAAAGGTATAAGACCAATCAATACCTTTCATTACTTTTATCCTTATCTTTTAAAAAAAAAAAATATGAGCGTTTTTGCTCCGCTGCCTCTTGTTAGCCAGCTATAAAGCTTTCTTGGGGCTGTAATACCTGCCAGTTATTTAATTTACCTACTTGTGTTTTTGTTGTGCCTGACCCTTATTAGAGTTGTCTACCGTCTGCAAAGGTTTTGGACCATCCCAGGCCATATGATTCTGCATTGCCATCTGGTCTTGACTTCGAATTGAACCACTTACTACTTTTTTGATTGCAATCTTGTCTATGAGCTATTTATTTGATTTGGCTTTCCGACCTTGACTTCTGGTGTCCCTTTTCCCTATACCTCACGTTACTAAAGTGATAGTTAGTAAAGGGAAAGGCACCAAGTTAATATAAGGTGGTCAATCATAAGGTAGGCATGGACAGAGTAAATGTTTCCTACTAGCACAATCACAGTGATTTTGGCTAGTTACTGGCTGCTAAGGTGTCTACCATAGACTACCCACAGAAATTGTCGTAATATTTCAGAATAATGCAGACATTACCAGTATAATTGGTCTGTACTGATATCAACAAAGCACTTTGTACAAGACAGACATTTTTTATTTAGTTGCAGCCGCTTTTTGAGCATGTGTTTCCTCTCTCACTTACTTCATGCTCAAAACTTCTGTGGTTAACAAGTTGATAACGTGGAGATATTTTCTATGATAATTAACATGAGCAGAACAAATAAGTGGGAAACATGCAAATAAGTTTTCCAGGGTGGAACAAGTAAAACCATGCCCCCTTTGCTAGCTTCTAAGGCAGCCCTCTTACCATCAAGCATGACTTTCAGGAAGCCTAATAATATTAAGTACAGTGTAGGGTGTACTCTTCAGTACTGGTTTAGCTGGGTGAGAGGCTTTTGACTAGGGTCAGCAGAGACTTTGCCAATTAAAGGGGTTTTTCCGACAAAGGCAAGATTCTTAAATATACTCTTGATAACAAAATAACACATTCTTTACTTCACTGCTATTAACAAAATACAGTATGTCACAGATATAATTCCAACCCGATTCTCTATCAGTTCTGGTGTTTACAATATTGGTTGTCCCTGGACCTGACCATAAATCTTCTGACTATGGTCGGATTATTTTCATGAATAGCTTCTCTTGTCTGCACACTGCATTGTTTTCTGCCTCCTGCCCCTCCACCCCGCAATAAAAGACCATCTCAGACACAGGTACCTCCTGAAGGCAAGCAGCAGTGTGCAGATACTTAATCTAGTAGTTATAGAAAGGTCTATATCCAGGAGGGAGGCATATAGCAGAGCTGACTGTCACTTTTTGAGAGATGCAGAGTGAAGTGGTCAAAAGTAGGCAAAAACCATGCCTCCCTCTGCTATTTTATTTCAATGTATACGCTCAGCATATACTTTCCCCTTGTATACGCTGAGCGTATACATAAGACATGATGTGAACCCAGCCTTACCCATCTTGCCTTGCTCTTACATTGCAGAGCCAGCAACCATCTTCTTCTTCCTTCAGCATGCATCTGCTGTACACAGCGGCTCTGAAGCCGACACACGTGATGTGATGACATCATCATGTGTGTCGGCTTCAGAGCCAGCTTCAGAGGCGACATATTCAGCAGACGCATGCCGAAAAAAGAAGATGGCTGCTGGCGCTGCTTCCTGGGGGCGAGGCAAGGTGAGTATATGATCCGGCCCATGTTCTGCACTCCCGACAATAAGTGCAGGGACACAAGAGTTGGGCTGGAGAACACAAGGCCTTATGTTTGACACCCGTGGTTTAGATAAATATAGAACATGTTTGGTGCGATTATGGAGGAGGGTTAGAAGAAATATCTACTAGATAGACGGAGCAGATACAAGAATCCTTGCGCTGGACTTGAGAGAATGAGTTGTGTGCACGAGGTCTCCAGAGGGACATGTAAATAATAGCATGGAGGATGGAAGGAGAAAGCTCAGACTGTGAAACTAATTTATTAGAGACCAGTGTAACACGAGTTATTATACTCCTTACACTAACTACTGATTATACGGGTCAGGGAGGGAGCAGTATACATGGGACGTGTGGACTGAGATTGCACACATTTCATATTCACTCACTTGGGTTTATGACAAATTAAACTTGCTCCTTTGACCTGAACATGAAATGGGATTTTTCCAGCCAATAAAACCTAAGCTTCCCAAGCGGGGTGTCAGGCTGCGGCCCCGGGGGGTGCAGCTGATGGATTAAGCAGAAAAAGTCCCATTAGTTACTCACATTGCACGTGTTACGTGTTTCTGGCATGTCACAGCAAAGTGCTGGGATATAAGTCTAATATACTTAATGAAATAAAGGGTATAGTCCTGAGACTGTTTAGCAGTGAAGTCCCAAAAAACCTCAAAGTGACTTTTTTGACACTTTTTGGGCCACATTTATCACTTTTGTGCGCCTAAGTGTAGTAGTTGTGCCTAAATTCTGGCGCACTGTTTTGCCAGAATTATCACAAGCTACAACCATCTGTGATAAGTATATTTTCTGCCTCTTATTAATCACTTTACTTTAGGCGCAGTTTAGGCGCAATGTTAGATTCGGGCACGTACATGTCATCCTGCTACAAGCTCCTCTCTGCTTCTCCCACAGCCCAGAATGAAGATAACACTCACAGCAGCACCCAGGTGTGTGACACCCTGCACCCAGTGACCTCCTCAGCAGTGGCTGCTCCTGGAGGGGATCCCCCAGTGCTGGTCTCCTGCTGCACCCCTGTTATTCTGCACAATATCCCCCTCAGACACTGTGCAGAATTACATGGGGGACACTTGTTTGTAGTATCTGCAAACTTCTGCAACATTCTGCAAACTTCTGCAAACTTCTCCTCTCTTGCTGTGAGCTCAGCGTTTTGCAGAATATTTTGTAAATAGAAGGTGATGAACTGTAAATAGAGTCTGCAGCTCCTGTCTGCAGTGTATCTAATGTATCTATTATATGCTCCAGTGTCTGCAGAGTATCTAATGTATCTATTATATGTTCCAGTGTCTGGCTGAGCTCTGCTGCTAGAAATGAGCTCTTCTGCAAAGGGGCTCAGTGCTTTCTTCTCAGATAACGCCACCTTCGGGCTGGAGTGTTTTTGCGTCCGTTTTTGCGCCTAAATGAAAACGTTGCAAGTGATGAATATCATTAGGCGCAGCAAAACATCTGGATTGGTAAGATAGATGAGGGAAAGGTGGTTATTTTTGCTGCGCGGCTAGTTTGGCGTTAAATCGCAAAAATGGTGCAAAAACGGTGCGCCTGAATGAAAAGGCGCAAAAACAACAGAAAAAACGAGTGATACATGGGGCCCATTGTTTCCAGTTACAGTTTTCAACTTTAGGGATTTATACCAAAACTTTGTATTAAACTTTTTTCTTAACACTATAAATGTGTGTTAAGAAAAGGTATAAGACCAATCAATACCTTTCATTACTTTTATCCTTATCTTTTAAATATAAGAAGATTACTAGACCCGACCCCAAACTTCATTAGAAGTTCAGGTCCAGTTTTGGTTTAACCTAATAGATATGAGATAGATATGAGATAGATATGAGATAGATAGATAGATAGATAGATATGAGATAGATAGATAGATAGATATGAGATAGATAGATAGATAGATAGATAGATAGATAGATAGATAGATAGATAGATAGATAGATATGAGATAGATATGAGATAGATATGAGATAGATATGAGATAGATAGATAGATAGATAGATAGATATTAGATAGATATGAGATAGATATGAGATAGATAGATAGATAGATAGATATGAGATAGATAGATAGATAGATATGAGATAGATAGATAGACAGAAGATAAATATATAAGAGATAGATAGATTACAGCTAGATATGAGATACAAAGGCACAAAAAATTAAGGGCCACATTTATCACTTTTGTGCGCCTAAGTGTAGTAGTTGCGCCTAAATTCTGGCGCACTGTTTTGCCAGAATTATCACAAGCTACAACCATCTGTGATAAGTATATTTTCTGCCTCTTATTAATCACTTTACTTTAACACAGTTTAGGCGCAATGTTAGATTCGGGCAGTTACATGTCATCCTGCTACAAGCTCCTCTCTGCTTCTCCCACAGCCCAGAATGGAGATAACACTCACAGCAGCACCCAGGTGTGTGACACCCTGCACCCAGTGACCTCCTCAGCAGCACCCAGGTGTGTGACACCCAGCACCCAGTGACCTCCTCAGCAGCACCCAGGTGTGACACCCAGCACCCAGTGACCTCCTCAGCAGCACCCAGGTGTGTGACACCCTGCACCCAGTGACCTCCTCAGCAGCACCAAGGTGTGTGACACCCTGCACCCAGTGACCTCCTCAGCAGCACCCAGGTGTGTGACACCCAGCACCCAGTCACCTCCTCAGCAGGGGCTTCTCCTGGAGGGGATCCCCCAGTGCTGGTCTCCTGCTGCACCCCTGTAATTCTGTACAGTATCCCCCTCAGACACACTGGTGATACTGTGCAGAATTACATGGGGGACACTTGTTTGTAGTATCTGCAAACTTCTGCAAACTTGTGCAAAGTTCTCTTCTCTCTTGCTGTGAGCTCAGGATTCTGCAGAATATTTTGTAAATAGAAGGTGATGAACTGTAAATAGAGTCTGCAGCTCCTGTCTGTAATGTATCTAATGTATCTATTATATGTTCTAGTGTCTGGCTGAGCATCTCATGTATCTATTATATGTTCTAGTGCAGTGGTGGCGAACCTATGGCACGGGTGCCAGAGGTGGCACTCGGAGCCCTTTCTGTGGGCACCCAGGCCATCACCCCAGAATAAAGTTCACCAGACAGAACTCAAAGAATCTTTTTGCAGAATCTTCTTGCAACGATAGACAAATTTGCTCTCCTCCTTTTAACTGCATTGGTGTCCTCAGGAGGCTGATACGATTGAAAGTTGTTGAACAGGGAAAAATAAATTACTGCTTAAATTGCTGTGGTGGCACTTTGCAATAAATAAGTGGCTTTTGGTTGAAGTTTGGGCACTCAGGCTCTTAAAGGTTCGCCATCACTGTTCTAGTGTCTGCAAAGTATCTCATGTATCTATTATATGTTCTAGTGTCTGCAGAGTATCTCATGTCTGTATTATATGTTCTAGTGTCTGCAGAGTATCTAATGTATCTATTATATGTTCCAGTGTCTGCAGTGTATCTAATGTATCTATTATATGTTTGCAACACCCTCGCCGATGCAAGGCGGAGGAGTGGTTGCGAATACGTCCCACCATGTAGCTTGCAGTCTGTGTAGGGTCTAGTCAGCCCCACAGCATGTCACTACATCACACTACATAGTCCTTATAGGACACAGGGAACATTGCAGTGGTAGATCCTGCCTGGTAAGGCAGGAGTTAATTGTTTTATGTGATGTCATATGTGTCAGCCAATCACATGTATTGCATCCTGTCTCTGTGAGCTGAGAGGTAATTGGAGGAGCAGCCACCACCTGACCAGTGGGAGTAATAAAACCCCTGGCCAGGAATGTTCTAGAGAAGACTCTTAGAGGAGTTCCAGTCAGACCAGAGAGTCTGAACAAGTTAGACAGAGAGAGAGAGGAAAGGGGTATCATCCTACCTTCAAGGGTGATACCTGAAGCAATCCAGGACAAGCTGAAGCATCCTTCCAGGACACAGCTACCTCCCAGCCTGCCATTGCATCCAGGCTGGTGATCTACATCCTGTGGCTCCCTCCAAATACCTCTCCAGTACTCCACCATCTTGTTAAAGGCACGTTGCTGATGTTCCTGTCGGTTCTAATAAAGAACTGTAAGTGTTTCTGTTCAACCTCTGCCTCCGTCTGGTCCCTGCTACTCCGGCTGTCACCATCACAGGCACCCTGTCCATCACCCAGAGACTCATACTCTAGACACCAAAGGGTTGCCCCAGGGAGATCCGCTAGAGCAGTCTCTCCCTCATCAACACCACCCTGCTGGAGACCTGCCAGGCTGTAGGACAGCCCTCCGGTTCCCCCATACCAAGCACCGTGACACAAGCGTGCCTAGGCCGCAACCGCCAGCCACTCAGGTACTGCGGGCCCCAGCTGTCTCCAGGCCCCGAGAAAAGGCTAGGCCCCGGTGGGGGATGTTGCATGTTCTAGTGTCTGCAGAGTATCTAATGTATCTATTATCTGTTCTAGTGTCTGTAATGTATCTAATGTATCTATTATATGTTCCAGTGTCTGCAGTGTATCTAATGTATCTATTATATGTTCTAGTGTCTGCAGTGTATCTAATGTATCTATTATATGTTCTAGTGTCTGCAGTGTATCTAATGTATCTATTATATGTTCTAGTGTCTGCAGAGTATCTCATGTCTGTATTATATGTTCCAGTGTCTGCAGTGTATGTAATGTATCTATTATATGTTCCAGTGTCTGCAGTGTATCTAATGTATCTATTATATGTTCTAGTGTCTGCAGTGTATCTAATGTATCTATTATATGTTCTAGTGTCTGCAGTGTATCTAATGTATCTATTATATGTTCTAGTGTCTGCAGTGTATCTAATGTATCTATTATATGTACCAGTGTCTGGCTGAGCTTTGCTGCTAGAAATGAGCTGTTCTGCACAGGGGCTCAGTGCTTTCTTCTCAGATAACGCCACCTTCGGGCTGGAGTGTTTTTGCGCCCGTTTTTGCGCCTAAATGAAAACGTTGCAAGTGATGAATATCATTAGGCGCAGCAAAACATCTGGATTGGTAAGATAGATGAGGGAAAGCTGGTTACTTTTGCTGCGCGGCTAGTTTGGCGTTTAATCGCAAAAATGGCGCAAAAACGGTGCGCCTGAATGAAAAGGCGCAAAAACAACAGAAAAAACTAGTGATAAATGTGGCCCTAAATCTGCTCTGATACACTTTTGATAAATCTCCCCCATAGATAGATATTAGATAGATATAAATACCGGGGCACATTTACTAAGAACAGTGCAGTGTCCTGTGTAGTGTGCAGATGGCACCAGATTCATGATTTGTGGCGCACGTTTTTTCATGAATCTGGCGCCCCCTGCATTGTCCCAACAGAGTGCATCTGGCATCTGGCGCACAGTCCAACTGAGCCCCGGAGCGCCCCCCCCCCCCGGGCAGAGGTTTGTGTCGCATGATGACTAGTGCAGCCGCGACACAAAAGAGTCACGTGTGACGCCTATGTGGTGCGGACACTTCTTACATACCTGTGCAAGCAGTTTGCACCTAAAAGAAACTGCAAAATCCGACAGAAATCTGGGGCAGGCCCTTAGTAACTGTGCCCCGCTGAGTATATAGATTTCCATACAGATGTAAGAACGTCCACGTGACAGTCCACTTATAAACACCTCTAAAAGTTTCCTAAAAGAGAAAATATGGAAAAACATCCAATTATTGGCAGTAAATGTCGTCCTGTAATAAAGCACAGCAGGACGCAGCGTAACAAAAACTATCTACAAAACTCCCCCCCTCCCCCCCAAAGATCAAAAAGTGGACTAAAATGCTGCAAATAAAACAAATCAAATCTATCGTTTTTAATGATTGGCTTCTCTCTCTCTGGTTTCCAGGACTGGGTCATGTGATTGACGTGGCGGGGGCGGGAGGACGACCTTGCGCGCTGAAGCCGAGTGAGTGAGTGGACCGGCTGCCCCCCCCCCCCTCCCCGCCTGGCCGAGCCGTCTCTTGGTAAAAAAAAAAATGAAATGATTTCATTATAACCGGCAAGAAAATGCGATAACCTCTCTGATACATTATTAATGACCGCCAGGTTGCAGACGTTCCTTTAGTTTTGTTAACCCTTTCCACGATCTCCAACGATTTCCACTTGTCAGGACCATCATTGATTAAAAAGCGTGATGGGCATCTACAAAAGGAAAAAAAAATAATTCTCTGGAGGACTCAGTCTATATTGATTTCAATGAGATCCATGCAATACCAAATTTACCCTGCGGAGGCACTGTAGGGAAACTGAATTCTCTATAGACTCCTCCTTATATCATTTTATCATCAAGGGTACCTTCACATCTCAAAATGGATGACTATAAAGATTTTTTAAGGCTCTACCCCCCCCCCCCCCACAAAGTTGGATCTTAAACATCAATGTCAAGAGGACCTTGAACCAACTCCACCGACTTAGGTTCTGCATCCTTCAATAGATGTTGTAAACAAATTTTGACACAGTTGGAGCTTTTTTCTACACCCTGTCACTTACATAATATGCTAATTAGATATAATCTGTCAAGAGGGTGGTGCCAGATTCTTTGCTCCAACTCCAACGACCTTACTAGAATGTTCTCTTCCAAAACTGATGGCCCTGATTGCTCAGGAATGGTAGGGGGCTAGAGAAACATTTCCTGCCACTACATCAATGAAGGTGGAGGACCATTTCATTGGGACAGTGGACAACCCCTTTAACCCTGCCTTATTATACACTTATAACATATTCACATTCAGCTTCAGAAGGTTCTTTGTGCTTCCAGAAACACAAACATTTCAGATTATTTCCATATCGTGATCCATATCACAGGCAGCTTCTGGATCGGAAGCCTTCCATAAATCACAGATGACGTCTTTATTATATATTGTGTGTAGAATTTCACGGGAGAAAATATATTTCTCTATTGAATCCAACGATAAAGCACTTGGAGAATTTATGGTGGGGCACCAATAAAATATGTCATAATGTTAGCAACACTTGAAGAAGACACTGGAGGTGCTCAAGGCTTCGGTGAGACATCAATTGGATGACTGTCTCTTGGATTGGCCCAATAAGACCTTAGCTGACCTTCCGACTCAGTCATGGATCTTCTCAGTGTTAGCAACACTTGAAGACACTGGAGGTGCTCAAGGCTTTGGTGAGACATCAATTGAATGACTGTCTCTTGGATTGACCCAATAAGACCTTAGCTGACCTTCCAACTCAATCATGGATCTTCTCACTGTTAGCAACACTTGAAGACACTGAAGGTGCTCAAGGCTTCGGTGAGACATCAATTGAATGACTGTCTCTAGGATTGACCCAATAAAACCTTAGCTGACCTTCCATCTCAATCATGGATCTTCTCACTGTTAGCAACACTTGAAGACACTGAAGGTGCTCAAGGGTTCGGTGAGACATCAATTGAATGACTGTCTCTTGGATTGACCCAATAAGACCTTAGCTGACCTTCCCAGTCAATCATGGATCTTCTCACTGTTAGCAACACTTGAAGACACTGGAGGTGCTCAAGATGTCTCACCGAAGCCAATTGAATGACTGTCTCTAGGATTGACCCAATAAGACCTTAGCTGACCTTCCAACTCAATCATGGATCTTCTCACTGTTAGCAACACTTGAAGACACTGGAGGTGCTCAAGGCTTCGGTGAGACATCAATGGAATGACTGTCTCTTGGATTGACCCAATAAGACCTTAGCTGACCTTCCAACTCAATCATGGATCTTCTCACTGTTAGCAACACTTGAAGACACTGAAGGTGCTCAAGGGTTCGGTGAGACATCAATTGAATGACTGTCTCTTGGATTGACCCAATAAGACCTTAGCTGACCTTCCCAGTCAATCATGGATCTTGTCACTGTTAGCAACACTTGAAGACACTGGAGGGGCTCAAGGCTTCGGTGAGACATCAATTGAATGACTGTCTCTAGGATTGACCCAATAAGCGCAAAAACAACAGAAAAAACGAGTGATAAATGTGGCCCTATATATATAGTGTGTGTACCAGTATTAAATTTAAGGGACATGCAGTTGGAGAGGAAATCAAAAATTTTAAATGAAGGGAAAGCTACCCCGGGCTTTTCAGTACTAATGGTTTTGGTGTTGGGATCCGAGCAGAACACCTAATGTAACATAAATTGACCTTTTTGATAATTCCTCCGTTCTTTCACTTTTTCCATAGGATCAAGCTCTGACTGACAGTTGTGGATTGAACAAGACTTAAGTAGCAGAGAAGCACCTGTTTATACTGCTCCTTCAATTTTGTGTATTATAGATATCTATATATTAACCGATGACAGATATAATTGTGATAAATGTGAGAACCGATAGGAAATACAAGTCACCGCTTAGTGTGGGAAAACTCCTCAAGTTAATGCTGGGGTTGCAAAAGCCCTCCTCAGGTCCTGGATGGATCCTTAAGAATTGTTGGTATTTTTGCGCATTTTTCCAACGAATTCCAATCAAGTGGGGATTTATTATTTAAACTGTGGTAACATTTCCGGTGTAAAAAAAAAGGTGTGACCACCGACAACGTGCCCCACCGTCTTCGAACAATAAATCACAACTTTATTTGAATTTCTATAAATGAACAAATACCCCGATAATGCCCTCAAAAGGCACTTAAAATACAGCCAAAAAAAGTGCATCAGACCCACGCTTAACTGACCCCCATGTAATGTTCTATCCCGAAGAGTTCCCGGGGCCTAGGTTCCATGCAGAGATCATCCTATATGTTGAAAGACGCCTTATAATGGGGGGAGGAATCAATACTGTTTTTAGACTTAGAAAAGGGGTTTTTTGTTCGATGGGGCCAATCTATTCAAATAGGCCTTTCTCAAGGGTCCTGTGGTTTCCTGTTTGCATCCGTAGGAGGCTGCACTCGACACGATCTTATTCCAAAGAGCGTCCTATTGGAATGCTGGAAAAAATAATAATGACTTTGAATTAATGCGAAAAGATTTGCATAGACAGCCAGTCCCTGTTTTACATACAAGATTGGGTTTCATAGGTTTGTAATTAGTTGAAATTGTGTTACGGTAAGTCCCGAAGACTGTATATTTTATCATTGTAAGTCCAGACAAAAACAATTTTTTTTGCCCCCAAGTGGACAATCGGAGGTTTTTCACATTTTTTTTTTGCTGTAATGGGACCAAGGCAAGAATCAATAACAGCTTCATTACCGAACACCTACAAAGCTGATCATTCGCAGTCCTGGGGCTATAGTACATCCAGAGAAGCTTTCACCGAGTCAACAAGGGAGCCAGACGGGGTCCGTCTTTTAAACTAGGGTTATCTTGTAAGTCAGTGTCCTTAAGTAGGGACTTGCCTGCCCATACCTCAGTAATTGCAATTGTGTAAAATTTCGATCTGCTCAAACTACATGGACCAAGGCTATATGTGCTTCCCTTAAAGATACAGGCGGTCCACTACTAAGACACTCGATTCACATAACGACCCTTTAGTTACAAACGGACCTCTGGATACTTGGTAATTTCCTGTACTTTAGTCCTAGGCCTACAATAATCAGCCCTGTAACACAACAGTTTTTATCCACAAGTTCTGTAATAATGAAGCCTTTTTATTGTAATATTGATTCCTTAATGACAACCCCACATTTTTATAATCCAATTGGCACAGAGACCAAAAAAGTTTCTTGCCCTGATTATACATTTAAATGAATAAATATAACATCCGACTTACATACACAAATTCCAACTTAAGAACAAAAACCTGCCCTGTAATATATTAATAAATGGTCTCTCTCTCTGAAAAGATTACCACTAATCTGCCCTATAAGCCCTGATTCGGCCCACTTACTTCATTAGAATCTCCCCACCCATCATCTATGTCATTAAGAACAATTGGATGTTTTGTTATAATATGTAATCGAGATAAGACCTTCCTCCTAATGACAATACATTTATTCTTCCCCATAACTTTTGACCTAATCTGAAAATTCTTTCCCTTAAAATGTTTTACTATAGGTTTGCCCCTGCGGCAATGACAAATTTTTGGTAAACAGAAAGCCGTGTCTGCTTGCCTGTGTTTGAACTGAGAACAGATACAAGTCCCCTTATTCGGCTCGAAGGTAAACACTTGAAACATGTAAAAAAACCTAAAAAAACCCGGCTGAATGGTGCTAAATGGAGGTGGGACAGTCCCATCTGGATTATGAATCACCTAAAATGACACCGGCAATGGAAAGATTTTAAATGACACACGACTGAAAGATTTTTTCACCTGGTTAACATTCGTTCATGTGAAGGACAAAATATTGGCCCGTACAAAGCCGGATGTAAATCAATAATGCCAAATAAACCGGGTTCTACATTTGAATATATATCAATTCAGTTCTTTTCTGAGGAATAACTTTGAAAGAGTTTTTTAACGGACTTAAAGGGCTTAAAGAGAGGGCTCAGTTTTTTTCGATGAGAGGTGGGGGGGGGGGGTCCCAAAGCTAGCAGATTTTTTAGAGGGTCTGCGATTTTTTGGTTGAACGTGCGGATATATCCCATTCTGTTACGGGCCTTTTGCATGAATCAAATACTTTAAAGCTCTGCCCCCAATGGAACATAATAGAATTGAAGCCTGCAGTACCATGCAATGCCTCTACAGATGTGTGGCACTGGTGGTCCTTGGGAAAAGAATTATTAGAATCCTACATGTAGCCGACTGAATCTTCTTTTCCCGCTTCCTTATGATGTCCTAGCCACCATATCACCATAGATAATCACTGCCCCCACACAAAAAGGGGGGCTTTGTAAACATCCAAAGGGGTCACTTTCTAAAGCCGCTTAATTGACTTTATAACCATACCCTAAAAACCCAAAAAGAATACTAAAAGCAACCCAAAAAGAGTGCAACCATATACCAGCCTGGCTAGTGCCAGGGAGGGACACTTATCGATGAAACCACCCAATAGGACCCAAAGTCCCTATATTACAATTGTGGCAGAATTTAGATCAATGGTTTCGGAGGTATAACTTTGTTTTTAGTTGCTGATGGAAACCAATCAGAGCTCAGATGTATTTTATTAAACAAGCTGTTGGAAAGTGAAAACCTGAGCTTCTGGATTGGTTTTTTCCCGTTGAAGCACTAGAGCAGTTTTTCTGCTTTTCAGACATTTTTCTTTCTGATAACACTCTTCCCCCCCCTTCGGTGTATAGGTCCCTTACGACAGGGCCCTCACTCCTAATTGTTCCAATATATGGATTTTTTGTACCCTGGTCACTACATCAAAAAGAATCGCCTATCACTAATGTCGCTATAAGACCTATGATTATTATTATTTTATTATGTGATGTGTTCCCAAATAGAACTAAAAGTGGCTACAAAATGGATCATGAGGGTTTTTTTTTGTTTTCCAATTTCCGTAAGGGCAGTTGTCAGGAAATGGCAAGATCCAACATGTTGGATTTCACATGCCCATCCTGTTTTTTTTCTAAATAGGGGAAACAACAAGTTTTAGGGTCCCCCCCTCTCCCAACTGAAAATTTGGTCAACCGAGCATGGATTGGTGGTTGGTGTTAGCAGCGAAGAATAGAGAATAGCTTTTGGGCAAACAAAACATATTCTATTGGAGGTTTTCATGTTGGAGGTTTCAACTGTGTACTTTGTATTTGTTATCTATTTGATAACATACTGTATATGTCTATATCTAACTATGGGCCCACAATTTATCACTTGTGCGCCTAAGTGTAGTAGTTTGCGCCTAAATCTGGGCGCACTGTTTTTGCCAGCATTAATCACAAGCTAACAACCATCTGTGAATAAGTTAATATTTTCTGCCTCTTTATTATCACTTTCTACTTTACACGTAGTTTTATAGAGAGGGCGCAATTTTTTTTAGATTTAATTCGGGCACTTCCATGTCATCCTGCTTACAAAAAGCCCTCCCCTCCTCTGCTTTCTCTTCCCACTCCATAATTGACGATAACACCTCACAGCATCACCCAGGTGTGTGTGACAATGACCCATCACCCAAGTGACCCTCCTCAAGCAAGTGGGCTTTTTCTCTCCTCCTGGCGCGGATCCCCCCCAGTGCTGGTCCCTTCCCTGCCCTACATACACCCCTGTTATTCTGCAACAATATCCCCCCCCTAGAACACTGTGCAGAATTACATGGGGGACACTTTGTCCTGTATATCCTGCCAAACTTCTGGCAACTTCCACTTGTGCAAAGTTTCTTTTCCCTCTCCTCTTCTCTTTGCCTGTGAGCTCGCGTTTTTTTTGCAGAATATTCGTGTAAATGAAAGTGGATGAACTGTGAAAAGAGCGCCCTCCTGTCTGCAGGTACCTAATGTATCTTTAGAGTTGCGAGTGTTCTGGCCTGAGCTTGCTGCTAGGAATGAGCTCTCTGCAAAGGGGCTCAGTGCTTTCTTCCAGATAACGCCACCTTCGTGCCCTGGATATTTTTTGCGCCCCGTTTTTGCGCCTAAATGAAACCGTTGCAAGTGATGAATATTCATTAGCGCAGCAAAACATCTGGATTGGTAAGATAGATGAGGGAAAGCTGCTTATTTTTGCTGCGCGGCTAGTTTGTGGCGTTTAAATCGCAAAAATGGCGCAAAAACGGTGCCGCCTGAATGAAAGAGGCGCAAAACAACAGAAAAACTAGTGATAAATGTGGCCCTATATATATCGTGTGTGTACCAGGTTTAAATTTAAGGGACATGCAGTTGGAGGGAAATCAAAAATTTGAAATGAAAAGGGAAAGCTACCCGGGCTTTTCAGTACTAATGGTTTTTGGTGTTGGATCCGAGCAACAACACCTAATGTAACATAATTGACCTTTTTGATAATTCCTTCCGTTCGTTTCACTTTTTCCCCATAGGATCAAGCTCTGACTGACATTTGGGATGAAACAAGACTTAAGTAGCAGAGAAGCACCTGTTTATACTGCTCCTTCAATTTTGTGGTTTGCCGAAAGCAAACACACAGGTGAAGAGGTTGGGATGATGAAAGACAATGAGCTATTACCAGGGACTTAATGGTCTTCTAAAGGAGATAAATGTCTTTGAAGTAGAACCCTTAAATTCTGTGACCTACTCTTTGACCTTTTCCAACATTTACAGTTTGTACTATAAATCCATCTTGGCCAAACTAAGCCATCGACTTACAAATGAAACAATATGACAATACAATGTACAAAGTCAACACAAGTTTTAGTGGAAAAGTATTGAATTTGGACAAAAAGTAGTAACTGGATATCCAGGTTTCATATGTTGTGATATAACATACAACAAAAGCAAGGATTGCAACAATATCAGGCAAATTTGTGCAAAACTTTGAGCCCACTGGGGTTTCTAGGGCTATAATATTATGGACAAATCTAGGGTAGGATAAAATTGCTTCCAATGGCCCCACGAACTAGTGATAGACCTTAGCTAACCATTCAAAGGCTCTTAGACCACTGATAGTCAACTCACCTCTGCCGGTTTCTTCTATGCAGAACATACAGGTAGAAATTTGGCAAGTGTTCAGTAAATTGGCTCCACATTAGGGAGAAGCTGGGGACTATTACACATCACCACAATGGGCAATTGCATGGTAACCAGAAAATGTACAGGGCATCGAGATGTACTGCCCTTAGAGGCAATTTAGTGGTCTGAAAAACGCCAGAGAGGCTACCATATGGCATTGTAGGTGGCACAAAAGTCAATGGAACAAAAAAGAATTCACTCCATGGCCCTAAAACAAAAAAAACTAAAAAAGCTAAACACAATGGAGAACACAAGATGGAACTTCCCCTGTTTCAAATTGTAGTCATAAGGTTCCCCCTCTCTGGTACAAGGCTTCTGACCTAGCTGAGATTTTACCTATAGTCTCTGTTGGTTTTCTGGTGAAGACTATGTTATGCACAGCTAAAATGGCCCGGCCCACCATCTGCCAGCCTCATCCAGTCCCACTGTGTCGTTTGGGGCTAAAAAGCCAATGGGGCAGATTAATCAAGCTGTCTGAAATTCAGAATATTCTCAGTTGGCCATGGCATCCAATTACAGCTCCCTTTTAATATATTCATGAGCACTGGTAAAATGAAAGCTGAGCTGCAATTGGTTGCCTAGGAATATTCTGACTTTCAGACAGCTTGTTAAATCTGGCCGATGTCTTCTACAAAGTGGTGAATGGGGGATGTGAAAACCTTCGATCAACCACAGATGACACACATCTGTAATATCATTAGGCTTTTGTGGTGCCCATGGAGACCATAGACAGCGCAGATTCATGAGATAATCATGTGTAAGGAAGACTTGAGATTTCATGCATAGGAACCGTATGACCTTGTGGAATTGACCTGAAAATCCATTCAAATCTGAAGATCTTCACATACAGGTCTTGTTGTAGAAAGTCCAAAGTGGATCAGCACAGCGAGTATATTGGGTCAAGTCCCAGTTCGGTGGCAAGCCTCCAACAAACCCAATCCACAGGAATGTCATTGATAATATCCAAAGAAGATGTTGAGAGGCAGCACTCCGTGTAGTAAAATGATGTTTTTATTCACCCATGACAAAGGAGGTGCAACGTTTCAGCTCCTGAATGGACCTATTTTCAAGAATACTTGTTATAGGTGATCTGTAAAACCAATGCATTTTTGCAATAGTCAAGCTGTGGATTGGAACATCTCCAAAACCAGCTACAGAGTTTATATTATGAACAAAAGGGGTCTTACTGTACTTGTGCAACAACCGACCTTAAAGAGAACCCGTCATGCAAAATAACCCCCTAAACTAAATATATTTTCATAAACTGCCATTAGAGAGCATTGCCTCTATCCCTTTATTGTCCCTCTACATGCCTGTAAACCTAAGCAACAAGGTCCTAAAGCTGTATGCAAATGACCTGTGAAATGTCCAATGAAGCATTAGCATATTCAAGCTGTCCACCTTATTCATGAGTGGGAGGCACAGCCACACCCCCAGTGCATGACTGATAGCCTGTATACTGATGTGAGGCTGTATAATGCTGTGCTTCCTGGTGCTGGCGCCCCCTGCAGCCTGTGTGTGTGTATAGGAGAGATACAGCAGCTGCAGGCAGCCATGTTACAGCAGAACATGTCAGATTCATGTGTAGCTGATGTCTGTGTCTCTCACCTGTATATTAGGAGGATGCAGCATGTCAGCAGATGCAGCACACACACTAGCCATGCTTTACTATACATTACACACAGACAGGAGCAGGGGGAGGAGAGGGGAGGGGTTACAGGGGTGACATCACTGCCTCTGACCATGTGACCAGCCTCATTTACATGATAAAAAATAGATGATTTTACAATGAATAATGTATGAAATAACTAGATAAAGGCTGGGATGGGATCCTTGTGAGCTGCTCCAACAGGTAGTAGTGACAGGACTAGTGACACAGACCTGATGACAGGTGTCCTTTAAGCATTTTTATTTTGAGCCTCACTTCTGTCCATAGGTTGGCTATAAAAATTTCAGATTGTCCCAGTGCTCAAAGGATAAAGGTTCCAGACTGGCTCTAGGGTACAACAACTGAATATGAGGGAAAGAATGCACCAAGAGGAGACCTTGGCCAACAACGTTGTCTCTATTTGTTGAACCATTGTCATGGTCCTGCAGTATCAGCTGTTGAGAGATGCTGGATGTCAACACACCTGATGTTTTGTACCTTGGGGATATGGGCAGGTGCCAGAGTTGTCTTATTTTCTGCTCTCTATAGATATAGACATACACATTCAGTAAAGTGGGCATGTCCATGGCAGAACTGGAAGTGTTGCAAATGTCTACTAACAGACAATTAAAATAATAAAAGATGGTGAAGTAGCATCAAATCAAATTTGACCCCCAAATTTTGCCCTTTCATACAGCAGTTTTAGTCACATGTAGGAGAAACAAATATAATAGGGGGTACATGTATGATCTTGGGGGTCTAACAGTCAAAATCTTTGTGATCTCTAATCTGGGGAACTACAAGCCTGTTTCCAACCATCCTGTACGCCCATCTGGAAGTCAGACATTAATCAATTCAATACAGAATGTAGCTTTATCCTTCGCGCTATTGACTTTTTTGCGTCAAAGAGATTAGTGGATTCCATGAGGTTTCACTTGTCAGACCCCCTAAAATCAATTTATCCCCTATCTACAATGTTAATTTTAAAATAACCAATGGCATCATTTGAATCTGATCGGTCCCAGTGCCAGACCCCCCCCACTCTATTGTGTGGTTTATACTGCTAGTGTTCGCATGTGGGAAAGAGACACCGTATGAGCCCACTACCCCCCCCCCCCCCTTTGCACCCCTTTGCTAAAGCATTATCTGCAATAATCACATGAAAAGTATCAAAATTATTAGGTTCACACCGTGAAATAATTACTTCGATCTCTGGATGTCAACATTCTAAAATCTAAAATCAGTTGACATTCATGACACTTTTCTGGCACGATTAATACACAGTGGGGCACATTTACTTACCCGGTCCATTCGCGTTCCAGCGGCGGCTTCTCTGACGAGCGTTCGGGTCACAGGGGTGACATCACTGCCTCTGACCATGTGACCAGCCTCATTTACATGATAAAAAATAGATGATTTTACAATGAATAATGTATGAAATAACTAGATAAAGGCTGGGATGGGATCCTTGTGAGCTGCTCCAACAGGTAGTAGTGACAGGACTAGTGACACAGACCTGATGACAGGTGTCCTTTAAGCATTTTTATTTTGAGCCTCACTTCTGTCCATAGGTTGGCTATAAAAATTTCAGATTGTCCCAGTGCTCAAAGGATAAAGGTTCCAGACTGGCTCTAGAGTACAACAACTCAATATGAGGGAAAGAATGCACCAAGAGGAGACCTTGGCCAACAACGTTGTCTCTATTTGTTGAACCATTGTCATGGTCCTGCAGTATCAGCTGTTGAGAGATGCTGGATGTCAACACACCTGATGTTTTGTACCTTGGGGATATGGGCAGGTGCCAGAGTTGTCTTATTTTCTGCTCTCTATAGAAATAGACATACACATTCAGTAAAGTGGGCATGTCCATGGCAGAACTGGAAGTGTTGCAAATGTCTATTAACAGACAATTAAAATAATAAAAGATGGTGAAGTAGCATCAAATCAAATTTGACCCCCAAATTTTGCCCTTTCATACAGCAGTTTTAGTCACATGTAGGAGAAACAAATATAATAGTGGATACATGTATGATCTTGGGGGTCTAACAGTCAAAATCTTTGTGATCTCTAATCTGAGGAACTACAAGCCTGTCTCCAACCATCCTGTACGCCCATCTGGAAGTCAGACATTAATCAATTCAATACAGAATGTAGCTTTATCCTTCGCGCTATTGACTTTTTTGCGTCAAAGAGATTAGTGGATTCCATGAGGTTTCACTTGTCAGACCCCCTAAAATCAATTTATCCCCTATCGACAATGTTAATTTTAAAATAACCAATGGCATCATTTGAATCTGATCGGTCCCAGTGCCAGACCCCCCCCACTCTAATGTGTGGTTTATACTGCTAGTGTTCGCATGTGGGAAAGAGACACCGTATGAGCCCACTACCCCCCCCCCCCCCTTTGCACCCCTTTGCTAAAGCATTATCTGCAATAATCACATGAAAAGTATCAAAATTATTAGGTTCACACCGTGAAATAATTACTTCGATCTCTGGATGTCAACATTCTAAAATCTAAAATCAGTTGACATTCATGACACTTTTCTGGCACGATTAATACACAGTGGGGCACATTTACTTACCCGGTCCATTCGCGTTCCAGCGGCGGCTTCTCTGACGAGCGTTCGGGTCTTCAGGCGATTCATGAAGGTCCTGCGCCCGATGTCCACCAGGTGGCGCTGCTGCACTGAAGTCCACCGAGGTGCCCCGGAGTTCATCATCTTCATCATGGTGCATGTAAGAATGGCGCGTGCGACCAATTTTTTTTTTTAATGCGACAGTTTTTCCGAATCCGTCGGATTACCGTTCGGCCACGCCCCCCGATTTCCGTCGCGTGCATGCCAGCGCCGATGCGCCACAAACCGATCCCGGGGCAATTCAGGGAAAATGGGCGCAAATCGGAAAGATTCGGGTAACACGTCGGGAAAACGCGAATCAGGCCCTTAGTAAATGAGCCCCAGTGTCTCCATTAATTCTCCCAACAGGAGAATATTTCTCAAAATTTTAGTGCAAAAAGAGTGCATAAATTTGCCCCCCCGCAGCCAGGGGCCCTACTCACTGATCCCTTCCCCCCTCCCCCCCTTAGTTTTTCCTTAATTGTTTCTGTCACTGTGTTAACGGGTCCCTTGTCGAGTTTCCCTTGGGCCCCACTTCCCCAACCTTCTCCCCAACTTGTCTCCTCTACCAATTCTATACATTTCTGCATCACCCCGTCCCTCTGGCTGCCCAAGCGCGAGCCGTCCGTTCCTGCCTTCTCCCTGCACCCTCCGTGCCCCGCTTCACGCTTAGAACGCGCCAAAGAGGGATTCCTCCGCCCGTGTTTGGGGGGATGATATCTGAAGAGGAAAGATACTGCCCGAGTTCACACCGCAGGCGTTTTCCATTCACTTGCAGGGGCGCACGCCGTGGGAGCAGGGGGCGGTTAGCCAACCGGTTACACTTTCTATTAACATACACAGGGATTTATTGCCGTCACACCTAACCAGTATGTGGTTCGCCGGCCCCCGGCCCCCGCCGCGGGGCTTTTGCCTTGTCTGGTTGCCCTTGCCGTGGGCGCGGCTTGTTCATTCAAAAGACACAGGACACCCGAGGCCGTGCCGGTAATCCCCCACCACGGCCCGCTGCTACCGGCAATCACCCTGGCCGACATCGGAGGTTTACTGCCTCACTCCTTCCAGCCGCCCGTCCTCAGGTCAGGGGCTTGCTATTCAGGTCCCCGCTCAAGACTGTCAGTCCAACCCTCTCGACTTTCCTCTAGGTCCCACGTAGACTTGGTTACAGTCGGTGGTGCGGGGCAGCTTTTTGGGGGACGGGGGGGCGCCTTTTTGTGTCTTTTGCTGGCAAGCTAGGGCCTATTATGTAGATCTGATGGTCGGTTTCTACTCACATGATAAGCCACACCCTCCCTTTTTCATTCTATCACCATTGTAACCGGAACTACCCTTGTAGAATAATATGCTCAGGTTTGGCAGAGGTCGGGGGCGTGGCGTTAGCTTTCGGGCCTGTGGGAGCAAAGGGCCTTCCATGACCCCAAGAGACCCTCTCCAAATGAGCAACTTCGTTATCACCGGTAGTTCAAGTTAGCACCGTTTTTAAAGAATTCGCAAAAGGTGGTGTAGTTTAGGGCGTAGCATGTTAATAGAACCCCCTCAGATCTCCCTTAGCTTCTGAGTTGTTTTGCTGTTTAGTGTTCATGCTTTGCTCTCCAACGTTAAAAACACTAGATTATTTGTCTCCATGTACAGAGTTGTATGAAAGGCTTGGGGGACCATTTACACATTCCGCTGGAGTTCATCGTAAGTTCATGTCCGACGTATTAATGGTCTCTGCCACGATCCACTAAGCTCTTGCTCCCGATATCTGCATTGTGTCGCTTCCCCGCTAGGTCCGCCGGAGTTTACCATCGTTTTAGATATTGCCTGTTAAATGTATGTGCGGACCCCATTTGAAAGTTACATCCCGACTTCAGTCCGCAGTCCTAGTGGCTCGTTGATTGGTCCCCCATTTGTGTCCCTGCCGCCCCCCACCCGGCGTCACCTGCGCCCCCATCCCCGGTAGCTCTGTTCCATATAGTGCACACTACCAAGTACTCCCTGCACAAGATGAAAGGTCCCCGCCGTGCGCTCCGCGACCCTTCGTAAATGAGCTCCATTGTGCGTTCCCCGTGCTCTGCTCTATGCCCGTGTCGGGCAAACCCGACAACCCTCCACTGTGGTGCTCTTGGCCACCCCAACCATTTTGCCACCCCTTTTCCTGTGGGCTCGGTTTGCCCTTTTTTGTTCATTCGGAAATGCCCCTACTTTGCGGCATGGTCCGATCACCGGCGATACCCTAGTATCCAGGATTTATTGTTGTTTTCCCAAATTTTCACCCCCTTTTTCACCCCCCCCGTCTCAATTGCCTGTGCTGCTTATCCCTGTTTCCTTTGTGTCGGCGCTGTGTCAGGTGTCGCTTTTCAAGGCCGTGGCGCTGCCATTGTATACGGCTATCATTTTGGGACTCTCCCACCCATTTGTCCCTTTTTCTTTCCACCACTGACCAAACCCCGTGCCTTTCGGCCATTTGGATAGGCCATCGGCATTTTCTTAATGCCAGTTTCCCGCCGGAATTAACCATGCCTATATGGCTAGATCAGGCTTTTTACTGCTTTTTTTCTTTGCTCATAGATTTCGGGAACGGGGGTGATTTTCACCTTTACTGACCGGGTAGCAGTCTCTGGGGCTTTGCCCACTCGTGGTTTTTACCGTGCCACAGCTCCTTGTCACCGATCTCTTAATGCCTCATTAACGGAACTTACATTGGTGTTGATTTGTCAAGGGCTAGGCGGCATTGCTTGCACCCAGTCAATCCCACTTACTTTACGGTGTATCAGCCTACTCACTTTATCTTTTTATTATTCTGCCTGTGAGAATGTTTTGTCGAGCACTGGTGCCCACACCTATTTTGTTTACTCCCTGCTTGCGTGGTTTTGCTCCACACCCCTCTCTATCCCATTCCGGCCATTGGGACCCGCGGGTGTTGCCCGCAGGCGCCTGCCCTTCCCCTTCCCTGGCGTTGCCTGACCCTTGTCCCGCCCGGCCTCTCCTCGCGCTCGGATTCACTTCTCCCTGTCCGGGCCCCCCCCGTGCTGCCACTCTTCTCGGCTTATGTGGCCAGGCCCAGGCTGGTACGTTGGTGCCTGCCGCGGCAGTGCGGGGCCGCCCCAGCCCGCCCCGCCTCCTCTCCCTATCTATATAGTGTTTGTAGCAAAACCACGAATCAGGGAGTTCCCCAGATCTGCTTCTGCCACTCCGGGTCGTCCCGCGTCCTGTCTGTTTGGGTGCATCCCGCCACTGGTTCCCTTCCTTTTCTGGTACTTCTTAAACGCTTCCGGTCGGTCTCGGCTTGCGGCCTCATCAGCTCCGCCTGGCTTCTGCATCCTAATTGTTTCCTCCTCATTTTTCATATTTTCATAATGTTGGCCTTGTTGTGCGTATACGCTTGTCATTCCCCTTGCGTCTAAGTTGCGCCACTCAAGCGCTGGGCCCTCTCTTCCTTTCTCTACTGTCTCCCCCCCCCCCCCGCCGTGAGGTCCGCAGCCTCTCCAGATACTTTGTCTCCAACTACACTTTCCTGTTACTTCCCAGCCCCTCTATTCCTCTCGATGTGCCCCCGCCCGCTAGACATTCCCCCTGCCTCGAGCAAACCATGGTCTCCTTTCATCACCGTGGGTTTGTCATTTCTATGTGGTTATACACTCCCCTGGACTCACCCTCCACATATTGTCGCCACATGCACCACAAGATGGCCCGGTCCCGTGTCATGTGGTCACAGGGACGGCTCGTCGTCCCCCACACCACCGTACCTCTCACCCTCCCCCCCCACGTCCCGCCTCCCACCATCCGCTCTCTCCGCCGTCTGCTACAGTACTCACCTCTTACAGTACCTCTACTAGTAGGATCGCCTTTGTTGTGGACCAGGCTGGCGGAGGGGCGATTCTTAAGTACCGGAATTACACATAGGGAGGGCTTATACACGCACTGCGCCCCATTCTGGGGTTTTGCACCAAAAACCACTGTCTAAAAGCCTTGCACACCAGTTATCCAGGTTTTAACCTTTTTTGGCACTTTTCTGATTGTCCGAGTAAGGGGTGGCCCAGTGGGGGGAACACATGGGTGTTGGCTTGAAGCACGGGGCGTTCCACTCGGCCTCGCCAAACTTCTGGCGCAGGCGTTCGCACCCCCTAAAAGTAGGTCTAAACGTAGCCGCCGCCCAGTCAGTATTCTGCACCAGACATCAGATCACCGGCTTACTCTGGCGCAACCGAGAAAGACCAGGGTTTTCCAGTTAGAAACTGGGGGGACCCGAGCCACATTGTTAAATCCCCCCCCCCTAGTATCACTAGAAAGCGAATCCTTAAAGGGAATTATCACCACGCTTTACCCCTCCGGTATCTTTAGGGTATGAAATCTTTTCTAGAAATCTTTTTTGATGTGAACTCTCCCCCGTTTACCTATAAAATATGCTCCAATGGTGCAGTAAATACGGCCTCTCTCAATTCACTTTCACCCTGCGATGAGTCAAGTTTAGTGATGGCCGGGCAGTGTACATTACCTTCTAGCGAAACATGACTTTGTTGCCCATATTAACCTCGGCATTTCAATTTAGAACCTAGATTATAAAGTCACGTAAAACATAGGCGGGAACTGGCGCTTTCCTGTGGTTTGCATTTCCACCCTGTCCAGGGGTTCTAGAAATTAAGAGTTGCTCCAGAAAAAACAAAAATCTGTACCCAGCTGCCCCCCAACCACTACCCTGTCAACAGTTTGTGTTTCCTATTAATTGATGTGAGTTGACTACCTACACGATTTGGTCCATTTTACTATGTAGACTTTAAGCCTATGTGTCTGGTATGCTAACTAGTGTCGCAAGTCCAATCTTCTTGGGCTTGCAGTACAGGGTCGGGATTGTGACCGACACCCTAGGGCAGTCGGTGGCGCACCCTCTGGCCCGGGTGCCAGCGGTGGCACTCGAGCCCTTCTGGTGGCACTCACAGCATCGCTCAGGACGAGTTCACCGCCCTAGGACCCAATCCCATACCTCTCCTGCCGTCCCGGCCCCCCTCTGCGCGCTGCCCCTCCGTGCCTCTTCCCGCCGCCCCGTCCCTGCGTTTGGCCCTGCTTCCCCCACGCGCCGGGTGTTGCAAGCCGGTGCATCCCGTGGGGTCCTCGCTAGACCTTCTTTCCCTGTCTCGCGCGCCCCTGGCGGCGCGCTCCCATGCTAGTCGCTTTGCTCCCCCTTCTTTCCTGCACTTGGTGGTCTCAGGGGGGCCCGCTCCGCTTGACCGATGTGGCCGCACCCGGTAGCCATCGAGTTACTGCTTCCACTGCCTGTTGGCACCTTTCCCGTAACTACGTTGATTTTGGTTTTAGTTGGGCCTCCGGGTCTCTCCAGGTCGCCTCCTCTGCCCTCGGGGGTCTACCCTTCCCGTCCCCCCCTTCTCCCCCCCGTTTTTCCCCTTGCCCACCCCTCGCACGTTACCTCCCCCCCCCGTTCCTTAGCACTGCTCCCCCCCCCCTAACCACCCGTACACATTATCCCATGTTCGGTCTCTTCCGCCTCCCACCATGCTGCTTTCTCTCCCCCAATCATGGTACCCGGCCCTCCGGACACTGTGGTAAATGCACTTTTCCCCCTTTGCATTATATAACTTGAATTAACCAGCGTTCTCCCCGGTTGCCCCAGCCCCCCCATGGTAGCCCTGACGCCGCCCTCGTGTCCCCGCACCCCCTGGCCCCCCTCCATAGTCTTACCACCCGCGTATGCACTGTTTAGTGTCCAAACTTGCGCGGCAAAACTTGTGCTTCTTTTGTTTTTCCACGGTTTTCCGTTGCCCCCTCTCTTCACCCCTGAATCCCCCCTATCTGACTTGGTCCACTGTGTGTGATTGTCCGAAGATATCCACTTGAGGTTCCTTTGAGCTCACAGTTAGAGTTGTGAACACAGAGCCACCAAAAAAATATGCATGTTTTTTGTTGCAGTTTCACTATTTGGCAGTATTTTCCAGCTTCACTGTACACATCTTTTTCTACTATAGTGCCCCGGATTAGAAGGCGCCCCCTCCATCCCTTACCTGCTCACATGTCTAGGGTTTATATTATACGGCGCACCAGATTAACCTGACAGTGGTGGCCGACCTGTGCACCAGTTCAGGCAGTTGTCGTAAGTACGGTTATATATACGGTGCACGGGGACTATAAGGCGCCCCTTTGATTTTGCGCCCATCACCGGCTTTTTTGTGCCCTGCTCGTCCACCCCAATATGGTACTCCCTCACTAGGAAAGACAATTTCTGTATCGCCCCACCACACTATCCCCAGAGCACTTTCCACAGTTATGACTTGTTTGGGCGCGGCCCCCATTTCGGCCCCCCCTAATGCACACGGGCGCGCGTTAAGGGGTTTCTCTTTCCTATTTTTGTCCACCGTTTTTCGCATACTGTGCCTCTACTGGTGGCAAGGGCACCCAGAACAAATAGGTGAACTATGTCACCTCTGCAGCCTGCTCACTCCTCCCGTTGGGCCACTATTAGATCATGTGCGACACATTGCCCGCACAAGCCAAGTTCCTCCGACCAATCACTGCAACAGGTGCACCATGTGTTATATACAACGTAACACCCTAACGCCTGCGGACCTCCCTCTGATAAACAGAGAAACCTATCAATGCACCTGATGTGGTAATCTTCTTATCTTTGTTCTATATGTCCTCCTTCCTTCCAGTTCCACTTTCAAAAACTATGCGAATGAGCGCAGGACTCCGTTGGTGTTACCGGAGCCCCTCCCTGGTCGCTTTCAAGGTTGTTCTAGTGTACAGGATCACTTTCCCCTTTACTGTGTGAGTTTCGTATATCTTGCAAGAAGAGGGGGAAATTCTGAGGGATGCCGAGGGGACGACCTAAATAGGCTTTACATGCTCATAGCAATGCGCAAGAGTTGGGTCGTACACGGGGAAATATATGGACATGTCCCTCTTTTTCCCTTGTATGGGTGCAGCAACGTATCGATCCGTGTGGCAATTTGCCGTCTATGGGGGACGAAGCTGGTAGCCATACACTACTTCCCACTACGGTCATGTGACCTGTTTTTTTATCCTTTTATTTTGTGTGTGTACTTTGTTTTTTTTTTTTTTCCGGGTTAGGCCCGGGTTGATCCTGCTGGATTGACTCGCCGATTTCCTTGTCCCTCCCCGATCCAGGCTTGTTTTACCCACACATGCCTCCTCCTGGTATGTGCACCCTCTGCCGGCTCTGCTGGTTTCTTTGAGTTTCTTTGCCTTGTTTTAAGAACGCCGGGGCTTTCAAACTTCTGCCCCGCGGCCTCGGGGGGCTCCAGGCTCAATTCCCTCCTTTGGACAGTTTGCATTCATTTATGCATTGGATAATTTCCCCGCCTATTTTTGTACCACCAACCAGGGCCTTCAGCCGCTCGCAGGCCGCTCCTCCCGTAGGGGTGTCCCACTCGTATGTCCGTGTTTGGTTTCCCCATCCTTGATTGGTGCTCGTGTCTTCCGGGGTTGTATGTCCCCAATCTTGGGAACTCCACCCTGCGCCCTTCGGAGCCTCATATCCGCATCTATTTTTAGTGCATTCTGGGCTAATTGAAAACTGTCCCCCCATTGCTAGTAGAGCAGTTACATAAATAGGCTCCATCCTAACGCACCGGCTGATTGGACCCTCCCTGCTCCTCTTTAGACTTTAGGGTCCCTGTCCTTCCTCCGAGGAGTTTCCCGGGAGCGATGGGCTGACTGGAGCTGCCGAAAATAGCGCACCTCTGCTTTTGTCATCGTGCAGGCTCGGTACTGGACCCCAATTATGACAGTTACCCATCCCCTTGATAGGTGATCAATGTGCTTTTTGAGGGCACCCCCCCCCTACTGTTACCTAGGACCTTTGGATTTGCCTAAATAAACTATCCCTCCACCACGTCGTTCACACTCCGCTTCAAAGCCTCCCCCCTTCTCCCGTCCTCTCACCCACTGCTAACCAACTTCCGCCCTTGCCCTCTGGCTCCACCAACGCGTGAGCAACATAGCCGTGCAGGGCTCAACAGGGGCCCAAGTGTTTAGTATCTCTGTGATGCAAAGTCACTGCCCTCTGATAATTAGTGTCCTATGTAACAAGACCTTACGTTCAGGTCTGGCAAGCAAGATCAGCCCTTGGTCCAAGCCGTATTTCCTCCAGCCGAGTGCTGTGTTTCATTTAGCACCTCTCATTCAACCCCTTTGGTGAGTACAATGTCATTGTGCCCTTGTACTTAATGCCTTGTCACCTTTCCCATTCCTTCACTCCACTGCTGTGATCAATAACACAATCTTTGCTCACAGCCCTTCTGGTCTTCTTCTTTAGAATCTCTTTACCTGTTCTTGTGAACTGTGGTTGAGGTCCGTACCGCTGGTTGGTCAGTCTGCTCGATCTGCACACGAGATCGCCTTCCCCTCAGCCCCCCCCCCTGGCAAAACGTTCCCCACTTTCTCCCCCTTTAAAAGTCAAACTCATCTGGCCCTTGGACCTGTTCCTGTTTCTGACTCACCCGTTCTGCCTTGGTGATCCCCTTTGGTTGGACCCCCCTATCCTCGAGTGTTATCGTCGGCGGTTCTTTCCCTCCCATGTCCGCCCGGTGCCCTGGCTCTGACTTCACCTTGCTGCCTCCCGTTCTTGCCCCCGTTCCGGCAGGTGTGGCCAGACCAAACACCGTACCGTTAACCGACTTCCAACATAACCACGCTGTTGAACAGTATCTGCTGCAGGGAGGATGATCCCAAACATCCAACAAATATCCTTACTAAAAAAAAGTAGTGAACCGCCCCAAAACGTGAGGATCCCCCAGCATCTAGTCTCCTCAATGTGAAGGGACAGGAGGACTATTCCTCCATAGCCCGCTCTGCTTCGTTCCCAAGCTGTTGAACCACCTGCCTGCCGCGTGCCTTGCCACCACGGTAGCTACAAGCGTTCCAGAAGAACTGATGACTTCACATTAAATATTCCCTTCATTCCCCTTCCATCTTATTAATGTCATGAAAGACTATCAAGGGAAGCCCTATAGGCCCTAGACTGGGACAATGTTCTCAACAGCCCGCAGCCACCACAAAAATGGGACTTTTTCCGTTCTTCCTAACAACCCTGTGCGAACCATACCCATCTGGGAAAAAGCATAAGGGAGGAACAAGAACAAGCCAATGTGCTAACTAGTTTGTAAGGAAAGCAATCAGCACGAACGAACCGGCGTTTTACGTGCTCAGTCCGTGAGTTTCGCTTATGAGGCATTACCGGTTATAGGGAGAAAAATAAATCCTGTATAAAGGGCCTGCAAAAATTTTTCAAAGTTTTGCCGCATTTTTCCACTTGGAACCCGTGTCTGTCCAATTCAATACATTTGTGTGTTCTGCCCGGCTCTCTACTTTCCAGGACTCCATGGGTCCGTAAAGATCTTTCCTGAGGTTTACGCTTTGATCTTGCTGACCTATCCCTCCGTCCTATTCTCGGGTACTTGGCATGATGACCCTGCTGTAGACAGCCACGCCAGGAATTTGGTCCACTAGTATGTCTAGGCAGTCCCGGATAATGCCACTCAGCTCAACCTAGGCTGTATTATCGGTGACCAACCACATACAGCATACTCAGAGGGCCGCCATGTTCTCTAGTCAGGGGTGTCAAATGCAATGCACATCTTTAGTCGTATCGGTCCAAGGGTTTCCTTAAAACAAAAAGACAATTTATTGTAAGCTGTACAAATGTAATGTCAGCATTGTAAAATGTAAACAAAAATGTAAAAAAAACAGTCTCATTGAGCTTGATTGGCAGTGGTTACGGTGTGGTAAGCACACCCTGTCCCACAACACCTTTTACCTGCCAAGCGGCCGCACCCCAAAGAATGGTTCTCCGTTTCCTAAGGAGATAGGAGGGTGCGGAGTGCTCTTCTCCTCTACCCCCCTTGCACTAACACCACATCTCTAACCACCATATCCTTGGCTGTAACATTTGCGCTGTGGGTGGAGAACTGATGCCTAAGATAGCTCAGCTTTAATTGTGCAGGACCCGAGCAGAAGTTCTATGAAGATCTGCATTCGGTTAAACAATGAGGTAAATTGGGAGGTGTGTCACTTCTAGATACCTTCTTCAATTTGTGATTTTTTTTTAGCTGCATAACAAACAAGTTCTCTCCCCCATTATTGCTGAGTGGTAGGGGTAACTGTGATGGGTACCTGACCGCAGGTGCGATGTGGTGCGCCTTTGGACTGGTCTTGTCCAGCCGTCTGCCCATGACAGGGACATGTGGGACTACTAGTAGAGATGAGCGAACATACTCGTCCGAGCTTGATTGTCGTCTCGAGCATTGCGTACTCGAAACTGCTCGTTGCTTGGAAGATACTTCGCCCCGCTCGAGAAAATGTAATCTCCCGCCGTTTTGCTTTTGGCGTCAGAACCGCGCACTCACAAGCCCGTAGACTCGGCACTTCACCAGCTAACTTTACCCTACACGTCGATAGCAGTGTGGGGATGGCCAGATAGGTGGACCCTGGAATCGACTAGCCCCTGCCAGCGCTGGGCGTCCATTTCTCTTTCTGGCTGCCGCTAGGGAGAGAGTGCTGCTGGTCGGGGAAAGCGTTAGGGTTGTTCTATTCGAAAGTGTTAGGACAGGGGTGATTCTACACGAACCCACAGCCCTTCTTAGGGCTACAATAACGTTATACTTTCCTTTTTTTGGTTTGCCTGTGGTGGGCTTGCTGGCATCGTAGTGCAAGCTAGTACCATATTGTGAGCAAGTAGCGGGGGACTTGCTACGTGGTTTAGCAACTTAGTGCACACCCTCCACTCAAACACCGAGTGGGACCAATTATTAGGGGGTTTGATTAGAAATAGGTACTTCACCGAACGTTGGGGGACCCTTATATACGGGCCGCTGTATATACGGCCGAAGTAATCCCTCATTATGGGCGCACGGCACCCTCATACGGGCGCCGGTACGGCAGAATGTGCGGCACAGTTCGCTCCGACGGGCAAAAGATAGGACATGCCTATCTTTTCCCGTTAATACGGGCGCCGTTGCGCACTAGGTTGCTTATGGCGAGGGCGGGGGGGAGCTTGCGCTCACCTCCTCCTCCTCTCCCCGTACACGGCCGTTGCCCGTACGGTTCGGTCCGGGCGGGCACCGGCTCAGTGTGCATATTAGCCTTAGCCGTCTGCTGATGCTTTTTACCTTTATTTCTTTAAAGCTCTAAAAGATCTTGCAAAGCAGTGTGCTTTCATGCAGGCTAGAAAAAGCCATCGGAGAAACCCCTGGTCCTGAGGCTACAATAGCGTTATATTTTTCTTTTTTTGTTTGTTGTGGCTGGGTGTTGGCACTCGTCGTGCAGCTCGTACCATATTGTGAGGAATTTGCAGGGAGACCTGCGACAGTTGTGTTTAGCTCTGCGTGACCACATATCCACCTCAAAACACCGGACGTGGCCCCCCAAATTTATCGGGTTTGATTAGAAATTTAGCCGGAGTTGCTGCATTATCATTTTTTTTTCCTTTATTTTTTTTCTCGCCTCAACGTCATCTGCAAGCAGTGTGCTTTCGTATGCTAGAAAATGCCAAAGGCGACCCCATCGGTACTTAGGCTACAATAGAGTTTATTTTCCTTTTTTTGTTGGTTTGGCTTGTTGCTGGCATAGCGGCAGCTAGTCCCCTCTTGTGAGGACTTGCGATCCCGTTGGGTTAGCTCTTAGGCCCGTCATCCAACTCACCCATCGAAGTGGGACAACACACCTTTCTAGGGGTGTGATTAGAATTAGGCGCGTCTGCTGATTTATTTGTTTTTACTGCTTTCTGTCATAGCTCAACGTCATGCAGGAACCAGCACAAACATCTAGTTGTGTGCTGTCAGTGTAGGCTAGCAACTTTAGCCATAGCCCCTCGGATAGCACGTTTGTTTTACAAAAAATAAATAAACACATCACAAAAAAAAACATGTAAGTTTACACTTTAATTTGAAAATGTTAACCGAGGGCTAGGGGTAGCGGACAAGGGCGTGGACGTGGACGTCCCCCTTACTGCAGGGGTCAGCGGCGTGTCCTGGGCGGGGTGAGACCCCCACTGTGATGAGGGAGCAGGGGAGGAACGCCGCCGGCTACACTCCTAGGTTCATCATGTCTCACGTTACTGGGACTCGTGGTGTAGAGCCACGTTGCAGGCCGAACAGTGCGAAGAGGTGATGCTTCTAGACATTTGTCCCCCAGTCAGTTTCCACGCAGTCCACTAAGGTCACCGAAATCAGCACTCATCCAGCTCTCACTTCAGCCTCCTTCCCCCAGTTGCCCCCCAGCCAAATTGGCACTTGAACCGGCCATTACTTGAGGAAACTGTTTTTCTGGCCTGCCCACAGTCCACCAAACCCTGGTCCGGTTGCTGCTGAGCAATTTTCCGATTGCCTCAGATTTCCCCCCTGTCGCAGTCTGTGGGGGTGATGACATTATGACGTGGGGCAGAAGTGTTGTAAAGAGGGGGTCGGAAGCTGCGGAGACCCGGGTGTCCGACCGTGTGCAGTTGTTGTCAGGGCAGGAAGGCCTGGGGGCGCCGCCTGAGGGATCGGAGGAGAGATTGAGGTGACCGACCCCGAGGGTTGAAGGCGGGGTGAACACAGTGCTTGAGCGGGCGGCGAGTCCTATGGCAGAACAGGTTGGACGGGCCGTGGCCGGGCCCGAGCTGGTGCATCAGCGCGCCAAATGTTGCCCGTAGTCAGAGCTCCCGTGGCGCGGGTCGATTTTCAGAAGTTGGCGGTCTTTCAAGAACCACGGAGACCGACGACTGTGGTGTGCCCCCTTGCCAAACCAGGATCAGCAGGGTTCACCACTATAAGATAAATACCACCCAGTATGCGCGGCATATGAATGAAAACACCCCCACTCAATGGCACCACGACCGTTCCCCTCCGCTGGGCACACCCCTGCTCCTTCCCCTGGTCATCTGTAGTGTCAGCCCCCTGCCAGACCCGGCCCCAAAAACTCCCGTGCGAAACCCCCATCTTCGCCTCCCCGAGCTCCACAGCATCTACAGCGTCTCAGCTCTCTGTACCCAGACGCTGGGCGGCCAAATTAGGAAAAAAGAGAAAAAAAAAAGAAAAAGTGAAAGTTTCATAAGGAAAGTAATAGAAGTTAAGTTAAAAAAAAAATAAAAAGGTAAATAATAGTATAGCGCAACCCACCCACATGCCCAAGCCCTCACACATCAACATCTCCAAGGGCTTAGCCGGAGGATGCTGCCTCTAAGGCTGGTTAGAGACGGAGGCCTTGAAACTAATGGCGGCGGCCGCCCGGGTAGTCGAGTCCCAGCGCCAACTTACTTTTCCGATGTGCGTCCCGGCCCTGCACAAGCAGTGTAGACAAACATCATCGTGCCTGACCAACGCCGTTTGACAAGGTACACCTGACCCGGCCGTGGACGGTGTGCCGGCAGGGCCCTTATATATCGCTGGACGGCCCATTGGTTACTTGGTGGAGGCTGGGACGAGTCTGACCCGGGGTGGTCATATCTGCGACGCTAGGATGGCGGGGCTACCTCAGCCAGGTCCAAAGGCCTTACTATGCCTCTCTCCTTCCCACTTCCTCACCCCTCGCCCGAATTACCATCCGTGGGCATGGCGCATCGCGGTAGCTCTAGGCACCAGCGCAGTGCGTCGGCTACGCGGGACAGCAGGCGGTGCTCACATGCTGAGCCTAGGCGATAAAGGCACCTCCAAGACGCTATTACCGGGCATCACGGCGCAGGGACTGATCTGATGCTGGCACCGTGAACCTGAAGCCCGGCATGGTTGTGTGTGACAACGCCGTAAACTCGGTGGTGGCTCTGCAATCGGCAGACTGACAATGTGCCCTGCTGGCCCAGTGGTAACCCCTTACGCTGATGCCGCACTTTTCACCTTCCTGACCGGACCCTTTTAAATTGACGGTGTCTCGTTAAGGGTTATAACTTTGGACCGCGCCCATCTCCGGTGCTTGCCGCTTGTTTTGTTGCCTCTGGTCCTGCCTGTTGGGTGCCGCCACTTTCCTCCACTATATTAGTCTTCTTTCTGACATCTACCTGGCCTTTTTGGCACCCTTTTGCACCCCCACCCGCTTTCCCCCTCCCACTTTCTCCCTTTTGGAACGTTGGTCCCTCCCTACCATCCCATGATCACTACCCATTTCCTCTGTCTGCTTTACTTGGCTCATTTTTCCCCCCATCTTTCCTTCTTTGCTGTCGGAGCTTTCCTTTCGGTGCCCTTTTTCCGCTTCACTGCACCCTATTCCCCCCCTCCTTTGCGGGTCACTTCGTCGCCGGGCCTTGATAGCCCCCCTGACAGCCCCCCCCCCCAATGCCCCCTTTTCGCCCCTCCACCCCTCCCAAATCTTCACACCACCCTTTGGGCCTTGTTCCCCCTTGCGCGTTTCATGCGGTGCCAGCTCCATGACCTGACATTAGCGAATGTTACCTTTTCATCTTCTTCGCTCATTGACTCCACTAACATTTGCCACCTTCCCCCTGGGTTTTCACCCGGCACCTGCCTTTCCCTGTGAGGGCCCATCCTCTTGAGTATGTCCATCCCCATTTTGTCACTGGACCCGTCGGTACGGGCCCAGGGGGGCCCTGGCATGGACGCGCGTTGTTTCGTTTTGAGGGTATAGCATGCTGAACCCGTTTCCATGGTGTCAGCTTGGCATGGAGAGCCCCTGTGGTACCCCCCCCACCCGAGGAAAGCCCCCACAACATGAGACCCATTTTGGCACGTACCCCCCTTGGCGAGTGTAGCAACGTGTATTTGCTTTTTCCCCACCGGTGTTTGCTTCATCGGCCCCACACGGGCCCAAAGGTGTTTTGAACATTCTCAAACCAAGTCCCTTTTACCCCCACTTTTGTCCGCAAGGCTTCCAAGCTGAACCACACCCCACCCAATGTGCCCACTTTTCTCCTAAGCCAGAAGCCTGCCCCCCTTTGCATTATAAGTGTTGTTATGGGTGCAAAGTCGGGTCCGCCGGGAAAAGAGTGGGCTTTGCTTTAGACGCCGCATGACACTATCCTCACATGTTGGTCCGGCTGCATTTGGCGGCCCTAGTGGTCCCAAAAACAGAGGGAACCCCAACAAGTGCACCATTTTTGGGAAAGGCACCCTTTGGGCCTTCCGCCCGGTGTATGTAATATGTGTATTTTCCTCCCGGGGTTTGCTTTCCCTAGGTTAACCGGACAAAGGTGCACTTTTCCCCCAACAGCCACTTTCCCGGCTATTTGCTCCCTCCGGCATAACGCTTGCACCCCCCCCAACCACTGTGTTCGCTTTCTCCGAGTTCCCAAGGCCCCCCCCATGCCCATTCACCGTTGAGGGGTACGCAGTGAAGCTCCGACGGGCAAAGAGGGGCGTTCGTTGGCCTTTTAGCAGCCACCTGGCACCGACATCCTTTCCATATGTCAGGCTGCATTTGCGAGCCGTTAGTGGACCCAACCGAGTGGGACCCCCCCCCACGGTCTCCCCCTTTGGCCCGGGGGCCACACCCCTTCTTCTTTCGCGATTCGCCGTGATCCTAGGTGTATTTGTCCGTACAGTGTTTGCTTTAATTCGGACTTCCTCGATACCCGGTGGAAACCTTTTCGTATCCAGGTCCTTTACTCCGAGTTTATATAGCACCGGGGCTCAACCAATGTAACCCCCCACACTGTGTGCCCCCTTTCTCTGGAGTGTCGCAGGACCCTACCTTTGCATGCCCCACCCCACAGAGCACTTTTGCATGGGTCATATATGGATTGCCCCTCACCGGTGACGCGTCCCCTTCGGACCGCCTCCTTAACACGGTGACAATTTTCCTATCCATGTCCCTTCCCCCTACTGTCGGCCAGCCCCCCGGATAAGATCTTACATCCCCCGCCCCCATGTGTAAAACTCTTTCTCCTGAGGTCGCCGTTCCTCCCCCCATGTGCTATATAAATGCTTTAGGGGCGCCCCCGTCGAGGCACAGCGGGCTGTGTCTTTTCGCGGCCCCCCTTCACGCCCTCCTTCCCCAGTGTCCGGCTCACCTTTGGCGAGAGTAGTGGTCCCCCAACGCGGACGGGGCACACCCCGACCAGTGACCCCTCCTGTTGCCGCCCCCCTCTTGGGGCTATCTCGACGGTGTCCTATGTAGTGTCGTGTTGTGACTCCCTGTGGTGACATGATTGACAATGCTGCATTTTGAACATATTTGGTGGTTCCACACCCGATTGTGCCATGGAGTCTCCCGTGGAACTTGCACATTATTTCTGGCCAGTTCAGTGCCCGTCTAGTGTGGCGGCATTTCTGAGCTACTCGAGGGGTCAGGGAGCAATGGGACATACAGTTGTTACCATTATCCTTTTCGAATTACGTCCCCAATAGGTTGGGCGGGAATTTTGCATGTGTGGTGTTGTAAGGACAGGTGGTAGACTATACCAAGGGACCAATCTAAAAATTTTGCACTCTGGAGTGGTCGTCAGGTTACTTGTTAGTATGTAGTGTCCATTCCTACTTCTTTGGGAAACCGACCTGTATTGAGTCCTACCTGACGCCGCCGAATTCACGGGAACATGCGTCCTGGCCATCTAACCAGATGGGAGGTTACTGGGCCCCGTCCTTCATGTGCCCAATACTTAGTTTCCTAATATCTACGCTATTGGAAAACCCCGAGAAATGATACGCAGGACATGCACAGTTGGACGCTCGTAAGAGTGTTACAGATCGTAACTCTGTAGAACTCGATGTACGGCCGGCACCTTTTGGGACCATATCTTGGTTTTCGTGTTGTAGGGAAAATATCGCCAGTGTTGACTCTTATTCACCCCAGCGATGAGCCTTGTGACGATATTGCTGACTGGCGGGACCATATCGACCAGCAAATAGCGGCCACCCTGGACCGGCGGGGCGGGCAACAAAACCCCTGGACCGCAAGGCAAAACATTGGTGGGTCGGACCAGCCGCCACCCTGCACCGATCACTGGTCTACCGACATGGTGGACCCGGTCTTACCGACGTCAGAAGTAATTGCTGCTATCGGCTCGTATGAATGAATGAGCCATAGCAGCGTAAATAAACTGGGGGTGTCGTGGTGGGGACGTAACCCTTCTGGTCATGGGGCAGGATGGATGGTGTTCAGAACAGCGCGTCTTACCACGATCAAGCGAACAGCCGCCGTTCTTACCCTGACGGGTGGGAAGTCAATACCCGCCGCACTTCTATAACAACGCTCGTATGGGAGGCGGCTATACAATCTTATTATTTTAAGCATAGACAAATAAGGGATTATTTATTATTTTTTGCGAGACGAGAAGGCACTGTAAAAAAACATTAACTTTTGGGGTTTTTAGAGTATGAAGAAAGTTTCATATAAACGTTTTTGTGTGGAGGAAAATAAATAATCATTCTTGTTGGGTTTTTAGAATTTTTTGGGGGGTTGTCACTGTAGCATAAAACAATATATATTTCTTATTTACGGCTCAACGAGACTGTTTTTACGGATTATGATGTTGGATTGCGGCGATATTGGTGGGGTGAAGTATGGGCTTTATGATGATAGTTTGTGGGGGGATGGGGTGAGGAGGGAGGTGGGGGGGGAGGGAACGGGGGGGAGGGGTGGAGGGAGGGGAGAGACAGTTTTTTTTTCTTCACTATTTTCATTTATACAGTTATTTCATTTGTCAATTATTGACGGCAATAACGAATAGAACAAAATGCCTTGTTAGTATTGCCATTTATTAAGTGGCATAATTATAGTCTTTTGGTTTACGGAGTGGGTTGTTAAGCTTATTTTTGGCGTGACAAGTTGCTCGTTTTACGGTATCTTGGTGCTTTATATGTCATTTTTCGGATCACTTTTAAGAACTATTTTTGTTAAAGCAATTTGATTAAACAGTTTGTAATTTCGGCAAGTTTTTTTTTTTTTTTTTTACCAGTTCCCGAAGCGGGCCACTCATGATTAGGAGTTATTGTAACAGATGTACGGACGCCCGGATACCCAATAGTGGGGTTTTTGTGTGATTGTGGTTTCTCTCCTGTATTAATTGTGGTAAGGAAATGTGGTGTTTGGCGTACTTTCACTTTATTTCTTATTTATCTTTTACTGTTAAAAACCTTTATTTTTAATTTGCCTTTTTTTTACAGTTAATGACATCTAAGCTGAACCAGTGATTTTGATGCACTGGTTTAAGCTTTTACAGGTTCCCCAGTGCATACAGATGTATTGCACTGTGAAATTGTAAGACATAAGCATGCTGCGCATGCCCCCAGTGTCTACAAAGCGGTCTGCAAGGAGGCACGGAACCCGGCAGCGGGAGGGAAGATCGCGCAGCCCGGGCACCGCAGTCCGGGGGCGCGAGCGGAGGAGCGGACCGCGGCTGTAGGGGTTAACACCCGAGATGGAGAAATCTCGATCGCGGGCTGTTAGAGGCGGGTCACGCTCCAACTATAGCCGACACCCGCAGCTCTGGCCCCGGCTCGTAAGGAACGGGAGAAGATTGACGTAATAGATACTGCATTTTGCGGGAAGGGGGGAACTTGCACCTCCGCGATTGCACAGTACTATTCGCAAATGTAGGGAAGGGGTTAACTCACTAGTTCAGCAGTTGTCCCCTCAAGACAATACACCAATTGTCTGATGGCCACGAAAGGTGCGCGATCTGTGCGCACTTAACAGGAAAAACAGTCCAGCACAGATGCGCACTCTCAGGGTGCAGCGCCTAAAGCGCCGCCCTCCAACCTTCCGTTCTTTGACCGTGTGCGACGTGCCCACGGGGGACTTAACATTATACCATGTTATCCAGGAGTTACAGCAGCGCAGACATTGTAGACTGCCAGGTGTGTTACTTCACCCGGAATGGGATTCAGGGCAAGTCAGCTCCTCAAGTCGTAGAATGACGGCAAAAGTGGACGTGGATGTCTGATATCTGTCCGGTGCTGAAGAACCTGAAGGAGTGAATACAGATGGTCAGTGGCGATGCCGCCGTATCAGCCTCACCATCCGCTGCTTGCCTGCTGCAAAACTCCTCTGGTCAGGAATGAAGCGGAAGCTTGCGCTCGTCACAAGATACGGGGAAGAAGATTCACCCTTGTTGATAGCCAAAGCAACCTTAGGGTGCGTTCTCAGGCCATATCGGAGGAGGTGGCGGTGGAGGCGGATGAGGAGGAAGAGGAGGAGAAGTTGGCGAACAGAGAGGGACCATTGTTCAGTCTTCATGTTCCGGTGTAGGGCAGCCGCAGAGGAGTGGGGGCGTGGAGAGGCGGACCTGTGGCAGTCAGGCCAGTGAGGGGATATGCCTTCGTGCACATTGGGACTCTGGCGCTATATAGTCCACGATTCATGCTGGTGCCTATCCCGTGACCTTCAGTCACAGATATTCCGCTCCGCTCCTGCGGTGTTCATCTCCTGGCCCCACAGGTACCAGCCAAAATCTTTCCACTCTATCCTGGAGAGGAACGGAGCGTGCGAATGCATGGAATACCAGCAGGCCATGGTGCACACGCTGCAAACAGTATTTCCTTTTGACAAGCGCTAGCTGGCAGAGGGTCGCACTCTGCGGGCAGTAGCGGGGGAGGAGTAGGGCTGATCTTTACAGAAAGATGGTGAGGGATTACTAGCTGACATCCATCGTCCTAAAGGATTCCCCACCCCGTCCCTAACACCATACTGGTTTTCAAAGCTGGACTGTGGGGCACGAAATGGCGCTGACGCCTGGAGGTTCTGCTGCCTTGCCCGCTTAGCGTGTTGTCCGAGCGGGTGTCAGTGCAGCTGTGGAATCATCCCCACCGATAAGCGCACAGCTGTCGACGACAGCGCTGACAGGCTTGACGTTATCACGATGAATCTCCAGCCTGGATTTTCGGGTCTCATCTACCCCAGTGAATGATGAACGAAAGCCTCAACATGAATAAGGTATGCACTCATCCTCCTCAATTTGTCCTCTTTCCCTCTCTTTGAACCTAAAGCATAGGAATGCTATTTATTGACAGTTTTGGAGTGCCACAATACAGGACTCAATCTATTTTAATTGCTGGAGGACCACCACCTGCTCCTATGGGTTTTGGCACACTTTTTTGGACTGCCACATACGGCACTCATTTATTACATTTATGGAGGGACCACCTTTACCCCGCTCCTCTGGTTTGAAAACTTTTTTGGACTGCACAACAGGCACATCCAATTAAATTGTCTCATAGAGCCTCCACATGTCGTCTTTTTTAGCTGGCTCAACAACGTTGTCTCATTGCTACCTCCCACGTCATCGACATAGCTGCCTCGCACAAAGTCGCCATCTAGCTGACCTCCATACATGTCTTCATTATCAACCAACACTGTGTCCTGTCAGGAACTTGGTTGTTTGCATAGTTTCCCATCCCAACTTGTTCATCTTGTCCCACCCCTGCGTGTAATCCACAAAATCTACTGGCCCAACTTTTCTCAATTACGTATTATTTCGCGCTTCTTGGCATCTGTGAATTCATCTCCCCGCCCTATCCTAAACTTATTACGACCGCTACTACACTTGATTCTTATACAACAGGTTCTTAGAAGGGCCGTTTGGGGGAGTGCCTAGAGACAGGGCTTGGATGGGGAAGCTCGCTCGCGGCAGCGGGCACCCAGCGCCACTCTCACGTCCAATCAATAGTTTTACTGCAAGGCACCTTATTAACTCGTTCACTGCCTCCATACATGGTCCCATATCAAACAAGCGGTTTCAGGCAGACTTTGGGTTGTTTTCATGGCTCCCCCACAAAACTGTTAACCTTGTCGCCACCCCCTGCTGGGTAATCCACAAAATAATAATGACCAAACGGTTCGCATTACCGATATTATTTCAGCGCTTCTTGTGCATCTGTTTACATTCCTCTCACCGCCATATCTAAACTTATAAGCACGCTCACTACACGGATCTTATACAAAAGGTTCTTAGAGTGCCTGTTGGGGAGTTAGCCTAGAGCAGGGCTTGGCTGGGCGACAAGTCGCTGGCAGCAGAAGCGCCACCTCCATCTAAAGATCTCCAACTAACATAGTTTTGACTGCAGCACCTTTAATCTATACTCGTCACTGCCCCATTCAATGTCCCCTTATCAAAGAGCTGTTTGTCCAGGCAGGAATTTCAGTGTGTCTTCACCAGATACATTCGTGGAACTCTGTGCCCAATCTGTCGCACCCTGATTGCTGGAGACCTGAAGTTGCAATCATAGCAGCCGCAATTGGCTTGCCCCATACTGTCGTCTTATCATGGAACATTTCCGTTAAAAAACAATACAAAATAGAACCACTATGCTATTGCCTTTTCTAGGTGAAAATATTCAAACGACCCGGGCCGGCTTTGAAACATTATAATTTTTTTCAAAAGTAAAGCTTCTGGCCCCCAGGCCATTTGGGTGGGGTAGGGAGCCGAGAGACAGGAGGCTTGGACAGGCACAGATCTAGCCTGGCAGTGGACCGCCCAGATCACCTCCCAAGATAGGCAGCCTCAGAGGCATCCATGCATGCTGCCCCTGTGTTGCCTGTCCATTGCTCCCCGGCGTCACCAATGTCTCTTTCAACTCTCTATACCCCAGAATTTCCGGTGTTTCACCGCTACATAGTGGAACTGCCCATCTGTCGCCGCATGCTGGAGACCTGAAGTCTGCAATCATCGCAGCGAAAGCCATTGAATGCCCGGATACTGTCGCAGCTTCATATGGAAGTGTTCTCCCATGGCTGCCGCCCATTGTCGGTCCTTATCAAAGAGTGTGTAGGCTCATTTCGGGTGTTCACCAGATACGTTATTGGAACTTGGTCATATGTCCCCCATGCATGTGTTTGTTATGACTATGACTTAAACTACCGTCCAAACCTTTTGTTCCCATCATAGGAACTATTTACCTCCTTGGTGAAACTGAGTCCATTAGGGTATGTCGCCATGGTCCCTTAGACGCATTATTGCTGCCGCTGCCTGCATGTGTCCCCTATCTGTGTCGGTGTCAGTATTGGATGTAGATGCTATCTAGCTCAGTTTCGGTCCACTCTGTCCTGGCCCCATGTTGTTGCAATATTTTTGGATAATGTGCGATTAAGCAGACTCAGAGCACCATGCATGCTGCCCCTTGTGTTTCCTGTCCATTTCCGGTGGTGTCTCATCCTTCTCTGAGGTTCCAGGTGTTTGACCAAGCTTTCCGTGCAGACCTGGTTCCCCTGGAAAATGCTCGAGCTCCCATTCAGGGCCGGATTAAGTTGGTGGGGGCCCCTGGGCGCAAAATTGGTGGAGGCCCCCACTGAGGTACCGTACATCAGTCTTTGCTTCTTTCCACGTATCCCAGCAGTACACGCTACCATACAGCCGCATCGCCCCAAGTAACCCGATACATACAGCCGCTCATCCCCAGTAACACAGCTAATACAGCCGCCTCATCCCCCCAGTAACACAGTAAATACAGCCGCTCGCCCCAAGTAACACAGCTATTACAGCCGCCTATCCCCAGGAACACAGTAACACCGCGCTCATCCAGTAACACAGCTACATACAGCGGCTCCGCTCACCCAGCAACACCCGCTACATACAGCGCTCGCCCCAAGTACACAGCTACAACAGCCGCCTTCTCTAGGAACACAGCTACATACAGCGACCTCCCCCAAGTAAACAGCTACATACAGCCGCCTATCCCCCGGACCACAGTACATACAGCCGGCTATCCAACAGTAACACAGCTACATACAGCCCTCGCCCCAAGTAAACACAGCTACATACAGCCGTCATCCCACCAGAGGAAACACAGTTACATTACAGAGGCGCATCCCCCGTAACACACAGCTACATACGCCGGTCAATCCCCAGAATCCGGTACATCCCGCCGGCTCATCCCAGAAACAAGTACATACAGCCCCTCGCCCCCAGTTAACACAGCTAAATACAGCCGCAGCATCCCCGTAACCCAGCTCCATACAGCCGCCTCGCCACCGTAACACAGAGCTACACACAGCCGCATCGCCCCAGTAAACAGGTTCCATACAGCCACCTCATCTCGTAACACAGTAATAAAGCCGCCTGGCCCCAGTGAAACACGGCTTACATACAGCCGCCTCTCCCCAGTAACCAGCTACATACAGCCCCTCGCCCCCAGTAACACAGCTACATACGCAGGCTCATCCCAAGTAACACAGTGACATACAGCAGCCTATCCCCCGGAAACAGTCTAATTACTGCGCTATCCCAGGAACACAGCACATAACAGCCGCTCATCCCCAGTAAACACAGCTACATTACAGCCGCATCATCCCCAGTAACACAGCTACACTACGCGGCTCATCCCAGCCCCAGCTACCTACAGCCGCCTCATACCAGTAAACACAGCTACATAAGCGCTGCCTCCAGTAACACAGTGCATACAGCGCCTCGGCCCCAGCTAATACACTACATGACAGGCCGGCTCATTCCCCAGTAACACACGCTTAAATACAGCACCTTCATCCCCAAGTAACACAGATCATACAGCCGCCTCGCCCACAGTAAAACACAGTACAATGCCGCCTCGCCCCCAGTAACACAGCCTAACTACTAGCCTCCTCGCCCCAGTAACACAGCTATAAGCGGGCTCCATTCCCCAGTAAAACAGCGAAATACAGGCCGCTCACCCAGTCACAAGCTAACATACAGCCTCCTCCCCAGTAACACAGCTACATACTAGGGCCAGTATACATCCCCCACACTGATATATACACCACCTTAATATCTATCACAAAGATAAAGTCTAACGCATTATTACGGCACCCAGATATCCATAACATTTATACACTAATCACAGAGGTATATACAAATCAAAAGTAGATATTATCCACATACAGCAAATACACACATTCAGTTATACAAGCAAATACATACATACATACCATATCAACCAGCGTTAATAATATTTTAGCTATATATATAATCTATTATATATATTGATATGATAGTACAACTATATGAGGTATAAATACAGTATATGAATCATACACAGTAGATGATATATACCATATACAAGATATACAAAGTAGATGCAATATACCCATATACACAGTATGTACACATAAATAAACAAACATATACCCACATAACAGTATTATTACCCATATAAAACAGCATATTACACATATACACAGTATATATACCCTAACAGTAGCTACCCCATAGAATAAACGTATACCCATATACACGTCGATATCCAAATAAACCGGTATACCAATACACAGTATATATCCATAAAAAACAGTTATATACCCAATACACAGTATCTATCCATACAATACACAGGATATTACCATAAATACACATGTATATACCAAAATAAAGTACTCTCACCCCTATGTGTAGAACGTATTATACCTAAATAAACAGTATAGATACCATATACACACAAAATAAACAGTATATGCCCATAATACACACATAAAGATACAGTATATACCCGTATTCCACATAAATAAACAGTATATTACCCATATACACAAAAAAATGACATCCTACCTAAATAATACTGTAGGTCATTATATAAACAGTATATTACCACATATACACGTATATTCCCATAAATACACGTCTTTATTACTATATAGTTCCACAGATCTCCCCATCATAAATAACAGTATATCCATAACAGCAGGATATACCCATCCATAAAAAGTTAATAGACCCATATAAACACATAAATAAACTGTATAGACCCATATCCCACATGTAAATAAATAGTATATACCCATTAACACCATAAATAACACAGTGTTATACCCCTAAAACACGCAGATATAAGGATCTAAAGTTATACACACCGATTAAATACTATGTTATATCTTACCTTACGGCCGGCGGATTCAGGCGGGTGAGGGGTCTTTTGGATTGTGTTCGGATGGGAGGGGTCGGCGGTGCTGTTCTGGCGGGGGGGGGGGGAGTGTTGTCGGGAGGGGGGGGCGGGGTGCCCTTTTCCCAAGCGGGGGGGCCGAGGGGGGGGGTGACGAGTTGTTAAGCGGGGAGGGGGGAGCGCCGGGTGCTTTTTAAAGAGGGGGGGGGGGCTCAAGGGGGGTGCTTGTCCGGGGGGGGGTGATGTCACGGCCATGCATGGGGGGGGATGGGCGGTCGGCAGCGGTCACCTCTGCCGGGGGCTCGCTGGTCGGATGGGGAGGAGAGGGGGGCGGTGGGTGATGTGTTCGAACGGAGCGGGGGGGCGGGGCACTCGAGGGGGTTTTCTATCGCGGGCCGGCGGGGGTGTTGGTTGTCGGCACACATGCGCCGGTAGGGTAGGCGAAGGGCGCGGTAACCTGTGGGGGGACACGCCTTGGGCGGCAGGTGGAAGTCGTCGTTGGTCACCGTAAGGGGGCTTGTCTGTCGTCAGGGAGATGAGCGGGGATTGACGGTCACCTGAGTCTGGGGGTCGGTCTCTCAGACGGGTATGGCGGGGAGGTGCGACTGGTGTGGGCCCCTAGGGGGGGCAAGATGGTGGGGCCCCGGGGCTCGAGCCCCGGGAGCCTGCATACTCCGGCTGCTCACATTGACTTAAGGGGCTCGTTATTCGAGACGAGGCATCGAGCACCGGGGAAAAGTCGTCTCAATAACGAGTACCCAACGCATTTTTAGGGCCTCGCCCTCCATCTCTAGACACTAGTTATCCCCGCTAACTGTGAAAACAGAGGCTTATTTACTGCCGGCGGAAGAGGAAGGGATTGCGCCATGCCTCGGTAGAGGTTTGACTGCCTCAAGATGCGTCAAAAAGTTCTCAAAGATATTAGTATCATAGTATATAAGGCCGGGGGAAAAAGACGCAAGTCCATCAAGTTTCACCTTTAAGAATTACATACTGTTTTCTCCCCCATAAGTGATATTTTTGCTCTCCAGAGGGGTCATCCAGGGCCTCTCTTGAACCTTGTCTTTCTGTGCATAAGTCCGCCACAAAAACTTTGCGGCAGAGAAGTTCATAGTCTCATGGGTACAGTAAAGATAACCTCTGTTATGTTGATGGTTAGAATCGCCTCTCTCTAGGCAATAGCGTGAGCCCCCCGTGTCCTGGCACAGGCTAGGTCTAAAAGATCTCTGGAGAGATCCTTGTCCTGTTGTTAAGGTCTTTGTACATTGTATGAGGTCTCCCTCAGTGTCTTTTTCTAAAACTGAACTAATCCCAAATTGTGTCATCTGGTCCCTTGTATCCTTAGCCCCCCCCCCCCCCGCACATTCTCTTACTAATTTGGTTGCTCTCCTGCTGCCAGTTCCCACTCTACCCATGTCCTTTTTATACCCCTGGTGCCCAAAACTGGACACCATATTCCATGTGTGGTCTGACGGGATTTGTATCGGACTCAACCATGTCCTTTCATTACGAATCTATTACGCTATCCCATCATTTTTTGGTTTTAGCCGCAGCCGCTTGGCTCTGTTCCCTGACCTAAAGTTACCATCCACCCTACCCCCCCCGGTCCTTTTCCGGTGAGTTGTCCCAGTCATTGCCTTGTTTAGCACCTCCTATCTTTTGCTCCATGGCCCCCCCGTGCATCACCTATAACCTTTATCTATCCTTCCCCCTCACACACCATTGCTCTGCTGCTCCTCATCCCGCTCCCATCCGCTGTCCTGTCTCAAACTCTTGACCTTCAGAGTATTATTACCCCGCTTGCATCATCACCCACTATTGACACGTGCCTGTGTACCAAACCACCAATCATCCCCCCCCCCACGTCTTCCTCCCCCACATTTCTGCAGCCGTCCCGATGTAATCCTTGGAGCCCTTCCCCCCGTCCTGCGGCTTATCCCGATATATTATTATTATTATCTTTTCTCCCGCCCCAGTACTCAGGCGGGGTACCTCCCTTCTTACAGCCCAGCACATAAGACTAGTCCTCCTACAGACTCAACTCACGGAGAGCACCTGTCCGTGCGGGGCTCCTAATCTATCCGGGAGGGAGGATGGACGACCCCCCCGGTGAGGGAGCCGAGCGTGGTTGTGTATTGTAGGCGCTCTGAACAGGTGGGTTTTCCAGTTGTTCGGACTCGCCGCTGGGGGCGGCCACATTTTGGAAAGAGTTCCGCGTATGGGGGATGAATGTTGGGACCTCCTGGCGAAGCGTCGAGGCAGCGGCGCAGCCATAATAATGTTGGACCGGGCGGCTTCGAGGGCCCCACCCACTTTGCCCCCAAGGGGCCCCACCAAATATAGCCCCCAGGTATTGGGTCCAGGTCCACTGGCCATCCCTGCCCGATGCTCCCCCCACCTTCGTCTATAGAGGTGAGGGACCAAAAAGGTCCCAGCTCTGGCACTAAGTGGATCGGGCTTCGGGGCATGCACGCATGGTGGCGACCGGCTGCTGGCGATGCGTGTGTGACGGCACAGTGCCGCGGATGTCCCAGCGCTGGGCTCGGCGCCGCCATCTTGGAACTCCGTCTCACTCCCACACCCGCGGAAAGGGCAGGAGGTTGGAGCCCCTGGGGACCGCTGGTCGGTGAGTCACTTTATTATTTTCCCCGGACTCCTTAAAAGGTCTGTATTTCTAGTTTATGGGGGGTGTATATAGTTACTATTAGGAGTCTGTCTCTAGTTAGTTATTAGGGGGGCCGAGGCGTCTAACGTTGTTCTCGGGGGCTGTATATCGCTATAGGGGGTGTACTCGTATTCTCTGTGCTGTGTAGTGCTAAGGCCGGCTGTAGTAGGTCTTCTTATACTTATAGGGGCTTGATTCTCTTATTCATAGGCGGGGCTCTCTCGTTACTCTCTGGGGCTGGGTCTGTGGATTTCACTCTCAGTGTCCTCGTTTTCTCGGGGGACTGTAATATCGTTCTCGGGGCTGATCTCGTATCCTGGCGGCTGTCTCGTTCTCTCGGGGGGATCTCTCTACACCTTCTAGGCGCTGTATATCCGCTTCCGGGGGGCTTGTCACCGCTCTGGTTTGATGGCTGCTATCGTTCTGCTGAGGGCTGTATCCCGTGCCCTTGGGGGCTCTGTCTACCGTGATCTCTGTGATCCCTCGGTGATTCCTGGGGGGGCGCATCTTTAGCCAGGGGGATGGTCTAGGATTCCTGTGGGGCGTATTTAGTCTTCCCGCCAAGCCTGTCTTCTTATTCAGGGGCGCGGTCTTCGTCTTCTCGCGGGCTGTATCTCGTCTTCTCGCGAGGTTTTATCGTTCTATCGGGCAGGGCTTGTATTTAGTCTTCTCAGGGGCGGCTTGTTCTCCTCTGGGGTTGTACTGTTTATCGGGGGTGTTGTTTATAGTTCTTCTCGGGCCGTTCTATCTTGTTCTATTGGGGGCTGTCTATGGTTCTTCTCGCGGCTGTAATAGGTCATTCTGCTCGGGGGCACTGTCGATATTCTCTTCCCGTGCTGCTCCCTTCTTCCAGGGGGCTGTATATCTTATTGCTGGGGGCTGTATTCGTATCTTGGGGGCGTAGGTTGCTCTGTTCTGCTTGGGGTTTGTATCTGTTCCTGCGGGGTGCTGTATTTAGTGACTGGGGGGTGTTCTTAGTGCTCCTGCGGGTTCTTCCCATGCTACTGGGGGTGTATATAGTTCACTACTGGGGGTGTCTCCAGTTATTACCGGGGGTGTGTCCATAGTTCACTGGGGGCCGGTGTCTAGTTCTTGCCGGGGGGGCTTGACTATCGATGCTCACTGGGGTGTATCCCCGTGCGTTCGGGGGCCGTCTCTCGTTATTTGTGGGCCTGTCTCACGTGCCTTCCCGGGGCTGTACCAGGGCATTCCTGGGGGGCTGTCTTAGTTTTGGCAGGGGTTGTATATCGTGCTCTGGGGGCTGTCTTTCGGGGTACGCGGGGCACTAGTGTCGTGCTGTGGGGGGCTTGTCTATATTATGCTGGGGAGAGCTGTACCTCGTCTTGCCTTGGATGCGTCCATAGTCTTACAGGGGGCTACTAGTGATCCGGGGGTCTTGTCTATAGTGATGTGAGGAGCTGTCCGCTCGTTGCTTGCGGGGGCTGTATCTAGTGATGCTGGGTGGCTGTCTATCGGCTTGTGGGGGGCTTTGGCATCGTAATACAGGGGCTGTACACGTTCTTGTGGGGGGCGGTATCTAGATTGTGGGGGGAGCGTACTATGTGAGTGCTGGGGGTGTAATCGTTATGCTGGGGAGCTGGTATCTAGTGATTGCTGGTGCGGCACTGGATATATAGTGATTACTGGGCGCTCTTTGTGATATAGTATAAGGGAGGGCTGTAACTTATGATTTGCTGTTCCCTGTTGGACTCCATCAATGGGGGGGCCCCCCCTACAGATTCTGCGCACCCCCTCCTCCTCCGGCCCCTGCCCTCCCCCGCCGTTGCCGCCATTCCCAGTGCGCGGCTCCGAGCTTGGCCCTAGCACTTTTGTAGACTCTGACCGTGCCGACAGGGTGGACCGCCCGCTCCTGTTCTGCGCGGCGGCGCAGGTGGTCGTCCGCGCCTACGTGAGCTTCACGGCGATGTTCCCCGCCACCCCCAGGTTAGCGGCCTTCGGGCTGGGGCGCTTTGTGCCGCCCCGGCCTTGGGTTCGGAACGCTTCTGCGTTCTTTTGTCAATGTTCTGTTTTAGCACACGGGCAGCGCCGACGGGCGGATATGGCTGATTGACGCTCTGGACTTTGCAGCGCGCGGTGTCTCCGGCCTGGAAATGATTTGTGTATCCTAGATAGGCGGTGTTTTGCCAGCCCCTTGTCCTTCATGCGCTGTCCTATGTCACGAGGGTAGAATGGAGAAGTGTCGATGTCCCCGGACAGAACCTTGAGGGACGGCGCGAAGAGAGGAGGCCGCGGGTAACGGGTAGTGTGCGGAGTGACGCCCATGCAATTGATTGGAACCGGTAAGATGAGACTCCAGGAAGCGGGGCATTGGTCCGTGCGCCACGCCTATGAGTTTCTGGCCAGGCCGGCGGAGCCTGGTCAACCGTGTCCACGGCAAAGGACAGATCCGCCGGCGGGGGAGAGTCAGACTCCTTGTGTTTTTGCTTCGCAGCCCGGATAGGTCATTCGCGCTCCGTCCGAGCCGGCTCAGTGGAGTACTTGGGTCGGACCCTAACTTGATTTTGTCCCGCTTACGTTGTCCGGCAGGAAAGTTGTGGTCTTTCGGCGGCCATTGTTTGCTCCTGAGTTTCACGCAACTGAAAGTAGTGAGATAGGGGCGCCTGGAAGCGTCCCAGAGAAGGCTCCAACCGTCTTTTTTGGATGTCTCGGGATAAGGTGTGGTTTTCTTCTCATAGGACTTCATTCGCAACGTAGAGCATTCCTGTAACCCGCCAATCCACACTTCAGTCGCGTGGTCACTGCGACGTGAGTGTCGGCTTGCCCTGCCTACCTTCCGTCAAGCTTCAGGAATATGGCACCCCCCACAAGGTCGTCCCGCCCGTGAAGACAAGATTATCATGGTGGCAGCTACTTCTGTTCTGCCTGTGAACCTGCCCTATTTCGCGTAGAGGGCAGACTACCCTGCGGCGTGCCCGTTCCTCGGGTTCGAACTTTCCCGATGCTCGCTGTGCTCGTCTCGAATACTGACCCCATTGCAGCACCGGAGACTCGAGCCTTTTTCACTGCAAGGACCACTCACCAGCCGGCACCTTGCAGATGTTTGTGATGTTTCCGCAAGAACCCCTTGAAAAGACCCCAGTTGCAGCACCACCTGAAGATGTTCGTTCACCATCTGCCTTATCCGAAGGACACGCGTGCGAACGGACGTTCTTCACAAAAAACAGCTGTTTTTTATTCTGGGATCTTTACATTTTCGTTTTATTCTTTTTTCTTTTACTTTTTTTTCGGAATAAAAAATTTTTTTTGGAGCAAGAACAATATGTGTGAAGAACCCATGAGATGTTCCCAGACATCTGCAATGTGTGTTGCACACTTAATGGGGCACATTTAATTACCCGGTCCCCAGTCGCGATCAGCGGGGTTCTTCTGCTCGCACTTCGGGGTCCGGCCTGGGAGGATTTTGAATGAGTCATTCGCCGTCCCACGGTGGCGCTGTGCACTGAAAGTCATCTCATCGCGCCGGGAAGTCACCCACCTGGACTCAAGTGAAGGAAGCGGGTCCCGCCAGCGACAATTTTGCGGTTTTTAAATGCGGCTGGTTTTCCGACGAAGTCGGGGTTTCGAGCGGCCACGCCCCCGATTTCCGTCGCGCGCATGCCGGCGCCGAATGCGCCCCCCTCCGATCGCGTGCGCCACCATCTAGGCGGCAATTCAGGACCGATCGGGCGCACACATCGGAAATATTCGGTAACACCGTCGGGAAAACGCGCACTCGGGCCTTAGTCCTGACCCCAATGTCTTCACATACTATTGTGAAGAAACCGTTCGGCATGCTTGTCTTCAGATACGTTGCCGATGTCGAACCTTCGGCATGTGTCTTCTTCAATGTGTTCTTCCAACGGTTCTTCACTTACATGATCCCGGGTTGTGTCACTTTTTCATTTCTTCTTCCTGTTCTGCAGTGTGTTAACTACCTGCTCCATCTCGAGCCAGTTGATTGCTCCTCGTTCCTCCGCGCACGCGCTGTTTTAGCGTTGAGCCTACTGATCGACCCGTAGCATCACGGCTCGGCCGGAGTCTATAGACTAATCTCTCCCCATATTATCTAACCTTAAGATGTGGGAAGTACTACCCTCGCTTTTGCAGCCCACCCCCATGGTTACATGTTAAAGTCCCCGTGTCCCCTATGTAGGCACGGCACTCACATGTCATACCCCTCTTGCTTCCTTGTGTTCTGCCGCTGTACAGATGTTGCTCTCACGGTCAGGGGGCGTAACATGTGTTCCATTGTCTTTCGCGCTTCTCTTTCTGCAGAGACGCACAGTTGTTCATTTTATCTGGCCTCCCGGAGGACGATCTTCCACTGCTCAATACACTGACTTTCTCAAATTCCCCCTCTTCCGCGCCCCTTCTATCGTAGCTGGTCGCCACCACGGCATCAATGGTGTCTGTCTTTAGGTAATTGGACTGGCCTTTTGTCCTACGTTGCATGACAGTTTACAGTCAATCAGCTCTGCCGTACACTACTCGTGTGGGTTGCTGCCGTCCGTTTAATTGTTAGTCGCCCCAGCAACCTTCGCTGATACTTGTTTTGTCCATTGCCACTTGCGGTTAACAGCGCGCTCAAGCACGACCACGCAGTCGGACTTGTACAGCGTTGTGTTACATTTTTTTCCCTCGACCCCACGTTGCAAAACAAAATAAAACAAGACTGATTTCTCATTCCGCTTAAGTTAAGGCGAGGGGATGTTCAGGGCCTAGTGGCGGTTTATGGTGTTACAGCCTTGAAATAGGCAATTCCTGACTATATGGTGTTCTAACCAGGGCGGGGAAGTCACGGAGAACGAGAGGGGACTGGGGGAGGAAGAAGAGGCGAAAGGAAAACCCCCCCCGCAAATTAGATTCCACAATTTTTTTAATATTAAAAATGTAAAATTAAATATAAAATATTAGTTTGGAAAACTAGACTTTTAAGAAGAAGTAAACCGTCATTTCAGATTTTATTTTTTGCTTATGTGTGGGGTGGCAATGCTTGCAATGAGCATTATGCTATGATATTCATTAAGCGAAAAATGCTGGCTATTTTTTGTATACGAATAAGGCTGCCATGAGGGCCTATCTCTTCTGCTCCTGTTGTTATACCACAGATGGGTAGTATTAACTTTTTTCTGCTCTCTTCAGGCGTTGTAGTTTGCTATCCCGTGGTTGGCTTTGTGTTTGGGATGCATTTCAATATTTGCGACAAGAGTGACTTGTCTGTGCTGCGGGATCTCCTCGGTCTCTCAGCTCTTTACCTTTGCGTCCTGTCAGCTCCTCCCTCTCCATGATGCACAGCTCACCAGGCTGTTGAGCTTTGGGAAGGTGCACAAAGGTGGGGGCCCCCAGCTTGGGAGTAATGAGTAACACCAAGGACTAAGTCAATTGTTGTTTTTTTGAATTGGCATCACTGACCATATAGCATCCAACCTGTCCGGGACAGACATAAATTCAATGATACTTCCCCATCCCCAATTAGTTTTTAATTAATTGTTTATTTAAATGTGTTAAATGGGTAAATTGTAGAGTTTAACTTGGGCCAATTTCCAAAAATTCTACAAAAATTTTCTCCTATACAAATTCTATAAAATTTTCTGCCTCAAAAAGTCAAATCTGGATGACAAAGAAGCAATAAGTTACTGACTTCTACCATGTGAAACTCACTGAAAGCTTAAAAGCCGTAGAAGAAGCCAACAGAGGGATTTAATAAGAAAGTGTTTGGGGGGGATGATATATGTCACGAAGATACTGACAGAGTTCACACCGCAGCGTTTTCAATAAAATTGCAGGGGAGAAAGCTGGGTAGCAGGGGGCCGGTTAGCAAAAGGTTACATTATATTAACCTACACAGGGATTTATTGGTCATTAACTAAACAGTATGTGGTCGCCGGCCCCAGGCAGCCGCGGGGCTCTTCTGACTTGTATGTTTGACATTGCCTTGGGACGCGATTGTCATTCAAAAGAAAAAGGAAACAGAGGAAGTGCAGAGTAATAACACACCACGGACCGCTGCTAGCCGCAATCACACTGGAAGACATCCAGGAGGGGTTACTGCTTAATAATTACAGAAGCCCCGTCCTACAGGTCAGGGGATTGCTATTCAGGCAACGCTCAATGAATTCAGTACAAACATCTAATAGACTTTCACATCTAGGTCCCACGTAGACCGTTGCGTAGTCCGGTGAGGGGAGCATTTTGGTGTTTTTGGATGGAAGCCTATGGCCTATTCAGGTAGATGGGATGGTAGGTTTCTAATAACATGCTAAGCCCCAAACTACCTTTTTCTAATTCTATAACACTTTGTAACCTGAACTACAATTTGTAGAACTAATATGCTAATGTTTGGCAGAGGCTCCTGGGGCGTGGAGTAGCCTTTCCGGACTGTGGGAGCAAAGGCTATTCCATGACCCAAGAGCCATCTCCAAAAATGAGCATATTAGTTATATAAAGTGTAGTTCAAGTTAGAAAGTTTTAAAGAATTAGCAAAAGGTAGTTTAGGGCTTAGCATGTTAATAGAAACCTACCATCAGATCTACCTTAGATTCCTGATGGTTTTTTATTTTTGTTTTTGTGTTTCCATGCTTTGCTCTCCAACTTTAAAAAACTATATATTTTGTTATCCATGTACAGAGTTGTATAAAGGCTTGGGGGACATTTACTTACATTCCCGCTGGAGTTCATCGAAAGTTCATTGTCCGACGATAATGGTCTATGCCCCGATCCACTAAGATCGTGCTCCCGATATCCTGCATGTGTCGCTTCCCCGCTCAGGTCCGCCGGAGTTCACCATCTTTTTAGTATTGCATGTAAGTGCTTGGGCTTGCGACACAATTTGAAAGTTAAATCCCGCATTCAGTCCGAATCAGTCGGATCATCTGATGTCCCCAATTTGTGTCGCATGGAAGCCAGCGCAGCCGCGCCAAAAAAAGCATAGCCTGCGCCAAAATCCCAGCGCAGGCACTTTTCAAATACCAGTGCAATCCCCAAGTAATCCCTGAAAAAGATGAACAGTCCAACGAAAGTGCGCTCCGCGACCCTTAGTAAATGAGCTCCATTGTGCGTTCCAGCAGGGGTGCACCTAGCCTTTCTGCTGCCTGAGGCGAACTATAAAAAGACGCCCCCCCCCCCCCACTCCATATATGTAATATATCAAGTAGTGTCAGGACCAGACCGAATCATATTGGTTTAATGTTAAAATAAAGCAATGCAAAATACATAAGAGTGCGCTGCCATGTACTATAGAATAAACACAGCGAGCTACTACAAAGCACAAATACATACAACAATCCGCCATATAATATAAAATCAATACAGCGTGCTGCCACATACCATATAATACATAGTGTGCCGCCATATACCATATAATACATACAGCGTGCTGCCACATACCATATAATACATACAGCGTGCTGCCACATACCACCTTTTCTGTTTCTTGACCACTATACAAGATTTATTTTATATGGGAAATGTGCATCTGGAAATCCATGTGAAAGTTAATTGTTTATTCATGTAGTTGTAGCCTAGGGTAACTCATTACGTAAACGTAAATAACTAAATGCTCTACATCGCATCTTGGTTCGGTACTGTCCTGGCCGAGAACTGGGTCAAGAAACTTCATAATCTGATTTTTCATCCCCACTATTGTATGGGACATGAATGGTTTTGGGCCACTAATTGTGGTGGCAACTCCACACCGAGGACCTACCTATTGCTGTGGGGCAGCTTGGATTCTCCTGGGGAACCTAAGTTGACGGGCTTTGGCACGCCCTAGACTGGAACTGGTCTACTGTCGCTTTGTACATGTGGAACGGGCCTCATCCACACACTGGCAGTCCTGCAGTGATTGCAAGAAGAGGGAGAAGCTGCAGAGGTGGAAGTTCGTTCTCCCTGGGGCAAGACTAATATGTTGTGCGTCCTGTAGTGTAGCCAGAGGCTGCAGCGAAGCCTGATGGGTTGGATTTACCCCAGTTAAGATTTGCGTACTAATATGGAATTAATATATCCATTAAATGCAATGGATTACTTTAAAGGTAACTTCATTTGGAAACCGACTTAGAGGTATATGATTTCAGTTGGCCATACTTTATAGATCTTTGAAGTGTAAAAGGTTATGAGGGCATATATGTGATGGGAGTGAAATTTGTCCTATTTTGGCCCTGACTAAAGTTTTGCATCAAAGGGCCAACTGGTGTCTTGCTATGGCCATTAATGCAGATCAAAAGTTGATCAAACAATTTAAACAAGACCATCAGAAGTAATATGTTTACCCGCCGTCATCTCCCCCGACTATCCAACATAGAAATGTTGATGGAGCAAGTATTTTGCATTTGTGTTCCTTACTTTTTATTTGATGACAAGCCACCACTGGAGGTGTCTAGAAGCAGATATCTCCCTGTCCGGCAAGATGAGCATCATGTGTGGATCCGAAGAGTAGGTCTGGTCGGGCTAGTTGGGAGATAGCTGTCAGTTCGGTTGAAAACTATCTACGTGCAAGACCAATTGAGTACCGGTAGGAGCCTAGAAAATAGCATATGAAAGATAATATGATAGCAGGACATATACACAGAAGCTATGAGATGTAAATCAGAAGAGCAAGGAAGATTAACTGAAGGGTTATCCCCAATCTTAAGGGTCAAGAACAATGAAGCATGAAACAAACCAGAGTCACCAATTCAGTTTTTTCCAAAAAAATTTCAATTTACAAGAGCTTCCACTTTCAAGCCAAAAGTTTTTCTATCTTTAGTGAAAATGTATATTACTACTCCAATTCCCAAAACATGTTTGTCAATTCATTTGACATCCCAAAAATGGTCAGAAAGTCATTTAAAAATACTTAACCACAGATAATCGCCTTCCACTTTTGCTTCGCCCCATTGTAACTCAGGTTAACGCGAACTCAGAATTGCCGCTTTGCCACTCACTTTTTTTTCCATGAGTTGGAACCTTTGATTTTATCATTGAGCATTTGCACAGATCCCATACTGTTGAGTTGTGGATTGTGAAGGCCATTTACAGGTTTCACTGAAAAATGGAGGTACATGGCTTAAACACACAAGTCCCTGCTACTTCAGATCACGTCTCAAGCACAGGTAGATAAGTAGAGCTTAGGGTCTTCAGATGAATGGAAACCAAGCATACAAGCAATGTGGCATTTGCCTTTACAGAGACCCAATAAGAACTACTCAGAGATTACTCTCAGGCTTTTCAATTAAAACCTTTAATCTCCCCTCTTGGATGCTTTATATAGTCATTAGACACTGATACATTACAGAGCTGTAAGGACCTTAAGATAAATTTGCCATTCTTGGTCTTTTTGATTTCAAAAGGTAAATAAGCATAATATTAAATTAATTAATTCATTTTAATGACTTATGTTTAAAAATACATAATATATTTATAAATCAAAGATGAAGCAAACTTAGCAAAAATATGATTTGGCGTTCGTCAAATTATTTACCAAAGGAGGTAATCTTCGACATTTATTCACGGTAGATCATAGTCCTTTCCAGTAACGCTGTAAGTCATACTCCACCGCCCCAGTAGCCAATAGACAGATATCCATTGTAGCCAATTTATTCATGCATACCATAGTCCTTGTCTGGTAGTAAACAAGTAATCTGTAGCACGCATCCCTCATGCCATAGTCACAACAAACATTCCCCAGTAAATAAATCAATAGACCACACAGCCACCAGTAAACATAGACATGCTTCCCATATAAGTTATAATCACAACGGTCCAGTGGACAATAGAACAAGCATCCCTCAATAGCCCATAAGTCACAAAGCTTCCAGTCTACATAGAACACACAGCCCTTAGTAGCCAATGACATGCATCCCCTCCGTAGCCCAATTGTCAACGACAGTCCCCAGTAGACAATAGACACCAGCCTCCATAACAATAGACAAGCATCCCTCAGTAGCCAATGTTACAAAGCCCTCATTAGACAATAGACACCCACAGCCACACAAAAAAATGGTCAGCAGCCTCAGTAGCCAATATGTACAAATCCCCCAGTAGACAATAGACACACAGCCCTCAGTAGCCAAGTAGTTACAAAGCCGCAGTAGAATAGACACACAGTAACCATTAAACAATAGACATGCACTCCCCTCAGTAGCCATAATAAACAAGCCCCCAAAGACAAGAGACACGAGCCCTTAGTAGCCAATAGATATGCCTCCCCTTTCCACAAGTCAAGCCCCAATAGTCCACAGCCCCCCAGTATCCAGTAGCGGACAAGAATTCTGCAGTGTATTTTGCAGTAAGCTGCGGGGGCTTGTGAACCCCAATATACTGTAATTCCACAAAAATTAGATCAGACTATGCAATTATTTTTCATCACCAACTGTGGTGATGGTGAACCAAATATTGTTGTGATCTGGAAAAATAGTGAGGTCACTGATTATAATCATGCACTAGGTTCGAACGCAACAGCAGAAGGCAGCCCAGGCTACACAACTAAAAATCAACGGCCAACAACTTTCAGTCCCCCATCACTATTCACAATTGTTTGCAAAAGCTGATTGACATGCCCAAATCACTTACACTTGCCATGAGAACTTTCTTGGCGCCAGTATGCAGTAAGAAGCTGTGATCACTCTAGGCCCGTTTACACCACAGACAGCCACGCGACAATCCCTTCCTAAACTGAGTGATAAAGGAAATGGCGGAGATGGTGAAGGGTCAACCATTATCACTGGAGACATGGGGAGGTGAATGCCTGATTGTCTCTCATCACAGCCTAATGTTTGAGTAAATGTGCCAATTTAGGAAGCATTGTTTTTCAATTTCATCACACCAAATCGGCACAATTTGCATCCATGCCATATCAAATCCCCCTTTGTCCAAATCTATCTATCTATCTTCTAGCTATTTAGCTATCTATCTATCTATCTATCTATCTATCTTCTATCTATCTATCGATCTATCTATCTCATACTATCTATCTATCTATCATCCTATCTATCTATCTATCTATCTTATCACCTATGTTAGTATCAAGCTAATCATGAAGTAGCTAGGCTAAACTATGCAAAATTCTGTGCAAAATATTCATTTTTCCTACACCTTTAGGTCCTTGTAGTTTCTTTCTCTGTATGCACATTCACGATGGAACCATCCCATAAATATCATACTTTCCAATGAGAATACAATCCGTTAGTACAATACTACTACAATTATCATGATGATGGCAGACAGAACCCCCAAATTGGAATCATAAACCTGGAAAATCTCTCTCCCAACAGAATGTGCTACATCAAGACCAAAAATATTAACCAGAAAAGGTAATATATAAAATGATTTTAAAATTATACCTTTACAAAATCAATATAACCGAGTGCCCTAGCTTAACACATGATGGTATTCAAAATCCTCATGAATAAACAAGGACACGTACTTACTCATAGATCCAGGCACAGTGACTGTGGTATCTCATATATTTCTCATCATGGCCTCCTTCCTTCCTAAAATCAACTTTTAAAATTAGCAAATGAGCTTGGTGGCTACCCTAGATCTGGTTTTTATAGGCTGTTACACTGTCTAAACCTCCACCCTGCATTAGTACAAGTGCTGGGATCAGGGAGCGGGAGACAGTCGTACAGCAACATCACAGAAGGGCTATGGTGAGCCCCTCAGGTTTATAATCAGCTTAATTTTAAAAGTTGTTTTAGAAGGAAGATGGATGAAATATAAGAAAGTTACTATGAACCCCACCCCAAACTTCATTAGAAGTTCAGGTCCAGTTTTGGTTTAACCTAAACCCGGCCCCTGCCATTATTCTGGCAATGGTTTCCAGTGGCTTTAAATACTGCACTGCGCTTGTAGTCAATACTCCGGCTACACGGGTCCACCATATTGGGGGTTTATTTGTCGCTCCCAAAGCTGTACCTCCAAAATGGAGGCACATGGTACCCCTGGGCATGTTAATGCAGACTAAGTTAATTTAAATGCCTAAAAAACGACCTTCCCGCATATTTACCCCTATTTTTTTCGGACTTATAAGGTGCAATCGGATTCTCAGGGCGCACCAGCAAAAAAATGCCTGCTAAAACATCTAGGCTCATATATAAGGCGCACCGTATGATATGGCGCACGGATTATAAGGATGATTACCATCAGGTGGCAGACCTGTGCACAGTTTCAATGCAGCTTTTGTCTTGTAAAGTAGGTGTTCATATATAAGGCGTCACGACTATAAGGCTCCCTTTGTTTTTGAGAAAATCAAAGGATTTTGTTTTGCCCTTATAGTCCGAAAAATATGGTAACTGGTTGTACAGCATCCATGCGGGTGTCACTGGTGGGGATTCGGTTTCATATTTGGTACATGTTTTTAAAATTAAATTTTAAATAAGGTCCGCTCGTCACTATTCCGAAGAAATATTTTGTTGCAAAGAAGCCGAATGATTCGAAATCACTTACCACAACTCGCGATGAGAAAGTCTCCCCGTCTGCAATCTTCTCTCTGTTTATGTGAAAATTCACTAAATATATAACTGTATTTAAAATCCATATATTTGTTTCCCGCACATTTTCTATCGTGTTTTCATATTTAGATGTTAACCTCCCATAAATATGCAGTTTGGAATTGTCGTTACTACTCTGCTCGCCCCATAATTTCTTCCCTCTGCGATTGGGGAACAATTTGTATGATATTACCATGGTATACACTTGAGGTTCTAGCATGATTTGATTACCGCAGGGACATGCCTTCAGAGTAATTGGTTTGTAATCTTTGGAAGTCATTTTTACAGGAACAATTGGGAATGGCCTCCTGTAAGCAGCCCCAGCAATGGATGAGTCTAATTTCACACTAAAACCTGACATGGTAGTTCATGAGAATGTTAATTAACAACCATATCACCTTTCAGGGTCTGCTCTGTGCAGTCGTTTTTCCATAGCTGGATAGTGGATTTCATTTCCAAGTGTTTCTCAGGAATGTCATGAAGGCGGGAAAAAACTGAAAAAAAAGAAGACTTTTTCTATTGCCTTGCTTACAGATTCAACTACACCTAAGACTTCAGTTCCACTACTTTTAAAACTCATGAAAAAAAGGAAAATCGAGGTTTATCACATGAGTTGATTCCCATTACAAATCAACAATTGTCTATCCTATCTTATAAGTTTATGTCAGTTTGCATCTGTTATAATGAAAAAAGGATGGTGGTGGTTGTAGTAACTTTTTTTCGTTTGAAAAATACAGGCATGACGGATAATTTTTACATTGAAGTCAATGGGAGAGTGTTTAGTAGAGAAAAATGTTTTTACAACAGTCTTTAGTATAGATGGACAGATACATAGTAGAGATGTAAATACAATATATACTCGAGTTATAAGCCGAGTTTTTCAGCAAAAAAATTATAACTGGAGTCTATGAAAATTTAAACACTGTACTCACCTTTCCAACGGCCCCCTTAAGTCTTCTTCTGCTTCCGATGCTCCGTCCCTCCTCGGTCCTTTCGGTTTCTTCGTCTCCTCATTCAGCTCCTTTTTGGGTCCCCCTCCGGCCAGTGCCTGCCAAGTGCAAAGACCCAAGGGGAGGCTGCTGTATACTATAGGGCCTGGCAGGCTATATACTACAGGGGGCTGCTGTATACTATCGGGCTGGGCAAGGCTATGATACTACAGGGCTGCAGGCTATATAGTACAGGGGGGCTTGCAGACTATAATACTACAGTGGGATTGCAGGCCATATACTAGGGGTCTGTCAGGCTATACACTACAGGGGATTGCCGCCTATATACTACAGGGGGCTGGCTGGCTATCTTCTACAGGGGGCTGGCAGGCTATATAACTACAGGGGCCTGGCAGGCTATATACTTACAGGGGCCGGGCAGGCTATATGCTACAGGGGCCTGGCAGGCTATTATGTCCAGCTATAATACTGGGTGGCTGCAGGCTATATACTACGGCCGGTTTACATCTACTGGGGGGTGGCGGGTTATATACTACTGGCAGGCTATATACTGAGGGCTGCCTGTATACTACAGGAGACTTGGCAGGCTATATACTGGGAGGCTGTGACCAATTCATTTCCCACCCTCGCTAACTCGAGTCAATAGGCCTTTCTCCTCCAGTTTTTTTGTATTAAAATGTAGTGGGTCGTGGCTTAATACTCAGTATATAAATAATACAGATAGATTATGCAAATGATAGATTATACAGAGATACGTAATATATAGTCGAAGGAGAAAATGGTGGATAGAGCAACCATCAAATATAAGCAGCACCATTATGAAAATAACACTTAGGGCAGATTCTCAATCTTTTTTTGTGACTTTTGGTGGTTTTTTTTCGCAACTTTTTTTGGTATTGTACCATATTAGCGCTTTTTTTTTAGAGACTTTTTTGATACTTTCCTAAAGTAAGTGATGCGGGAATTTTAGTAGCGCACTTATGCCTTATGGTAACTTAGTAATCCAGATGTTTTTCCTATTTATGATCTGCAACCTTTTTAAAATGTCTCAAAAATTCTCACAGTTCAGACGCCGATAACCAAAGAAACAATCAGACACATTGTTTGTAGATTTAGTCAGGCCCAAAATCTGCATCCATTGTGCATTTTTTAATAACCAATTTTAATGCAGTTTCTCCGCATGCAATCTTTTCCTGTTTTTTCCCTCCCTTTTGGTTTAGGGAATTCCTCATAAAACTGCATCTTGAGGCAGATTTTCCTCTACCCATAGACTCAATGTCAAAAAAATACAGGCAAAAAATCTGCGAGTAAGCACAAGAAAAGTCACACATTATTATTTATTTTCCGCAACTTCCCACAAAAAAAGCATTGTCTACATGACATTTTTCCAATCACATCACTTTGTGCTCCTGTATTACGTGGGGGATTGTTCTGCACCAAATCTGCGAGTAAATCCACATGGCCGTCCACAAGTTGCGCCGAAAGCCTAACGGAATGATTAATTGTCAAAATTTTAAAAACCCTTCTTTAGAATAAATAAATGTTTAATTTGTAACTTTAAACATTAGGCTATATTCACACTGCCGTTGCCGCTCGCCGTACCTAACCGTAGCGCAACGGCAGTGTACGGGAAGGAGGAGGAGTGAGCGCAGCTCACCCCCGCCCTCTCCAAGAATTATGGCGCATCGGCGCTGTACTACGGGTAAAGATAGGACAAGGTTCCTATCTTTTCCCGGGTACGGCGCTTTAAGTGCCCCACATGTTCATCCCCGTAACCGCTCCCCCCCGCAGGCTCCTGTGCTCCCATTGCCATCTATGGATGGACGTATATCGGCCGTAATACGGTCCTCCATACGTTAGTGGAATTTATCCTAGTCAAAACATATAGCTGTTTATTTTTTCATAATTGTGATATCTTAACAATAGAAACCCCTCATAATATGAGGGTTGTTCACATGTCTTGTGAACTACATTGGGGCACATTTAACTAAGTCTATCATATCTCCAAAACTGAAAATAATTAAGACTTTGTGAATTAAAACAAGTCTTTAAGTGTCATAATTTATTCATAATTACATCCAAAATATTATCTGACTAAAATAAACCAACCCATTAAAAGGACTAACTCACCACGCAAAACAATACAGACATGTGAACATTCATGGATAAGGCAACACATAAACCAGAAATTACATCATAAGGCGCTGGTACAAGATTTTCCAAGTCTAGGGTGCACACAAACAGATAAGCGATGCATTACAGCATATCAAAGCGCTCAGACTAATAGCAACATCCAATCATGTACCTGTTGTCATCATCACACTTGGCAAACTAATAACCAATATGGACCAAATTAAATACCCGCCGTCGTCATGTTTGCCTAACCTAGTTCCCAGCCGGCCGTCCGACACCCCACGCCCTTCGCACCCACTTCGTCATTGTGGTCCACATTTACTTACCTACCTTTACCCGGTCCCTCAAGGTTCCCGAAAGGGCATTGTCCGTCCGGAATGCTCTGTGCCGCTATTTAACTTAGATCATGACCCAATTTCCTCATGTGTCGCTTCCCCTCTCATGTTCCGCCGTAGTTTCACCATGTTCCTCCCTGTGCTGGTAAGTGCTTGGCCGCGACACAATTTTGAATTTAATTCTGCGGTTTGTTCCGAATCCGTCCGGATCATCCGACGCCACGGCCCTCCCGTTTTCTGTTGAATGAAACTTGTCGCGATGCGCCAAAATCCATCGCGCTGCCAAAAACCCCTTTTAAATCTCTGTCCCACGGCTCAAAATGGAAATAGTCGGGAGTCCGACGAGTGCGGCCCACGGGGCACTTAGTAAATGATCCCCATTGTTTGGTAAATGCAGGGACTTACATATATGTAAAAAAAAAAAATTCCAAATATTCTTTCTCAATAGTCTTGCCTTTTTTTTATTATAATGTACGGAAATGAGTCTGATAATATTACAGATCCGTACAATAAGACAATAATCACTCCCAGATGGACCCCATAGAAATGATAAAGTTGTTCTCGAGAAGTTTACACTTTAAAAAAAAACTGCACTGAAGTATTTCCTTGTCGCATAGCGGTAATTTTTTCATTTGGGAAGAGAAAACCTTTGTTTCAGTAATAAAAGTGGCGTTTTTTAAGTCACCCGCTCAGAGTAGGTGCATTTTTTTGCAACTTTTTGGGCGCAAATTGTGATAGATGCCGTGCAAATACATTTGTTAACAGCCACTCCTGGGGGTCATTTACAAGTACCCCCCGATGCACGTTTCCCACGGCGTTGTTTACCCTGATATTTCCGCATTTTCCCTGTTGTGCCCGGTTTTTTGGCGCACACGATCTATTGTGGCGTATCGGCGCTGGCATGCACTAGCTCGAAACAGAAATCGGTTGGCGTGTCCAACGATAACCCTACGGATTTTCGAAAAACCAACTGCATTTTTTTTTAAAAAGTGTCGCGGACTTGCCACTTCCTCCACCATGTATAGGATGGTGGCATTCTGTCTGGGCGGCCTCGCGGGTCTGGCGACTCAGCGGCAGCGCGACACCTGGTGGACTCCGGAATGAACGCCTTAGTGAATCGCCGGAAGACCCAATCCACCGCAGAGAATGCGCCGCTGGATCGTGAATGGGCCGGGTTAAGTAAACTAATCTCTGCCCCACCATGTCAGATTTGGTGCAGACACCAAAACCACTAAGGCGGACTGTTTGCTGCACCACCATAAAAAAGTTTCAAATTAGAGACAAACTACTAACTGCGGCCAAAAAAATTGGCACCAAAAATGGCAATGATCATGTCCCCCTTTAGGCACAAAAAAGAAAAACTTAAGATAAATCTGCCCCATAGTTAATCTATATATATATATATAGTATAGATAACTATATAATATATACGATATAATTATAATGATGTTGAGATAAATGTGAGACACGATAGGAAATACAAGTCCGCTTAGTGTAGGAGAAACTCCTCAAGTTAATGTGGGGTGCAAAGCCTCCCAGGTCCTGGATGGATCCTTAAGATTGGGTATTTTTGCCGCATTTTCCAACAATTCAATAAAGTTGGGGATTTATTATAAACTGTGGTACATTTCGGTGTTAAAAAAAAAGGTGGTAACACCGAAACTGTGCCACACGTCTTCAACATAAATCACAACTTATTTGAATTTCTATAAATTGAACAAATACCCCGATAAGCCCTCAAAAGGCACTTAAATACAGCCAAAAAAGTGCATCAGACCACACGCTATAAGACCCCCATGTATGTTCTTATCCGAGAGAGTCCCGGGGCTAGGTTCCATGCAGAGATCTCTATAGTGAAAGACGGCCTTAAATAATGGGGGGAGTGAATCAATACTGTTTTTAGACTTAGAAAAGGGTTTGCTTCGATGGTGGCCAATCTTCAAATAGGCCTTCTCAACGGGTCCCTGTGTTCCTGTTTTGCATCCTAGGGCTGCAATCGACCGATCTATGTCACAAAGAGCGTCCTATGGAATGCTGGAAACAAATAATAATGAACTTTGAATTAGATGGAAAAGATTTGCATAGCATGCCAGTCCCTTGTTCATACAAGATTGGGTTCCATAGGTTTGTAATTAGTTGAATATTTGTTAGGTAAGTCCCGAACTGTATATTTTATGCATTGTAGATCCAGACAAAAACAATTTTTTTGCCCCCAATGGACAATCGGAGTTTTCACATTTTTTTGCTGTATGGGACCAGGAGAATCAATAAAGCTTCATTACGACACCTACAAGTGATCATTCGCAGTCCTGGGGCTATAGTACAGCCAGAGAAGCTTTCACCGAGGTCCGGGAGAGACGGGGTCCGTCTTTAACTAGGGTTATCCTTGTAAGTCAGGTGTCCTTAAGTAGGGACTGCCTGCATACATCAGTAGTGCAATTGTGTAAAATTTCGATCTGCTCAAACTACATGGACCAATTGGCCCTATATTTTCCTAAGATACAGGCGGTCCACTCACTTAAACACTCGATTCACAGTACGCCCTTAGTTACAAACGGACCTCTGGATATTGGTAATTATCCGTACTTAGTCCTAGGCTACAATACTCATGCCTGTAACACACGTTTATCCACAAGTTCTGTAATATGAAGCTTTTTATTGTTAATAATTGATTTCTAATGACAACCCAACCTTTTTAGTAATCCAAATTGGCACAGAGTACCAAAAAAGTTTCTTGCCCTGGATTATACATTATGAATAAATAATACAGTTCCGATCTTACATACAAATTCAACTTAAGAACAAACCTGCCCTGTATATAGTATTAATAAATGGTCTCTTCCCTCTGAAAGTTAACCACTATCTCCCTATAGCTCCTATCTCGGCCCACTTACTTCATTAGAATCCCCCACCATCATCTAGTCATTAGAGAACTTGGATGTTTGTGTATCAATATGTAATCGAGATAAGACCTTCGCTCCTACATGACAATCACATTTTCTTCCCATACACTTTTGACCTAATCTGAAAATTCTTTCCCTTAAATGTTTACTATAGGTTTCCCCTGCGGCAATGACAAATTGTACATGAAAGCCGTGTCTGCTAGCCTGTTTTGAACTGAGAACAATACAAGTCCCTTAATCGGCTCGATAGTAAACACTTGAACATGTAAAAAACAAAAAACCCTGGCTGAATGTGCTAAATGGAGGTGGACAGTCCATCTGGATTATGAATCACCTAATGACACTGGCATGGAAAGATTTTAATGACACCACGACTGAAGATTTTCCCTGGTTAACATTCTTTCATGTGAAGGCAAAATATTGGCCCGTAGACAAACCGGATGTAAATCAATATGCCAATAAACCGGTTCTACATTTGATATATAGTCAAATTCAGTTTTTCTGAGGAATAACTTTGAAAGGAGTTTTTAAACGGAACTTAAAGGGCTTAAAAGAGTGCTCAGTTTTTCGATGAGAGGGTGGGGGGGGGGGGTCCCAAAGCAAGCAGATGTTTTTAGAGGGTCTGCATGTTTGGGTTGAACGTGCGGATATATCCCATTCTGTACTGGGCTTTGCATGAATCCTACTTTAAAGCTCTGTCCCCAATGGACATAATAGAATTGAGCCTGCAGTACCCATGCAATGCCTCTACAGAATGTGTGGCACTGTGGTCCTTGGTAAAGAGAATTTTAGATCCTACATGTAGCACTGATCTTCTTTTCCCTTCTTATGATGGCCTAGCCACCATACACATAGATAATCAACTGCCCCCACACGAAAAAGGGGGCTTTTAAACATCCAAGGGGTCACTTTCTTAACGCTAATTGACTTTATAACCATACACCTAAAAACCCAAAAGAATACTAAAGCAACCCAAAAAAGAGTGCAACCATATACCAGCCGGCTAGTGCCAGGGAGGACACTTATCGATGACAACCAAATAGGACCCAGTCCTATAGTTCATTGTGGCCGAATTTAATCATGGTTTCTGGAGGTTAACTTGTTTTTAGTTGCTGATGGAAACCAATAGAGCTCAGATGTATTTTATTAAACAGCTGTTGGAAAGTGAAAGACTGAGCTCTGATTGGTTTTTCCCGTTGACACTAGAGCAGTTTTCTGCTTTCAGACATTGTCTTTGATACACTCTCCCCCCTTCTGGTGTATAGGCTTACGAGCAGGCCCTCACTCCTAATTGTTCCAATATGAGGATTTTGTACCCTGTCACTACATCAAGATCGCTATCACTATTCGCTATAAGACTATGATTATTATTATTTTATTATGTGATGTGTCCAAATAGAACTAAACAGTGGCTACAAATTGGATCATGCGGGTTTTGTTTTCCAATTTCCGTAAGGGCAGTTGTCAGGAAATGGCAAGATCATACATGTTGTGTTTCACATGCCCATCCTTTTTTTTTCTAAATCGGGGAAACAACAAGTTAGTCACCCCCTCTCCCAACTGAAAATTTTTGGTCAACCGATGCATGGATTTGTGGTGGTGTTAGACGAAGAATAGGAGAAATAGCTTTTGGGCAAACAAACATTTTCTGTTGGAGGTTTATCGGAGGTATCACTGTGTACTTGTATTTGTTATCTATTTAATATATACTGTATATGTACTATAATTACTATGGGCCCACAATTTATCACTTGTGCGCCTAAGTGTAGTAGTTTGCGCCTAAATTCTGGCGCACCTGTTTTTGCCAGAATTATCACAAGCTACAACCATCTGTGAATAAGTAATATTTTCTGCCTCTTTATTTATCACTTCTACTTTACACAGTTTAAGAGAGCGCAATTTTTTTTAGTTAATTCGGGCACTTCGGTCATGTCATCCTGCTACAAAGCTCCTCCTCCTCTGCTTCTCTCCCATCTCCATAATGACGATAAACACGCTCACAGCAGTCACCCAGTGTGTGTGACAAGCCCATCACCCAGTGACCCTCCTCAGCAAGTGGCTTTTTCTCCCTCGGGGCGGATCCCCCAGTGCTGGTCCTTCCCTGCTACAACACCCCTGTTATTCTCACAATAATCCCCCCCCTAGAACACTGTGCAATTACATGTGGGACACTTGTCTGTAGTATCCTGCAAACTTCTGCAACTCCACTTGTCAAAGTTTCTTTCTCTCCTCTCTCTTGCCTGTGAGCTAGCGTTTTTGCAAATATTTTGTAAATAGAAGGTGATGAACTGTAAATAGATTCTGCAGCTTCCTGTCTGCAGTGTATCCCTAATGTATCTATTATATGTTCTAAGTGTTCTGGCTGAGGCTTGCTGCTAGAAAATGAGCTCTCCTGCAAAGGGGCTCAGTGCTTTCTTCCAGACTAAACGCCACCTTTCGGGCTGGAGTGTTTTTGCGCTCCCGTTTTTTTGCGCCTAAATGAAAACCTTGCAAGTGAGAATATTCATTAGCCCACAAAAAACTGGATTGGTAAGATAGATGAGGGAAAAGCTTCTTATTTTTTGCTTGCTGCTCGGCTAGTTTAGTTGGCTTTAAACATCGCAAAATGGCGCAAAAACCGGATGCGCCTTGAATTGAAAGAGGCCGCAAAACAACAGAAAAACTAGTGATAAATGTGCCCTAATATATATCGTGTGTGTACCAGTTTTAAATTTAAGGGACAAATGCAGTTGGAGGAAATCAAAATTTGAAATGAAGTAAGGAAGCTACCCCGGGCTTTTCAGTACTTGGTTTGGTGTTGGTATTCCGAGCAGACACCTAATGTAACATAAATTGAACCTTTTTGATAATTCCTCCGTTCTTTCTCACTTTTTCCATAGGATCAGCTCCTGACTGAACATTTGTGGATTGAACACGACTTTAATAGCAGAAAGCACCTGTTTTATACGCTCCTTCACTTTTGTTGGTTTGGCCGAAGCAACACACAGGTTAAGAGTTGGGATGAGAAGACATGAGCTATTACCAAGGGACCCCTTAAGGTCTTCCTAAAAAGGAGATCAAATGTCTTTTGAAAGTAGAACCTTAAATGTCTGTTGACCTACTCTTTTCTTGACCTTTTTTCCCACATTTAACATTTGTGTACTATATCATCCTTTGGCCAACTAGCTAAGCCGTCGCTACTTACAAATGAAAACAATTGATACAATACAAGGTACAAAGTCAACACAATTTTTAGTGGGAAAAGTAATTGAATTGGACAAAAAGTAGTAACTGGATATCCAGGTTTCATATGTTGTATATAACATAAACAAACAAAGCAGGATTGCCAACAATATCAGCAAATTTGTGCAAAACTTTGAGCCCCTGGGTTTTCATAGGCTATAAGTAGTATGGACAATCGTAGGGTAGGATAAATTGGCTTTCCAATGGCCCCCAAACTAAGAGTAGACCGTTAGCTACCCATTCAAAGGGGCCTCTTAGAACCCTGACAGTCAACTCACCGCCGAAAAAAGAAAAAATTTTCTTCTATGTCAGACACTACAGGTAGAATTTGGCATGGTCAGTAAATTGGCTCCACATTAGGAGAAGCTGGGGACTGTTACAACATCACCTCAATGGCAAATTGTTCCATGGCACCAGAAAATGGTACAGGGCATCGAGATGTACTGCCCTTAGGAGGCATTTAGTGGTCTGAAAACGCCCAGAGATAGGCTAACCATCTGGCATTGTAGGTGGACACAAAAGTCCAAGTGGAACACAAAAAAAGAAATTCACCCATGGGCCCCTAAAACCAAAAAAACTAAAAAAGCTCAACACCAATGGAGAACACAAAGATGGAAACTTCCCCCCTTGTTTTCAAACTGGTGTCATAATGTTCCCCTCATCTGGTACAAGGCTTCTGACCATAGCTGAAGATTTTAACCTATAGTCTCCTGTTGGTTTTTCTGGTGAAGAACTCTGTTAGTCCAGCTAAATGAAAGCCCGGCCCACCCATCTGCCAGCCTCCATCCAGTCCCACTGGTTTCCGTTTGGGGCTAAAAAGCCAATGGGAGCAGATTTATCAGCTTCTGAAATTCTGAATATTTCCTCAGTTGGCCATGGCAACCAATTAGCTAGCGCTCCTCTTTTAATATATCATGAAGCACTGGTAAAATGAAGCCTGAGCTGGCAATTCAGTTGCCTGGGAATATTTCGACTTTCAGAACAGCTTGTTAAATCTGGCCATGTCTTCTACAAAGGGGTGAATGGTTAATGTGGATGTGAAAACTTGCGATCCCCCAAACCACAATGACACACATCTGGTTAATATCATAGGCTTTTGTGTTCGCCCATAGTGAGGCCATAACAAGCGCAGATTCCATGATGATAATCATGTGTAAGGAAGACTAGATTTCATTGCATAGGAACCGTATGACCTTGGTGGAATTGACCTGAAATCCAATTCAAAATCTGCCGATCTTCAAACATACAGTCTTGTTGTCGAAAGTCCCCAAAGTGGATCAGCACAAGCGAGTATATATGGGTCAAGTCCCATCGTGGCAAGGCCCCAACAAAACACACCAATCCACAGGAATGTCATTGATAATATCCAAATAAAATGTTGAGAAGGCAGTCACTCCGTGTAGTAAAAGAATGTTTTTAAATTACACCCATGACAAAGAGGTGCAACGTTTTCGGCTCCTAATGGACCTATTTTCAAGAATACTTTGTTATAGTGAGCTGTAAAACCAATTGCATTTTCTTCTTCCTGCAATAGAGTCAGCTGGTGGATTGGAACATCCCCAAAACCGAGCTACAGAGTTTATTAACTATGACAAAAGGGGTTCTTACTTACTTGTGCCACAACACCGACCTTAAGAGAACCCGTCCATGCCAAAATAACCCCCTGAAACTAAATATATTTTTCATAAACTGCCATTAGAGGCATTGCCTCTAGTCCCTTTATTGTCCCTCTACATGCTGATAACCTAAGCAAGAGGTCCTAAAGCTGTATGCACAATGACCTGTGAACATGTCATGAAGCATTAGCATTTTCAGCCTGTCTCCTGCTTATTCATGTAGTGGGAGGCCACAGCACACCACCCCAGTGCATACTGACAGCCCCCGTATCAATGAATGGTTGAGGCTGTAACATGATGTCTCTCCTGGTGCTTGGTGGCCACGAGCCCCCCTGCAACCGTGTGTTGTGCATGTGGGTTTGTAATAGGAGAGAATACAGGCAGCCATGTTAACAAGCAAAATGGTCAGACTTCAGTGTAGCGATGTTCTGTGTCTCTCAACCTGTATATTAGGAAGATGCAGGCATGTCTGCAGATATGCAGGCACACACACCACTATGCCATGTTACTAATACATTAACCACAGACATGAGGAGGAGGAGGGAGGGGAGGGGAGAGGGTAACAGGGTGACATCACTTGCCTCTGACCATGTACCCAGCCTCAGTATTCACTGATAAAAAATAGATATTTTACAATGAAGAATGTAATGAAATAACTAAGATAAAGCTGGGATGGGATCCTTGTGAGCTGCTCCAAACAGGTAGTAGTGACAAGACACATGACACAGAACCTGATGACTAGGTGTCCCTTTTAAGCATTTTTATTTTGAGCCTCACGTCTGTCCATAGGTTTGGCTATAAAAATTTCAGATTGTCCCACGTGCCTCAAAGGATACAGGTTCCAAGACTGGCTCTAGTGTACCAACGAATATGAGGGAAAGAACTTGCACCAAAGAGGAGACCTTGGCCACAAAACGTTGTCTCTATTGTTTGAAAACCATTTGTCATGGTCCCTGCAGTTATCAGCTGTTTGAGAGAGATTCTGGATTTCAACACACCGATGTTTTTGTACCTTGGGATATTGGCAGGTGCCAGAGTTGTCTTAATTTTCTCTTTTCTTCGTTTCTCTGCTCGCTATAGAAATAGCCATATCCCATCGTCAGTAAAGTGGGCATGTCCATGGCAGAACGGAAGTGTTGCAAATGTCTACTAACAGACAATTAAAATAATAAAAGATGGTGAAGTAGCTCAAATCAAATTTTGACCCCCAAATTTTTGCCCTTTCATACAGCAGTTTTTAGTCACAGTGGTGAAACAAATAAATAGGGGGTAACATGGTATATCTTGGGGGTCTAACATCAAAATCTTTGTGATCTCTAATCTGGGGAACAACAAGCCTGTTTCCAACCCATGCCTTACCCATCTGGAAGTCAACATAATACAATTCAATACAGAATGTAGCTTTTATCCTTCTCGCGCTATTGACTTTTTTTTTTTTTTGCGTCAAGAGATTATGTGGATTCCATGAGTGTTTCACTTTCAACCCCCTAAATCAATTTATCCCCCGCACTCTTTCTACAATGTTAATTTTAAAAATAACCACTGGCCAATCATTTGAATCTGAATCGGTCCCAGTGCCCAGGACCCCCACTCTAATGTTTGGGTTTCTATACTGGCTCAGTGTTTCGCATGTGGGAAAGTGACACCGGTATGACCCAACTAAGACCTCTTGGGCCCGCTTGTTAACCCCCACCCCTTTGGCATTATCCTGCATACTCACATAAGAAGTAATCAAAATTATTAAGGTTTCACACCGTGAAATAATTACACAGGAACGTGGGATTCACATTCTAAAATCTAAAATCATTACATTCATGACACTTTTTTCTGCACGATTATACACGTGGGGAACATTTACCTTTACCCGGTCCATTCGCGTTCCAGCGGGCGCTTCTCTGAACGAGCGTTGCGGGTCTTCCGCGATTCTGAGGGTTCCCTGCGCCCGCCCCGAAAATGTCCACCCATGGTGGCGCTGCTCGCGCTGAAGTCCACGGAGGGTCCCCGTGAAGTTCAATCATCTTCATCGTGTTGCATGTAAGTATGGCGCGATGTTGCGAACCAAATTTTTTTTTTTAAAAATGCCGGCAGGTTTTTTTTTTTTCCGAATTCCTTCGGATACCGTTTTGGGCCACGCCCCCCGATTTCGTCGCGTGACATGCAGCGCCGATGCCTCACAAACCGTTCCCCCGAGGGGCAATTCAAGGAAAAATCGCGAAGCAATCGGAATGATTTCGGTAAACACGATCGGGACAAACCGCGAACAGGCCTTAGTAAATACCCCCCAGTGTCTGCCCATTATTCCTCTCCTCCCAACAGAGAGATATATTCCCAAGATATTTCTCAAAATTTTTGTGCAAAAGAGTGCTAATTGCACACCAGAAGACAGACATAAATTCAATGATACTTCCCCATCCCCAGATTAGTTTTTTTTAATTAATTGTTTATTTAAATGTGTTAAATGTGTAAATTGTAGAGTGTAATAACTTGGGCCAATTTTCAAAAAAATTCTATCCACAAAATTTGTTCTCCTATACAATTCTTATAAAATTTTCTGCCTCAAAAAGTCAAAGTCTGATGATCAAGAGCAGTAAGTTTCTGACTTCTACCAATGTGAAAGCTCAGTTTAGAAAGCATAAAAGCCGTAGAAAGAAGACACAGAGTGATTTAAATAAGAAAGTGTTTTGGGGGGGCTGAATATAGTCGCCGAAGATGTACTGAATATCACGAGTTCACATCACCACCGCAAGCGTTTCAATAAAATTGCAGGGGATGAAAGCTGGGGTAGCAGGGGGGGCCGTGTTAGCAAAAGGTTACATTATATTAACCTACACCGATGGATTTTTGCATGTAACCTAATACGTATGTGGTCGCCGGCCCCAGGCATACGCGTCGTCTTCTGACTTTGTATGTTGGACATGCCGTTGGGACGCGATTGTCATTCAAAAAGAAAGGAAACAGAGGAAGTGGCAGAGTAATAACATCCACGGCCGCTGCTAGCCGCAAATCACACTGAAGAACATCCAGGAGGGTTTACTTGCTTAATAATACAGAAGCCCCGTCCTAAGGTCGGGAATTGCTAGTTCAGCAACGCTCAATGAATTCATGTACAAACATCTAATATACTCTTTCACATCTGGTCCCACGTAGACCGTTGCGTATGTCGGGAGGGGAGGCATTTTGGTGTGTTTTGATGGAAGCCTTTGCCCCTATTTCAGTAGATCGGATGGAGGTTTCTTACTAACATGCTAAAGCCCCGAAACTACCACCTTTTTCTAATTCTATAACACTTTGTAACCCGGACTACAATTTTGTAGACCTAATATCAGCTAATGTTTTGGCAGAGGCTCCTGTGGGGCTGGAGTAGCCTTTCCGGACTGTGGGAGCCAAAGGCTATTCCATGACCCAAGAGCCCTCTCAAAAATGAGCATATTAGTTATATAAGTGTAGTTCAAGTTAAAAGTTTTAAAGAATTAGCAAAAGGTAGTTTAGGCTTAGCATGTTTAATAGAAACCTACCATCAGATCTACCTTATTCCTGATGGTTTTTTATTTTTGTTTTTTGTGTTTCCATGCTTTGCTCTCCAACTCTTAAAAAACTAGATATTTTGTTATCCATGTACAGAGTTGTTATAAAGGCTTGGGGACATTTACTTACATTCCCGCTGGAGTTCATCGAAGTTTCATTGTCCGACGATAATTGGTCTATGCCCCCCGATCCACTAAGATCGTGCTCACGATATCCTGCATGTGTCGCTTCCTTTTCCCCGCTCAGGTCCGCCGGAGTTTCACCCATCTTTTTAGTATTTGCATGTAAATGCTTGGGCTTGCGACCACAATTTGAAAGTTAAATCCCGCATTCAGTTCAGTCCGAATCATCGGATCGTCTGATTGTCCCCCAATTTGTGTCACATGCCGCCCAAAAAAGGATAACTGCGCCAAAATCCCAGCGCAGGCTCTTTTCAAATACTATTGCAATCCCCATAATCCCTGAAAAAAGATGAACAGTCCCACGAAAGTGCGCTCCGCGACCCTTAGTAAATGAGCTCCATTGTGCGTTCCCAGTGATATTATTTTAATATTCCAATGCCATGTGCTGGGAAACAAGAAAAAAATTCAAAATGTGGTGATATTGGCAAAAAAAAACATTTGCACCATTTTCATGTGGGCTTGGTTTTTACATTTTTCTCTTGTAGTTCTGAATGACACTACCTTTTAGGTTGGTACGATCACAGGGATACCATATGTATACAGGTTTTATTGTGTTTTAAAAAATTAAAACCTTTTGTACACAAAAAAGTCTCAATTTTGCCTTGTGCTGACTCTGATAACCTTTTTAATACTTTGGTGTATGGAGCTGTGTAAGGTGTAGCTTTTCACGGGACGTGATGACATTTATACTGATATAATTTTTGGGACTCTACAACCATTTGATCACTTTTTATTTTAAAAAATGACAAAAAAGTGCCATTTCGGACATTTGGGATAGTGCCATTTCGGATATTTTTCTTAATGCAGTTCCCCGCCAGGAATAACCATTTGCATATATTGATAGATCAGGACTTTTTTACTGTTTTTTTATTTTGATATCAGATTTAGGGAAAGGGGGTGATTTCAACTTTACTGTACAGTGTAGCAGTATATGGGGATTTTGCAAATAATTTGTTTTAATGTGCCACCAGTACATTGTAACAGATCTTCTTAAATGACATCATTAAAGGAAATCTACCATTTGGTTTTGATTTGCAAAATGCTACGGAATTTGATTGCACAGTAAATAAAAATTATTTACTGTGCATAATAATAATAATAATAATAATAATAATTATTATTATTATTATTATGCATTGTGAGAATGCTGTAGCGACACTGGTGCAAAAACATATTTTGTTTAATCCCTGAATTGAGTGGTTTTGCTAAAAAAAATATATAAAATTTTGGACCTTGGGAAAGCTGGGTTGCAAGCAAGCTGCCTACATTAACATATTACATGGAGCTGCCTGAACTGTACAGACAGGACTAATCAATCTGAGCTAGGATTACTTCTGCCTGTCAGGGACAACACAGTGATGACATATTCTCGGCTTATGCTGGGCAGGACAAGGATGGAGCACTGCATCGCTAGGGTGATGAGGGCGCCTGGGCAGGCCGCGCGCGTGTTGAATGGATGGGCGGGCCGCTGGGGGAAGTGCCAGCCCGCGCGCTGGTACCTGTGCCGGGTGTTTGGATGTGATAGGCGGGCCGCTGAGGGGAAGTGTCGGCTGCGCGCCGGCACAGGAGCCGGCCGCCGCCGGGTGAATGTGATGGGCGGCGGTATTGTCCGGGGGGGGGACTTTAAGAGGTGCCAGCTGGAACCCATGCCAATGGGCAGGAGCCCGACGCCGCCCCCTAGTCTAGCAGGAGGCAAGCCGCCTGAGGCGAGAATCTCAACTCGCCTCATGGCAGGTGCGCCCCTGCGTTCCAGTGATATTATTTAATATTCAATGCCATTTGCATATATTGATAGATCAGGACTTTTTTACTGTTTTTTTTATTTTGATATCAGATTTAGGGAAAGGGGGGTGATTTCAACTTTACTGTACAGTGTAGCATTATATGGGGATTTTGCAAATAATTTGTTTTAATGTGCCACCAGCACATTGTAACAGATCTTCTTAAATGACATCATTAAAGGAAATCTACCATTTGGTTTTGATTTGTAAAGTGCTACGGAATTTGATTGCACAGTAAATAAAAATTATTTACTGTGCATAATAATAATAATAATAATAATAATAATTATTATTATTATTATTATGCATTGTGAGAATGCTGTAGCGACACTGGTGCAAAAACATATTTTGTTTAATCCCTGAATTGAGTGGTTTTGCTAAAAAAAATATATATAAAATTCAGGACCTTGGGATAGCTGGGTTGCAAGCAGGCTGCCCACATTAACATATTACATGGAGCTGCCTGAACTGTACAGACAGGACTAATCAATCTGAGCTAGGATTACTTCTGCCTGTCAGGGACAACACAGTGATGACATATTCTCAGCTTATGCTGGGCAGGACAAGGATGGAGCACTGCATCGCTAGGGTGATGAGGGCGCCTGGGAAGCCACAGGAACGACAGAGCCTCTTTATCAGACTGGCTTCTGGGATCATAATAGTTTACTAATTCATTTTCACATTTTTAATAATGTTGGAATTGTTGATGCATATACAGATGGTAATATCACATTTGAGTTATAAGTGAAGAAATAATAAAGTGATGGGACCTATCATTCACTTTCTCTAATGTATCACAACCCAAGACATTGAGTTCCGCAGAATATACAGAACTTTGTTATACAAACTACAATTCATGTTACTTCCCCAGTCCCTCTATTTACACTAGATGTGCCAAATCGAGAAGAATCCCCCATTCCTCAGAGAAACAATGGCTCCTAAATGTTTCATCAAAGCGTTTGTCATTTATATTGTGTTTATTACATTCACTGGAATAACATCCACATATGTCGCCAAATTGCAACACAATGTAAGGAAAGGTCACGTGTAATGTGGTCAAGACCGGCTTAGTAGTAACCAAAAAGTACATCTAACAATAAACACACATTACCAGACTCCAAACATAACATCATTCTCCGCCACCTGCACAGTATATCACATATTACAGTATATAGTAGGATAGATATTTGTTGTGGATACAAGGGATGGATGAGTGGGAGAGTATTAGTACTCATAGGGGGGGGATTTATAAACGCACTTGCGCCACAATTCTGGTGGTTTTGCACCAAAAACACTGTCTAAAATGCCTTGCACCACAGTTATCAAGGCTTTTAAACCTTTTTTGGCACTTTTCTGACTTGTCCGATTAAGGGGTGTGACCTTGGGGGGAAATGGGTGTGGCCTTGCGAGAAAGGGGCGAGAAAGGAAATTGTCCAAAATTCTGGAGCACAGCTTAGACCAACTAAAAGTAGGTCTAAAGTAGGAGCCGACAGTCTCATTCTGCACCAGAATTCATCATCACAGTGATAAATCTGGCGCAGGGAAAGACCAGGGTTTTCCAGTTAGAAACTGGGGGAACCTGAGACACATTGTTAAATCCCCCCCCACCATAGTATCACTAGAATTAGCGAATCCTTAAAGGGAACTTATCACCAAGCTTTACCCCTCCGGTAGGGTATGAAATATCTTTTCTAGAAATCCTTTTTTGATGTGAAATCTCCCCCCGTTTACCTATAAAATATCTGCTCCAAAGGCAGTAAATATGACTATTCTCACTTCACTTTCACATGAGATGAGTCAAGTTTAGTGATTGCAGGGGCAGTGTCACTTACCTTCTATAGAAACATGCTTTTTGCCCCATATTAACAATAGGAATTTCATATTTCAGAACTAGATATAAAGTCACTTAAAAAATAGGCGGGAACTGGAGCTTTTTCTGTGGTTTGCATTTCCACCATTTCCAGGGGTTCTAGAAATTAAGAAGTTTGCTCCAGAAAAAAAAAATCTTGTACCCATCTCCACCACCACCATGTCAACAGTTTTGTTCATATTAATTTTGATGTGAGTTGAATACTACACTATTTTGTCCATTTTTACTATGTAGACATTTTAAGCATATGTGTCTCTATGATAACATAATGTAGCAAAGTCCAATCTTCCTTGGTATTGCAGTATATGGAGGGAGTGATCAGACACCCTAGGGCAGTGGTGGCGAACCTATGGCACGGGTGCCAGAGGTGGCACTCAGAGCCCTTTCTGTGGGCACTCAAGCCATCGCTCCAGGACAGAGTTCACCAAACAGGAACAAATCCATTAAATCTTCCTGCAGTCCCAGGCAACCTATGAGATGCTGCACTCAGTGCATATTACAGCGACACTTCATTGACTGTTTGGAACTGCTTCAAAAAAGAGAAGGTGTTGAAAGAAGTGCATTACCTTTGGAGGTCCTCCTGCTAGACCCTTCATTTTTCATGTACAGAGAGACCCTGGAGAGAAGCTACAATGATAGTCTGAATTTGCCCACCTTATTTCAACTTTTGGTGGTCTCAGGGGGCCGATACGATTGAAAGATGTGGAAGAACAGGTAGCAATAAGTTACTGATTGGCACTGTTGGCACTTTACAGTAAATAAGTGGATTTTGGTTTTAGTTTGGGCACTCGGTCTCTAAAAGGTTCGCCATCACTGCCCTAGGGGGTATAAAAATACAGTAAAAAAATGTATTCAAAAATTTTAAAAAATTTCTAAAAGTTAAATCACCCCCCGTTCCCTAGAACTGATAAAAAAAAAATTAAAAAAGTAAAATTATAAACATGTTAGGTATCTCAGCATCCCAAAATGCCTGATCTATCAAAAATGGTAAACTGCATAACGGAAACTAGTGGTCAAACTGCCACTTTATCACCATTTTGCATTATATAAAATTTTGAATAAAAAGCGTTCAAAAAGTTGCACAGCCCCCAACTTGGTAGAAATGAAAACAGCACCTTGTCCTGCAAAAAATGACATCATACATAGCTCTGTACACCAGAGTATGAAAAATGTATTAGTGTCAAATTTGGGCAAAAATTGTGATTTATTTTGTTTTCAAAAGGTTTTTAAGTTTGAAAATCTATTAAAACATAATAAAACCTATATGAATTTGGTACCACTGTGATTGTAACGAAGATATCAACTTGAGGTGTCATTTGGAGCTCACAGTTAGAGTTGTGAAAACAGAGCCCACCAAAAAAATTATGCATGTTTTTTTTTTGCCAGTTTCAACATATTTTGAATTATTTTCCAGCTTCACTGTACACCATATTTTTCTAACTATAAGGTGCACCGGATTATAAGGCGCACCATCAATAAATTCCTGCTAAAATGTCTAGGTTCATATATAAGGCGCACCAGATTAAAAATGACCAGCTGGTGGCAGACCTGTGCACAGTTCAAGGCAGTTGTCTGTAAGTACGGTTCATATATAAGGTGCACTGGACTATAAGGCGCACCTTTGATTTCTGAGAAAATCAAAGGATTTTTTGTGCCCCTTATAGTCCAAAAAATATGGTAAATACCATCACTAGGAAAGACAATTTATTGTATAGAAAACAAACCTTTATACACAGAAAAATTTTAAAAAGTTATGAATTGTTGAGGAGGAGCAAAAATTAGAAACCAAATAACGAAAAAGGGCAGCAGCGTTAAGGGGTTTATATTCCCATATTTTTGTCCAACAGTTTTCAATACTGTGCACTTAAATGGGTGGCACAGAAAAAATAGGTGTCACATCCTGACACTGACCTGATCAACTAATACCGTGCGACACTATTAGATAATGTGAAGCAATTGCACAAAGCAAGTTCTAAGACAAATAATGCACAGTGCACCCATTTTTATATAAAATGTAACAAAGCCTGAGGAAATCCATCCTGATAAACCAGAGAAACCTTATCAATGCACCATGACTGTGGTAATCTTCTTATATTTGTTATATATGTCCTCCTTCCTTCTCAGTTCAACTTTCAAAACTATGCTAATGAGCCAGAAGGACTCCGTTGGATGTTACCAGAGCCCCTCCATGCTTTAGCTTCACAGGTGTACAAGATCACTTTCCCCTCTTACTGTGTGAGTTTATTATATCTTGCAAAAAGAGGGGGGAATTCTGAGGGAGCAGAGGGGAAGACAGTAAAATAGCTTGAAAAGCTGAAGCACAGTGGGATCATTAGAATAATTTTAAAAGTTGATTTTAGAAGGAAGGAGGTCATGGATATCAAATAAAAGAAGATAAACACAGTCCCGGTGCCTGGATCTATGAGTAAGGCCACATGCACACTGACATATGCCCGCACGGATACGTTCGCCATGATGGAGAGCAGGAGAGGTGACCCCCTCCTGGCTCCATAGCAATGCACAGTGTTTGGGCCGTAACACGGCGAAATATAAGACATGTCCTATCTTTTTCCTTTGTATGGGTGCGGCAACGTATCGCTCCGTGTGGCAATTGCCGTCTATAGGGGACGCAAGCTTGTAGCCATAACTATGTCCCACTACGGTCATGTGGATGCGGTCTTAGTGTCCCTGGTTTATCATGATGGATTTTAATAGAAGATTTCCTTTAAATCACCAGATCAACGATTGTAAACCAAACATTCATACATATTGGTATGTGCACCCTCTGCCAGGATCTGCTGTTCTTTTAGCTTCTTATGCCCTTGTCTTTAAGAAAAAAGGGCTTTCAAAATTATGAAAATAGGCCTGAGGGGCTCCAGGCTCCATTAACTCCTTTAGAGCCCCTCAGGTTCATTTGCATAATTTGTAAAAATCTTTTTTTTTTGTAAAAACCAGGGCATAAGAAGCTAGAAGAGCAGATCCTGCCAGTAGGGGTGTACACCAGTATGTTGGTGTGCTTGGTTTACAACCCTTGATCTGGTGATAGATGTCTTTTAAGGGGTTGCATGTCAACACATATTGGGAACCCAAACTGAGACCCTTCTGGAGCCTCATATCCGCATATATTTTTAGTTGAATCCTGGGGCAATGAAACACTTGTACAACCCCATTAGATAGTAGAGAAGTTACATACATAGGATAAATAATAAAGAAATGGATGTTGGACCCTCACTGATCAATACCATAAGATTTCTAGGTCCATTGTCCTTCCTCAGAGGAGTTTAATGGGAGCGATGGGCATGAATGGAGCTGACCGAAATAGCGGCACCTCTGCTCTTGTAATTAGTGAACGGCTCGGTAATGGACCCCAATATGACATGTATCACCCATCCCATGGATAGGTGATAAATGTGCTTTTTGAGGGCACCCCTCCATTAAATTGTTACCTAGTATATTTTTTTGCATAATAAATACTGAACTCCACCAAGTATGTTCAAACATAAGCTTCAAAGCATCATACAAATTCTTCACGTCCTCTCTAAACACCTGCTAACCAACTTAAGCCCTTGCCCTCTGTGTCCAAAAAACGTTTGAGCAAACATAGCCGTGAAGTGGCTCACACATGGGCCAAAGTGTTTAGTATACTCTGTGATGAAGTCAATGAAATCTGATAATTAGTGTTCATATGTAACAAAGACCTCACGTTCAGGTCTGGCAAGCAAGAGCAGCCCTTGTTCCAAGCCGTCTATTCCTCCAAGACGAGTGCTGTGGTTCATTTAGAACTTCTCATTCAACACCTTTGGTGAGTAAAATCGTCATTGTTGCCATGTCACTTAATGCCTTGTCACATTTAACATTCCTTCTAACTCCACTGATGTGATCAATAACACAATCTTTGCTCACAGCCACTTCTGGTTTTCTTCTTTCAGAATCTCTTTCACATGTTCTTGTGAACTTTGGTTGATGGTCTGTACCGATGGTTGGCAGTATGCAGATCTGCAAACGAGATAGAATTCCCAGCCAACCCTTGGAAAAACGTTACACACTTTCCACACTTTAAAAGTAAAACTAATCTGGACATTGGACACTCATAATGTTATGAATCAACGTTCTGACTGGTTGATAAATTTGGTTGGACAAAACTATCATCGAGTTGTTATAGTACGGAGGGTCTTTCCATCAATCAGAACAGGTGCCCTGGTCTGCTTAAATTTGCTTGACATACAGTTATGTGCAAAAGTTTCAGGCAGGTGTGGAAAAAAAACTGTAACGTTAACATACTTTCAAACATAAAAAAGTGTTGAAAATGTATCCTGCTGCAGGAGGATGATCCCAAACATCCAACAAATATCATTAATAACAAAAAAGTAGTGATACAGCCCCCAAAAAGCTGGGATCTCCCCATCATCTAGTCTTCCTCACATGAAGAGACAGAAGAATATTACATCCATAGAACATCTCTGCTTAGTTCTCCAAGATGTTTGGAACAACCTGCCTGCCGAGTGCCTTGCAAAACGGTATACAAGCGTATCCAGAAGAACTGATGCTTCACACTAAATATTCTCCTTCATTCACCTTCCATTTTATTAATTGTTAATGAAAAACTATCAAAGGGAAGACCTTATAGCCATAGACTGGGACAATGTTCTCAAAGACAAAAGCCACCACCAAAAATGGGACTTTTTCTCATTTATTCTAAAAAATCATGTGAGAAACACATACCATATGGGAAAAAGCATAAGAGGAACAAGAAAAAGCCAATGTGGCTAACTAGTCTTGTAAGGAAAGCAAGAAGCAAGAAAGAAAAGGCGTTTAAGTTGCTAATACGTGAAGTTAGCTATGAGGCATTACAGGATTATAGGGAGAAAAATAAATCCTGTATAAAGGCTGCAAAAATTTTTCAAAGTTTTGAAGCATTTTTCAACATTGGCAAACTGTCTGTCCATTCAATAATTTGTGTTCTGCCAGGATTCTCTACTTTACTCAGGAATCAATGGTCTTAAAGATATTTCCTGGATTTAAGGCTTTGATATTGATGACATATCCCTCCGTACCTGTTCTCGGTTACCTCTGGCATTGAAACTGCTGTAGAAGACACAGCCAGAATTTGGCTCCACCTAGTATGTATTGGCAGTACCAGATAATTCCATATCAGCTCAACCTAGCTGTAGTTATTGGTGACTAAGTCAGGGGTGTCAAATTCAATGACATCTTTAGTCGTATCGGTCCAATGGTTTCCCTTAAAAAAAAGACAATTCTACTTGTAATGCTGTACAAATGTAATGTACAGCATTGTAAAATGTAAAAAAAAATGTGAAAAAAAAGCAGTCTCCATTGAGCTTGATGGTGCATGGTTACGGTGTGGTAAGCACACCATGTCTCACAACACCTTTACCATGCCCAAGCGGCCGCACCCCAAAGAATAGATAAAAAAAAGTTTCCTACCCAAATTTGTGGCCTGGTCCCTCAGTTTCCTAAGGAGATAGGAGGGGTGCGGAGTGCTCTCTCTTCCCATCTACACCCTATTTGCACCTAACACCCAACATCCTCCTACCACCATATCATTGGCTGTAACATTTGCAGCTTGATGGGTGGAGAACTGATGCCTAAGGATAGCTCAGCTTTATGTGCAGGACCCATAGCAGGAGTTCCTATGAAGATCTGACCATTCGTAAAACAGCTGAGCGTAAATTGGGAGGTGTGTCACTTCTAGATACATTCTAAATTTTGTGATTTTTTTTTTTAAGCTCTCATAACAAAAAGTTCTCTTCCCCCATTATTGCTGAGTGGTAACTGTGATGGGTACACTGGCAGCAGGGTGAGATTTTGGTAGCTGCACTTTGGAATGGATCTTGGTCCAGCCGTCTGCCATTGACAGGGCAACTGTGGGACACTAGTTATCCACGCTAACTGCTGAAAACAGAGGCTATATTACATCCGGAAGAGAAGGGCATTGCGACATGCTCTCTGTAGGAGAGTTGACTTGCCTCAAGATGCTGTCAAAAAGTTCTCAGTATGTATCATAGTATCATAGTATCATAGTATATAAGGCCGGAAAAAGACACAAGTCCATCAAGTTTAACCTTTAAGAATTAAATAAATGTTTTGTCCCCATAACCCGTGATATTTTTGCTCTCCAGAAGGGCATCCAGGCCTCTCTTGAACATGTGCATAAAGTCCGCCATAACAACCTCCTGCGGCAGAGAGCTCCATAGTCTCACTGCTCTTACAGTAAAGAACCTTTGTCTATGTTGATGGTAGAATCGCCTCTCCTCTAGGCATAGAGGATGCCCCCTTGTCCTGGTCACAGGCCTAGGTATAAAAAGATCTTTGGAGAGATCCTTGTACTGTCCGTTCAGGTATTTGTACATTGTATTGAGGTCTCCCCTCAGTCGTCTTTTTTCTAAACTGAATAA
>CM033645.1:14521433-14535545 GCA_019512145.1 Engystomops pustulosus
TGCTACCGTTGTGTTTAGCTCTTAGTGACACACATATCCACCTTAAACACCGAAGTGGGACAATTTATTAGGGGTTTGATTAGAATTAGGCAGAGTCTGCTGATTTATTTTTTTTTACCTTTATTTCTTTTTATAGCTCAAAGTCATCTTGCAAAGCAGTGTGCTTTCACTGTAGGCTAGAAAATAGCCATAGGAGAACCCCAACGGCTTACTTAGGCCTACAATAGCGTTATATTTTCCTTTTTTTTGTTTGCTTGTGGCTGGGCTTGCTGGCATTAGTAGTGCAGCTAGTACCATATTGTGAGGAATTTGCTGGGAGACTTGCGACCGTTGTGTTTAGCTCTTAGTGACATGCATATCCACCTCAAACACCAAAGTGGAAAAATTAATTAGGGGTTTGATTAGAATTAGACAGAGTCAGCTGATTTATTTTTTTTTTACCTTTATTACTTTTTATAGCTCAAAGTCATATTGCAAAGCAGTGTGCTTTCACTGTAGGCTAGAAAATAGCCATAGGAGAACCCCAACGGCTTATTAGGCCTACAATAGCGTTATATTTTCCTTTTTTTTGTTTGCTTGTGGCTGGGCTTGCTGGCATTAGAATCGGAAATATTCGGGTAACACGTCGGGAAAACGTGAATCGTGCCCTTAGTAAATGACCCCCAGTATCTTTTTTTCAGAGCCTTTTTGGAGTTGTTTTTTATTCTGTTTTATTATGCAGATTGTCACGGACGCAGCGATACCAAATATGTGGGAGTTTTGTGTATTTTACTAATTTGGAGAAAATCTTGTTCATTTTGGCATCACTCTTTTCATTTGCAGAACTTTTTCATTTTTCGGCTGACAAATCTGGTTAAGGGCTTATTTTTTGCAAGAAGAGTTCTTCTTTTTAGTGGTCTTATTTAATAGTGCGTAACATTATCACTTTTTAGAGCATTTTTTAAAGGTATTACCGTATTTTCCGGGCCATTAGGCGCACCGGAATATAAGGCGATGACCGACGGACTGTGGTGTGCAACCTTTGCCAAACCAGGATATGCAGGGGTTCCACCACTACTAGCTTAACTACCACCAGTATGCGCAGGCATATGAATGCTAAACACCCCACTCAATGGCACCAAGCCCGTTCACCTCCGGCTGGGCACACCACTGCTCCTTCCCCTGTGTCATCTGCTAGTCAGCCCCCTGCCCAGGACCGCGGCCCAAACACCTCCCGTGCGAAAACCCCATCTTCGCCTCCACGATCCTCCACAGCATCCACCAGCGTTCAGCTCTCCATACCCCATAACCCGGAGCGCAAAAGGAAGTATAGCGCAACCCACCCAAACGCCCAAGCCCTCAACGGCTACATCTCCAAGTTGCTTAGCCTGGAGATGCTGCCCTATAGGCTGGTAGAGACCGAGGCCTTTTGAAACCTCATGGCGGCGGCCACCACTCGGTATTCGGTCCCCAGCCGCCACTACATTTCCCGATATGCCGTCCCAGAGAACGTGTCAGAGAACATCATCCGTGCCCTGAACAACGCCGTTTCTGACAAGGTCCACCTGACCACGGACACGCGGACGAGTGCTGCCGGGCAGGGCCACTATATGTCGCTGACGGCACATTGGGTTATTTTGGTGGAGGCTGGGACCGAGTCTGACCCTGGGGCTGCTCATATACTGCCGACGACGTATGGGGGACGTATATACGGCCGCCGTATATACGGCCGATATACATCCCCCATACACTTCTATGGGCGCACGGCACCCTACGGGAGCGGTACGGTGCCGCACACGTGTGGCACCGTACCGTTCCGTACACGGGAAAAAGATAGGACCTGTCCTATCTTTTCCCATAATACGGCGCCGTGCGCCATAGGTTGCTATGGAGAGGGGCGGGGGTGAGCTGCGCTCACCTCCTCCTCCTCTCCCCGTACACTGCCGTTGCCCGCTATGGTACGGGCGGGCAACGGCAGTGTGAATATAGCCTAAGACAGTTTGTGAAAGTGACATGACAAGAAAAGAAAAAATCTGGATCAGTATTCCAGGACCCCGCGTTCGTGGACCAGGACCAAGAACAGCTTTCCAGAGTCAACTTGTGTACACAATGAAGACAATGAAATCTGAGGTTCCTGGATGGGTCAGACCTTAAAGGGAACCTGTCAGCAGAAATTGACCTAATAAACCTCTAGTAGTATTTTGCTATTCAGCTGAAAACCTTCCAGATCATGTTTCTTTCATGACCCAATGTGATGGTCTCATCCAAAAAAAAAAACTTTGAAGTGAGATAAACTGGTTGTGTAAAGTCAAGGAGGCAGAGATTTTAACGTCAATCACATAGGAGGAGACATTCAGAGCTCCACACCTTGATTCTGCGCCTCCTTGACTTTATACAACTACAACAATTTGTATCTCACTTCAAAGTTGTTTCTACACTGAACCATGAAAAAAACAAAAATTAGAAGGTATTACACTGTTTGACAATATTCTGGTAGTGCTTTATTAAGCCAATTGCTGATGACAGGTTCCCTTTAAGTACCCTAAGAGGGGAACCAAAACTTGGAACTGTGAAGGGGTTTATGGATGTCTCTCCTTACTAGGTCCAACTTTTCCTGCTCTATGGTGAATTCTCCAAAATGAATCCCAGAAGAATTGGATTACCAAAAACACAACATTTTGGTAAATAAGTATTACATTTACCGTATATACTCGAGCACATTTTTGTGCTGAAAATTCCTCACCCGGCTTATACTCGGGTATATAAAAAAAATAAACTCAATGCTCACCATTCCGACGCCCCGGGCAGCTCCGCTTCCATCTTCATGTCCGTGTTGGGTCCGCGGTAACTCCGTCTGCAGCGCCTCTTCTTCTTCAGGCCGACGGTAGGACCACAACATCTCCATGCACATTGCTCCTGGCAGCACACAACTGTGACATCACAGCTGCTGACGTCACAGTTGTGTTCCGGCCATCAGAATGGTGAGTACTGAGTTTATTATTTTTAGGGGCTGGCAGGTTGTATACAACAGGGGGCTGGCAGGCTGTATACAACAGGGGGCTGGCAGGCTGTATACAACAGGGGGCTGGCCGGCTGTATACAACAGGGGGCTGGCAGGCTGTTTACAACAGGGGGCTGGCTGGCTGGCTGACTGTATACAACAGGGGGCTGGCAGCCTATATACTGGGGAGGCTGTGACCAAATTTCCCACCCTCGGCTTATACCCGAGTCAATAGGTTTTTCCAGTTTTTTGTGTTAAAATTATTGGTCTCGGCTTATACTCGGGTCGGCTTATACCCGAGTATATACGGTATGTCATACCTATTAAGATTATAAATGTAACAATAAAAATGTAATATTATTTATGTCATTATGTCACATGGTAAACTATTTGGCCAATGGTCAAGAAAAGTTGAAATACCGTATTTCCCAAATTGTCCACAATTTTAGAACAAATTATGATATTTTTTTCCAAAGAATGTAAAATGTCCTTCACCAAGTTTCTGGTATATAAGAAAAAAAACACTCCAATATTCCTTGTTTTTAATCCGACAAATTGCTACCGTTGTGTTTAGCTCTTAGTGACACACATATCCACCTTAAACACCGAAGTGGGACAATTTATTAGGGGTTTGATTAGAATTAGGCAGAGTCTGCTGATTTATTTTTTTTTACCTTTATTTCTTTTTATAGCTCAAAGTCATCTTGCAAAGCAGTGTGCTTTCACTGTAGGCTAGAAAATAGCCATAGGAGAACCCCAACGGCTTACTTAGGCCTACAATAGCGTTATATTTTCCTTTTTTTTGTTTGCTTGTGGCTGGGCTTGCTGGCATTAGTAGTGCAGCTAGTACCATATTGTGAGGAATTTGCTGGGAGACTTGCGACCGTTGTGTTTAGCTCTTAGTGACATGCATATCCACCTCAAACACCAAAGTGGAAAAATTAATTAGGGGTTTGATTAGAATTAGACAGAGTCAGCTGATTTATTTTTTTTTTACCTTTATTACTTTTTATAGCTCAAAGTCATATTGCAAAGCAGTGTGCTTTCACTGTAGGCTAGAAAATAGCCATAGGAGAACCCCAACGGCTTATTAGGCCTACAATAGCGTTATATTTTCCTTTTTTTTGTTTGCTTGTGGCTGGGCTTGCTGGCATTAGACCCCAGACGCTGGAGCGCAAAAGGAAGTATAGTGCAACCCACCCACATGCCCAAGGCCTCAACGTCCACATCTCCAAACTGCTTAGCCTGGAGATGCTGCCCTATAGGCTGGTAGAGACCGAGGCCTTTCGAAAACTCATGGCGGCAGCCGCCCCTCGGTATTCGGTCCCCAGCCACCACTACTTTTCCCATGTGCCGTCCCAGCCCTGCACAAGCACGTGTCAGACAACATCATCCGTGCCCTGACCAACGCCGTTTCTGACAAGGTCCACCTGACCACAGACACGTGGACGAGTTCTGCCGGGCAGGGCCACTATATATTGCTAACGGCACATTGGGTTAACTTGATGGAGGCTGGGACCGAGTCTGACCCTGGGACTGGTCATATACTGCCGACGCCGAGGATTGCAGGTCCTACCTCAGTCCAGGTCTCAAAGGCCTACTATGCCTCCTCCTCCTCCCACCCCTCCTCCACCTCCTCCTCTGAATTACCATCCGTGGGTATGGCGCCATCAGTCGGTAGCTTTAGGCACAGCAGCAGTGCCATCGCTAAGTGACAGCAGGCGGTGCTCAAACTGCTGAGCCTAGGCGATAAAGGGAAAATTTGGAAAAATTGAACTTCAAAATGTTCTACTTTTTCCACAAATAGTTATAACAGCAAAAATACTTAATAAGTAACATTCAGCGAGCGCCTGGTTTATGTCTCCGCGGCTCTTTATTCCTCTTATATTTGTAGGAGGTTCTGGGGCTTTGAACGTTCGGTGCGATTTCTCACATTTTCATAAAATAACTTTAAGAGGCCTAAATAAAAGTAAAACCCCATAAATTACCCCATTATAGAAACTACACCCCTCAACGTACGTAAAACAACTTTTATGAAGTTTGTTAACCCTTTCATTGTTTTACAGGGGATAAAACAAAATCGGGTGCAATTTTGAAAGTAAAATTTTTTTTGGCTAAATGAATGTGTTTTTCATGAAATGTACAAATTCTCAGTGGATACAATACTAAAACGCTCCACAAAGTTTGATCCCCAATCCCTCCCGCATATAATAATCCCCCATATGTGGTGGTGACTGCTGTATGGGCACCCGCCAGGGCATGGGGGGGAAGCTGCGCCATTCACAGCAGATTATGCATTGTCACATTTTATTGGCCGTACAATCTTTATTTTTTTGGTAATTTGCATATATAAGGGGCTTATTATCTGTGACATGAGATGCACTTTACAAATACTTCATGTTAGTGGGTCTGTAGATTATTGATGAGATTTTATTAACTCTTGAATGTCTGGAGGAAAAGAAAATTGTCAATTCTGGTTTCCTTTCTTTTTGTATTTTTTGGGGGTCGTACACTAAAAATACTATATTATCTTTATTCTACAGATCACTACGATTACAGTGATACCTCATTTATATAGTTTTTCATTTATTTTTACAATTTTACTGGAAAAAACTAATATAGAGGAAATTTGTTTTTGCATTGCCATCTTTTCGGAGACGTAACTTTAATATTTTTTGGCTGCCAGAGCTGGTTTAGGGCTTATTTTTTACGTGTTGAGTTTTCTTTTCAATTGATACCATTTTGGCGCACATAACTTTTTTTGATAACTTTTTAGAACATTTTTGTGAACAGATTTTATGAAAAATTTACATTTTTGGCGAGTTTTTCGTGTTTTGTTTTTACGGCGCTCACCAAGCGGGCCCAATAATGTTTCTGAGTTATTGTACGGATTGTTATGGACGCGGCGAGACCAAATATGTGGGTTTTTTTTGGCGATTTTGTGGTTTTTTCACTTTATTGCATGTGTATAGGGAATGTTTGTGATTAGGGGACTTTAACTTTATTTAATTAATTCTTTTATTAATAAATGTTGTTATTTAATGTTTTTAACTGTTTTTTATCACTTTTACAGGTTAGCTTGATCCACTGATCGCTTGTCCAAGCTCTCCTTCACCTTATACAGTGTAATACAGATGCATTAGCCTGTGTAATGTAACACACTGAGCTGCTGCCCAGAAGGAGGATCGCACAGTCCTGGAGCCGCGATCGGAGCAGCGGTCCCCCCTGGTAAGCGCCGCGGGGGGGGGGGGGGGGGGTCCGATTCTTGTCAAATGCCCCTAACACGCCGTGGTCAGCGCGACCGCAGCGTGTTAGGGGTTAACACCCGCGATCGGAGAAATCTCCGATTGCGGGTGTTAGAGGCGGGTGTCAGCTACAATATATAGCCGACACCCACAGCTTCTGGCACCGGCTCCGTTCAGGTGCCAGGGCCAGAAGTTTGACGTAATAGTACTGCATTTTGCGGGAACGCACCTCCGCGATGCAGTACTATTACGTCAAATGTCAGGAAGGGGTTAAAGGAGATGATGTTCTACAAACACAAAGCAACTATTTTGTTTTGCTTGAAAAAACCCATTGAAATTTTGGTGCATTGGACATAAACATGTAAAACGCAACTACATGGTCATTTTAAAATGTAAAATCAGAAATTTGAAAGATTTATTGGCATCTTTCAAAAACGAGCCTGCTGTCCTGGCTGAAAAACCAAAATGTATCTTTGTAAACAAAAAAGATCTAAAGTAGTGTGACGAAAACTAATTACCACCATGGAATAACGTCTAAGCTGGCTACCGCTTGGCAGATTGGCCCGAATTTGGCCGAACGTGCAAGGGGGAAGCTCCGCATTAAGTAATCCGAGGTAAGATGGATTTTGGAGGGGCCGGTATTGTGGCCGGTTGTAGACGGGTACAGGTGGTGGTGGCCAGTGTGCAGGCTGGTGTAATGTAGCTGCACTAAATGTGGGTCTACGGGCAGGAGCAGCTTGTGGCAGAATTTGGTGAAGAGGTGGTGGTGGAGGTGCAGCAATTACGTAACCGTTTTAATATGATATCTGCACCTGGTAAATTTGTTGTGCCAACGACAAATGTCATGAATGTGCTTTGCTTATCATTAGGCTTTGACCTGAAAGGCATTTTTAAAGTCAAAATTGTACGTATTACATGTGCGCATAATTATAGAATTTATGGCCACACCCAACGATAACTGTAATCCCCCCCCAAAAAAAGTTGTGAATTATTGAAGGTTATGGTTTGTGGAACAATTTTTTTTTTTTAACTCCAGGGTCACTCGGCCTTCTAAGGAGAAACGCATAAATTCCATAAATGCATATCTTTTAAACCGTCAGCTTTATAGTTCTACTAAGACAACAGCATCAACAGTGAAAGAAATAACCGTAAAAGTGTGAGCAAAGCCTAAGCCGAGGCCCATCATTTTACCTCTAAAAGCTGAACAAAATTTTTCTTTTCCTCAATTTTAAGCAGAGTTTTGGTTTTTAGCATTTTTTTGGGGGAAAAAAAAATAGGCTTATACTCAAGTATACATGGTATGTATTTTTTATCCAACACTAAGTGTTTTTTTTTTTTTTTTTTTGGATTTAAATTTAGTAAAGGTATTAACATATTTAAAAACATCGGCACATTATGTATCCGAGACATTATTACCTTGACGGAAAACCAAAAAAAAAAAAAATAATAAAATGAGTTGTCGGAGTTCACTGATCTCTTCCTGGTGCATGTAAGTATGGCGTTTGCGACCAATTATTTTTTTTAAATGCGGCGGTTTTTCTGAATCCGTCGGGTTTTCGTTTGGCCACGCCCCCGATTTCCGTTGCGTGCATGCCAGCGCCGATGCGCCACAATCCGATCGCGTGCACCAAAATCCCGGGGCTATTCATGGAAATCGGGCCCTTAGTAAATGACCCCCATTATGTGTCAATTAATTGTGCGTATATTGTGAACTCTATACACTTATTGTTGCACAGGCAGCTGTTCCAGTCATCTGCAAAGCAGGGGAAAAAATGCTTAGCCAAACATGGATTCCCCTTTCTCTATAATTAAAAAAAAAAAATGACACTAAATTTAACATTAATAAACATTCTAAAAAATTTTAAAAAATATTTATTTAGCTCACACATAATTTAAGCACAAGAAGAAAAGACCCATTCATATGACTGCAATAAATCACTGACTGTACCTATAACACACCAGCACCTGCTGCGCAGATAGGACCAGCGGCACCGCAGACTGTAATCCAGACAAGACCCAGACACATAATGAAGGCAAATAACAATACTGACGAAACTTACAAGACACATCCATGCTCAGGCGCTGATAGGCCACAGTCTCCTTACACCACTCCCGCGCGCTGGATTTCTCCGGATTTTCATTCTCCACCAGGTGAAAGAAGCTCAACCTGAATAATGTATGCACTCCTCCTCCTCATTGTTTTCCTTCTCCTCCTCTTTGTACACTAAAGCATAGGAAACTGGCTATTTTTTGCCAGGGCCAACTGGCTCTAGCTATAGTACTCTATGTATTTCATTTTTCTGGAGGGCCACCTACCCGGTCCTCTGTTTTAAGCAATTTTTGGGAGTGCCACATACAGGCACTCAATCTATTTAATTTTTCTGGAGGACCACCTACCTGCTTCTCTGGTTTGAAAGCTTTTTTGGACTGCCACATACAGGCACTCAATTTATTTAATTTTTCTGGAGGACCACCTACCTGCTCCTCTGGTTTGAAAACTTTTTTGGACTGCCACATACAGGCACTATCCAAATTAAATTGTCTCCATAGCAGCCTCCACATGTCGTCTTTTTAGCTGGCTCAACACGTTGTCTCCATTGCTACCTCCACATGTCATCGCCATAGCTGCCTCCAAAAGTCGTCCATATAGCTGACTCCATACATGGTCTCCTTATCAAACGAACTGTGTCAGGCAGAATTTTGGGTTGTTTTCATGGCTTCCACATCAAACTTGTTAACTTTGTCGCCACCCTGCTGTGTAATCCACAGAATATACTGGCAAACTTTTATCATTTACCGATATTATTTCAGCGCTTCTTGCGCATCTGTTTACATTCCCCTCACCCGCCATATCCCAAACTTAGAAGAATGCTACTACACTTGATCTTATACAATAGGTTCTTAGAAGTGCTGTTTGGGGAGTAGCCTAGAGACAGGGGCTTGGATTGGCGAAAGCTCGCCTGGCAGCGGAGCGCCAGCTCCATCTCAAGATCCAACTAACATAGTTTTAACTGCAGCACCTTTAATCTACTACTAGTTCACTGCCTCCATACATCGTCCCCTTATCAAACGAGCTGTGTCAGGCAGAATTTTCAGGTGTTTCACTAAATACATAGTGGAACTCGGCCCATCTGTCGCCGCCATGCTGGAGACCTAAAGTTGCAATCATAGCAGCGCAATATGGATGCCCCATACTGTCGCTCTTAATCATGGAACCATTTCCATAAAAACAATTAAAAATAGAACCACTATGCTATTCCATTATTCCTAGGTGAAATATTCAAATGACCCGGCCTGCTTTGAAAATTATAATTTTTTCAAATTAAACGCTTCTGGCCCCCAGGTCCATTTTGGGTGGGGAGGAGCCGAGAGACAGAGGCTTGGAGAGGCGAAATCTCGCCTGGCAGTGGACCGCCAGCTCCATCCCAAGATTAGGCAGCCTCAGAGGCATCCATGCATGCTGCCCCTGCTGTTTCCTGTCCATTTTGCCTCCACGATCCTCCACAGCGTCCACCAATGTCTAATTTCAACTCTCTATACCCCAGACGCTGGAGAACAAGAGGATATGCAGCACATCATCCCCTTATCAAACGAGCTGTGTCAGGCAGAATTTTCAGGTGTTTCACTAGATACATAGTGGAACTCGGCCCATCTGTCGCCGCCATGCTGGAGACCTGAAGTTGCAATCATAGCAACGCAATATGGATGCCCCATACTGTCGCTGTTAATCATGGAAGTCGTCTCCATGGCTGCCTCCACATGTCGTCCCCTTATCAAAAGAGCTGTGTCAGGCTCATTTTTCGGGTGTTTCACCAGATACGTTATGGAACTTGGTCACTATGTCGCCACCATGCTGTGTTATCGACTAAATATACCGTCAACCTTTTGTTCACATAGGAAATCATTTCACCTCCTTTGGTGAAACCTGAGTCCATTTAGGGTATGTCGCCATGCCAGTCTCTAGCCTGCCACTGCTGCCGCTGCCTCTGCATGCCGTCCCCTATAGTGTCAGGGTCAATCCCCCTAACAATTATAGTACTTAAACAGAAACTTCTACAGCAGTGACTGATATCAGAGGGAGGGGCTGTGCTTAAGGCAAGTTTGATGAAATGTTAGGAACCCTTTAACTAAATGGATTATAATAACCATAATATAATTATAGATACTCTTTAAGTCTTACTGTATCAGATATACTTCTTCATCACTGTCTTTATGTTAAAATAACTCATACAATTTTGGTCATATATCTTTAGCCAGGACATTTGTGGTGTCCTTTTTTTGTCAAATACCTTTACACAATTAAAGACTAACACATTTGTAGAGGAAACATAAAATGTGTGCAAAGCATCAGTTACAAGTGTAACGCAGATAGAACAAGCTCTTGTATTCTAATAAGGACAATGATCAGGGCCGGATTAAGGTTGGTGGGGGCCCCTGGGCACAAAATCTGGTGGAGGCCCCCACTGTGTGCAGCGTGCATACACGTCCTCCCGCTCACTTTCCACTATCCCAGCAGTAACATAGCTACATACAGCCGCCTCACCCCCAGTAACACAGCTACATACAGCCGCCTCATCCCCAGTAACACAGCTACATACAGCCGCCTCGCACCCAGTAACACAGCTACATACAGCCGCCTCATCCCCAGTAACACAGCTACATGGCACTCAATCTATTTAATTTTTCTGGAGGACCACCTACCTGCTCCTCTGGTTTGAAAACTTTTTTGGACTGCCACATACAGGCACTCAATCTATTTAATTTTTCTGGAGGACCACCTACCTTCTCCTCTGGTTTGAAAACTTTTTTGGACTGCCACATATAGGCACTATCCAAATTAAATTGTCTCCATAGCAGCCTCCACACATCGTCTTTTTAGCTGCCTCCACACGTTGTCCATATAGCTGCCTCCATACATCGTCCCCTTATCAAACGAGCTGTATCAGGCAGAATTTCGGGTTGTTGGGGAGTAGCCGAGAGACAGGGGCTTGGATAGGCAAAAGCTCGCCTGGCAGCGGAGCGCCAGCTCCATCCCAAGATCCAACTAACATAGTTTTAACTGCAGCACCTTTAATCTACTACTACTTCACTGCCTCCATACATCGTCCCCTTATCAGGCAGATAAGCTGTGTCAGGCAGAATTTTGGGTTGTTTTCATGGCTTCCACATAAAACTTGTTAACTTTGTCGCCACCCTGCTGTGTTATCCACAAAATATACTGGCAAACTTTTATCATCTACCGATATTATTTCAGCGCTTCTTGCGCATCTGTTTACATTCCCCTCACCTGCCATAACCCAAACTTATAAGAACGCTACTACACTTGATCTTATACAAAAGGTTCTTAGAAGTGCTGTTTGGGAAGTAGCCGAGAGACAGGGGCTTGGATAGTCGGAAGCTCGCCTGGCAGCGGAGCGCCAGCTCCATCCCAAGATCCAACTAACATAGTTTTAACTGCAGCACCTTTAATCTACTGCTACTTCGCTGCCTCCATACATCGTCCCCTTATCAAACGAGCAGTGTAAGGCAGAATTTTCAGGTGTTTTACCAGATACATAGTGGAACTCGGCCCATCTGTCGCCGCCATGCTGGAGACCTGAAGTTGCAATCATAGCAGCGCAATATGGATGCCCCATACTGTCGCTCTTAATCATGGAACCATTTCCGAAAAAACAATTAAAAATAGAACCACCATGCTATTCCATTATTCCTAGATGAAATATTCAAACGACCCCGCCTGCTTTGAAAATTATAATTTTTTCAAAGTAAACGCTTCTGGCCCCCAGGCCCATTTTGGGTGGGGAGGAGCCGAGAGACAGGGGCTTGGACAGGCGAAATATCGCCTGGCAGTGGACCGCCAGCTCCATCCCAAGATTAGGCAGCCTCAGAGGCATCCATGCATGCTGCCCCTGCTGTTTCCTGTCCATTTTGCCTCCACGATCCCCAGGCGGCTGCTGCTAAAGCAAATAAAATAATGGGATGTATCAAGAGAGGAATAGATTCTCATGATAAAGACATAGTTTTGCCCTTATACAAATCCCTGGTCAGACCACACATGGAATATTGTGTACAGTTTTGGGCACCAGTGTATAAAAAGGATATAGTAGAGCTGGAACGGGTGCAGAGGAGAGCAACCAGAATTATTAGGGGAATGGGGGAACTAGAATACACTGACAGATTAAAAAATTTGGAATTATTCAGTTTAGAAAAAAGACGACTGAGGGGAGACCTCATTACAATGTACAAATACCTGAACGGACAGTACAAGGATCTCTCCAAAGATCTTTTTATACCTCGGCCTGTGACCAGGACAAGGGGGCATCCTCTACGCCTAGAGGAGAGGCGATTTTACCATCACCATAGACAAAGGTTCTTTACTGTAAGAGCAGTGAGACTGTGGAACTCTCTGCCGCAGGAGGTTGTTATGGCGGACTCTATGTACATGTTCAAGAGAGGCCTGGATGACTTTCTGGAGAGAAAAAATATCACGGGTTATGGGGATAAAACATTTATTTAATTCTTAAAGGTTGGACTTGATGGACTTGCGTCTCCTTCCAGCCTTATATACTATGATACTATGAAATTGTCTCCATAGCAGCCTCCACATGTCGTCTTTTTAGCTGGCTCCACGCGTTGTCTCCATTGCTACCTCCACACGTCATCGCCATAGCTGCCTCCAAAAGTCGTCCATATAGCTGCCTCCATACATGGTCTCCTTATCAAACGAACTGTGTCAGGCAGAATTTTGGGTTGTTTTCATGGATTCCACATCAAACTTGTTAACTTTGTCGCCACCCTGCTGTGTAATCCACAAAATATACTGGCAAACTTTTATCATTTACCGATATTATTTCAGCGCTTCTTGCGCATCTGTTTACATTCCCCTCACCCGCCATATCCCAAACTTATAAGAACGCTACTACACTTATACAAAAGGTTCTTAGAAGTGCTGTTTGGGGAGTAGCCTAGAGACAGGGGCTTGGATTGGCGAAAGCTCGCCTGGCAGCGCAGCGCCAGCTCCATCTCAAGATCCAACTAACATAGTTTTAACTGCAGCACCTTTAATCTACTATTAGTTCACTGCCTCCATACATGGTCCCCTTATCAAACGAGCTGTGTCAGGCAGAATTTTCAGGTGTTTCACCAGATACATAGTGGAACTCGGCCCATCTGTCGCCGCCATGCTGGAGACCTGAAGTTGCAATCATAGCAGCGCAATATGAATGCCCCATACTGTCGCTCTTAATCATGGAAGTCGTCTCCATGGCTGCCTCCACATGTCGTCCCCTTATCAAAAGAGCTGTGTCAGGCTCATTTTTCGGGTGTTTCACCAGATACGTTATGGAACTTGGTCACTATGTCCCAACCATGCTGTGTTATCGACTAAATATACCGTCAACCTTTTGTTCACATAGGAAATCATTTCACCTCCTTTGGTGAAACCTGAGTCCATTTAGGGTATGTCGCCATGCCACTCTCTAGCCTGCCACTGCTGCCGCTGCCTCTGCATGCCGTCCACATACAGCCGCCTCATCCCCAGTAACACAGCTACATACAGCCGCCTCATCCCCAGGAACACAGCTACATACAGCCGCCTCATCCCCAGGAACACAGCTACATACAGCCGCCTCATCCCCATTAACACAGCTACATACAGCCGCCTCATCCCCAGTAACACAGCTACATACACCCGCCTCATCCCCAGTAACACAGCTACATACAGCCGCCTCATCCCCAGGAACACAGCTACATACAGCCGCCTCATCCCCAGTAACACAGCTACATACAGCCGCCTCGACCCCAGTAACACAGCTACATACAGCCGCCTCATCCCCAGTAACACAGCTACATACAGCCGCCTCATCCCCAGTAACACAACTACATACA
>CM033645.1:14535719-14890033 GCA_019512145.1 Engystomops pustulosus
ATACAGCCGCCTCGCCCCCAGTAACACAGCTACATACAGCCGCCTCATCCCCAGTAATACAGCTACATACAGCCGCCTCATCCCCAGTAACACAGCTACATACTAGGGCCAGATATACATCCCCCACACTGATATATACACACCTTTATATACACACAGATAAAGTTCTACACGCATATACTTGCACCCATATATACACACACATTTATACATTAATACACAGAGTATATACAAACTCATAAAGTATATACACACATACAGCAAATACACACACATTCAGTATATACAGCAAATACATACATACCATATACCCAGCGTAATATATAATTTTATTTATATATATATATATATAGTACACACATATATGCGTGTATAAATACAGTATATGCATCTATACACAGTAGATGCATATATACCCATATACACAGTATGTACACATAAATAAACAGCATATACCCATAAATAAACAGTATATACCCATATATAAACAGTATATACCCATAAATAAACAGTATATACCCATATATAAACAGTATATACCCATAAATAAATAGTATATACCCATAAATAAACAGTATATACCCATATACACAGTATATACCCATAAATAAACAGTATATACCCATATATAAACAGTATATACCCATAAATAAACAGTATATACCCATATATAAACAGTATATACCCATAAATAAACAGTATATACCCATATACACAGTATATACCCATAAATACACAGTATATACCCATATACACAGTATATACCCATAAATAAACAGTATAGTGTCTACAGACATGGTGACCGTATTACCGACGTCTAAGTAAATTTGCTGCATCGGCTCGTCTGAATTGATGAGCCCAGTAGCAGCGATCAATAAACTGGGGGTGTGTGGGGGGGACGTAACCCTTCTGGTCCATGGGGCAAGGATGCGGATGGATGGCTGTCAGGAACAGCCGACGTCTTACCCCGATCAGTGAAACAGCACGCCGTCTTACCCTGACCGTGGCTGTTGGAAAGTCACTACCCGCCGCACCGTTCTATAACAACGCTCGTTGGGAATAGGCTACATCTTATTTATTTTTTAAGCAATTAGACAAATAAGGGCTTATTTTTTGCGGAGACGAGAGGCACTGTAAAAAAACTAATTTTAGTGGGTTTTTAGCTTATTGAGAGAAATTTTATTAACTTTTTACGTGTGAGGAAAATAAAAATCTCAATTCTTGTTTTGGATTTTTAGCATTTTTTGGGGGGTTGTTCACTGTAGATAACAATAATATAATCTTTATTCTACGGATCATACGATACGGTGATACCTCATTATATAGTTTTTTTTTATTGTCCAATTTTATGAAGGAAAAATAGAATAGAAAAATGCATTGTTTTAGTATTGCCATTTAGTGGCATATAATATAGTATTTTTTGGTTTACGGAGCTGGGTTGTAAGCTATTTTGTTGCGTGGAACCAAGTTGCTCTTATCGTATCATTTTGGTTGCTTGTAACTTTTTCGGATTCACTTTTTAGAACATTTTTTGTAAAGCAATTTGATAAAAAGTTTAATTTTTGGCAAGTTTTTTTTTTTTTTTTTTTACCACGTTCACCGAGCGGGTCCAATTATGATTAGGATTTATTGTACAGATTGTTACGGACGCAGCGATACCAAATAAGTGGGGTTTTTTTCGTGATTTAGTGTTTTTATATACTATACTTGTGTAAAGGGAATGTGGTGTTTGGGGGGACCTTTCACTTTCTTTTATTATTATTTTTACTGTAAAAAACCTTTATTTATTTAATTTTCCTTTTTTTACAGTTAATGACATCTAAGCTTGAACAAGTGATCTTCTGATCACTTGTTTCAAGCTTTTTACAGGTTACACAGTGCAATACAAGATGTTTGCACTGTGTAATGTAAGCACTAAGCATGCTGCGCATGCCCAGTGTCTACAGCCGGGTCCTGCCAGGAGGGCACGGACCGGGCGGGGAGGAAGATCGCGCAGCCCGGGCACGGCAGTCCCGGGGCGTGGCGATCGGAGGAGCGGACCGCGGCGTGTTAGGGGTTAACACCGCGATCGGAGAAATCTCCGATCGCGGGTGTTAGAGGCGGTGTCAGCTATATAACATATAGCGACACCCGCGCTTCTGGCCCGCTCCGTTCAGGAGCCGGGGCCAGAAGCTGACGATAGTACTGCATTTGCGGGAAACGCACTCCCGCGATGCGTACTATTAGTCAAATGTAGGGAAGGGGTTAATCTCATAGGTCAGCGTTTCCTCAGACATACCCCAATCTGTCTGATTGCTCACGAAGGTGCGCCGCATCGTGCGCATTTCAGGAAGTCCAGCAACAGATGCTGCCATCTCAGGGCAGCGCAGCGCCGCCTCCAAACTCCCGCTCATTGACTGTTGTGCGACGTGCCCACGAGGTGGAACAACATTAACCATGTTATCCAGAGTTTACCAGCAGCGCAGAGCGATTCTAGATTGCCAGGTGTCAACTTCACCAGAACTGGTAGTCAGGTCAGTCAGCTTCCTCAAGTCTAGAATGAGGAGTGGACGTGGATGTTGATATCTGTCAGGTGCTGAGTAACTTTGAGGAGTCAACACAGATGGTCAGTGGCGATGCCGCCATCATCAGCCTCACCATCACGCTGCTTGGCCTGTTGAAAAACTCTCTGGTCAGCATGAAGTCGGAAAAGCTTTCACTCGTCACAAGAGACGGCGGGAAGGAAGAAGATTCCTTGTTGATAGCCAAAGCACCCTTAGGTCTGTTTCTCAGGCATATCGGAGGAGGTGGAGGTGGAGGAGGATGGAGGAGGAAGAGGGAGGAGAATGTTGGCGAAACAGAAGCGGGGACCATTGTTCAGTCCTTCACTGTTCAGCGTGTATGGGCAGAAGAAAGAGGAGTGGAGAGTGGAGGAGGAGGAAATGGGCAGTCAGGCCAGTGAGGGGAATGAATTCTTGCACATTGGGACTCGGCGCATATGGCAGGATTTCATGCTAGGCTGCCTATCCCGTGACCCTCACGTTCCAAAGAATTTATTCAGCTCGATTACGGGGTTGTTCACTCTCCTGGACCACGGTACAAGCAAAAATCTTTCCACTCTCATCCCGGAGAGGAAAAGGAGTGTGAGAATGCATGAATACCAGCAGGCCCTGGTGCACAAGCTGAAAACAGTATTTCCTTCTGACAGACGCTTAGCGGCCAGAGGGCGCACTTCTCGGGACCAAGTAGCGAGGGAGAGTAGGGCTGATCTTTACAGAAAGAGGTGAGGAGTACGTAGCTGACCATACCATCGTCCTAAATGATCACACAGGCTCCTACAACTACTGGGTTTCAAAGCGGGACATGTGGCACGAACTGGCGCTGTACGCCTTGGAGGTTTCTTGCCTGCCCTGCCGCTAGGTGTTGTCCGAGGGCGTTTTCAGTGCAGCTGGGGCATCATCACGATAAGCGTACACGCTGCGACTGAAAGCGCTGACAGGCTGACGCTATCAAGATGAATAAAGCCTGATTTCTCGGGTTTTCATTCTCCACCAGGTTGAAAGAGCTCAACCGAATAATGTATGCACTCCCCTCCTCAATGTCCTCCTTCTCCTCCTCTTTGTACACTAAAGCATAGGAAACTGGCTATTTTTTGCCAGTTTGGAGTGCCACATACAGGCACTCAATCTATTTAATTTTTCTGGAGGACCACTACCGCTCCTCTGGTTTGAAAACTTTTTTGGACTGCCACATACAGGCACTCAATTTATTAAATTTTTTGGAGGACCACCTACTGCTCCTGGTTGAAAAACTTTTTTGGACTGCCACATACAGGCACTATCCATTAAATTGTCTCCATAGCAAGCCTCCACATGTCGTCTTTTTAGCTGGCTCAACACGTTGTCTCCATTGATACCTCCACACGTCATCGCCATAGCTGCCTCCAAAAGTAGTCCATATAGCTGCCTCATACATGGTCTCCTTATCAAACAAACTGTGTCAGGCAGAATTTTGGGTGTGTTTCAGGCTCCACATCAAACTTGTTAACTTTGTCGCCACCCTGCTGTGTAATCCACAAAATATATGGCAAACTTTTATCATTTACCGATATTATTTCAGCGCTTCTTGCGCAATCTGTTTACATTCATCTCACCGCCATATCCTAAACTTATAAGAACGCTACTACACTTGATCTTATACAAAAGGGTTTTAGAAGTGCTGTTGGGGAGTAGGCTAGCGACAGGGGCTTGGATTGGCGAAAGCCGCCTGGCAGCGGAGCAACAGCTCATCTCAAGATCCAACTAACATAGTTTTAACTGCAGACCTTTAATACTACTAGTCACTGCCTCCATACATGGTCCCTATCCTTATCAAACAAGCTGTGTAGGCAGAATTTTGGGTTGTTTTTCTGGCTTCCACATAAAACTTAGAACTTTGTCGCCACCTGCTGGTAATCCCAAAATATCTGACAAACTTTTATCATTTACCGATATTATTCAGCGTCTTGGCATCTGTTTACATCCTCTCACCCGCCAATCCTAAACTTATAAGAACGCTACTTACACTTGATTTTACAAAAGGTTCTTAGAAGTGCTGTTTGGGAGTAGCCTAGAGACGGGCTTGGATTGGCGAAAGCTCGCCTGGCAGCAGAGCGCCAGCTCCATCTCAAGTCCAACTAACATTAGTTTTAACTGCAGCACCTTTATCAATTACTACTAGTTCACTGCCTCCATAAATCGTCCCTTATCAAACGAGCGTGTCAGGCAAGAATTTCAGGTGTTTCACCAGATACATAGGGAACTCGGCCCATCTGGTGCCCATGCTGGAGACCTGAAGTTGCAATCATAGCAGCGCAATATGGATGCCCCATACTGTCGCTCTTAATCATGGGAACATTTCGTAAAAACAACTAAAAAAATAGAACCACATGCTATTCCATTATTCCTAGGTGAAATATTCAAACGACCCGGCCTGCTTTGAAAATTATAATTTTTTCAAAGTAAACGCTTCTGGCCCCCAGGCCCATTTGGGTGGGGAGGAGCCGAGAGACAGGGGCTTGGACAGGCAAAATCTCGCCTGGCAGGGACCGCCAGCTCCATCCAAGATTAGGCAGCCTCAGAGGATCCATGCATGGCTGCCCCTGCTGTTTCTGTCCATTTTGCTCCACGGCGTCCACCAATGTCTCATTTCAACTCTCTATACCCCAGAATTTTAGGTGTTTCACCAGATACATAGTGGAACTCGGCCCATCTGTCCCGCCATGCTGGAGACCGAAGTTGCAATCATAGCAGCGCAATATGAATGCCCCATACTGTCGCTTTATCATGGAAGTCGTCTCCATGGCTGCCTCCACATGTCGTCCCCTTACAAAAGAGCTGTGTCAGGCTCATTTTTCGGGTTGTTTCACCAGATACGTTATGGAACTTGGTCACTATGTCGCCACACATGCGTGTTATCGACTAAATATACCGTCAAACTTTTTTCCACATAGGAAATCATTCACTCCTTGGGTGAACTGAGTCCATTTAGGGTATGTCGCCATGCCACTCTCATAGCCTGCCACTGCTGCCGCTGCCTCTGCATGCCGTCCCCTATAGTGTCAGGGTCAATTATTGGATGTTAAGATGCTATCTAGCCTCATTCGGTCACTGTCATGGCCATGCTGTTTGCCCATAATTTTGGCATAATGGTGGATTTAGCAGCCTCAGAGGCACCATGCATGCTGCCCTGCTGTTTCTGTCCATTTCCGTGGTGTTTCCTCCTTTTGAGGTTCCCAGGTGTTTGTCCAAGCTTCCCGTGCAGACCCTTGGTCCCTTTGAAAAATGCTCGAGTCTCCCATTCAGGGCCAGGATATTAGGTTGGTGGGGGCCCCTGGGCGACAAAATCTGGTGGAGGCCCCACGAGTGTACCGTACATACACGTCCTCCTGCTTCCTTCCACTATATCCCAGCAGTAAACAAGCCTACAACAGCCCACCGCCTCGCCCCAGTAACACAGCTACATACGCCGCTCATCCCCAGTAACACAGCTACATACAGCCGCTCATCCCAGTAAAACAGCTACATACAGCCGCCTCGCCCCAAGTAACAAAGCTACCAACAGCCGCCTCATCCCCAGGAACACAGCTACATACAGCCGGCTCATCCCCAGTAACACAGCTACATACAGCCGGCTCATCCCCAGTAACGCTACATACAGCCGCCTCGCCCCAAGTTAACACAGTACATACAGCCGCTCATCCCAGGAACACAGCTACATACAGCCGCCTCCCCCAAGTAACACAGCTACATACAGCCGCACTCATCCCAGGACACAGCTACATACAGCCGGCTCATCCCCCAGTAACACAGCTACATACAAGCCGCCTCGCCCCAAGTAACACAGCTACATACAGCCGCCTCATCCCCAGGAAACAGTTACATACAGCGGCTATCCCCAGTACACAGTACATACAGCCGGCTCATCCCAGTAAACGGCTACATACAGCGGCTCATCCCCAGTAACACAGTACATACAGCCTCCTCGCCCCAGTAACACAGCTACATACAGCCGCCATCATCCCCAGTGAACACAGTACATACAGCCGCCTCGCCCCCAGTAACACAGCTACATACAGCCGCATCGCCCCCAGAAACAGCTACATAACAGCCACCTCATCCTCAGTAAAACACAGCTACATACAGCCGCCTGGCCCAGTAACACGCTACATACAGCCGCCTCATCCCCAGGAACACAGCTACATACAGCCGCCTCGCCCCCGAAACACAGCTACCTACAGCCGGCTCATCCCCAGTAACACAGCTACATACAGCGCCTCACCCCAGGAACACAGCTACATACAGCCGCATCATCCCCAGGAACACAGCTACTTACAGCCGCCTCATCCCCAGTAACACAGCTACATACAGCCGCCTCATCCCCAGTAACACAGCTACATACAGCCGGCTCATCCCCAGAACCAGCACTCGCCGCTTCATCCCCAGTAACACAGCTACATACAGCGCCTCGCCCCCAGTAACACAAGCTGCATACAGCCGCCTGCCCAGTAATACAAGTACATACAGCCGGCTCATCCCCAGTAACACAGCTACATACCAGCCACTATCCCCAGTAACACAGCTACATACAGCCGCCTCGCCCCAGTAACAAGACATATAGCCGCCCGCCCCAGTAACACATACATACAGCCTCCTCGCCCCAGTAAACAGCTACATACAGCGGCTCATCCCCAGTAACACAGCTACCATACAGCCGCCTCATCCCCAGTAAACACAGATACATACAGCCGCCTATCCCCAGGTAACACAGCTTACCATTACATAGGGCCAGATATACATCCCCCACAACTGAATATACACACCGTTATATACTTATATACACACAGATAAAGTTCTACACGCATATACTTTGCACCCATATATAATACACATTATAACACGAATACACAGAGTATATACAAACTCAAAAGTATATACACACATACAGCAAATACACACATTCAGTTATACAGCAAATACATACATGTACATACCATATACCCAGCGTAATATATAATTTATATATATATATATATATATAATATATTATTATATATAGTACACACAGAATATGCGTGTATAAATACAGTATATGCATCTATACACAGTAGTGCATATATAACCCATATACACAGTATATACAAAGTAGAGATGCATATACCCATATACACAGTAGACACATAAATAAAACTATCCATATACACAGCATTAACTAAATAAACAGCATATGCCATATAACAGATATACCCCATACAGTATATACCCATAAAGTAAAACCATATACCATACCATATATACTAAATCAACAGTATTACCCATATACACAGTAATATCCATAAATAAACAGTACAGACTCATAAAACAGTATAATCCATAAATACACAGATAACCCATAAATACACAGTATATACCATAAACTAAACCAGTATATACCCATAAGTAAACAGTATCTACCCATAAATAAAACAGTAATATACCCATATACAACCAAAATAAACAGATATAAACCACAATACACACATAAATAAACAGTAGATACCCTCTATCACACACAGAAATAAACAGGTATACCCATATACACATATACAGATACAAATAAATAATACAGAATACCAGTATATACACAGATAACATAAATAACGTATATAACAGTATATACACAGTATATACCAGTAAGCTAAACAGTTATACCATATATACACAGTATATACCCATAAATAAAACAGTGAATATACCCATATAAACACATAAATAAACAGTATATACCCATATAAACTACATAAATATAGGATATACCCATATACACACATAAATAAAACAGTATATACCATAACACACGTATATACATATATACACCAGTATATACACACAGATAAATACAAATGTATATACTTACCTTACCGGCCGTGGCTTCAGGCGGGGGATGGGGGTCTTTTGGTGCTGTTCGGCTGGGAGGGGGGGTCGGCGGTGCTGTTCTGGCGGGGGTGGGGGGGTGTTGCTGGGAGGGGGGGGCGCATGGGGCTTTTTCAAGCGGGGGGGCCGAGGGGGGGGGTGGTGAGATGTTCAGATGGGGAGGGGGGCGCCGGGGTGCTTTTTTCAAGCAGGGGGTGGGGCTCACGCGGTTGCTTGTCGGGCGGGGGGGGTTGATGTCACGGCCATGCATGGCGGGGGATGGGCGGTCCGGCAGGCGGTCACTATGCCGGGGTCAGCTTGTTCGGATGGGATTTGAGGAGGGGGCTGTGGGTGGACTGTTCGAACGGAGGGGGGGGCGGGGCAATCGAGGGGTTTTCTCATTTCAGGCGGGCCGGCGGGGGTGGTTGTTCGGACCACACATGCCGGGTGATGGGTAGGCGAGAGGCGGTAAACTGTGGGGGCAGCCTTGGAGGTGGAGGCGGTTGTCACCTTAAAGGGGCTTGTCTGTCGGATCCAGGGAGATGAGCGGGGAGACGGTCACCTGAGTCTGGGAGCGTCGGTATTCAGACGGGTGGCCGGGGAGGTGCGATCGGTGGGGGCCCCTAGGGGGGGCAAGATGGTGGGGGCCCCGGGGCTCGAGCACCGGGAGCCCTGCCTATAATCCGGCCCTGCTTCCATTGACTTCAATGGGGCTAGTTATTCGAGACGAGCACTCGAGCATCGGGAAAAGCTCTCGAATAACGAGTACCCAAGCATTTTAGTGCTCGTCATCTCTAGACATAGTTCCACGCTAACTGCTGAAAACAGAGGCTATATACATCCGGGAAGAGAGAAGGGCATTGCGACATGCTCTCGGTAGGAGAGTTGACTTGCCTCAAGATGCTGTCAAAAAGTTCTCAGTATTGTATCATACATCATAGTATATAAGGCCGGAAAAAGACGCAAGTCCACAGTTTAACCTTTAAGAAGTACTATTAAATAAATGTTTATCCCCTAACCCCGTGATATTTTGCTCTCCAGAAGGGACATACAGGCCTCTCTGAACATGTGCATAAAGTCCGCCATAACAACCCCTGCGGGCAGAGAGTTCCATAGTCTCACGCTCGTACAGTAAAGAACCTCTGTCTATGTGATGGTTTAGAATCGCTCTCCTCTAGGCATAGGGATGCCCCTTGTCCTGGCCACAGGCCTAGGGTATAAAAAGATCTTTGGAGAGATCCTGGTACTGTCTGTCAGGTATTTGTACATTGTAATGAGGTTCTCCCCTCAGTTGTCTTTTCTAACTGAATATCCCAAAATTTGAATCTGTCATTGTATTCTAGCCCCCCCCCCCCCCCCATTCTTAAAATCTTGGTTGCTCTCCTCTGCACCTGTTCCAACTCTACCATGTCCTTTTTTATACAATGGGGCCCAAAACGTAACAATTTCCTGGTGGTCTGACAGGATTGTATAAGGACAAAACTATGTCCTTCTCATAAGAAATCTATTACTCTCTTTCCCATAATTTATTTGTTTTAGCAGCAGCCGCCTGGCTCTGTTCACTGAAATTAAGTTTACCTCCACCAATACCCCCAAGTCCTTTTCAGCTTGAGTTGTACCAAGTCATTGACTGTTTAGAACACTAATTATCTTTTTTGGTTATCCATTTTTTGCCCAAGGCATAACTTTTTATTACATAACCTCATCAACCATTTCTCTGCTGCTATCAAGCTTCCACAAACCCTCTGTAATGCTAAAACATTGACCTCAGTATGTATTACTTTACACAGCTTAGTTAATCTACAAATATGAAACTTGACTGTGTAAACCCACTACAAAGTCATTAAAAAAATATTAAATGAATTGGTCACATGTATCATTGGAGCCATCTATCCAACATGAGGCTTATAAAGAATATTATTATTATTATATATTTTATAAAAGCACCATTACATCAGTAAGGGGTTTCACATACATTACATTAAGAAGAACATATGAAAGTACTAATACCAAAACTACAAATGTAAGGAGAACCTCTCGTGAGGGCTCATAATCTATAAGGGAGGGGAGGATGAGACACAAGGTGAGGGAGCAGAGCAGTTGTTGTGTATTGTAGGCGATCCGAACAGTGGGTTTTCAGATTGTTAAGGATAAGAAGAGGGGAAACATTTTGGAAAAGAGTTCTAGAGTATGGGGGATGAATGATGGGAAATCCTGGCGAGAGTAGAGGCAGAGGGAGAACAATAATAATGTTGCACAGGGGGATCGGATTATAGGGCCCACCACTTTGCCTTAAGGGGCCCCCACCAAATCTATTGCCACAGTGTATTTGGGGTCCAGGCTCCACTGGCCATATCCTGCCGATGTCCCCACCTTCAGTCTATAGCAGAGTGATGGGAACAAAAAGGTCCCTGCTCTGCAATAGATGATGGAGCATTCGGAGGTATGCAAAGATGGTGGCGACCCGGCGCTGGCGATGCAGTGGTGACGTCACAGTGCCGCGATTGTACAGCGCTGCCGGCTCCTGGGCGCGCAATCTTGGTACAACCTCCGATATCCACAAACCAAACACCCCGAGGAAAGGGAAGGAGGTTGGAGACGGGGGGGAACGATGGTAGGTGAGTACAATTTATTATTTACCTAGGACTTCATTAAAAGGGTATTGTATAGTTTTCATGGGGGGTGTATTGGTTATAGAGTCTGTATATAGTTATTTATTATAGGGGGCTGTATAAAGTGTTATAGGGGGCCTGTATATAGCTATAGGGAGGCTGTATATATTATTCTATGTGGCTGTGTACAGTTATTATAGGAGGCGGTATGTATGTATTATTATTATATAGGGATTGTATATTATTATAGGGAGGCTACTATAGTTATTATTATGGGGCTGTGTATTTAATATAGGAGGCTGTCATGTATATAGTATTATAGGGGACTGTATATAGATAGGGGACTGTATATAGTTATATAGGAGGCTGTATATAGTTATTATAGGGGGACTATATATAGCTATATAGGAGCTGTATATAATTATTACAGGGGCGTGTAAATAGTTATGGGATGGCTTGTATATAGTTAATGCTGAGGGCTGTATACAGTGATCACTTGGGGGTGTATAAAGTGATTATACTGTGATACATACTGTGATTAATGGGGGGGGCTGTATATATTTATTGCCAGGGGGGCTGTGTATAGGATTACTGTGGGGCTGTATATAGTTATACAGAAGACTGTATTATGTTAGGACAGGGGAGCTGTCTATAGTCATTATAGAGGGCTGTATAGTCATTATAGCGAGGTTCTTGTATAGTGTATATAGGGAGGGCTGATATTAGTTATTATCAGGGGTGTATATAGTTCATATGGGTTGTATATCGTTTTTATAGGGGGTGTATATAGTTATTATAGGGGGTGATATATTGTTTTATATGGGGCTGTATATGGTTATTATAGTATAGAAGCGCTGTATATAGTAATTATTATAGGGGACTGTAATATAGTTTAATTACAGTGCTGTTTAATTATTCGGGGGTGTGTATATTTATTGCTGGGGGTGGTTATATAGTAATGCTTGGGGTTGGTATAGTTAATGCTGGGTTGTATTTAGTGCTTACTGGGGGGTTGTATATAGTGATTACTGAGGGTTATATCCAATGATTACTGGGGGATGTATATAGTCATTACTGGGGGCTGTATAAAGTTATTACAGGGGGGTGTATACAATGGGTTACTGGGGGGCTGTGTATAGTTATTGCTGGGGGGCTGTATTAGTGATAAATGGGGGCTGTATACCAGTGATACGGGGGGCAGTTATATAGTTATCTGTGGGCTGTATAAAGTGATAAAGGGGGCTGTATCACGGATTACTGGGGGCTGTAATAGTTTTGCAGGGGGTGTTGATAGTGATTATGGGGGCGTATGGGTTGCGGGGGAACTGTGTAGTGATTGCTGGGGGCTGTATATAGTTATTGCTGGGGGGGCTGTAATAGTATTGCTTGGATGATGTATATAGTTATTACAGGGGCTGTATATATGGATTACTGGGGTCTGTAGTATATAGTGATTGCGGAGGAGCTGTAATAATATAGTGATTGCTGGGGGCTTGTTATAGATGATTGCTGGGTGGCTGTATATAGTATTGCTTGGGGGGCTGTATATAGTTATACAGGGGGCTGTACATAGTTATTGCTGGGGGGCTGTATATAGTTATTGCTGGGGGAGCTGTTATATGTGACTGCTGGGGGTCTTATATAGTGTATTGCTGGGGGAGCTGTATAGTGATTGCTGTGGCACTGTGATATAGTGATTACTGGGCGCTGTATATAGTTATTAAGGGAGGGCTGTAAATTATGATTGCTGTTCCCTGTCTGGACTACATTCAATGGGGGCCCCACCAGATTTTGCGCCCACCATCCTAATCCGGCCCTGCTGTTGTGCAGCATTCCAAGCTGGAATGATAAGAGCTTGGACTAGCAATTTGTGTAGACTCGAAGTGCGAAAGGGTGGAAAAGCAAGATATGTTCTGAGATGGAGGCGGCCAGGTGTAGTAAGAGCCTAAAGTGAGGTAAAGGAGATGTCAAAGACAACTCCAAGGTAGCGGAATTAGGGACTGGGGAGAGTGTGAAGCCATGAATTGTGTTAGGAAAATATGAGTTCCTTTTTGTAAATGTTATGTTTTAGAAACGGAGAAGAGAAGAAGGAGGATAGGCTGATAAGACGCTGGAATCTGGATAAAGAGAGTGATATCAGGATGAGAAAATATAGATCGTGTTCATCAGATTAGGAGGTGTTTTGAAGCCATTGTACTTCATGAGGTCCTATGTCAGAGGTGTAGATGGAGAGTGTAGATGTCCCAGACAGAACCTTGAGGGACGGAGAGCGGAGCGAGGTAAAGAGGTAGTGTGAGAGTGATAGACACTGAATAATCTGATTGGAAAGGTAAGATGAGATCCAGGAGAGGGCCATGGGTCAGTGAGCAAGATATGTAGTTTCTGCAGCAGAGAGGATGGTCACAGGTCAAAGGCAAAGGGACAGTCAAGAAGGAGGGAGAGCAGAATAATTGTGTTTTTGCCTCGCAGACCGTAGGTCATTAGAGATTTCAGTCAGAGCAGTCTCAGTGGAGTGATTGGGTCGGAAACAAATTGTTTTTGCAAAGATTAAAGTTGAAGGAAGTTAGGTGGATAATTTCAGATGGACATGTTGCTCCATGAGTTTCAAGCAAATAGAAGTAGTGAGTAGGGTAGGGACTAAGAGTCCAGAGAGGCTACAAAAATTATTTTTATGGATGTCTGGGATAGGTGTGGTTTTCTTCTCAAGACCTTTCTATTAGCCAAAGTAGAGATCTCCTTAACCACCAATCCACAACTTCAGTCCATGGTCACTGCAGTGACGTGTCTGCTTGACATGTACCTTACGTCAGCTTCAGAATATGCCAAGGTAGTTCCAGCCCTTGAAGACAGATTACATGGTTGGAAGATTCTATGTTTAGTGACTGTGAAACATGCCCATTTAGAGATGAGCGAGCACTAAAATATGCTGAGTGCAGTTATCAGGGTCGAACCTTCCCGATGCTCGAGTGCTCGTATCGAAAATGCACCCATTGAAGTCAATGGGAGACTCGAGCATTTTTCACTGAAAGAACACTAAGAAGAACATTGCAGATGTTGCTGATGTTTCCTGAAAGAACACATGAAAGAACACAGTGAAGAACACATTGAAGATGTTTTCCGTACATCTGCTAACTTATCCGAAGACAGCGTGCCGAACGGAGTTCTCACAATAGTATGTGAGAAACAATATGTGTGAAGAACACATTGCAGATGTTTCCATACATCTGCAATGTGTTCTTCACACATAATGGGGCACATTTACTTACCCGGTCCCGTCGGATCCAGCGGCGCGTTCTTGCTCTGCAGCGGGTCCGGCCGGGATTTAGAGTAGTTCTCCGCCGTCCACCAGGTGGGCTGCTGCTGCCTGAAAGTCATCTCATCGCGAGCCGGAACACCACTCGGACCAGTGAAGGTAATGCAGTCCCAAGCGACACTTTTCTTTTAAATGCGGCGGTTTTCCGAATATCGGGTTTTCGTTCGGCCACGCCCCCGATTTCCGTCGCGCGAATGCCGGCCGATGCGCCACAATACGATCGCAGTGCGCCACAATCCGGGGCAATTCAGGTACGGATCGGCGCAAATCGGAAATATTCGCGGTAAAACACAGGTCGGGAAAACGCGAATCGGGCCTTTAGAAATGACCCCCAATGTTCTTCACATACTATGTGAAGAACACCGTTCGGCACGCGTGTCTTCGGATAAGTTAGCAGATGTACGGAACATCTGCAATGTGTTCTTCACTGTGTTCTTTCAATGTGTTCTTCACTTAAATGATCCTGTGTTCACTGTTTTCATTGTATTCTTCACTGTTCTTCGCTGTGTTAACTAAATGCTCGATCTCGAGCCAGCGAGATACTCGTCCGAGCAACGAGCTGTTTCGAGTAGCCTAATACTCGAACGAGCATCAAGCTCGGACGAGTATACTAGCTCATCTCTACCCATATTACATTACATTACAGATGTGGGAAGTAAATACAATCACTTTATCCCACACAAATGGTTTAAAGTCATAAATATGTACATTATGTAGGTACGGAAATAGCATGTAATAAACATATTGCTTCATTGTGTTCTGCACTGCACAGATGTGCTCTCGGTCAGGGTAACATTGTCTTTTTGCGCTTCTATTTCTGCCAGAGACACAAAGTTGTTCATTTTATATGGAAGTAAAGGAGGAAGCTCTTAAGCTCACATAAATATGACTTTTCTCAAATTTCCCTATTAAGAGCCCATTATATCGTAATGGTATGTACACCAGGCATCAATGGTGTATGTCTGTAGAATTTGGATGGAATTTTGCAAAGTATGAAGTTTACAGTAAATCTGATCTGAAGTAACTAATCCGTGTGGATGTGAAGTCAGTTACTTGTAGTGCAAAGAACAATTCGATGATTAATTGTTTTGTCACATGTCACTTTCGGTTAACAGAGCGCTAAAGAAGAAAACGTAAGTCGGAATTGTACAAAGAGTGTTGTTACATTTTTTCATACAAAAAAATACAAGTAAGTTGCAAAAAAATAAAACAAAGACTGAATTTCTCATTTCTAGCTAAAGTTAAAGGACGAGGGGATGTATCAGGGCTTGTGGACGGTTTTATGGTGTACAAGCCCTGAAATAGGTGCAATTCCTGACTTATGGCTGTTCTACACCAGGTTGGACGAGACATAGAGCTGCTTGGCTGCACACCAAGTCCCCCCCCCCCCCATTGATTCCACAATTTTTTTAATTAAAAATGTAAAATTAAATAAAATTTTTGAAAACAGCTTAAAGAGTAACCGTCATTTCAGATTATTTTTGATATTGTGTGGAGGGGCAATGCTATGAGCATTATTCTTATATACTTCATTAAGAAATGCTGCATTGTTTGTAAAGAAGAAGGCTACCATGTGCCTCTCTCTTCTCTCCTGTTTGTTACACAGCTGTGAGTGTTAACCTTTTCTGCTCTCTTCCTGGCTGTAGTATGCTTCCAGTGGTTGGGCTTTGGTTTGGATGCATTTCAAATAACAACATGTGACTTGTCTGTGCTGCGGACTCCTCAGCTCTCAGCCTTTACCTTTGTGCTCCTGTACAGCTCTGGGCTTCTGTAACCTGTCTTTATTAAAAATGAGGTCCCTGGTGACAGGTTCCCTTTAAGTTGGGGGCTGCCTATACTCAGCTACTTCCATTAGTGCCTTAAACAGTGAATGGAGCAACATACAGGTCCTACAGATAGCTCCATTTATTTGGGATACCTTCTCCTGGACTTCCAAGCCCTTTAACTTCACCTCAAGCTTTAATATAAGCTGAGATTTTGGATAGATTTTTTTATTTTTATGTTCTACTTAATTTTCAACCATAGAAAATCTCTTCAAATCCGTTAAGGAGTGTTCCAGGATTTATTTCTTGATCGCCTTAGGAAGCACTTTCCTCTAATAAGACATAGTACAACATTTCTTATACAGGCGGTCCCCTATTTAAGAACACCCGACTTACAGACGACCCCTAGTTACAGACGGCCCTCTGGATGTTGGTAATTTACTGTACTTCAGCCTTAGGCTACAATAAACAGCTATAATAGTTATCAAATATGTCTGCAATGAAGCTTTATTGTTAATTCTGGTTCTTATGACAATCCAACATTTTCAAAATCCAATTATCACAGAGACCCAAAAAAATTTGGCTGGGGTTACAATTATAAAATATACAGTTCCAACTTCCATACAAATTCAACTTAAGAACAAACCTACAGAACTTATCTTGGATGTAACCCGGGGACTTTCTGTATTCACTTGTACTATTGATTTAGCCAAATTTGATGAATCCATCACCCTGTTCTCCTGGGTCCCTCATTCTCGTGATTGGTGAGGATCCCAGATGTCTACAGTTTATAACTTATCCTGTGAATTTCCATTGGTTAATCATTCAATTTACTAAATCAAATGCTATAAATGTAAATCTAGTGACCATATTAGAATCAGCGCACAAATATACTCACCTGAGGGTCTGTGATATTTCAGCGCAAACTACAACCATCACATCTGTTACCACTGAGAAATGTTCCAGCATAATGCTACAAATCTGGGGGGGGGGGGGGGGGATGACACAATGATGAATGGGTTATTGAACGGCTGAGTAACTTTGGTAAATATCGATTCCGTGTAAATATTTATTTTTGGAGCAACCCAAGTTATACATTTCCGAGGATACTTCTACTTTGGAGCACATGTGTCCGCCGGGGTGATGGATCTTTGATATTCTTTAAGTACTTGTAAAACATAATAGTTGTTATACTGATATAGAGTGTAGTAAATATAGAGAGGTTATAGGGGCGACTCTGTACGAGGTGTAAAGGGCTGAGCTAATTGTAATTTTTTTAAAATGTTAAACTAGTAAATTATATTAACTCCCTAATGACTAAGGAAATGCTCATTTTGCTATTTAAGAGCATGTCATCAGTCCCTTAGTGAAGTTCACACAATAAAGATGATTTTTAACCCCTTACTTTGCAATTGTTTTTACTTTTATTGCTCTTTTAGCTCCTATCACTCAGTGATGGTCAGTGTAGGATTCCAGAGTGTGGGCGGGGAATCTCTAAGCAGATACTTCATGATTCCTCTGTGCTATGAGATGTTGTGTGCTGACAATGTGCTTAGATTATCAGGGTACAGGGTTTATATATACTTTCATTTAGCTTCTGAAGATATCAGACACAATGACACACTCAGCTATGCTGCCCACCTAATTAATAAAGCACACCTAATTAATAAAGCTCTGTCTGTAGTGCTCCTGCCCCTTCTCCGCAGTACAAAAGAAGCTATTCATGCCAGAGGAATCTTCCGACCATAGTCAGGAGTTTATGGTCGTATCCAACAACCAAAATGTAAACACCAGGACTGATAGAAACAGGTTGGATTCTATCTGTGAAATGTTGTATTTCTATTAATAACATTAAATTAGAGAATGTGTTATTTTTTTATCCTGAGTATATTTAAGAATTTGTCTTTGTGGGAATACACCATTAAATAGCAGCTCCGCATGCAACCCCCATCATATTTGTTGACAACTTAATATGACAGCTGAGGGATTCTTCCAAGACTGTCCAGTTGTAGTTGTATTGTAGCTTATTCTATGACCAATCAGATTTCGTAGGGCTCAAACACCCCAAAAATTGTCTGATAAACTGTAAAACTAAATTCATTCCTCTTTCCCTTGAAGATTAAACGTCATCACAAAAAAAAATTCCCAATGTGTGAAGAGGCTGTTTTTTACCAATTAGTATCAATTAAAACCTCAGAGGATCCTGTAAAAACTACACCTACCGTAGCTCCACACACTGAAGTATAACAATGTTACCTGTGTCATTTTTCTAAAGATTTTACATATTTTAATAAACAAAAATAAAGACTATGTAAATTTAGTATCTCTGTGATTGTACTGATCGAAGATTAAATGGGATATATTATATGGACTAGAAAGGGAAAGCTTGCAAACATAAACCCCCGAAGAAATTTCATCACACCATTTTTTGTTTTTGTCAATTGTGCTTTAGGAATTTTTTATGCTACTTAGTACACTACATGGAAAATTAAATAGTATCACTAGGAAGTACGATCTATCCTGCAGAAAACAAGACCTCATACATCTCTGTAAACCGAAAAACAAAAATTTGGAAAAACAGAAAAGGGCATTAGGGTAAGGACTTAAAAAAGTCACCCACTAGAGCAAATCTTATTTGTTAGAGTCATATAAATGATGCAAAATGATCTATTAATTTGGATCTTTCGGAGAACCTCTTAGTATATGTTCATTAAATGTACAGTGCCACCATAGGAGAAATAAGGTATTACACCACACCAATTTGATGTGTCTATGTATCTCTAGCTATGGTGGGTCTTGTAGAGCTTCTCATAGGATATATTTGGCTTATAACTTAGGTATCTCTAGTTAGGACCTCTCTCCTATGTCAATAGGATAATATCGCTGTCACACTGCAAATATTCTTCAGTAATGGAAATTGACAAAGAGTTGTTGACATGGCCTAACTTCGCAACTTAGGGGACTTATAGGTGTCCAAGGCGGCTAGCCTAAACTGTATTCGGAAGGCGGTTTTAACATTATGAATTACCAGTATCTCGCATTAAAGGAGTTGTTCCGTGATAACATGTTAGGCCCTATCTGAACTTGCTAATCAATGGGGGTCTCAGTGATGGGAACCCTGCGGTTCACAAGAACAGGGGTCTGTTGTAGTCTTCTTCCACCCAAGATGACTGGAACAGCCAACAGGGAATCCTATCCTATGGATAGAGCCTAACTTGCTGCCACTTGACAACCCCTTTAAGTATCATAGTACAACAAAATCTCAAATATACATGATAAATACCCCAAAGACACGCAGTTTGTCTAAGGCTACATTCACACTGCCGTTGCCCGCCGTACCGTAGCTCGGTGGGCAACGGCAGTGCACGGGGAGAGGAGGAGGAGGTGAGTGCAGCTCACCCCCGCCCCTCTCCATAGGAACATATGGCACACCGCGCCGTATTACGGAGAAAGATAGGACATGTCCTATCTTTTTCCGGGGTACGGAGCGGTACGGTGCCGCACGTGTGCTGCACCGTACAGCTCCCGTTGGGCGCCGTGCGCCCATTGCCGTCTATGAGGGACGTATATCGGCCGTATGTACGTCGGCCATATATACGTCCCCCTTGTGGCAGTGTGAATGCAGCCTAAGGGGATGAATATGTAATGTAAAGCATATCCTATATCAGAGGAATATTATGACAAACACCTTCTACTGGAACCAGTTGGACCCATTTGACGTTATCGTTGAGGCCGTGAGTCATTCCAGATCATTTTCCTTTTAATTAATCAGACCTTCACAACCCTTTGTTCAATAAGAGAAAGCTGCATGTGTTTTGCACCAAAAACTTGTGATAAAATTCCCAGTAATTCCAAAAATTAGAAACTTGGATATCAGTCGATCTCAAAATATCTGAATGGAATCCAAGTGATAATGTAAAACCGTCAGATGAGAGAATCTATTAAAATCCAAGACATTGAAAAGTCAAATTGCAGTCCAGTTATTTAAAACAGCTGCTCCGAAAAAAGTCTTGTGCATAGCTATATAATTAATCTAAGCTTTGGGACATACTAGATGACTGCGGCTTGGCTGCTGGCCAGACTTATGCCACTACTCAAGAATGGCTTCTAACTGAGCTAAACTATAGATGACTCTCGTCCACCTATACCTTAGTCTAACTATACTGAACTCTATCCTACCTGCCATACATTAATAATATGTACAAAATTGTGATACAATGCTCCTCGAAGAAGAAACAATTTATTTTTTTTGCTACCGATGACATAGGATGATACAAAATGTAATAAATTTTTTTACTATGCACATTTTTTTACTTTATGGAATTTTTAGTTTTTATCGGCCTTAAATTCATGTTTCCTGTAAACAAGTGCCAGCTTTTCTGTATAGATTGGAACAGAAAAGCAGAGCCATCACATTATCATCAGATGACAGTGGATTTGTCCTCCCATGTTTGAAAAACCTCTGGCAACCGCATGACTTATTAGGTACCCTGTGTTGTCGTGCGGAGGAAGGGGTACTATGTTGCAGTGCCAGGAGTCATTTCAACTATATCCTCATATGGTATTAGGTTGCAATACCAGCTCCAGTACTAATTTTACCTACAGGCAGTCCCCGGGTACAAGATAGGTTCCATAGGTTTGTTCTTAGGTTGAATTTGTATGTAAGTTGAAACTGTATACTTTATAATTATAGATCCAAACAGAAAAAAATTTTGGCCCAGTGACAATTGGAGTTTCAAAAATTTTTTACTTTAATTGGACTAAGGATTATCAATAAATCTTCATTACAGACACCTTACAGTTGATAATTGCAGTCTGGGACTATAGTAACATCCAGAGACTTCACCAGAGGTCACAGGGGGCAGAGGGGTCCGTCTTTAACTAGGAGACGTCTGTAAGTCGGGTGTCCTTAAGTAGGGGACCGCCTGTATATGGTCAGGACAGAGCTAGGAAAAGGATGCTACTGGGGATTGGGCCAGTCAGGGATAATTAATAATTGCCCCTTTCAGGGCAGTCTGAAGAACTGCATGTGTATACTTAAAGGGGCTTTCTCACCAAACAAGTTAGGACTTATCCACAGGATAGTGCCTAAATTGTTGATCGGTGAGACCCCCACAGATGATAGGGTCCCAGGTACCTCTGTCGGACCCTTCATCACTCCCCAAGATGAGTGGAGCAGACAAACAGCAATTTCCGTCAGCTCTATAGAGATAAATGAAGCAGAACGGACATGTGCGGCTGTCTCCTCCATTCATCTCGACCCCATTGGACCCTGTATTCTTGTGATCTGTGGGATTCTGATCACTGATACCCCACCGATCAGCAAGTTAGGCCCTATGCTGTGGATAAGGCCTAACATGTTTGGTGGGAAAACTCCTCCAAATGTGAATATGATACATGGTCAGTGACAGTACTCTTTTCATCTATATCCTAATAATATCCTAATATCCTAATAGCAGTGACAGTACCAGCATTTCTACACTCCTACAGTCCAATAGAGCAGTGACTGGAGCTGCTTTTTTAACTGAAATATTTTTAACTCAAATCAAAATATACTCAAGAATCAAATTCTCACTTTCTTAAAGGGGTTTCCCACGAATGGAAGTTAGGCCTCATCCACAGGATAGGGCCTAACTTGTTGATCAGTGGGGGTTTCAGTGCTGAGACCCCCACAGATCATGAAAAACGCTCGTCGATCTCCGTCAGCTCCATAGAGATTAATCAAGCAGAACGTTCATGCGCGGCCGTCTGCTCCATTAGTCTGAAGGAGCAATGGGGGTTCTGATGTTTTCGGGATCTGTGGGGGTCTCAGCACTGTGGATAGGGCCTAACATTTGTTTGTGGGAAAACCCCTTTAACTTTGTTAAAGTAATTTTAACTGCAAGGTCAGTTAGTAACTTTAGCCTTGATATATCTTCTTCATAGTCCTTCATGGTTGGTTCCCCGGGTGCCACTGCTGCGTTGGCGACTTCCTCCTCTTTGGCCTCCTCCTAAATGTCAGACGGGAACTGAGGGCAATGCAATCTCTCATGTTTCTATCAAACCATGGTTTGAAATAAATAATTGGTTATATGTAGGCACAAATAACTCGTACAATGAAATGCAATGCAAAATAAACAATTTTTTTAACAAATCTTACCAATGTAAACGCAATTTTATAGTTGATGTAGGAGATGGAAAGCATGTCAGCACAAGCTAAACAACAGATGGGGAAACTTCTAAATATATGGCACTTGTGTATGTTTTACCTTTACGGCTCAGTCACCTTTCATATGTTCTCAATTCATAACATATTGATGGTGCAGAGTAGGGGCCATATTCTGATAACGCCATTTTGGGAAAAAAAATGTTTTCAATTAAAATTTTTGCTTACACTTCAAAGAAATAAGTTTTAGCCAGATTGACCCATATTGGCAATGTGACATAACTCTCAGCATGGAGGTAGCACCATAGCTGTATATTTTGTGTGGTGGCTATAAATATTACAATAGGTCTCTCCCATTGACAAACAAGAGTGCTACTGCTCTTTTCATCATTTGATTGGTTGGAGAATGTGGCAGAAGTTGGAAACCTCTAACTTTTCATATGGAATAAGTCATGAAAAGGGGTGCATCATCCATGAGGCAAGTTGAACCTCTTTCCTCAGTCAGCACGATGGGGGCAGCATTAGGGTCACAGTCACCGGCCTTAAAGCAGGACCTGACACCTAAAAATAGTATCTCTTTACACCAGATGTCACCTTGGGTATAAGACATTGCATGAAGAACCCAATTACTAAACAACTAACCTGATATACTACTTTTGGATGGGATGGAAGAGGTGCCATTCTAGAGCTCGCCTCAGGTAATAGAGAGTTTAGATGTATCCCTGGTCATGAATATTAAAGGACTTTTCTAGGGGTTCTGAAAAAACCTGGGGAAGGGACAGGAACCCTTTTTGGCAATGAGCCTCTATTTTACAACTTCCTGTGATCAGATGAAGTGACATTCTGTTGTATGAGGAGGCCACTCATTGGCTGAAGCATGACCCCCCAGTATTCTGGGTCAGATGCAGGGCTGATGTATTGAACCTGCACAGAAACTTGATGTTGATGAGGGGTAAGTACTGAACATGCCCCCTTTTGAGTTTCCAGAATTCCTGGAAAATCCCATTAAACTCCATCAAGTCCTTGTATGGCAGTGATGGCGAACATTTTAGAGACTGAGTGCCCAAACTACAATCGAAAGCCACATATTTTTTTACAAAGTGCAAAATGCCAATTTAAAGTAACATATTGCTCCCTGCTGTGTCACAGATTCGAACATATTGGCGTCCTGAAGACACCAATACAGTAGAAAGATGGAGAAATTCGGATTATTATTGTAGCTTCCCTCTAAGGTCCCCTTAACAGGATGAATCGCAGGCCCCGAGAAGGGGCTTCAATGATAATACAGCTCTGTCCAATCCTCCCTGGCAAGTTCAGGGCTACCTGTGACTGCAGGAGTCCTGAATGATGACCTTTGTGCTGGTTGATGGCCTGGGTGCCCACAGAGAGGGCTCCAAGTGCCACCTAGGTTCGCCACCACTGTTGTAGGGCATTTGGAGGTCAGATGTGGAGAAACAAGATCTCATACAGTTAAAACGATACATAAAGAAATTAACAAATAGTGGATCTACATATATTATATTAAAAATGGTATTCAAGGTTGAAGGTGTAAAAAGATAAGAAAAAACATCATTATTACTAAACCACCAAACCATAGCAAAAACGCACTGACTTTAACTCTGTGCTATATCCCACACAGTTCTGTCCAATAAGTAATACACCCATAGTTCCACCTCATTGAAGTTTGTGGCTGATATTTCTTCCAGCTTTTGACTCACACATGAAGCTAATTAAGCCTATTAGTATAAGAGACTCAGCCCGTGGACTGTAGCCAAGGTAATATTTTATAATTAAGACCCCTACAGAGTCATTTATAACAATAAAGTGTCTTCTTCTCTCTCTATTATCTTGCTAAGGATGGCAAGTTATTTCAGGTCCTAGATTCCCAGAAGGATCTACATCAATATTATTGGATAAGAGACATTCAATCATCGACTAACCTTCATTAAGTGTATTATAAACATGTAGTCATCTTGTCTCTGTGATATCATTGTGCTCTAAACCTGTCTGTGATTAGAAGGTTAGAGGTATATTCTGATATCTCCCGAATTCCTAGAGGTTTAGAAGCCAGAAATCCCAACTTGGGATCTGGCATGGCAAGGTGTTGGATAAATCACCTTATAAAGGCTCAAAGAAAAGGTTGAATGACATCTCAAACCCACATAAAACCCAATGGAATCTTATAATATATCGTTAGGACATGAAATATGCGAATAATAAAAATGTTTGAATTTTTCATGTTGAAATTAAGATCTTCTCAATCTGCTACTGGTTTTAATGTATTCCATTCATCCAGGTTTACGTTGGCATGAAGGTCATAGGATAGCATTTCTTAAAATCCATATACCATACTATACTATGTGGGGTACGATATACCACTTGTGCAATTAGGCAACATATATACATACTAGATGGTATCAAAAGTCCCAAGAGCTTCTCAAACAAGAGGTTCACAGTTGACCATATCAAAAAATTTTGAAATGTTCTCCAATGTTGCTGGCACTGAGTAAGTGAGGGTAAGTGAGTGTGTCTGATTATTGCTTTGGCAAACTCATGCTAGATTGGAGTATGAGTATGGAGTATGATATTTATTCCTTTGGGGGAACCCATCAAAAGAAAAATCTAATAAATTGTCATGTCTAATTGTCTAAAAAATTGTCATGAGATCGATTAAGGAGAATAGAAAAAAAAAAATTTTAAATGCTACAAATAAAGTTTTATCTTGAAGAATGTGCCTTGCTCTTTGGATACTCTATTATAACCAACCATGCTTAGCTAAGTACCCAAGGATCTTGTCGGGATTTGTATAATTTGGGGCCCTTATTTTTCCCATGACTCTGCACTTCTTCTTTATAAAGTTAGATGATTAGAATGTTTGCAGTGTCGGACAATGAAAGGCTCCCAAGTGGGCCCAGGCTCTAATGCATTTTTGGACCCCAGAGGTACAGTAGAAGGAAATTTGAAGGGTCTATAGAGAGATGATTAAGGGTGGCCCCCAGGAATAATCTGGTGAGCCCAAGAAACTCCTGTCTGATGTTGATTTTTTTTTTACAAATCATAGCAGTTATAAGCTGACAAATTTTTGTTGCGACTAATAATAATTGATCTAAATTAGCATTTGGTGGACCCACTCAGGTTTGGGGTCAGCCAAACCTGAAAGTTCTAAACCCAAACACTCATCCACAATGGGAAATCTTTCCGGCATTTTCCACAGGATCATCATTTCCTGTGATGTCCTCAGGGAGGGAAGATCCTAGAGTAAAAGGTGGTGTCTAACCGCCGGCAGCTTTACCGGCAGCATTTAAAAAGTTAACACAAGTGATCAGTACAAGCACCAATAGCCAATTACCAACCAACCAATTACCAGCAGGAGGTGTGAGGGGGTTGAGTCGAACTCAGACTTCTGGCAATGTTTGACACAGACTGGAAAAGGTGTTTTGAGTCTGCTTATCACTAGTCAACATCTCTAGGTGAACTTATATGTATGAACTTATATGTATTTTCATACAGTGACAGTATGAAATAAGAGTAGGTATTACTGTACACGTTGATCAATTAGATAAATGGCCAATCATGCAGTACATGGATAAACCATGTCTTTCAAACATATTTTCCTAGGAAAATGGCTTTCAATGGCTTTACACAGTAGAATTAGATGTGCACCAGCCATGAGGCGAGTTGAGTGTTGCCTCAGGCAGCAACATCTTCAGCACAATGGGGGGCGGCATCAAGAGAAGCCACCTGCTACAAAGCAGGATCTGATTCATAAAAATAGTCTCTCTTCACACCTGATGTCAGCATGGGTGTGAGGAATCCACTTATCCAAAAAATAACCTGATATATTACTACTATTACTACAGAGGGGGTGCCATTTTTTAGCTTGCCTCAGGCAACAGAGAGTATAGAACCGGCCCTCTAATTGCCATTTTGCTACAATAGGAAATAAACAAGGGTTATGCTTTATATTATTCCAAATGTTTAGCATTGGAATATTAATATTAAAACATCATAATGTTCCTAGAGTTGATTAAAGGTGATGATCCATTTGGGCAAACCAGGCAAAGGATGTTCTACTGAAATAAGAAACTAGTTTCCTGACATGTAAACACTCAACCTTGTAGAATGATGATCTATGACTTTGTGTTGCAATGTGCCCTTAAATCTTCAAAACTGTACCCAAATAGAGAGACAAACGGCTATAAACAGTCATTAGGCACCGGCTGACATGTGCTTATTGTTGTAAAGAGCTCTTGACATACATTTTACTATACAAAACACTCCGCTCCTCACATGTGACGTTTGCAACATACATATATCAAAATGTTTAGAGAAAGTATATTTTCTAAAATATCTCAATTATGGCAATGTGTTATAGCAATGGGACGTTAAAATGGAACATGTGTCTATTGTAAATCACAGTTGTGACCACATGTTTAACAAGAGGAAATGTGTGTAGCTTTTGTATAGTTAGAGGATACTAAGTACATTTTTAACTACTTAAGTCCCTCATTTTTGTATTTTTGGATCGATGTAAGATCTGTGCCCATTTGGGGTTCAGCAACATCCGCTGTCTGTAAGGTACGGCTGAGGATGCACTAATGAGGGTGATTGCGTTACCTTCTGTCTTTACTAGTCTGGGCACTGCTTTACAACTTTTATGGCTGTCGTGATTGACTTCCACCACACCCATCTGTCTACTGAAAATTTTGCTATGGGTTTCCAACAATTAAGTAAGGCTACTTTCACATGAACGTGTGCTACACCCGGGTCTAGGACCCAGATTTCCCATACGCTCCGCTGGAGAGGCGGTGCAATGGGCCAGCAACATCAGGCCCATCATATCTATTATAGTCTCCGAGGGAGAACTGGTGGAGACAATAACAGTAAACTCAGCCAGTTCTGACCTGGTCTACAAGTCGGAACTGGCGGAATTCATGCCAATATCAACTAAGGGGTAAGAGTCTCTTAGAGGATACAGGTGCCAGAGAGCCAGCAGCAGGGGAGATTTCAAAACTGCTGTTTGACTGGTTGACTGCTGGAGATTCTAGATAAGTGATCAGCTCCCTCCACCAACCTTTAATAGGTGTTGCTCCAAAAAATTCTGTAAAGTGCATATTTCTTCTCTGCAATCATTATTGCCAATAAATCATTTCTATTAGTTTCAGCACCTAATATGCTAATTAGTATACCTACTGTCCGGTGGGTGGTCTATCTTGGTGTGAGACAGCCCACCTGACAATCAAGAGCCTAACTACCATATTGGATGCTGAAACCAAAAACAGAAATTGCTCAGGAATGGTGAAAGCTTTAGAAAAAATCTGAGTATTCCCAAATTAGTGGAATGATACCAAATTAAAGGGGTAGGTCACTAATTTACATAAATTGCCTATTTACCTTTACTTCCTTAAAAATAATCCCTGAATATTTATCAAGTGATTCAGCAGTCCTGCTACCTACTTTAGTGTGTTCTGAAAACTCTCTGTGGATCTTTATTTACATGTCTGCTGAATAGGAGGGGCTGCCGAAGGAGATTATGACTCATCCTGCTCCGTCCCCCTCCCTTCTCGCTGTGTCTATTAGTGAGATGGACTGTGAGAGAGAGAGACACACACACAAAGGGTGACACAATTAGGACGGGCTGGAGCAGTAAGGAGAAGGAAGTCGTGTATATATGCAGAGGGCAGCATGGTGAGAACAGGGGAAAGCTGAAGCTTTCACAGGAGGCAAAGACACAGGAACATCTACATGCAGAGACCTGTCTGATGGGAGAGATTTATTTAAAATTGGCTATCCCCTTTAAGTAAGCAAAAAGGTGGAACAAAAGGTCCTCTTTAAAAAAAAGTATATGTGTATTATACCTTTCGACAGTCTTAAAGTACATTTTCACTTAGGAACGTTTTCCAAAACATTGTATCTGGATAAATGCAATGAATATTAGGTGTTATCAAAGTGATATTGACCCCTTTTTGGCTGAAAGAAGTCAAGTTTCTAGACACAACACAGAGGATTGAGCAGATGTGAGGAGGTTATTGTATATTATACACGCAGCCTAATGTTCTGTTTTCATACAAAACTCTAGAATTTATAGCTTCTGTTGCCAAAACCTGTGCTAGATGTCCTTCACAAATTAAAGAAGATGCTTTGAGCTTCTCTGTGGGGATATCACACACCCAAGTCTGGCGGGGAGCGCTATCGATTAGAATATCAATCACAGCCAACACAAGATGGAAAGTCACACATTTATTCACTGAGCCAGTAAAGGGGAAACCTCTGAAACTTCTCCATCTTCTCATCTACAATGGGCTTTAAACGACTCAATTTTACCCAATCTAGCTAAAGTACAAGCAATGATTTGGACAGTATGCACAATAAACTTCACATCATGACAAAAAATATGGCACCAATGAATAAATAAAATTTATGGATCAGAAATTAATATCTGTCTATGTGGTGATTAAAAGGTTGGTTTTGGCTCTACAAGAACGTATGGTCATGGGAAGTTGAGGTCATAGGGAACAAGATCAACCTTCAGGATAGAAACTAACAACCTAACAGTATGTTTTGAAGTGTGGAAGGAAACCAGAGGACCCAGAGGAAACCCACCCAAACACAGAAAGAACATGCAAACTCTTTGCAGATGTTTACCTGGATGGGACCCAGGACCCCAGCGCTGCAAGGCTGTAGTGCCTACCAATGAACCACCATGCTACCCTCCATTGAGCCACCATGCTGCCATACGTATTACGTTCGTGTGCATGAGCCCTTAAAGAGATTCTCTGATTATAGAATATATTTTACTTTGGACAGTTCCCAGTAGATAAGTTGAATCACTGTTGAGGTAATTGTCAAATAGGCGCAATTCCTGCCACCTCCACATTAAGGGGAGGCCAGCCGGCGGCGTTCCTGCCCCGCACCAGTGTATTGATACAGCCCCATTCAGGTAACAGTGCTTCTAACTAACATACAGACCACTTGTAAAACTGGTAGCCAGGGATTCCCAAAAGTTTGACGATGCCCTATAAGAATCTTCCCCCTCTCACTACCAGCATCAGAGAGAAAGTACATGTTCTCTATCTGATTCAAGCATGTCTCGACTGAAATCTGATCCCAGGTCTCTTTTTTATGTCCCCAATGTTATAGTATGAAATACAGTTTCTTCTTTAACTTGACCCACAAGTGTTAGATTGGGTTGAGGTCTGATGACAGTGGAGTCCAGCAACTCTACCTAACATTGAACTGTTTCTTAGCCAAATGTTTTCTTCTGGTGGTTGTCCTCCTGGAACATTGGGGCTTATTTGCTAAGGGTCCTCCGATGCATTTTCGCTGGTTTTTCCGACGTTTTCAGGATTTGTGCCGCTGGGATATTTAACTGGGGATTGAGTCACACGCGATGGGATTGTTTCGCGGCTGCGCTTTCATGCGACAGAAATCAGGGGGGGGTGTCAGACGATCCGACTGATTCGGACTGAGCCCGGGATTTAACTTTCAAATTGTGCCGCAAGATCAGCAATCACATGCACCGGGGAAGAAGAAGGTGAACTCAGGCGGACCGGAGCGGGGAAGCGTCACATGCAGGATATCGGGCGCACGATCTTAGTCAATCGCGGCACAGTGCGCGATCATCGGGCCATTGTGGCACATTTACTTACCCGATCCTGTGGAGTTCAGTAAAGTGCATTATACTGCCCGATATCCTGCATGTGTCGCTGCCCCGCTCAGGTCAGACGGAGTTTAGCTTCTTCTTCCCGGTGTATGTAAGTGCTTACGACACATTTTAAAGTCAAATCCCGAGCTCAGTAAAAACAGTCATATCTCCCGACGCCCAATGATTTCTGAAATCCATAATCACCTGTCCCAGCGGCGCAAATCCCAAAAACGTAGGAAAAAATGACAAAAGTGCGGCCGCGGACCCTTAGGAAATAAGCCCCATTATGTCTGTTTATACCCATAGTACTTGACTGTGCGAAGTAACTCCTCTTGTAGGACCACACAAGGTGAGTAGGAATAGCAGTTGGGTTATTGTATGTTGGGGACAATCCTAAATAGATTGGTTTTCACATTTGAAGGTTCGGAAGGTGAGGGACAGTCTGACACATTTTGGTAGAGTGTTTCAGAGAATGACGGATGCACGGGAGAAGTCCTGAAGAAGGTTGTGTCAAGAGCAGATAGAAATAAAGTTATTGCATTGTCATCTGTTACAAAGCATAACATCCATCTCCACTACTGTAACACTAGAACCGGTAGACACTAGAACCGGTAACACTAGAACTGGTAGACACTAGAACCGGTAACACTAGAACCGTTAGACACTAGAACCGGTAACACTAGAACCGGTAGACAACATGATGAACCTGGACATTCTTCTCTTGGTTTTGGGATGAATGGACCTTATTTTTTATTTTTCACGCTCTCATGGCTCTTACATAATGCAGTTTGTAAATTTTCTTGGTTGAGAAACCGCTATCGATCAAAAATCTTCTTCATGGCTGCTTCTTGATTCAAACCAGTGACCTTTCACTTGAGAAACAACCATATAAAACACTGAGTTATTAGAAAATGTGAGAACAGATTGTACTTTGCAGCAAAAATAGTAATATATTCTAGGTCGTAACAAGTCAAATTTAAGTATGAGATAACCAAGATGGTAGACTCACGATCAAAGATGTAGTGGATGGTGACATGTGAAGCCCAAAGTCAAAAGTTAAAAACATTGTGGGAGATTCATTATGGCTTCTCCGCATGTCCCTACAGCCCCCATGCCATTATGGGGCATAGAGTAGCCAGGGAAGTGGTGGAGACTAGAGCATAACACTCTGCCAGTTCAAACCTGGTCTACAGGTTGGAACTGGTGGAGTTTGTACCCATATTCACTAAGAACCTGGAGAATAAATACTGGCACAGGACCTCTGATGGGGTGATTTTAAGGCCCGCTTTCTAAATGCAAGACTTAACAAATTCACCCTAGTAGGTGGAGAAACCACATGAATCTCCCCGTTTCCAACTAATTTTGGGTTTCTTCCACCCGCATTTCACTATGGGCATGTTGGGGCGCAGAGGATGCAGGGAGCGGGATGGGGCAGGTGGAGAAATCTCAACAACCAGCACACCAAATTGACTCCGCCGGAGACAAGAGGCCGGAGCCTCTTAGTGAATATCGCCGCGCAGTACCGGAGACTAAACGTCAGTCTTAATGAATTCTCCCAATTGTTAGCCTTTTGCTTCTCACCGCACTGTATTCATTGTTTTCTTAAGCACATGGATACTGTTGAATGAAAACTTGGGGAACTGGCTCACAGATGGTCAAAGTGTGCATCCGCTATGAGGCCTAGTGCCTTATGTGAGGGTTGCATTTAACTACACCGCGTCAGCCATGTTCTTTTCTTATCATGTTGCAAAGGACCTTTTGGGCCAATGCGCGGTTGGAATTGCCATTTTCCTATGTTTATTTTTTCTAAAAAAGCTTTAGCTTTCATAAAACATTTCAGACTTTTACACGTGACATGGCGTTGATGAAGTCATGAATCCGGAGTGAGTTCTTTGCAGTCCCTTGACAGCACATTACTTCCAACATGAAACCATTACATACATCACAGTTCAACTGAGATCTCAGCTTATTCGCAAGTTACAATAGATCAACGATAGAGCATGAACCATTGAGGTAATTCGGAGGACCAACTTTCGGGGGGGTGTCGTTCTCCTTGAATTCATCGTTGAATGTTCCATTTCAACAATCTCAGGAACATATTTCTTTGTACTTGTAAAGGGAAGGAAAAAGTAGTTTATGTCTCCTCAGTCATATCTGCTTAGTGTCCAGATTCCGAGACCAGGTTGTGTCAGTGATCTCTTTGCTTCATTGTTTAGCTGTGGACCACACACACTGGCTGCGTTTAGATACAGCCGGCTATGGAGGCCTGTGGGACACAAACTTCACAATTGTAGGGGACGTTGATTGATCTTTACCTAGAAAGGGGCTAGTAATATGTCAGTCCCCATTAATGATATTGAAAGCTTAGAGGAAGTTTGCTTTTTCCAGCATTTTAGCATTGTTGAGAATGTATTACGTTCCGGCGGGCAATACCTTACGGTGCGAGCAGATAGGGTTATGCTTCTCCTTAGATTTAAATCACATGTTTGTGGTGAGCGCTGTTTATGTATGGAGGGGAGAGGAGATGAGTTTCTTGTTTTGTGCTTGTAATTTGACAAAATACAGGTAACGGAATGATTTACATCTACTGTGGAAAGCTTTATGTCATGTAAAGAGAGTCAATCAGGTTCAAAATGTCTCCCAAGCCAATAGTATTTTCATGTAGGAACCTGTAAGAAGAGCACAAATGTATTTCTTAACAATAAATTGAAAAGCAAGAAAAGAAGCGGCACTTGCTTTTAATGGAAATCGTCTTAAAAATCATGGTGCCAAAACCATAGGGGATCGGAGTGTGGGGGGGGTGTTCCGAGTCACAGGAGCGACAGCTGTTTCGCACCAATTGGCGCTTTCTCAAGCTCCAGAGAATTAATGATATGCAAATTAGTCGGCAGGTGCACTGGGGGTGGGACAGATTTTGCTGATTTGCTGACAAATAGTAGTGAAATAGCGATTCTAATGAAAACATGATGAACTTGGTAGATATGATGTTATTATATGATGTTGGTAGATATAGGCAGATTTATACATCCATAAATTGATTATTACTTCTAAATTTCTTTGTTACCACAAAATCATGGGGGGATTATCTCATACAACCGTGCTAGTACAAGGCCACGCCCCCACCCCATCCCACCGGAAGCAATAATGGGACTAGGCCTCTGGATGTATCTCGTGGGGGGTATGACCTGGGGTAGTTTTGCACAAAACTTGTTTGCAGCTTTTTAAAAAGGAACGCCCTGTAACCACCCACTCTGCCAGTGACTAGGCCCCTCCTCCAGTGGCTAGGCCCCTCCTTACTCTCTCCACACCCACCTGTCGTAGATGCATTATAATTGCAAATTCTTGCAGTGTGTAAGAATTTGTGATTTTTTTTTCACTGCTTCTATGCCAGAAAACTGGGGTAGAAGCAGTGATGATTCCCCCCTATGTTTCTGCTTCTATTAAGGCTCCTTGAATTTTGACTATTATTGTTTTCTACACCTGACATTCCCTTTACGTTTTTTTCCCCAAGGTCAGTACTGGGTGTGCAAATGTGGCCGTCATTGTATCTCTTCTCCTTGGTTGGGTATGACTGTGGCACTACCATTTATGTATTACATTTACAACTTTTTTACAGCCTTACAACTTTTACACAAAATATTTGACCTTTTTGCATTAGTATAAATACGTGTGCGCTTTTTCATGGCTGATGATATTTGATAATATAATTAAACAATTCCAAAGTTATGATTTTTTATTTTACTATAATAATTAACTTTATTACATGGAAATTGATGATCACAATTCTATTATTTAGTTCTATTTTGGCTTCTGAAAAAGTGAACCATGAAGTTCCCCGGAGTTGGATTTATGCCCCAAGCTCAAGATGACAATTTCCCACATTTGAAAAGGATTAGACTATGTCACATTACATACGTAATATAAGCAGAAGAGTCACAGTTCAGGAATAATAAACAGTGAAGTAATACATATAATAATAGTAATAATAAAGCTTTATTTATATAGCGCCATCATATTCCTCAGCACTGTAGAGGTAATTAAATAATTAATTAAATAAATGTATAATGTTGCTACTGCATCATCAGCCACCATCTTTTATACAGAATCGAAGCTTAATGGGACTTCTGAGAAGCCTGGAGCTTGATATCTAGAGCTTGTATAGATGGAAGGAGTAACAGCGGAGGTTAGTGATAAGATAGTTGAAGTTAGGGAGTGTGATAGGCCCTCAGAAGAGATGAGTTTTAAGAGCATGTTTGGTTTGGAGGTTGGGTATTAGTTTGATAGTCCAGGGAAGGGCATTCCAGAGAATCGGTGCAACTCAGGAGAAGTCCTGGATAAGTAAAGGGGAGGTTCAAATTAAAGAAGAGAATGATGCCTGCCAGATCAAAGAGCAGGGGATGGCCAAAAGAGTAAAATGAGAGAGAGGAGAGGTAGGGAGGTGTTGCATTGTGCAGAGCTTTGTAGATGAGGCGATTTTGTTTAAATTTGTAGGAGGAGCCAGCCAACTAATAAAGGGACTGAAGCAAAGGGAGAAGAAAGTTTAGAAAGTGCAAGAGCGATAAGTACAGCAGTCAAGAGGAGAGTGAATCAGAGCCATTTAGAGTTTTTGAGATTTCAATTATAAGAAATGGGTGTATACAGAGATAATACACTCTGTGATGTCACAGTACAAGGATAATAAAGACACAGTACATGGATAATCTTCACTCTCAGGAGTAATGCAAATAGAACTGTCATCAATAACTCCTTCCTATGATGATATGTGTCCCCCTTGGTGGATGGACCCCATAGCAGTCCTATGACTCCTATCCTGGTAGTTATGCATATGTTCCTTTGATATAATGTTTTGATGTACTCAGTATTACATGGTGAATCGGCCATTTTTGTTTTCCCTTGGTTGTCAGCTGTCAGGTCTGTTTCCACCATCTGTCACCTCTCTCGTACCACTAACCTTAATGTAAAAAGATAGGGAGAAAAACATCCTTTTTTGTGATAGCAAAATACCATAAAATTTCAATGATCTCTCTTGACCAGACATGGAACCCTCAGAACCAGCCTAGCACATAGCACCACCAGTAGACCTCAATGTCCGACACCTGCACCGTCACCACCTTCCCAAATATTCACATTTGCTCTTTCCGATGGTCTATTATTCATTCCGCAGTCATGTATTTTGCATACTTCTCCCATTAGTCACATCGACAATAAGGAAATATAAACCCAGATGTGAAACCAGATAGTGTAGGATTGCATGTGTTGATATTCTTCAAGCCTTATGATATAATATAATGCCAAATTATCTTGTTTACTTGGAACCACTTACAATGAAGAATTTAGGCTTGATGCGATGCCCATCCTCCACTGGTCATAGACTGTAGCTGCTGCAGATAGCTTTCTCTATCCCCCTATAAATAAAACTATCCCCTAGAGCAGTGATGGCAAACCTTTTGGAGACAGAGTGCCCAAGCTACAACCAAAACCCACTTATATGTCGCAAAGTGCCAACAAGACAATTTAAGTGGTAACTTATTGATCCCTGCTGTATCACAGGTTTAATCGTATTGGCGTCCTGAGTTCATCAATACAATAGAAAGATGATGGAAAAATTTGGATTGTATCTTCCCTCCAGGGTGCCCTGAAGAGGAAGAATCAGGGGACCCAGAGTGGGAGTTCCAATGACAATCCATCTCTATCCACACCTTCTTGCTCCTCATGTAGTCCTGGCAGCCAAATAGCTCTGAGCATGGCACGTCCTGGGCTGTATTGGATCACATGAGAAAGCCTTAAGTAATAGCTGGCAAACTCTGTGTTGGAGTAAAGGCCTGAGTGCCCACAGAAAGGGCTCCGGGTGCCACCTCTGGCACCAGTGCCATAGGTTCGCCACCACTGCCCTAAAGATTAATGAGAGTTTAGTCCATTTAAAGGGGTTATCCAGTCTTCACACTTCTGATTGATCCCCCCACTGGCTCAAAGTCATCTCAAATTGGGTTGTCTTCTACTGGACTGTTACAAACCATTACTTTCGTACAACATATACCGCTAGAAATCCTCAAATTCTCAGACCACAGATTAATTGACAGTGAAAGGGCAATGCAAGCTAAGTTTTTTTTTAATTTAAATAAAAAGTCATATTCACATATAATGTAAATAGTAGTCATGATACAGACCTGCAAACATTATAAGTGAGTGCAAACATACATGTAATAATACAAAAGTCAATCTGCAATCCATTGTGTATCCTCCCCATTGTCCAAAAGCAAATGTTTGATCCAAGGGTCAATGGAGGACCGCCACCTGAAAATCACACCCGGGTGTACTATATGGAAGTAGAGTGAACAATACAATAGTGCATGAGAAGGATCGAGACACCTGGATCCCTATAACCTAATTTTCCTTAAAAGAACCTTGACTGTGTAAATTCCAAGGAATATTTGACAACCATGGAGCCATCTACTTATCAACAGTACTATGGCGATTGTGGAGAAAAAATGTAAAATAAGAAATATTCAAAAACAGAAGTGTTACAATTATTTTGCAGGAAGATACAACCCCAAAATCACAACCAGTATCATTAAGAACTATCTCAGCATAAAGGAATCCTGGACGTGATGTAATGGCCACAACATCATCCAGTCTTTCTGGATTATATGAGAAGGGGACCCAATGTTTGTGTTCTGGTTCAGAATTTAGGTTCTGCCAAGGTGACACAGACATATTGCCTGACTGGTTGGCCAAACAGTCAATCCAGCAAATTGACACCCCTTCCAACTACACATGGTGGTGATTGGTCAGGAGTGTCCAGGGCACATGGGTCCGACCATTTCTAATAAAGAGAAACATCCAACATATGTGCTCAGTTTTCTAAGATGATTGGAACAACTTCCTGGTTAAGTTCCTTCAAAATGTCATGCACAACGTTTGGATCAGTGGAGATGGGAGAGCAGCTATTTTATCTCCCGTCCCTTGGCTCATTGACAGTGTAGCCTCACGAATGCATGACCTTGCATAACAGAAGCCAACGGTGGCTGTCAGAAGTCAATCTCTGTCATATATGGTCGCGTGTTTGAGGTCTTTGTGTATCTAGAAGAATAAGAGGGAGGTAAAGGGTGGTCCCACAAAATATTGATTTAATTAAGATCAGTTTTGCTTTATTTGTGTTGCACTTCAACTATTAACAATTAAAATGGAACCTATCATCACAAAGGACAGGTTTCAAATGGGCATGTAATGCCTAATATAAATCATGCTTTGGTTAGTTCTTAAATCATTTTAGTTTTTTATTATTCTTTAGTTTATCCTACCTGGCTCCCTGCCAGCATCTGGTGCTGAGTCCCGGAGGGTGGGGGGCACTTCAAATCTAAACGATCATTTGCTCAAAGGCATCCCTCCTCCCTTCAGCATTGCTCATCACTCCTCTTTAAAACCAGCCTCTCCCACATCTCCTCCTTCCTCCCCCTGCAGAAGACCATTTAGATTTGAAGAGAAACACACCCCCATCCCTCAGCCCAGGACTCAAAACAGGATTCTGGCAGGGAGCCAGGTTCAATAAACTAAAGTATTGTAAAGATTTTAAACAAATTTAAGGTCCAACCAAAACATGATTCATATTGAGTATTATGTGTCCTTTTGGAACCCGCCCTTCATGATGACAGGTTCCGTTTAGGACAAGGACCTTTTCTGTTTTTGTATTTCCCTTTGTTATTTTCCACCTTCCATAAACCACAACTTATTTTTAAAATTTTTCTGATTTTCCTTTTGGCATCATCCAAAAAATCAACTTTGAAGTGAGATGTAAATTGGTTTTATAAATTCAAGGAGGTGGAGAGTTCTACACTGAAGTCAAGGTCTGCTCAAGGTCAAGCTCTGAACGCCTCCTACTCTGTGATTGACATCATGGATCAGACTTCAGGAGATCTGGTTAGAGATTTCTCTGGATGCAGGACCATCAAATACAGTGAAGGGGACTTACTTAGGAAGAGAGAGCTTGACATCAGTGTTAAGATCTTCACCTCCTTGACTCTATACAACCAAGTTACATCTCACTTTAAAACTAATTTTCTTTTTTTGGATGATGCCACCACACTGGGTCATGTAAAAAACATGTGTTCAGCTTGGCAACATACTGTTAGTGGTTTATTAGGTCAATTTCTGATGACAGATTCCCTTTAAAACCTTTAAAAAATGTAAATCTTTTAAAAAACAATATCGAAAAAATTATCTCGGTAACTTTTTTATACTTTTATGTACAGATACAGATATTCCAATTTTTATGGTTTGTATAATGGCAAAAAAGTAGTGTTTCTTTTCTATTACAGCATTCAGTGTATGGGATAATAATTTTTATAGTTTTAAAGATCGGACGAGAGTGAACACAGGAATACCAAACATAAACTGAGATTTGAGAGATACCGAACATGATTTTGGTTTTTTTAGTTATATGTGTGTTCTATGGATTGGGGGTATTTGAATTTTTTTTTATATTTTTCTTCACTTTTTGAATTTTACAATTTTTTTTAAGCCGGTTTAATCACTACTACAATGCTTTTTTTATGGCAGGCTGTTAAAATGTATGCTGCATAATAGGAGTATTTCATAGCAGCCCGAAATGGGAGAGAACAATCAGTGGCAAGATGGTGGTGCCCATTAGTAATCATGCTACAGTTGCATTTGATCGACAACTGATACTGGTTCTGACACTACACATGGGTATTAACGGCAGGTATATGCTGTCTACCGTCCTGTATGGAGACAACTCATCCCATGAGGTCTCTCGTTTAGGGTTCAGCATACCCGAACATTGCATGTTAGGGTCACCAAATCCAAACTTCAGACAGAAGTTTGGGTACAGCATTTACACTCCCCCATTCACACTCACCTTAAAGGACACCTGTCATCAGGTCTCTGCCACTAGTCCTGTCCCTCTACCTGTTGGAGCAGCTCACAAGGATCCCATCCCAGCCTTTATCTAGTTATTTCATACATTAATCATTGTAAAATCATCTTTTCTTTATTATGTAAATGAGGCTGGTCACATGGTCAGAGGCAGTGATGCCACCCCTGTTACCCCTCCCCTCTCCTCCCCCTGCTCATGTCTGTGTGTAATGTATAGTAAAGCATGGCTAGTGTGCGCTGCATCCTCCTAATATACAGGTGAGAGACACAGACATCAGCTACACATGAATCTGACATGTTCTGCTGTAACATGGCTGCCTGGAGCTGCTGTATCTCTCCTAAACACACACACAGGCTGCAGGGGGCGTGGCCACCAGCACCAGGAAGCACATCATTATACAGCCTCACACCATTATACAGGCTGTCAGTCAAGCACTGGGGGTGTGGCTGTGCCTCCCACTCATGAATAAGCTGGACAGCTTGAATATGCTAATGCTTCATTGGACATTTCACAGGTCATTTGCATACAGCTTTAGGACCTCATTGCTTAGGTTTACAGGCATGTAGAGGGACAATGAAGGGATAGAGGCAATGCTCTCTAATGGCAGTTTATGAAAATATATTTAGTTTAGGGGGGTTATTTTGCATGACGGGTTCTCTTTAACGACATGTCACATATTTATATATATCCCAGTGCTATTAAGGATGTTTGAAGAGTGCTCATGGGCCCTGCTTGAAGAAGGCTCATGTGAAACATCCACTATAGGTGCTTTGGCTTTAAATGCCCTTGGCAAAACCTGCCATTTTCACTAGGATTGACGACCCATTCCCTTGACAGCCTTACATGTCTGTAAGAGACTCCAGGCCTGTCATACTTTGTGATCTGTAACAGTGTGCAGGTGGCACACTGTTACAGATCAGTAGCCTGTTCATATTGCAATATATGGTTGGAGTGAACAAACCCACAGGTTTTGTTCAAAGTTTGGATGAATCTAAACAGAACCACTCATCACTACTCTCCAAACAAAAACTTTGACAACAAGAGGTTAAAACATTCTAATTTTGCAGCATATTTTCCGCAACTGCCTACAACTATTCCACAGTATGTTACATGTATAATTTCCTGAAGATTATAAATGATTCCCGTGGCGTTGTTAATAGTTTACTCTCAAGGATTTAAGGCTGAAATATTGATTAGAAATGTATAAAGCCAAGTCATGCTTATTTTGTAATAAATGTACCTATGTAAACCAGGGCTTACATTCAAGTTACATAATTTCGAGATGACCCAATATAGAGATTGACTAATCAAAACTGAACAAAGCACACAGTGTCATTGAGCAGCTCGAAATATTGAAGCCATCTGCAAACATCCCTTAAGAAATGTGTAGACTAGAGGAAAGCTGCAGGGTGTGGTCCCCTGAAATCGTAATATGCTCTGGCAGAGATCGGCCCATCTGGCAGAATTTACTTAGTATAAAAAAAAATCTGTGCACTGAATACAACAACAGGTCACAATTCAGGTGCATGGACAGATACGTTGCCGTCATGATGGAACATCTGTTCCGACTGTGCTCCACTGACCAAGATTATTTGCCTACAAGAGTTACAACTTTTTTAAGTGTACCCTAGAGGGTCAAATATTCCGGGGATATATAATACAAAAACATACTGTAAAGAATATCAAATTCTATCAGCTATTTGATTCAAAAGCTGACAGATCAGAATTTTCTCATCCCCAGGCTAGGTCAAGTTCACCAATAAACATCTTACGCACATAACAAAAACTTTACGACATTTGCCAAAAATAAATATTTCCAGTAAGAATCATCTAGTTCAGGACTCACTTGTAGAATGTTAGATTTTGATCGATATAAATTTTCGCATGTTTGTGAGCGCACCTGGGAACCACACAATGTCCTGGGGTGTTTTATTTTTTAGGCAATGAAACATATATCACCATTTTGATCAATCGGGACTATAATTGAACCCCAAAAATTCTCCCAAAAGATGTTTAAATTGGGCAGGAGTTGCGATGGCAATATTGAGAGTCAAGTTTGCAGGCAGTAAGATATAGCATATATTTATAGAGGGAAATATTTTTTTCCATAATTAAAAATGTTGAAAAAAAGGTCTTTTTCAATCATTTTAGTGGTGGCAATCTTATATTTGGATAGGATGCCAATGGATATTACCATGAATGATGGAACTTTCTATTGTCTGAAAGCCTAGATCACTTTATCGTGGTAATATCTTCTCATGCTTGAACATTCCTGGCCTCTCCAAATTATTATTGATACTTTCAGCATATACGACAGGAAAGTTCCCAGCGTACACAGTAAACAAAAGGATATAATATGGAAATATAGTATGAATATATAGTAGTAAGCTACACCTTTCTATCCCACTCCCTCCTGCTAAGTGACTTTTACAATCATCGGAGGCCATAAAAGCCTATGTGGGGCGGATGCAGAAGTATTGCATCCACCCCCGGCTTCCACTGATCATACACTCAGTAATGATGTAATTGTCTATATAAAGACAGTGTAATCACTGGGGAAACAACCTGAACATCAATTTTCCTCTTGATTTCAGGAGGGAGGGGAAAGTGCAGAATGGTGTAACTCACTATATGAGATATAAACGTTAGGCTGATTTCACACTACTGTTCCTTCTTTCGGTTCATTCCCTCCATTGAAAAAATTAAAAATAAAGTTTTAACAGAGTTTTAACATATCACTTAAAAATCCCATTAACATCAATGTAAATTTTATGTCATCTGTTATGTTCTGTTTAGGCAGAGATCCGTTATCCAGGCGTTTTTTGGACAGAAAAAATGACGGAGGTTGCAGGACTTTTCCTCCGTTTGAAAAAAACATATCATTCACATTGATATCAATGGGATTTTGAACTGATACGTTAAACCCCTGTTAAACCTCCATTCTACAACTTTTTATCAGAGGGAAGGAGCGGTATTGTGAATTAAGTCCTATACCTCCCATCCTGGAAGATGTTCCTTCTGGAATAGATATACTAGTTTGGTTTTATCCTGCATTGTGTCATTACATCATGCTTGATGTTAAGGGGGATGCCTTACAAGGTAGCTAAAAGAGGCGTGGTTTTCCTAATCCTATCCTGAGCATCTTATTTGCATATTTTCCCAGAAAACCATAGTGGAGCATTAGTGGCTATAAGTCTCTGCACTCCTACAAGGCAGCCTTAATTGGCAAAGTCTTCATAAGGAGAACTCTTGACCTTCCCAACCCAAGTTCTGTCTGTAGAGATGGGTTTGAAGAGCATGTTTGAAGCTTTGATAATTGGGTATTAGTTTGATAGTCCATGGTAGGGCATTCCAGAGATTTGGTGCAGCTTGGGATAAGTCTTGGAGATGTGACTGGGAGGTGCCAATTAAAGAAGAGAATAATCCTAATAATAATAATTGAAGAGCACAGGTTGGGTCTATTAGATGATAGACTGTGAGCAAAGAAAGAGAGAAAAGACTACTTAAATAACTCAAAGTAGATGCTGCATGCCGGGATTACATGACTTTATTTAGTAAATTTGGGTAAGGCAGAAAGTAAAGAACTGCAGTCATTCAAATCTCTATTTGCTCTCCCACATAGAAACAATGTAGAATAGACTGAGCAGCTGGAATCCAATGACTCTACTAAACTAAGCAGAGGCTGAACATTCATTGTCTCCATGAGAAACTTAAATTTATGGTACACACTGAGGTAGATATCTCCTAAGTGGGTCTCCGGTGAATGACTTTAAAGTAATTTAAAGAAGACAAAAAAGGCCGGTTGTATGAGCTTATAATTAAAAAAGACATAAACATGCATCAACTCTAAAAACCATTAGCCTTGCGGGATCAAAGATGGCATGAGTGGAATGGATAGAGCATAGGAAGCGTGTAATGTATAGAAGGAGGTGAGCAGATGAGTCGGTCCTGAGGGCTTCTGTGAAAGATTTGGGATAATCTTAGTGAGTCAGATCCATATATGATGTAACATGTGATAAAAATTTTGGTGGATCTATAAAAACACATACAAGTATAAATATGTTAAATGCTTTTATATAGCAATAAAGTTTAAAAAAAAAATTTAAGGGGTTGTCCAGGTTTATAAAAAACTATAAATGGCTTGGCTTTAAAAATAATAAATAGCATATACTTACCTCTTTCTGCACTCCTGTTCAGCCGCGGTGACACCCATCACTGCCAGATTTGTACACAGATGCTGCCAGTGCCCGCAGTGATAGGTAGAGCCATGGCTGAACAGGGGCGCAAAAAGAGGTGAGTATATGCTGTTTATTACTTTTAAACCCCCCTCAGCCATATAGAGAAAACATTTTAAGAACTTTAACTTTAAGAACCTACCCAGTCAAAAATCTTACATATCAAAAATAATGAAAGAAAAGAAAAAACTAATTGTAACGGTCCCCGCATAAATGGGAGAAAAGTCACCTGAACCTACAGATTTCCACAGTGTCTATGGGTATCTCCAAGTCTCCCCTACACATGATGTTGGATGAGATAAGGGTCATCTTCTATGCAGTGGCTGTTAGTGATAAATGGACCCCTTTTTATATTTTGTTCTGGTGCAGGTTTGGGTAACGGACTCAAACCACACCCTGAGTGATACCCAGTGGCATAACTAGAAGCAGATGGGCCCCAGTGAAGAGTCTGTGCCAGGCCCCCAACCATGATGTATGCTTAATAGTACTTGTCTTCTCATATGGGGAAGTGACACCTTTTAGGCTTTGTAAGCCTCTTGGGCCCAGTTGCAACCGCAACCTCTGCACCCCTCAAGTTATCCCCCTGGTGACACCTGCAACCAATTATGGGCATTACCGACGAGGAGTTGTGCCGAACCCAAACTTCTGATAAAGTTAGGGCCAGGTCAGGGGGGACCTAAACCACCAAAGTTTGGCACAGACTCTAATTTTACACAACTTTACGGGTGCTCTCAACACTAGTGGCCATACTATGGTACTTCAGTTCAGCTCCCATTCACTTCAATAGACTCTGAGCTGCAGTAAATCAGTCCTACCTCTGGCAAGTTGTCTCATTGTGGAGTGATTGACTGTATAACATTGAACCTGGTTTCCCATTAAATAACTGGAACTTTGTGAAAAAAAATTAATTAAAGGGAAATGTTGTGGGAGATGTCAGCATATTACATAAGCTTCTGCCCTTTGATTAAAGGCTGGAGTAATAAATGTCTTCTACAAAGCTGACAGAGAGGAGATACTGGCGAGAGGAAGCGAGAACGTCTCTATGTGACGGATTGTATCAATGCCTTGTAATTATCTCCATTCTCCGAGTCTTGTCGTCTGGCAGAGTATACAGTGACGTAGTATGGCCTCTGATCACATAGTCTGCTTGTGGTTTCTTTAATTTTGATAGATTCAGTTTTGTATCCGTTCCCTATATGGGCAGATACAAGTTGCGAGAACCACAAGTGACCATCCCAATAACTTATTATTATACAACACATTCATAGGATACATAGTGTGTGGGATCATACGATACCTTCTCATTCCCCTTATCTTGTTTTAGCAGAAGAACTTCATAGACTATACAAACATGTAAAATTCTTCCATCTACAGAAACCAGTGAGGAAGATAGCTCTACATACTCTGTGGTGGCCATATTGTGCTATTACACCTTGTCTCCTAATCATTTTAATGTAATTGTGTCACTAATATAATAATATGTATAATAATAATATAATGTACAGAGTCTTGTACTTCCTGATCCTTAAATTCTGTGGTATACAGCTGTTCCGTGCAATAATTCATAGTAGATACGGTTGGAAAAAGACACAGGTCCATCAAGTCCAACCTATAATATCATTCAGTGTTGATCTAAAGAAAGGCAAAAAGAACTCAGAAAGTTTATGTCAATTGGCCCAAAATGACTTCAGGACCCCAGTCTTGAAATTATACATTTTATTCTAAGAATAGGACATTAATTGTCAGGCCTGGACTACCCATTTAATGTTTCTATAGATGTGAAACAGTTGACCTTAAGTTCTCTTAAGTGGATTCTGTCACCAGGAATATCATCTTTAGATGGTGATGGGTTCCAATAGTCTTTGCAATGCTGATTTTAAAAATGCCTCTGTCAGCATTCTGAACACTGACACGACTTTGTAAAACTTTATTTCACAGGGCCTGGCTCACTGCCAGCAGCCAGTGGTGAGTCCTGGGGGAGAGGGCAGATTCAAGAGCCTGTGTGTGTTTGTGTTGCAGTCTCTTCATGCATTCCTCCACTCATACGGCTCCCTCTACACCTCCCAACTTTCTGTCATGTGGATTGAGCAGGCAGGGGAGGGAGCGGCATGTTGTTGAGAATACATTGAGGAGATTGAGACACAGGCACACAGAATGAATTTTACACCCCACCAGGACTCACCACATACTTCTAGCAGGGAGCCAGGTAATGGGAAATAAAGTTTTATAAAGTAGGTGGCATCAGCATAGTATAGGCTACTGTAACCTGTCACCAGCCTCCGCATACACCTTTGTGTTCTCAATAACGAAGGGGGAACATCTGCTCATTCTTTTGAAATCCAATATGTCCACACCTTCTCTTCCTCAATATTTTTAAACAGAGGGGAGTTAAGCAAGTTGCTGGTAATCCAGTCCTGCAAAAAATTAGATTTTTTGGTTATGTTGTTTATACACCGAGGAAAGATAAAGCTGTTAATTTTGGCAGGACAGCTGACTAATGTCTGATGTGTACTGAGGCCACCTAAATCTCTCCCAATGACGACTACCAAAGAAAGAAAGAATAGACCATTTATTTTTAATATGCCAAAATATTTCCTACTCAAGAGAGTTGAGATACCTAGAGATAAATTCTGGGAGTGACCTTCCTCATTCTAAGCATTGTAAACAAGGCCAAGCCCAATGTGTATGTGTATGGGAAGTCAGGAGGGATAACTATTGGTCAACCTCTATACAAAGTGTTTAGCCAAACTTGGTCCTAAATTTTGGGTCTTGCCCAAAATCAAAATGTATTGATTAATACTAGCAACAAACTAGAAATAAAGTTGAGTTATTTTGCTCAAAAGGATTTTAACATAAATTAGCTGAGAAGTTTGACGGTGTTCAAGGCCCTTTGTTAGGCTGGTAGCGTTACCCAAGTCTTTAAAGTGCCCTTGTTAGCCTCAAACTTGTCTCAAGAATGTGTCATGGTCCTTTAAACTCTAAAGCTTATAACCCCCTAGAGATACCTTTATTCTAGAGTTGTTAATTATGGGGTTTATTAAGAACATTTACAGCACTCTGGACACCAGAAAGATCCCTGCTGGTTGTAGAAGCTGAGGACCTCTATGAGGCTGAGCATTCAAGCACTGAATGGTGATGTACATAGCACTTGAATGTTATATTGATACAAACAGCCACTCAGGATTATACTCTTTGAATGGAGTCAATTAGTGTCAATGAATCCCACAATGATGTCATTTATCTGTATACACACTACAAGGAAGATTCTAAATAGTCCCTTTCAGGAAGTCACAAAGGCAACCATGTTGTACAAATTCCAAAGACCTTTTCTTCTTCGTCTTCCACCAAAGGACGCATAAGACAATAGTACAAAACAAAGACGGAGTAAAAGATACATAGTGGCCACAAAAATAAACACTCTGCAGAGCCTCATATGGTTTTGATTCAAGTCGCCATTGACAGCTGTGTACATCGAGAGACATTCACATTTTAATGTCCTTAGTAGATGCCAACAGCAATCTACAATCTTCCTTCGGCCCTATAGCGATCCAGATTTGATGAAAATGTGGTGGGTCTGAGTCTTGTAGCTGAAGACATTGGTGGCCATACACCTTAGATAGCTGTACTTCTCAAGATAGCTACTTCTCAAGATGCCCAGTCCAGTTGAGAAAGAATGTATTCTCAATGCAGAGTTGCCACCAATAGAGAAAGGTGAAGAAGTCGAATGGAGAAAGAGAGTAAGTTGCCACCATGGAAGTATTCAGCATAGTCAATTTTCATTTCCAATACTTTGTTTTGTATGTAAGGAATAGATTTTGACTTGCTGCATACTTCATCACTGATGTCCATAACAATGGTCAAAATAAAGCTTTCCTTTAAGGGCTGTAGACACATGATGGTAGCGTATTTTTATCTGGACTTGTGTTGGACTGATGCTTACCACATCATAGTTAAGAAGACATTTCACCACCTCCAACTCTTTTGCATCCTTTAAAAGGTGGGCAGTCAACCGATAGAGCATCTCCCATCAGACAATAGTGAAATTAGCATATTGGGAGCAAAAACTAAGTCACCAATGAGGGCTACAGAAACATTCTAATTCCCTCGAAATCATTGGAAGGATGCCTATTAGAAGACACAGAGAGTTGGAGTTGGTAAAGGTCAAAGAGTTGGAGGAGGTGATTGTATAAAAGACTAAAATGCTAAACACTGAGACAAATAACAATAAAATTCTTGAAGATTATAATAGTATGGTAATAATTTGAGCAGCATCCAGTAAAATTTATCATAAAGGAGGCGTGGCCCCCGAAACATCTCAAGAGTATGCCTCTATGTGCTAGCTTGTGTATCCGTAGGCACACAGAATGCCGAAAAACGAGAAAGGAGATTATCCTAAAAATTGTGAGAGACTTTTTTGAATTTACGAGATTTACGTGTTTTCAATATCATGTGACCGCTTATTGGAAAAAATCTATCAAGAATAGTTTTGATGTTGCAAACAGCTTTAGTGTCGGTAGCTAATTATTGTTAAAAGTGGACATTTCCGCACCTTCACCAACTCTAACTCTTCACATCCTTTAAAGGGCAGTTCCCGAATGGAGCACCTTTACATCTGACTACAGTGTAATTAGCATTATGGGATAAAAAAAACTAACTCTCTTATGAGGGCTACAGAAAAAAATCTAACTAGCCAGAAGGATCAGTGGAGTTCGTGGAGGTCAAAGTGATGGAGTTGGAGGAGATGATGAAAGGTTGTATAAAAGACTAAAATGCTAAAAACTAAGACAAATAACCATAAAACTCTTGTACATCAAAGAAGACTTTAATAATATGGTAATAATTTGAGTAGCATCCAGCAAAATGTATCGTAAAATGGTCTTGAATATGACTTCACCTCAGAAAACCTTTCATCTTGTAGATACTTGACATACAGTATATTGAGGTAGACAGTTAACTTGGATCCCAAAGTGGCACAGGAAACATAAAAGTTATATTATTTACTGAAAAAGTAACACTAAGAAATAATGCTTAACCCTGTACATTTCAAATATAAATTTTCAAAAAGAAAAATATTACAAATTTTAACAAATTGAGTGCATATTAATATTATTATTTATAACTATAATAAATTTACATTAGCCCTTTAGCTGACAAGAACCTCCCCGACGCGGTGGTACGGAGACCGTCCTTGCCACGAAATGTCGTTGTTTGTTTCCATTCCATCTAAAGGATTTATTAAATTAAGAAATATTTACAGCTTTGTAAAGAACAACAGTGCATTAATAGAAAATATGTGCATTTACATTATTGCCTTTACCATTCATATCTTATGGAAGTCTAGTTTATAACCAACCCAAAAGTTTTCATTGGTGACCAGGTTTGAAATGGATGATGTACATGACAAAAATGGTAGACCTGATGTTTAAATCTGTTAAAGCTGGTCATAGATATTGGAGAGCAGTTTAGAGACCAAACGTCTGGCCAATAATCTCATTGTAAAACTGGATGAGAATTGGTCCAAGTTACGTAAAAAAAATATGTGGAAAAATATGTAAAATTGATTACAAAAACAATCAAATTAAAACCAGTACTCAGCCATTGGCTGTCCACCATGCACCCCATCCCACTGTTTACAGTCCATCTCAACCATGAGAAGTGATGGCGCATTTGTTATCACATAACCATTGTGGTCAATCATGAGTGGTTATATGACCAGAGGCTGCTCATCATCTAGGGCAGATGGTACATGAATGGGGGACAACCCTTGGACAACCCCTTGGTAGACAATGATTGGCTTTGCAAGTCCCGCCCTTCGCTCTTGATTATTTAAGTATAAGTTATGTCAAATTTTTACCTAAATCTGACTAAATTGATTGTTTTTGCCAGTCAAATTTTAATGTCTGTTTCCAACATTATTCACAAGTGCACTTCATGGGGGTCAGGGAAGGGAGAAAATTTGATCTGACCAAAATTTTACTACCCGTTTAGGCTGTGTTATTTTAGTTTTTACTCTTTGATCATAATAGAAAGGATAATTCAGGCTATGACATATCCAGCTCATGGAAGGCACCAATTGGACACCAATTGGGTTTTGGGGTTCTTTGGGATTCATCCATTTTAGCGTGAATCTAGTGAATCTGTAATGGAGCCTCAAGAACAAATGTGACCACAGCCGTAACTTTTTTGTATACATAAAGAAAATAAAATGATGTATGTTATGCCTAGTGCATGGCCCCTATGAGCATTGGCATGACTTACCAGCAATTCGCACAATACCTAAGATAGGAGTTATGCTCTGCCCTCTAACACTCACCACTAGGTATAATCAGATTTTCTGAGGTCTTTTTTCATGTATATTAATTCATAGACTGATCTTCAAGCCAAAATATAAAACAGTCTGATCTAATGTTGGACCCAAAAATATATCAAATATTCTCCAACATATGAAGTTGGTCATACAAAAAGGAAGGATTGAAAGATCAACATTTTAGACACAGCTAAGTATCCGATTTTAATAAAACTTCGAAAAATAAAAATTGTCCTTACGTTACAACCCAGATTGTCTAAGCCAGGGAAAAGTGATGTCTATAGAGTGCAGCCCCATTACTGATGCAGTTGTACTACTAAGGATCCAATTGATTTAGATAAATATTTACAGGTCAATTGTAACAAAGGGGTGAAGAGGTCAAGCAATCCAACTCCACCAGGTAATCCCGGTTGGCCTCAGCAGAGATTTGGCATAGCAGTAATGAAGTGCTGCTGTTTGGACTTGTCCACCAGAGGAGACAATAGGTTTTCAACATTTTAAACCTTAGAAAAATATATATGGTCTTGACTGTATTCCCTAATCAATATATAGATCATCTGATTCCAGATGATGGGATCAGCCAAAGTGCTATGGATTGATTGTGTTTATGGACCTATGATGGGATATAACTATCCAACCACGATAATGTTTTTTTAAATGGGTTCTCCTTATTTGCTACCTATGATGAGATGACAAATTTGAGCACAACCCTTTAAAGTTGGATCACCATTTCTGGTACTAAGTAACACATGATGTTGGACCTCTACCTTCTCTATGGTCAACTTGATGCACCTGCTTCCCTGTAGCAGAACGTACTGGTAGCTATTGGGTCAATAGTCATTTTGTTAGACAAAAGTTTGATGAAACCATTAATTTTGGTACACTGACCAAATAATATGCATGGGGGAGCTCTGACTCTTCTGTGTGCCTGCCTTTAGAGGTCTCTGGTATTGACTCACCCCCCCCCCCCTTTCCGCATTAAGAACATATACAAATTAGGCCAAGTTGATGGGAAGAGGGCAGACCTAAAAGTCGCTTCTTCATCTAATGTGTTTGTGGCCATCTTTATTCTGTCTTAATGAACATATTGACTGTGACTAAATATGTTCTCCACTAGACAGTCTAAACTATATGATACATTGCTTTGTTTGAAGAATTTTTTTAGCATCCAACTAACCAGTAATTATCATCTTTTCTGTGCTCGGGGCTGTTTTACACTCCTAATCTTACAGGAATGTTTCACTTCTATGGTTCCCGTTTCTATATTGCATCTCTCAGTTGTTTTGGTCTCATTCGTTGGACTCCTATCATCATGGGTGGGTTTCATTGTCTATGATGAGTAGTCTAAGTGAAAAGTCTGGATAACTATATTATGTGTATGACTGGAATTAAATGGGTTTTCTATAGATAGATATTGATCCATTATTCATTGGATAAGACATAAATGTCTAATTGTGGGGAGTCCAACAGTCATAAACCCCTTTGAATGGCAGAATGGGGGACTACCAGTGACATTAATCAGCCTATATAACTAATCAGCCTATACAACTAAAGGCTTTCGGGATTGGCTTATCCTGTAACCAATCAAAGAAGTCCAATACAAATCATTGGTACATGGGAAGACTTTTATGGAAAGTGTGGTTCTTGTTCCCAAAAGCCCAGTCTCTGTGGGCGGTACAGGGGGACATCCTGTTGATCACTAGGGTTCCTGGTTGTTAGACCCACATAATTAAACATTTACCTCCTATGAAGTTGATCAAGTAATCAAGTATTACACAGTCTACAAAGAAATCATGGGGCTGTCTATGCAATCAATTAATGGGACATATTTGGTGATCAGGTTCCTACCATAAGTAATATGTGACCCTATTTGTGACTCAAATTTTTTTGGATAAGAATCAGTTGACTTTTCCTCCATGTCCAGTACAGAGGCAAAACTTGAAACTGCAAGGTCTCTACCAGAACCCCCAACTATAATGTAAAGACCCCCTTCCTTTGGGGAATAAACACCATTGGGCCATCTAAGGAGTGATCACAGATAATGTGAATGCATCTAATATCACAAAACCACAAAAAAAATACATCGCCAATGAATAGAATTGCCTATAGTATCGAAAGACCTGTGAAACCTTCTGACTTTCTAAGCTTGAGGGATTTCATTGACCACCCGCCATCTCATCACCTCTCCCTTTCTTTATGTTTTTTTTGTCTTTGGGTGTTGTTATTGTGCAATGTTATTGGAGCAATTCAGACCTTCAGATAGTTCTAGGTGATAAGACAGGTAGTTAAAATTAAAGAAAGAAAAAAACTTTATGGGCCCCCTACTTCGATTACTCTTCGCATGCCAGCCCATGAAAAGACCAGACTATTGCTTTCCTGTAATCTTAAATGGACTCAGTTTGAACAGGTGCCTGTCACAGCAACTTGTGTACACTCCAAAAATCAACAGCAACATAATCCTCAGCTATCCAGACGTGACTCCCCCTCCACTGGGTCTGGATGGCGCTAGTTCCATCAGATTTGAAGAAGAATGGAGGGGGAAGGGGGTTAACAAAGTGCCACCATAATACACCCTTCCTCCACCACCTCCTCTTCTTGTGCAGTCCTCATGACCAGGTCTGGAGCCTTGTATTCACATAAATCTAGATCTTAGTGCTAACCAGACAAAATATACCGTATACACAGGCCAAGTTCTCTTCAGTCTGCCAAGAGGACTCTTCTGTCCAAACTTATCCAACGGGAAGGGACAGCTAATGCCACAATCTTTTCCGTGGAACTCTAAAGTTATGACCTACCATAAGGCGAATGTAGTTTTTATTGCTAACCCAGTTGGCACATGGGTATGACTTCGCTTATAAGTTGTCCACACAAAGTCACCTGCGCCTGAATTGCATGGTGCAAGAATAAAGGGTGCACCAGACACTTGAAACCTCAATCTCTTCACTTATGGCAGTTGTGTAGGAAGAACTCTGTCCTGGGCCAGCCCTCTCTTGTCCATGAGTTGTCTTTATCTCCCTTCATATCAGCTATGTTGATACTGAGAACATCCAAAGCAACTGCTACCTGCAGCCGCAAGACTCTACCACCATGTCTTCATACTGTTTGTATACCACGTTATTACCTGCGTCAATGTACAAAATACTGATAGGAGTCAATTTTGTAGGAACGCAACAACTTGGCGGAGTAGACCCTGGATCCATAGAGTTCATCAAGGTCTGGATAATGGCATGGTTGGTTGGCTCTAGATGAGATCTCAGGGGGAAGTCACATACCCCCTCACAATGATAGGCTTCATATTCTAAGGGAGCAATGATCCAGTCATCCCATCCTAGCTCCTTAAAGTTCACATGAAGTGGCTTTTTGCTGCACCTCAGACGTGATTTCCTACCATGCCGTTTGCCATGGCGACTATTAAATGTTGTCCTTCTCTTTCGTTTAGTTTTAAATTGTAACCTGGCTTCTTTTTCCAGCCCTTTAGCTGAGTGGACCTGTTCCTTCAATTCATTGTAGAGATTCTTCTTCTTGGATTTGGTGAAAGACACTAGAAGAGCCTTCTCCTGATGAGATTTGGGTTTTCTAGACATGCCTAGACTTCTTAGACTCACCTCCAAACCAGAGATGGCTGAGATGGCTCTCAACTCCAAGCAAATTTGTTTTCTGGCCTTACTCGCACTGTTCAGACTATTCCATACATCAAACACTTCCCATCCTGGAACGGCAGTGTCCCTCAAGTCCAGAGTCCTGGAATCCAGTGGAGATTGGGATGTGCAGGACAATACCTGCAGGTGGTACAACCCTGACGGGGCTTTCAATAACTCCATAGGAGAATTCCTAAAGATCCTTAGCTCAGCTCCCACCAGCTCTTCTTTGTCAGACAGGGTGGACACATCAAACAAATACCTCTGTCTTCTAGAAGGAGAGTGAGCGAGATCGTCTGCAAGATAAAAGAAAAATTGCTGTCAGTTTCACTTATACTGTAGCAGACTGGAAAATATCCTGTCTACCTGACGGGAAGAAGGGGAACTACAGATGCAGAGATCAGACTAGTCCTATCATCTTGTTTCACAGAGTGAATTGAAGTTAATTATTAATTTGTATCTATTTTGTAAGCAGGAAAAACTTCTGGGGGACAAAAGACGGGATAAAACGGCTCAAAGAAAAGCACCCCAAGTGACAACTTTTTCCTTGCTTACTACAAACATAGCTTTTCCATTTTTAGCTTAGAACACGGTGGTTCATGCTGGTAGTTATAGTCCTTCCGGACTCCAGTTATTTGGTCTTTGGATATTGGGGTGAAGTTGCAGTAATTCAGGATTTCCATAATTACCAGGGATTAATCCAGTTGCAACAAAGTGAATAAGATTTTAACCTAAAACCCCAGGTAAAATTTATCAGAGGTCACATGTTCATCAAACTGGCCTAGAGGGGTCAGAAAGACATGACACAGGAACAGGGAGACCCTTTATGTCTGTTACTGCAATTTCTATTGTGCCAATTTTTCCAACCTCTTAAAATGTTTGGCTGTCTGGTGTTTTTTTCACGATTTCACGTTTGGGGGTTGTAGAAAACTCAAAACGGGTCCCATTCCTACGCATTTTTGTGGCCCGTGACTACCCATAGAAGACTATTGGAAGATGAAAAATATGGATGGCACACATGTCATCCACAACCGTTCCTATTTTACGACTAGTTGCATTGAACCCCCCATGCAAGTGACCCTTTGAGAGGTTGAGACAAACTATTGACCTCATTCAGCAACCTTCTGTTGTTTTTTGGGGGTTTTTTTACAGATCCATGAAAAGGGATGACACAAAGACTATTTTTGTGGACATACATCTTACGGTTTACATACAAGATAGGCTCCTTGGGTTTGTACTTAAGTTGAATATGTATGTAAGTCGGAACTGTATATTTTATAATTGTAACTCCAGACAAGAAATGTTTTTGCCCCAGTGACAATTGGATTTTCTAAATTTTTTGCTGTAAAGGGACCAAGGATTATCAATAAAGCTTCATTACAGACACCTTACAGCTGATCATTGCAGTCTGGGACTATAGTAACATCCAGAGACTTCACCAGAGGTCACAGTGGGCAAAGGGGTTGTCTGTAAGTCAGGTGTCCATAAGTAGGGGACCGTCTGTACTTGATAAGGACACCAAGATCACAAAGACATATCATGGGTCCCTTGTTTAATGCAATGATATTCGCATAAATTTCCTCCAGTATTTTTTGGAAAAATGTATCTTTTGTTGCAACTTGAGCCCAAGGTTTAGTTCACAGGGAGCTTCCATTACTCTACGGTTTACAGAAATGTAACGGAAAGGTGTGTGGAAAGTCTCCATTCACCTTCCGTTCCCCATTGACTTCAATGTTCTGTTACAATTCTGTTATAATAGCTGAAAAAAAATGGGAAATTGAACCTGTCAAGCACAGGTGTGAATTGAGTCGTATAATATAAATTAGGAAAACTAAAAATAAATATGTTGTTTATATTTTTAAATTATTTCTAAAATTTGCTTTAAAATAAACGCTGTGTGGGAATCCCCTCTTAAAGGTAGACATCTCAATGGAACAACAAAAAAAACAACTTAGTACACACCATAAACCTCGCTGTGTTTTCACCTTTATTGACATTGTCAACCTCTGAGAACACATTCCCTTTGTGCCATTAAATATTTAGGACACATAAAATGGACTCTGCAGGGTGGACAGAAAAGTACAAAAGCTCAGACTATTCCCAATAGAGATGGGAGGGGGGTTGTATAGAGGGAGGGGGTCTCCTAGTCAGATATTTACATCCCAGGATATACAAATAATAACATACTGTAATATAGAACCAGAAGCAGAATTCTTTCACATAACCCAAGCCAATGGAAGAAGAAGAAGACAGTAAACACATAGAACAATTCATCTTCCAAGAATGTGGCTGAGTCTACAGGATGTCAACTAAGATTAATTAATTCAGGGAGGAAAACTGAGAGTCACCCATTACTGGGGAAGCAGAGTGGCCTCTGGCACACAACAGGTTAAGAGAAACTTGTATGTAAATGGACTAAGGGGAAGACACAGGAGACGGAATACTGATATATATAAAATAAGATGAATTGCCTTCTATAGAGACACAATACAACTGTACAAGAGCCAATGCATAACCTCTGGAATATTGCTTATTTACACCTCTAAATTAATACTATCTTATTGCTCATTGGGGGATTAGGTTAGTTAATTAAACAAAATAAGAGTTTTATTATTATTATTATTATTATTATTATTATTATAATTTATTCTTTAATGGATTTACAGACTTGTTATCTTGATAAATAAAGACACTCATTGTTCAAAAAAATAACAAAATAAAAAAAATAATATCTTGACATTTGAATTAAAAAAATACTTAATATTTTAAAGTTTACCATTACAACTACTACTACTCCTACTTCTACTTCTAATGCAACTACCAGTAGTTTCAATAACACGTTATTATTCTCAAAACCATATTGTTATTCTTATTGTACAAAAGAACAATATACTTTTGTTTTTTTAATGCAGATATTTTATATTAACATTAACTTGAGATTTACATAAGTTGCAATAGTAATAATCGATCCTCCTAACACATTCAAATGATGATGCTGATAGTAATTGCAATAATAAGTATTATTGATCAGGTTGATTTCTAATAACGTTATTATTAATTAATTATATTACATTAATATTCATTATATTACATTTAGTTGTTATTTTTTTGTTTTATATGTAATCTTTGCAGTTATTTTTGTGACATAATAATAATAATAAAACAATAACCTTATTATTAGTATTAATTAGAATTAATACCAATACTAATAGCAATGGTTATAATAACATAAAGATAGCATTATTATTATTACTATTGTTATACTAATAATTCTTATTATAAAAATAATTGTATTCTAATAATACTATCAATACTAATAACTACAGTCGTAACAATAATAATGATAATGATAATAATAGTAATAATAAAAGCCACAGCACTATAATAATAATAATAATCATTAATTTTTAATTAAAATGATGATTTTATTATTAGTAGTAGTATTATCTTATTTTAGTTAGAAATAGTATTAATAGTATAATCACTGATATTATTGGGTTGGTTTCACAATAATCATATATTTTTTAATACAGCAGTTTTTTGAACAAAAGCCAGCATTTCCAATCCAGGGCCAAGGTTTAGAATTAGAAGTCATTCCCTTTATATTTCCTATTTCCTTTCATTCCATTTCTGGCTTTGGTTCAAAACCATAAATAATAAATTGCCATAAAAACGGCAGCGTTTAAAATAAAAACGCTGCGTGTGTAAAGCCACCGTTCTGTTTATAATTCTAAATAATATTCTAGACAGTTTTACTAGTCCACAGTTTATTTTTTAACCCCCAAGAGCCCCAAGCAGCGATACCGCACCTCAGTCTGTACCTGGAGTGTAATTATAATTCCCTTCTGGCCGCAGCAGAGAAAAAAAAAATCACAAAAATGCAGAGTTTTTATTTCTGCTCTCTTAGATCTTGTTAAATGTCCATGTCTTCAACATAAACTAAACTCTACAGTTTTTATGGTTTTTTTTGCCACAGGAAACTGCAAAGAATATTCACACCTAAAATATTGTTTATTACATCCTTGGAACAGTTGTACCGGGTCATAAAAAACTGGAGAAAAACTCAGGGAAGTACAAATATAAATAATCACATACGAATGTAAATAACTATTGAATAAAGTAAATTAATCATGACGCACATAAAACATGATAAATGTACAACGAATCCTGCCCCCACATGTAGAGCAAAGCCCCTCATAGGACTCGTGCGCACTCATCCAGGTTCCTGCTGATAACCCCATACACACTGAGGAGGAGGGACACAAAATCGCTTTATGTTTAGTCATTTTCAGACAAGTTTCTCTATAACTAAATCCAGATGCTTAGAGATTCACCACCTACTTCAAAACTGCCCAAAATGTCATTCATTTGCAAATACAAATATGATTAATTTCCCTCCAAAATTCCCATTTTGCAACTATTGTGCAGAATTCACTAAATGATAGGTTAATAAAGTCTGCATGCTGGACCTTGTAGTCCCCTCTGCTACAGTGACCTAAAACTGGGATAATAAACACCCTCTACTGGGATATTATGTGTGTATATATATATATATATATTTTTTTTTTTTTTATTTTTTTTTTTTTTTTTTTATTATTGAATTTTATGACATATAATTGTAATGTTTTACATATTCTATATTGTTTTACTTTTATTACATCATATAGAATTTTATTACATACAACTGCTTAGGTTCAACTGATATTGTTTTTATTATTATTATTATTATCATCAATTATTGCTGTTATCATTATTATTGTTATCAATTATTGCTGTTGTTTTTGGCACTACTATGGTGTCTTATTGCTGCTGATACTACTGATTCTGGTTGTATTATTATTATTACTGTTGCTTTTGGCACTACCATGGTGTCTTGTTGCTGCTGGTGGTTTTACTATTATTATTATAATTAATAATTACTATACTTTATAATGTTATTATATTTAAATATCATTTTTAATATTTTAAATTGTTATACAATTGTTGTTATTATTTGTGGCTTACAATTGTGTATTTTTTTTTCATTGATATATAATATATTGCACGTTGCACTACATGTCATTATTTATTTTTACATTCTGTGTTTTTTCATATTTTCTTGCAAATACATAATTATTATAATATTTATAATACTCCATTTTCTATTGTAAGTCGTTATTTCTTTTACATGTTACCTCTTTTAGATATTGTGGTTATTGTCCATGTTGCGCTATGCTGTACTATACTGCTGTGTATCACTGTGATGATTGTTATCACTGACACTGACAGCTAAATCATCAGCTCCAGGTGCCAAACGCCACCTCATTTCTGGCCTGTTGATGAGATTGTTATGCAACCTGATGAATGTTGGTGAGAAGCTCCTCACTGGAGCCTTTCTTGTGCCCACAATACCAGTAATCATGCATGTGATTTGTGCCTCCAGTAATGGGCAATGTCCCTGCATCATATCATGAGAAAGATGGACAATGGCAGCAGCAGCTCCACATACAGTCATTACACAGCACCTGCTGGAGGTGAGACATCTAGGACAGGATTCTCCATAAAGAAGCTGATTCTTCATTTTTTTAAATAATTCTTAATTCTGATTGCTAATTATCTGCTATTCATCTATCTATTTATCTATCTTTCTATCTTCATCTTAAGAAAAGGTCATGTAATAGAGCAAGTTGCTCAGATGATGGAGTAAAAGTTCACTTGTTTCTTCACAACTCTAATTGTGCTGCTGTTTCTTGGTCTCTGTTTATTATTTATCTATCATCTATATATCTCCATTCCATTTATAGCATATGATATATCTATCTGACATAGGTCTGTCTATTTCACAAATACTGTATCATTATCAAATCTTTTCATATCTACATCTCTCATATGTATCTTTTTATCTCTCATACCTCTCTGATGTTTCATCTAGTTTCTCTCATCTATCTATCTATCTATCTATCTATCTATCTCATATCTATCTATCTATCTCATATCTATCTATCTATCTGTCTATCTATCTATCTATCTAGCCATCAAATAGCAGTCTTCTAGTTATTTATCAATTATATTTATTTTTTTAATCTATCTACCTGTTATCTATATGTTATCTATAGATTACCTAACTATTCTATTTCTCTCACATTAGTCTATTCATCATCTATATCTATCTTAGATCTACATTCTATCTATCTATCTATCTATCTATCTATCTATCCCATCTATTTCATCCTTATCCTATACAGGTGTATCCAGACAATGTCCCATGTGTCCTGTAGGGAAGAGTTGTAGGGTGTATGACAAAGGTTTATGGCAGGGGTTTAGGGTGTATGAGGGGGGTTATGTCAGGGGTGAATAATAGAGGTGGATGGTATTGATGGATGGCAGGGGTGTATGTCAGGGGAGTAGGGTGTATGACAGGGTTTTATGGTGTATGACAGGAGTGTATTGCAGGGGTGTATGGCAGGGTTGTAGAGTTTAGGGTGTACGACAGGGGGGTAGGATAGAGGTGGATGGCAGTGATGGATGGTAAGGGTGGAGGGTATATGGCAGTGGTGTATGATAGAAGTGGATGGCAGTGATGGATGGCAGGGGTGTATGACAGGGGAGTAGGGTGTATGACAGTTTTATGATGTATGAAAGGGGTGTATTGCAGGGGTGTATGGCAGGGTTGTAGGGTGTAGGGTGTAGGGTGGATGGGACTGCAGTCAGATCAGGTACTGGGCTTGCAGCCAACTCATCAGTTTTCAGATCTTAAACTCACATTATTCTAAAACCACACTCCCAGGAGCAATGTGCCAAGAGAGGAAGCAGCTCCCAACCACATGTAAGGAGCTGGAGCAGGAAAAGTGCTGTGAACAGACCTGATTCTCAGTGACACCAGCACTAGACCCATTAACTAGCCACAGGAAAATCACTGACCGGCATCTCTATAAGCAGGAGCATAATGATATAACACCAGAGCACGTAAGGACACTACCCCAGAGATCAGTGACTAGCCATCAGCTACTCTGGCACCACAGGTCCCAGCAGTCACAGCCCAGCATTGTCACAGGTTGGAGTCCTTGCAGTCTTGGGTGAGCATTGCTGGGAATTGTAGTGCCACACAAGCTGCAACTTCTTTTGTCTGACAATAAATCCTCAGGCTGGTTAATGAAGCACACGCTTTTTACTCTGTAGGGGTGACAGAGTTTGGCAAGAAGTTGAATTCATAGTCACACAGTCTTCTAGAGTAAGCATGGGCAGCCCTGGCACCTGGCAGCACAAGAAAACATAAAGCCATGAATCAGTCCAACCTCTTGACTGGTGTATATCAATAACCACTCACTACAGGTCTCCAATCACTGAACTGCTGCCAATCACTTACAGCACTGGCAATGAAAGAGTTAATAAAAAAATAACTCCCCCCCTTCATATACATATAATTACCAGCTCTATAACATCAATGGTTACTCGTTCATGTTGATGTTCATGTTCAACATTAATAGTTTAATTTTTTAATTAGTAGTTTAATTTTAATTTTTTAAGAATATTATTTAAATATAAAAATTTAGAACTACGTTATGTAATGTAACATAGATAGATAGATAGATAGATAGATAGATAGATAGATAGATAGATAGATAGATAGATAGATGGATGGATGGAGATAGATAGATAGATAGATGGATGGATGGATGGATGGAGATAGATAGATAGATAGATAGATAGATAGATAGATAGATAGATAGATAGATAGATAGATAATAGGAGATAGGATAAATAGCTATGAGATACATCCATCTCATTCCATCTCAATACTGCTACAATGGCTTCTCAAAAATAAAATGAAAGCATCTATCCACATCCTATAGATGTATCAGTTTTTGTTGCCATCCATTGACGTATTACATACCAATGTATCTAACTATCTATCCATCTTAAATATATCAACTTTCTATTCAGCTGAAATCGATCTCATATCTATTTATCAATCTATCAATTTATTTATCCATCTATCAATTTATTTATTGATCTATGTATCTATCAATCTGTCTATATATCTATCTATCCATCATCTTTTTATCCGTCGAACGATACATCTATCCATTTTATATCTATTTATCTATCATCTGTCTATCTTTCTATCTATTTATCGATCTATCGAGATCGATCGATCTATCCATGTCATAAAAATCTACTAAACTATACTATTCCATAAAATTAAAAGCCTGTAATATAATATTTGCTCCCTCTCCTTCTCTGGTCTGTTCTATATTAGTCTTTCTATGAAAGCTCAAACAAACCGAATACAAGGTCAGCGAATAATTAACAGTAGACTATTCCCTTCTTACCCATTAAAATACTTCCTTCACATATTTCATTCTCTCTCTGCCAACCACAACAATTCTGGGGCAGAACTATGGTGCAGGCAGGGCTGAGAGTTCCATCTCCTCCATATATATACTAATGCTCCCACTGCTTGTATATACGAGGTGGTGAGTGACTGAGCGACTACTGTGACAATAGTAGTAATAGTTTACTAGAAATGTACCATTTGTTTTCTAAAATAAAACAGCAACTACATGGAAATAATTGAGTCTCATAAATTATTTGTTTGTGAGGAAGAGATGGAAATGTAAATATTACAAAAATGTATCAGTATGTGTCGCAAATGCATTCTTTTATTATAATTGTTGTGTATTGTATTATTGTTATTATTATTAATATTATTATTATTAGTAGTAGTAGTAGTAGTACAGGTGGTAGTATCTATGTATCTTATTATTAGTAGTGATAGTAGTTGTATGTATATATTGTATTATTTGTATTATAACTATTATTATTATTAGGTGTAGTGGTAATAGTAGAGGGGGTAGTATTATTATGTTTGTATTATATTGTTATTACGATTATTACTATTAGTGGAGGGAGTAGTAGTATGTATATATTGTAATATTACTATTATTAGTAAAAGTTGTACTACAAGTGGTAGTAGTAGTAATATCTATTGTATCATCATTATTAATAGTAGTAGAAGTATACTGGTGGTAGTAGTAGCAATATATATTGCATTATTATTATTACTACTACTGGTGGTGGCATTAGTAGTATGTATTATATGATTACTATTAAAGGTAGTAGAAGTATTCTTTCAATAATTTTTATTATTATTATTAGTAGCAGCCATAGAATGTATGAATTATATTATAATATTATTACATTTGACATACAATATATTTTTGTTTCAGTTAAGTATAGTTTTATTTTCATACAATATCCATTTAATAGATTATGATAAAAGTGATTTGGAGCCCCCCTTTACTAGGGGAGAACTCGTTCCCTTCTCCAGCGCAGAGCTTCTCCCTAATTGTCCCATTGCTGGGGGTCCTGGGGCCAGCAGGCACCATCTGCGTTTTAATGAGTTACTTCATGTGCCAACAGTAATTTTCCTACAATAAGCGAAGTCCTGTCTGAACACAAACTAATGTACAAACATCAGTGACCTCCCCCTCCCCCTTCTTTCTTGTATTCTGCTCCTCCAAATCACTAAGGAACCAACAACACATTTCTTCCCTATAATGTGCACCAAAATGATCTCATTAACATCTACACCAAGTGTCTTTCCAAATTCACAATTTCGACAAAGCTGAGTGGGAGCTCTGGTTGGGTGTGGATGGAGAGCTTGGCTTTGTCTCAATTAAATAATGTTCTCCATGTTGTCTCATGTCCATGGATTCTGTAGGTTCTGAAGGACCACAAGTCCAAGCATGATAGTGGAGGAGACAGGATGTGTGGCCAAGGTTGTAGAAGGCTTTGAAGGCTCAGAAGAACCTTATGTGAGACATTGTTTTTTTGTCAATTAGATAACTTTCACATTCAACTGACCCATTTCCATCCATACAGAAAAGAATGTTCTTTCAGGCAGTAAAGTCTTTTATCTCCTCCTGAAAAAACGAAACGTATCTAATTGAGTCGTTTTTTGGGAGCTAATCTGTCTACAAGGGGATTGACAGCAACCTTTCACATCTAGAGAGGAGGCACCAATTAGCTGGGAGGTAGGAGGACATCACAGGAGCGGAAGTCCTCTTGAAGTTCTTGGGGATGTGCCATAGGCTGGTCCCCCCTTCATTATGGAAGACTAGACAATATTTGATATGTTATGACATGTACACTCAATTAGATCATGAGTTCAAATAGTCCAATCAGTGGCTTGATGCTAAGCAAAACTCAGAAGGTCCAGGAAGAGGTCACAGCCTGTGACACATCACATCAAAATCAAGTTGGAAAGTGAGGCTTTGGCTTAAAGGACCAGTAAGTCCAGGGGGGTCTCGTTCAGAGCTCAAGGAATGTCAAGCAATGGAGCGAACTCCTAGGAAACACAAGTTCTAGAACAATTCTCAAGGTTCTCCAAGAAAGTTCTCCATGAAGCTTCTCAGAAGACAACACACTCTCTTTGATTTCAGCACCAGTCCTACTCATTATTGTAGCCCTTCAGCAAGATAATGGTTGTCTTGTAACAAGCCCTTTGGGCAAACACATCTTAAGTGAGTTTTTTTATGGAAACTGAGACTAAATAACCAGCTCATATAACTACAAAGGGACCATGGGGCTTTTCAAAGGAGAAGTTTTGTCCTAAAATCAACATAAAATATAGTAAGTTAATTTGCTCTCCAGAACCCCACTGACTCGGCTCAGCTTGCTGCACCTTCTACAGTCAGGTTGACCAGGGGCAGCTCCCATGGTGGTGGGGGCATGTGGAGAGGTGGGGTGGGGGAGAAAGAATTTACAACACTCTGTTAATTAATCAGTCCATAATGAGGTACAAGAAGAAGAAAATACACATAAATCAGGGTACAGGATCACATTTTATGGCTGGGATTAGGGAATCATAAAATGGAATCACAAGCAGAATTAATTTCTGAGCCCCTAGACTGCAAAACTCCACCACTTTGGGAAGTTAAGTCACACAGAGAGGGAGGGGGATGAAGAAAGCCTGCATCTGTATAAAGCAATTGCCTTGGGGGTGATAAAGGGGAGAGGGGGAGGTAATAGTGGTGACATTCATGCTCATCCTTTATGTTATGTATCACCACAAAGGGTTAACAATCCATCTATAACCAGGTATCCAAACAAGGCTCAGTGTACACATTGCAGGTGAATGCAGTTCGTTATCAGACCCCCCTGGATATAGGGGCTTTATACATTGCTCCTTCTGCCTGGTCCTGACTGATAAGATCCAGTGAGTTTGGCAAATGTTTGCCCATATTCAGACTGAACTCTCTATTGACTTTAAAGCTGGACTAGATAAAAATATCTAAAGGGGATAAGATAGAAAGACAAAACACGCAGCGTGGCCCTCCCCCCAAAACCAATTGTACTGTTATCTGCACCCTAACACAAGGGGCTACGCTGGGCACACATAGTGTACATACAGTATATACAAAGATACAGGAGCTACACTGGGCTTAGCATGCCTGAGCTTCTTAGACTACTCCAAACCAGAGATGGCTGAGATGGCTCTCAACTCCAAAGCAAATTTGTTTTCTGGCCTTACTCGCACTGGTCAGACTATTCCATACATCAAACACTTCCCATCCTGGAACGGCAGTGTCCCTCAAGTCCAGAGTCCTGGAATCCAGTGGAGATTGGGATGTGCAGGACAATACTGCAGGTGGTACAACCCTGACGGGCTGGCTTTCAATAACTCCATAGGAGAATCCAAAGATCCTTGCCTCAGTACCACAAGCTCTTCTTTGTCAGACAGGGTGGACACATCAAACACAACCTCTGGCTTCTAGAGGAGAGTGAGCGAGATCGTCTGACAAGATAAAAGAAAAAAACATGCTGTCAGTTTACTTATACTGGGCAGACTGGAAAATATCCTGTCTACCTGACGGGAAGAAGGGGAACTAAGCATGAGCAGAGATCAGACTAGTCCTATATCTGTTTCACAGAGCGAATTGAAGCTAATACAAATAAAATCAAAATATTAATTTGATCTAGTTTGTAGCAGGACACACTTTCGGGGACAAAAGACGGGATAAAACGGCTCAAAGAAAAGACCAAGTGACAACTTTTTCCTGCTTTACAAACATGGCTTCCCATTTTTAGTATAGAGCACATGGTTCATGCTGGTAGTTATAGTCCTTCCGGCTACAGTTATTTGGTCTGGGATATTGGGGTGAAGTTGCAGCAATTCAAGATTTCCATAATTACCAGGGATTAACCCAGTGCACAACAGTGAATAAGATTTTAACCCCTAAAACCCCAGGTAAATTTATCAGAGGTACATGTTCATCAAACTGGCCTAGAGGGTCAAAGACAGACACAGGAACAGGGAGGACCCTTATGTCTGTTACTGCGATTCTATATATCTACTTCAATGGAGGGAAATTGTGCCAATTTTTCCAACCTCTAAAACGTTTGGCTGTCTGGTGTTTTTTCACGATTTTACGTTTGGGGTTGTAGAAACCAAAATCAAAACGGGTCCCCATTCCTAGCATTTTTGTGGCCGTGACTACCCATAGAAGACTGGGAAGATGAAAAATATGGATGGCACCATGTCACCAACACCGTCCTATTTATGACTGGTTGCATTGAACCCCATGCAAGTGACCCTTTGAGAGGTTGGGACAAACTATTGACCTCATTCACCACCCTTTGTTGTTTTGGGGTGTTTTTTTTACAGATCCAGAAAAAGGATGACACACAAACTATTCTGTGGACATACATCTTACGGTTTATGTACAGATAGGTCCTTGGGTTTGTATAAGTTGAATATGTATGTAAGTCGGAAAATGTATATTTTATAACTTGTAACTCCAGACAAGAAATGTTTTGCGCCAGGACATTGGATTTTCTACATTTTTGCTTTGTAATTGGACCAAGGATTATCAATAAAGCTTCATTACAGACACCTTACAGTGATCAGATGCCAGCCTGGACTATAGTACATCCAGAGACTTCAACCAGAGGTCACAGTGGGCAAGGGGTTGTCTGTAAGTCAGGTGTCCATAAGTAGGGGACCGTCTGTACGTGCTAAGGACACCCAGATCACAAAGACAATCATGGTCCCTGTTTAAGCAATGATATTCAATAAATCTCCAGATTTTTTGGAAAAATGTATTTTGTTGCAACCTTGAGCCCAAGGGTTAGTTCAAGGGAGTTTCCATTACTCTACGGTTTACAGAAAATGTAATGGAAAGATGGTGGAAAGTCTCCATTCACCTCGTTCCCCATTGACTCAATGTTCTGTTACAATTCTGTAATAATAGCTGAAAAAAATGGGAAATTGAACCTGTCAAGCACAGGTGTGAATTGAGCTGTATAATATAAAATTAGGAAAATAAAAATAAATATGTTGTTTCTATTTTTAATTTATTCTAAAATTTGCTTTAAAAAAAAACGCTGTGTGGGAACCCTTTAAAGAGGGACATTCAATGGAACAAAAAAAAAAACAACTTAGTACACACCATAAACCTCGCTGTGTTTTCACCTTTATGACATTGTCACCCTGAGAAACACATTCCCTTGTGCCATTAAATATTTAGGACACATAAAATGGACTCTGCAGGTGGACAGAAAAAGTAAAAAAGCTCAGATATTTCTCAATAGAGACTGGGGGGGGGTTGTATAGAGGGAGGGGGTTCTCTAGTCAGATATGGACATCCCAGGATATACAACTAAAACATACTGTAATATAGAACCAGAAGCAGAATTTATTTCACATAACCCAAGCCAAAGAAGAAGAAGAAGAAGACAGTAAACACATAGAAACAATTCATCTTCCAAGAATGTGGCGAGTCTACAGGATGTCAACTAAGATTATTAATGCAGGGAGGAAAATGAGAGTCACATTCTGGGGGAGCAGAGTGGTCTTGGCAACAACCGGTAAGAGAAACTTGTATGTAAATGGCTAAGGGGAAGACACAGGAGACGGAATACTGTGATATATATAAAATAAGATGAATTGCCTTCTATAGAGACACAATACAACTGTAAAGAGCCAATGCAAACCTCTGGAGTATTAATTGTACACCTTAAATAATAATCTTATTGCTCCTTGGGGGGTTAGGGTATTAATTAAACAAAATAAGAGTTCTATTTATTATTATTTAATAGTTTATTCTTTAATGGATTTTACAGACTGTGATCTTGATAAATAAAGACACCATTGTTAAAAAAAAAATAAAAAAAAAATTAAAAAAATAATCTGAACATTTGAATTAACAAAATACTTAATATTTTAAAGTTACCATTACAACTACTACTACTTCTACTCTATGCAACTACCAGTAGTTCAATAACACGTATTATTCTCAAAACTATGTTATTCTTATTGTACAAAAGAACTATATACTTTTGTTTTTTAATGACAGATATTTTGTATCAACATTAAATTGGCATTTCATAAGTTACAATGTAATAATCGATCCCTAACACTTTCAAATGTATATGCTGATAGTAATTGCAATAATAAGTATTATTGATCAGGTTGATTTTAATTAACGTTATTATTAATTAATTATATTACATATATTAATTAGATTACATTTAGTTGTTATTTTTTTGTTTATATGTACTTTTGCAGTTATATTTTTGTGACATAATAATAATAATACAACAAAAACCTTAGTATTGTATTAAGTTAGAATTAATACCAATACTAAGAGCCAATGGTAAGTAGTAACATAAGATAGCAGTATTAGTCTATTGTTTACTAAAATTTATTAAAATAATTGTTTCTAATAATACTATCAATACTAAACTACATTAACAAAATAAAAAAAGATAATAATAGTAATAATAAAAGCCACAGCACTATAATAATAATAATCATAATTTTAATTAAAATGTTTAGTTTTTATTAGTAGTAGTATTATCTTTAGGTAGAAATAGTATTAATAGTATAATCACTGATATTAGGGTTGGTTTCACAATAATCATATATTTTTATACAGCAGTTTTTGAACAAAAGCCAGCATTTTTCAATCCAGGGCCAAGGTTTAGAATTAGAAGTATTTCTTATATTCCTATTTCTTGTCATTCCATTTCTGGCTTTGGTTCAAAACCATAAATAATAAATTGCTATAAAACCGAGCGTTTAAAATAAAAACGCTGCGTGTGTAAGCCACGTTCGTTTATAATTCTTTAAATTTCTAGAAAGTTTTTACTAGTCCACAGTTTTAGTTTTAAACCCCAAGAGCCCCAGAGCGAGCGATTATCCGCACCTCAGCTTGTACGTGGAGGTAATTATAATTCCCTTCTGGCCGCAGCAGAGAAAAAAAAAATCAAAAAAATGCAGAGTTTTTCTTCTCTCTCTCTAGATCTTGTTAAGGTCCGGTCTTCAACATAAACTAAAACTCTACAGTTTTATGGGGTTTTTTGCCACAGGAAACTGCAAAGAATATCACACCTAAATATTGTTATTACATCCTTGGAACAGTTGTATAGGGTCATAAAAAACTGAGGAGGAAAAACTAGGGAAGTACAAATATAAATAATCACATACGAATGTAAATAAATATGAATAAAGGTAAATAATCAGTGAGCACATAAAAAAAATGAGAAAATGTACAACGAATCCTGCCCCCACATGTAGAGCCAAGCCCCTCATAGGACTCGTGCGACTCATCCAGGTTACTGCGGAACCCCAACCACTGAGGAGGAGGGACACAATCGCTTTTAGTTTAGTCATTTCAGACAGTTTCTATAACTAAATCCAGATGCTTAGAGATTCACACCTACTTCAAAACTGCCCAAAATGTCTTCATTTGTAAATACAAAATATGTTAATTTCCCCCCCAAATTCTACTTTTGCATATTGTGCAGAATTACAAATGATAGGTTAATAAGTCTGCATGCTGGACCTTGTAGTCCCCTCTGCTACAGTGAAATAAAACTGGGATAATGACCACACTACTCGGGATATTATGTATATAATATATATATATATTTTTTTTTTTTTTTTTTTTTTTATTGTAATGTTTTACCATATTCTATATTGATTTACTTTATGACACATATAGAATGTTTATTACATTTAAAACTGCTTAGTTCAACTGATATTGATTTTACTTTCATTATTATATATATTATTATTATTATCAATTATTTGCTGTATCATTATTATGTTATCAATTTTGCTGTTGTTTTTGGCACTACTATGGTGTCTATTGCTGCTGATACACTATTTGGTTGTATTATTATTATTACTGTGCTTTTGGCATGTACCATGGTGTCTGTGCTGCTGGTGGTTTTACTATTATTATATTATTATTATAATAATAATAATAATAATAATTACTATACTTATAATGTTCAGTATATTAAAATATAATTTTAAATTTTAAATTGTTATAAAATTGTTGTTATTATTTGTGGGCTTACAATTGTTATTTTGATATTTCATTGATATATAATATATTGCACGTTGCACTACATGTCATTATTTATTTTACATTTTTTGTTTTTTCACATTTCTGCAAATACATAATTATTAATATATATAATACTCCATTTTCTATTGTGTGTCGTTATTCTTTTAAATGTTACCTCTTTTAGATATGTGGTTATTGTCCATGCTGCGCTATGCTGTAATACGATACTGCTGTGTATCACTGTGATGATTGTTATCACTGACACTAAATTAATCCGCTCCAGGTGCCAAAAGCCACTCATTTCTGGCCTGTTTGAGATGTGTTAGGCAACCTGATGAATGTTGGTGAGAAGCCTCTCACTGGAGCCTTTCTTGTGCCCACAATCCTCAGTACATGCATGTGTTTGTGCCTCCCCTGCAATGTCCCTGCATCAGTATCCTGGAGCTGGACCTGGCCAGCAGCCGCTCCCACATACAGTCCAGTCACGCCACCTGCTGGAGGTTGGCTCGGACCAGGGATCTCCACCAGACGCTGATTTTCCTTTGTTTTATCCTCTTACTTTGATTGCTTAACTTATCTGTCTTCATCTATCTCTTTCTCTACTTTCTATCTTCAATCGTAAGCCCCAGGTATGTAATAGAGCCCGTGCCGATGATGGAGTCCCCGATCCTTGTTTCTTCACCCCTCTAATTGGTGCTGGGTGTGCTGATTCTTCTTTCTATTTATTCTCTCTATCTCTCTCCCGTCCATTTCTAGCCTAGGAGAGATATAGGCGGGAAAGAGGGCGGGGAAGTGCACAAAGACGGAGAAGGAGCAAAGTCGTGCAGAGAGAAGCGCGTCAAGGGAGGGGTGTGGGGGGGGGCTGGGGAGACGCAGAACCGCGAGGAGGGGGCATCCAGGGGCCGCAGCGAGTCGAGTGAGCGAAGCGAGCGAGCGCCGAGAGAGCGAGCGCCGATCGCTGAGAGCGAGCGAGGCGAGCGATGCGAGGCGATTGTTGAGTCAGAGAAGCATTATCGATCTAGCGGAGGGCTAAGATAGGCTTAGAGCGAGCAGTGAGAGCAGATCGATATATCTGATATATGGGGTGTGTATCGATTACTGTGGTATCTAGATGGTATGCGCGAGATGACCTAACGAGGTTATTCATCTCACAGTAGGCTATGTCATCATCTATATCTAGGTGAGATTAACAGTTCGATCTATCTATATAGTCTATCGATTCTATCTATCATCGCTATCTATCGATCTATCTATCTTTATCCATCTTTCATCCTTATTCCTATTACAGGTGTATTCCGACAATGTCCCATTGTGTCCTGTAGGGAAGAGTTGTAGGGCTGTAGAAAAGGTTATGGCGGGGTGTAGGGGTGTTGGGGGGGTTATGTCAGGGGGGGTTATAATAGGGGGTGGATGGTAGGGATGATGTCAGGGGTGTATGTTAGGGGAGGTAGGGTGTATGGACAGTGGTTTATGGTGTATGACAGGAGTGTATTCAAGGGTGTGATGGCGGGTTTGTAGAGTTTAGGGTTGTACGACGCGGGGGTGGTAGGATAGAGGTGGATGGCAGTGATGGATGGGAAGGGTGAGGGTATATGTCAGTGGTGTATGATAGAAGTGGATATGGTAGTGATGGATGGCGGGGGGTATGACAGGGGGTTGGTAGGGTGTATGAAGGGTTTTATCGATGTGGTGACAGGTTGCTGTATTGCAGGGGTGTATATGGGCAGGGTGTCGTGGAGGTAGGGTGGATGCGGCTGAGTCAGATTCAGGTACTGTGTGCAGCCAATCATCGTTTTAGATCTTAAACCTCAATTATTCTAAAACCCACACTCCCAGGAGCAATGGTGCCAAGGAGAAAGCAGCCTCACAACACACATGAAGGAGCTGGAGCAGAAAGTTGCTGTGAACAACCTGATTATCAGTGACACCAGCACTAGACCCAATTAAACTAGCTCACAGGAAAATCACTGCCCGGCATCTCTATAAGCAGGAGATGAATGATCTCATCGCTTATAACACAGAGCACGTTAAGGACACGGCCCACAGGGATCAGCAACCATGGACCACAGGTCACCAGCAGTCACAGCCCAGCATTGATATGGGGGGGGAGTGGGTGGGGGTTGTCATTTGGCAAGAATTGAAAGTAACAGGTGGAGTCCAGGCAGTTTGGGAGCATGCTGGGTATGTAGTGCCCACAAGCTGCAAATTCTTTTGTCTGACCAATAAATCTTCAGGCAATGGTGGTTAATGAAGCACAAGCTTTTTAATCTTGCAGGGGTGACAGAGTTGGCAAGAAGTTTAATATTATGTCCACAGTCTTCTAGGTAAGCAGGGAGCCATGGCACATGGAGCACAAGAAAACTAAAGCCATGAATCAGTTCCAGCCCCTTGACTGGTGTCCCTCATAACCATTACTACAGGTCTCACTATCACTGAACTGCTGCCAATCATTTACCGCAACTGGCAATGAAAGAAGTAAGAAAAAAAAGGGCTCAGCAAAAATAACCCCCCCCCCGTTCATATAATATAATTATCGTCTATAACAAGCATGGTTTACTCGTTCATGTGATTGTTTATGTTCAAACATTCAGTAGTTTTACATTTTTTAATCTGTAGTTTAAGTTTATTTTTTAAGAATATTTTTAAAATATAAAAATTTGGAGAACTACGTTTGTAAGTAACCATAGATAGATAGCTAGATAGATGGATGGTTAGGATAAATGGATAATGGTAGATAAAGGAGATAGATAGTGGAGGAGAAAGGAAATAGAGATGATAGGGTGATAGATAGGGAATAGGAAAAAAAAAAATGGGTACATCCATCTCAATCCTAGCACAATGGCTTCTCAAAAATAAAATGAAAGCATCATCCACTCCTATAGAGGTATCAGTTTTTGTTGCCATCCATTGACGTATACATACCAATGTATATAACTATCTATCCATCTTAAATTTATCCAACTCTATTCAACTAGAAATCGATTCATTATCATTGTATCCATCTATAATATTATTATTGATCTATCTATTATCATATTATCTATTATCCTATCTATCTATCTATCTATCTATCATCTTATTATATGATCTTATCTACTGTCTATATCATTATCTCTCCATCATCTTTATCGTCGTCGAACGATACATACTATCCATTTTATATCTATTTCTTATCAATCTGTCTATCTTTATTATGTTACGGAATCTATCCATGTCATAAAAATTTACGAAATCTATACTTCCATAAAAATTAAAGCTTGTATATATATAGTTTGATCCCTCTCCTTCTCTGGCTAGTTCTATATTGTCTTGTATTGAAAGTCTCAATACAAACGAATACAAGAGTCCAGCGATAATTAACAGTAGCACTTCCCTTCTTTACACTTAAAATAGTCCTTCACTATTTTCATTTCCTCTCTGCCAACCACAAACAATTCTGGGGGAGGAACTATGGTGCAGGCGGGTGAGAGTTCCATCTCCTACCATATATATATAATGCTCCCACTGCTTGTATATGCGAGGGGTGGTGAGTGACTGAGCGACTACTGTGGACAGATAGTAGTAATGTTTACTAGAAATATACCATTTTTTTCTAAATAACAACATGACAACTACATGGAAATAAATTGATAATATTTGTTTGTGAGAAGAGAGAGATGGAAAGTAATATACAAAAATGGGATCAGTATGTGTTCGCAAAGCATTTCTTATTATAATGTGTGTGTTGTATTATTGTTATATTATTATTAGTATTATTATTATTTTAGTCAGTAGTAGTAGTAGTAGTAGTAGTTAGTAGTACAGGTGGTGTACTATGTATCTATTATAGTAGCTGATAGTAGGTGTAGTATAAGTTTAATTTTGGGTATTAAATATTATCTATTAGTTGTAGTGGTAATGTAGGGGGTAAGTATTAGTATGTTTGGTATTATATTGTTACTACGATTATTACTATAGTGGAGGGAGTAGTGGTATGTATATATTGTATGTTACTATTATTAGTAAAGTTGTATACAAGGGTGTAGTAGTAAATATGTATTGGTATCATCATTTTAATAGAGTTAGAAGTTAGAACTGGTGGAGTAGTACGCATATATATTGCATATTATTATTACTACTACTGTTGTGGACATAGTAGTACTGTATTTAATGATTACTATGAAAGGAGTGAGAAGTCAAGTCTCTTGAAATAATTTTTATTATTATTATTAGAGCAGCCATAGAATGTATGAATTATACTTTTATAATATTATTACATTTGGACTAAAATTATTTGGTTTCAGTTAAGATAGATTTATTTCATACAATATCCATTTAATAGATTATGATAAAAGTTATTTGGAGACCCCCTTTACTAGGGGAGAATCGTCCCCTTCACAGCGCAGAGCTTCTCCCTAATGGTCCATTGATGCGGGGTCCTGCGTGGCCAGAGGCACCTTGCGTTTTATGAGTTACTTCATGTGCCAACAGAAAATTTCCTCCGATAGCGAAGTCCTGTCTGAACACAAACAATGTACAAAACATCAGTGACTCCACTCCCCTTTTTCTTGTATTCTGATCTCTCCAAATCACTAAGGAACCAAAACAAACACATTCTTCCTATAATGGGCACCAAAATGATCTCATTAACATCTACACCAAGGCTTTCCAAATTCACAATTTCGCAAAGCTGAGTGGGAGCTCTGGGTTGAGGGTGGATGGAGAGCTGGTTTTTGTTTTTGTGGGGGTGTGGGGGGGTGGTGGGGGGGGGGGGGGGGGGGGGGGGGGGGGGTGGGGGGGTGGGGTGGGGTTGGTTGTGGGGGGGGGGGGGTGGGGGGGGTGGGGGGGGGGGGTGGGTGGGGGGGGTGGTGGGGGGGGGTGGGGGGTGGGGGGTGTGGGGGGGGGTGGGGGGGGGGGGGGGGTGGGGGGGGGGGGGGGGGGGGTGGGGGGGGGGTGGTGGGGGGTGGGGTGGTTGTGGGGGGGGGTGGGGGGGGGGGGGGGTGGGTGGGGTGTGGGGGGGGGGGGGGGGGGGTGGGGGGGGGTTGGGGGGGGGTGGGGGGGGGGGGGGTGGGGGGGGGGGGCGGGCGGGGGAGTGGGGGGGGGGTGGGGGGGGGGGGGGGGGCTGGGGGTTGGGGGGGGGGGGGGGGTCGGGGGGTGGGGGTGGGGGGGGGGGGGGGGGGGGGTTGAGGGGGGGGGTGTTTGGGGGGGGGGTGGGGGGGGGGTGGGGGGCGTGGGGGGGGGGGGGGGTGGGGGGGGGGGGAGGGCTGGGGGGGGGGGGGGGGGGGGTTGGGGGGGGGGGGGGGTGGGGGGGGTGGGGGGGGGGGGGGGGGGGGGGTGGGGGGCCGTTGGGGTGGGGGGGGTTGGGGGGGGGGGGGGGGGGGGGGGGGGGGGGGGGGGGGGGGGGGGTGGGGGGGGGGGGGGGGGGGGTGGTGGTGGGTGTGGGGGGGTGGGGTGGGGGTGGGGGGGGGGGGGGGGGGGGGGGGGGGGGGGGGGGTGGGGGGGGGGGGGGGGGGGGGGGGGGGGGGGGGGGGGTGGGGGGGGGGGGGGGGGGGGTGGGGGGGGGTGGGGCAGTTGTGTGGGGGGGGGGGGGGGCGGGGGTGGGGGGGGTGGGGGGGGGGGGGGGGGGGGGGGGGGGGGGGGGGGGGGGGTGGGGGGGGGGGGGGGGTGGGGGGGGGGGGGGGGGGGGGGGGGTTGGGGGGGGGGGGGGGGGGGGGGGGGGGGGTTGGGGGGTGGGTGGGGGGGGGGGGGTGGGGGGGGGGGTGGTGGGGGGGGTGGGGGGGGGGGGGGGGGGGGGTGGGGGGGGGGGGTGGGGGGGGTTGGGGGGGGGGGGGGGGGTGGGTGGGGGGGGGGGGGGGGGGGGGGTGGGGGGTGGGGGGGGGGGGGGGGGGTATCAATGAATAAGTTTCTCCATTTGTCTCATGTCCATGGATTCTGTGAGTTCGAAGGACCACAAGTCCAAGCATGATAGTGGAGAGACAGGATGTGTGGCCAAGGTTGTAGAAGGCTTTGAGGTCAGAAGAACTTATGTGAGACATTGTTTTTTTGTCATTAGATAACTTTCACATTCAACTACCATTTCCATCCATACAGAAAAGAATGTCATTCAAGGCAGTTTAGTAAGTCTTTATCTTCCTCCTGAAAAAACGAAAACGTATCTAATTGAGGTCGTTTTTGGGAGCTAATCTGTCTACAATGGGATTGACAGCACACCTTTCACATTAGAGGGAGGCACCAATAGCTGGGAGGGGAGGACATCACAGGAGCGGAAGTCCTTTGAAGTTCTTGGGGATGGTGCATAGGCTGGTCCCCCCTTCATTAGGGAAGACTAGACATATTTGATATGTTATGACATGTACACTCAATTAGATCATGAGTTCAAATAGTCCCAATCAGTGGCTTGATGCTAAGCAAAAACTCAGAAGGTCCAGGAAGAGTCACAGCCTGTGACACATCACATCAAAATCAAGTTGGAAAGGAGGCTTTGCTTAAAGGACCAGTAAGTCAGGGGGGGTCTCGTTCAGAGCTCAAGATGTCGTAGCAATGGAGCGAACTTCCTAGGAAACACAAGTTCTGAAACAATTCTCAAGGTTCTCCAAGAACGGTCTCCATGAAGCTTCTCAGAAGACAACCACATTATCTTTGATTTCAGCACCAGTCCTACTCATTATTGTAGCCCTTCAGCCAGGATAATGGTTTGTCTGGTAACAAGCCACTTGGGCAAAACACATCTTAAGTGAGTTTTTTATGGAAAGAACGGAGACTAAATAACCAGCTCTAGTCATATAAATACAAAGGGACCATGGGGCTTTTCAAAGGAGAAGTTTTGTCCTAAAATCACATAAAATATAGTAAGTTAATTTGCTCTCCAGAACCCCACTGACTCACTCAGCTGCTGCACCTTTACAGTCAGGTTGACCAGGGGCAGCTCCCATGGTGGTGGGGGGATGTGGAGAGGGTGGGGTGGGGGAGAAAGAATTTACAACACTCTGTTTAATTAATCAGTCCATTAATGAGGCAAGGAAGAAGAAAATACACATAAATCAGGGTACAGGATCACAATTTTATGGCTGGGATTAGAGATCATAACAATGGAATCACAAGCAGAATTAATTTCTGAGCCCTAGACTGCAAAAAACTCCACCATTGGGAATAGTTAAGTCACACAGAGAGGGAGGGGGAGTGAAGAAAGCCTGTGCATCTGTTATAAAGCAATTGCCTGGGGGTGATAAAGGGGGGCGAGGGGGAGGTAATAAGTGGTGGACATTCATGCTCATCCTTTATGTTATGTATCACCACAAAAGGGTTAACAATATCCATCTATAACAGGTATACAAACACAGGCTCAGTTGTACACATTGCAGGTGAATGCAGTTCGTATCAGACCCCCTGGATATAGGGGCTTTTACATTGCTCCTTCTGCCTGTCGGGACTGATAAGATCCAGTGAGTTTGCAATGTTTGCCCATATTCAGACTGAACTCTCTATTGACTTCTTTAAGCTGGACTAGATAAAAATATCTAAAGGGGATTAAGATAGATAGAGAAAGACAAAAAAACACACAGCGTGGCCCTCCCCCAAAACCAATGTAATGTTATCTGCACCCTACGATACAGGGACTACACTGGGCACATATAGTGTACATACAGTATATACAAAGATGCAGGAGCTACACTGAGCACATATAGTGTACATACAGTATATACATAAATACAGGGACTACACTGGGCACATACAGTGTACATATATTATATACATAGATACAGAGACTACACTGGGCACATATAGTGTGCACACAGTATATTCATAAATACAGGGACTACACTGGGCACATATAGTGTACATACAGTATATACACAAATATAGGGACTACACTGGGCACATATAGTGCACACATATTATATGCATAGTTATAGGGGCTACAATGGGAACATATAGTGTACATACAGTATATACATAGATACGGGGACTACACTGGGCACATATAGTTTACATACAGTACAAACATAGCTACAAGGACAACAATGGGCACATATAGTGTATATACAGTATATACATAGAAACGGGGCTACACTGGGCACATATAGTGTACATAAAGTATATACATAGATACAGGGACTACACTGGGTACATATAGTGTATATGCAGCATATACATAGATACAGGGACTACACTGGGGACACATAGTGTACATACAATATATACATAGATATAGGGACTACACCGGGTACATGTCATGTACATACAATATATACTTAGATACAGGTGGCTACACTAGGCACACGTACAGCATATACATAGATAGAGGGACTACACTGGGCACATATAGTGTACATATAGTATATACATAGACGCACGGGGCCACATTGGGCACATATAGTGTATACACATAGATACAGGGGGCTACACTGGCACATATAGTGTATATGCAGTGTATACATAGATACAGGAACTACACTGGGCACATATAGTGTACATACAGTATATACATAGACACAGGGGGCTACACTGGGCAAATATAGTGTACATACAGTGGGTTGTACATGATAATTATAGTGTACACAAGATAGATAGATAGATAGATAGATAGATAGATAGATACTTTAGATGATATATAGATAGATACTGTAGATGATAGATAGATAGGAGATAGATAGATAGATAGATAGATATACACAGGGGCTGCACGAGGCACATAAAGTGTACATACAGTTTATACATAGATATAGGGGCTACACTGCTGCACTGAGTTAAGTGGACACATTTAGTGTAAATACAGTATATACATAGATAGATATATCTATATATATATATACATGCCGTGGTTTCTTGTTCATCTATTGGTGCTCATGTGAGGACAGATAGAAAGATATACGGATACAGAGATATATTGACGATATATAGACCATAACTATTAGGATACAAAGATGATAGACAGATAAATAAAGATTGATACACAGAAAGATTAATATATATATACAGATGCGTATATGATAAACTGATGGTAGGTCGCTGTATGAGAGAAAACTAAATACATCGAACTAAAGGTAGATAGAAGAGATAAAAAGGCAGATGTGGGAAAGATAGGTAGATAGATGGAACAGAGACAGAAGAGAGAGAGAGACATGAGAGAAAGAGAAAGGGATATATAGATATCAGACTTGAGAGACAGTTAGATAAATAGATAGATAAAGAAGTGATAAAACACCAGTTGTCAGATAGATAGATAGATAGATAGATAGATAGATATACAGATATATAAGTATATAGATAGATAATAGACATACCGATACATAAATATATAGATGGAATATAGTCATACAGATATATAAGTATATAGATAAAGAATAGACATACAGATACATAAGTATATAGATAATAGACATACAGATACATGAGTATATAGATAGATAATAGACATAGAGATACATAAATATATAGATGGATTATAGTCATACAGATATATAAGTATATAGATAAATAGTAGACATACAGATACATAAGTATATAGATAGATAATAGACATACAGATATATGAGTATATAGATTGATATCGATAGAAAGAGAATACATAGAAGTGATAAATAGATAATAGATGGATAGAGGTATGAGATTTATAGACGATAGATTTGATAGATAGATAGATATTTCCACAGACAGGCGGATCCGATCTCTATCCTGGATATAGTGCCTGTTGGCACAGCCTGGTATCACAGCTGCACTACAAGTACCTGCTGGCACGGCTTACCCCAGTATCTGTCCACAAAGCTGGTGATGGTGTTGGCAGACTTGGAGGACTGGAAGAAGCTGGCATTGATCCCAAGTTTTTCAGCCGTAGAGAAAGTTTTGTAAATGGACATCATGTATTCGTGGGGCACGACTGGCACTGTCCGGGGCTGCTCCTGGGTGCCCTCCCTGGGCTGTCTCCTCAGTGCCCTCTCAGGCTGGCTGGCAGGGATGGATGCCTGCTGGGCACAGGGTATATCCCAGAGGATGCAGCAGAGCAGGAGAGCTGCGGGCAGGGGGCTCCTGTGTGTATCCATGGCAGGAGAGAGGTGTGTGACTGAGCCTCTGCCTCTCCTCTCATCCTCCTCTGCTGCTGGGAGGGTGACGGCGCGGCACGCCCCCTAGTGCACGCCCTGCGCCTGTGTGCTGCACTGCCCAGGCCATGGTGCTGGGGCAGGATGAGGGGCACTACCACCATTCCATAGAATTACATCTCAATGAATGGATCATGAAAAGTTCCTCCTTGTGTTCATCTGTCTCCATTTTCACTATACCTGCTTGCTGGCAGTGAATTGTAAGAGCCAAACACACTCTAATACTTGGCACAGGGTTTAGAGATTTAGATTCAATCCTCTCTGAACTGCACAGATACATTGTAGCAAACATTGTGCTGTCCATGTATATAAATTTCCAGACAGTTATATTATATCAAAGGCTTATTGTGGCCAGTAGTGATGAGCAGAACCGTTTAGTTCACCAAGTTCAGCCGACCGGGAGCACCCACTGGTAAAATCTGGGATCGGTGCTGGCTTTAAACGGCACCAGCATAACCGCCAGTCCTTGCCGCCATTTTCCCTTGGATCACCATTCCCAGATGACATCAGCATTTAAAGGTTTCACATCCACAGACAATAATAAAAAAATCCAGGATTTCTCCAGTTCATCTTCGGAGTAATTTTTCCTCCAGCACGGATCCAAATTGGCTGCAGCAAGTACAATAGTACAAAAGAAAATTCCACGGATCCAGCTTTCAGTAAAGGATAAAACTGTCTTTTTTCGTCATTACATGGCATCCAACAGCAATAAACAGGTATACAGGGTATCTTCAACGCGTTTCTAGCGCTGAACCGTGCTCTTAGTCATGAGTAAGAGCACGATTCAGTGCTAGAAACCCGTTGACTATACCCTGTATACCTGTTTATTGCTGTTGGATGCCATGTAATGATAAATAAAGGCGGTTTTATCCTTTACGGAAAGCTGGATCCATGGAATTTTCTTTTCACATCCACAGAGCCTGAATGCTGAACCCAAACTCCTGGATAAAGTCTGGGTTTGCAATCAGAAACCCAAATCACCAAAGAAACCCAAACACTGCAGTCCTAGTAGGCTCAACCCTTGTGGCCAGCGTGGGTAGAGATAAGACCACGCAAGTTGTGGGTACGTGAGAGGGCATATAAGACTAGGATCCAGTTTTTGGAGGGACTTTGGAGATGTTTTGGTGCATTTTACACATCAAGTACACAGACATATACATATGATTTCATATTTGCATATGAAGTTTTATTATCTGGAGTGGATTTGTGACTAACAATTCAACAAACAGTTGTGACTTTGTGAAAAGTTAAAGAAGACCCATGAGGTCAATTTGGAACCCTAAACCAACTACAGGTCCTTATGGAACGTTGGTTTAGGGTCCCAAGTCTGTAAATGCAGAAAAATAACAAAATAAACAGTAAATAGTACAAGCTAGTATAGATTATGAAAATCACTGGCAGAGAAATCCAGCCCCTGCAATAGCTTTATAGCTGAATTATCAGATAACTGAGAGCCAGCTGTGCTCACCATTGGAGGTGTTATTTCCTACCTGCCTGATTAATATGTAATATTCTAAGTAGGCTGTCTAATGTCAAGTAGGTGGTGCTAGACTTGCTGCTATAATGCAGATTTGCCCAGACTTGCACTGCTTTTATATCTAGGACATAACCTGGGGCAGATTTACTTACCCAGTCCAGTCACGATCCCGCGGCGCATTGTCCGACGCTGATTTGGGTCTGCCGCGATTCACTAAGGTCCGTGTGCCCGATATCCAGCAGGTGTCGCTGCTGCGCCGAGGTCTGCCGGAGTTCACCTTCTTTGTCCCGCTGCATGTAAGTGCTGATCTTGCGACTCAAATTCTTTTTTAAATTGCATGTTTTTTTCCGAATCCGTTGGGTTGTCCAACAGCCACGTCCCAGGTTTTTTTCGTGTGAAAGCCCAAAATCCGATCATGTGCGCCAAAATCCCGAGGCAATTCGTCGCAAATCGGAAATATTCGGGAAACCCGACGAAAGTGCGGCATTCGGACCTTTAGTAAATGAGCCCCATAACTTGTACAGGGCATGAGCAATGTGCAGGGAGAGGACTCATTGTTATTCTTTACCTATACCTATCCAAATCTCACTTCTGGGGTCACCTCCTTTCTCAGTGGCAATGACAGCAATAGGGCATACATAATGCACATGTCCTAGTTTTCTGCTGGAATAAATGGTGCATGCCCTCAGGACATGTCTCTTTAAGGCCCACCCCGCCATAGTTCTCTGATGATACAGTCTTCATACCCACTTAGGAAAAGAGGAATGAACATCCATGCTTTCTTTCGTGAAATTTTGTCCATTGATGCACTTCACGTTATACTCTACCCTCACAACATAACAATCTGCAAGACCAATCTAAGTGGAAGACTCTAGGTCTACCATTTGATGTTGACCAATGATCCTCACAATAAGGGTCGAACTTAGCTGCCAAGAACCCACTGAGGATCAAGGTATCGACTGTAAACAATGACCAAGACAGGAGACCCAAAAATACAAGGAGAAAACATCAGAAGGACTAGGAGAGAAACAAAGACTCTAGGTCTACCATTTGGTGTTGACCAATGCTCCTCGCAATAAGGGTTGAACTTAGCTGCCAAAAACCCACTTAGGATCAAGGTATCAACTGTAAACAATGACCAAGACAGGAGACCCAAAAATAGGAGAGAAGATCAGGAAGGACTAGGAGAGAAACGAAGTTACTCCAACTGCAAACAGAGGAATAGCCAGTAGATAAGCCAGGGCCAAGTCATGAGTGACTGGATAGATGCAAACAACAGGTAAGAGGTAAGTTCAGGTCACAAGGTCTAAGAACCAGGTGAATAGAAGTCCAGAGAACATTCTGGGAAACCATTCTAGAACCAGCAACACAGTCATGGTCAGATTTATATCCCCCCACCTGTAGAACAGAATTTGCTTAGGAGAAGAAGCAACCAGCAGATAGGTCCCATGGTATGGCAGCCGTAAGCCAGGAAGTGCAGGAACATTTTTCTCTAGGAACATTTTTATTAACAATATCTGTAGAATGTTCTGCCTGCGGGTCGGAGGTCCACAGATACCTGGTTCTGAGAAAGGTCCCTGTGGTAGGACTCACATCTGTCATCCAGTCATAACATATCTCCACTTTAAGGTACCATAACCAAGGTACTTATTTTGTGTAAGTGCTATTATTGCGGAATTTTTTTTTACTTTCTTCGCAACAATTGTATCTAATTGTTTATTTATATATGTTATACGTAACGTCCTGGATGTAAAGATCCCAGTTTTGTGTGTAACTCCTTACTTCCTCCATCCACTTCTACTTGGCTGAAAAGTAATAATAATAATCATATCAGATAGTAGGGTATAGCCAGTAGTGGATTATAATATAGGCGGTTTGGGTGGTTGACCGGGACCCAAGCTTTCTAGGGGGACACCCAAACCACCCACCAAATTTTAGACTGAGAAGCACCTTCGCCCATGAAATCCTGCTTCATCTCTTTCTGCTCTCAATACACATGCACACAACAGCGATTTCAGGACCTTCCAAAGCCCTCTAAAGGTCCTGTAAGCAAAGACTGAGAGCAGGCAGAAGGGACACATCCTCCATTCCACAAGAACCTGATTCTAGTACCAGATGTAGGAAGTGATTCCAGACTTGTAGGGGCTATAATATTCATACAGCCCAGAGCCCATGGCGGTCTTATCTGCCCCTGGGCATAGTCATTCTAGTTTACGTGCACCACAATTCTGCAGCATGAACAAGGCCCCCCCCCAAAAAAAAAAATGGTGCCCACTTCCTTAGCAGTGCTGGAGGCGGCAGATTAATGAAGAATGTGTCCCACGGTTGATGGATCTGGCACCCCCTGCACACAGACTGCACTGTTTTTGATAAATGTGGGCCACAGTGACATCACAGGACAGGGACAGTATATACAGTGATGTCCCAGTATAGAGATAATACACAGAGTAATGTTACCGCACAGGGGTAATACACACAGTGATGTCACAGTGCAGGGATAATACACAAAATAATGTCACAGTGCAGGGATAATACACACAGTGATGTCACAGTATAGCAATTCCAAAATGGACAATAATGGACAACAGACTGGTGGGTCCAAGAAGAACCCAATACAAATATGATCTACTGGACATATCCCACAGGATACATTATTATGAGCTGTTTATAATTTTTAGAAATGGATCTCACTTGTCAAGTAAGTGTGACTTGTCTTCCGTACTCCCACAGAGAGAATAAAATGACTACACCCATCTTCAACGCGCAAAAGTACATGATTGTCTCGGCCTACTCTGTTACTGTCCACACATTGCTCTCACGCAATTCTTGACTTTGCAATCCATGTCTGAATAAGGTCACTGCGTCGGTCACATGACTGTGTGGATTCCCTGAATAGTGACATCACTGTGTGTATTATTCCCTGTACTGTGGACTAACTGCGTTTGGTATTCCTGTACTGTGACATCACTGTGTGTATTATTCCTGTACTGTGACATCACTGTGTGTATTATCTCTGTACTGTGACTCACTGTGTGTATTATCCCTGTACTGTGACATCACTGTGGTATTATTCTCGAACTGGTGACATCACTGTGTGTAGTATTCCTATACTGTACATCACTGCGTTTAGTATTGCTGTACTGTGACTCACTGCGTATATTTTCATGTTACTGTGACATCACTGTGGTATTATCCTGTTACTGTGACATTACTGTGTGTATTATCACTGTATGTGACATCACTGTGGTAGTTCCCTGTACTGTGACACTCACTGTGTGTATTATCGCTGTCCTGTGGACATTATGTGTGTATTATCACTGTAATGTGACATTCACTGTGTGTATTTCCGCCCTGTACTGTGACATCACTGTGTGTATGTCACTGTAATGTGACATCAATGCTGACTGTATATCACTGTACTGTGACATTACTGTGTGTGTATTTTAACTGTAACTCATGTGTGTAGTATTCCTGCACTGTGACTAACTAATTATCCTCTGAAATGTGACATCACTGTGTGTAATATCCTATACTGTGAATCACTGTGTGTATTGATCCCCTGTACTGTGACATCACTGTGTGTATTATCCCTGTACTGGACAGATCACTCCGTGTGTATTATCCGGACAGTACAAGGATAATACACATAGTGATGTCACAGTACAGGGATAATACACACAGTGATGTCACAGTACAGGGACAATACACACAGTGATGCCACAGTACAGGGATAATACACACAGTGCAATTCCAAAATGGACAATAATGGACCACGACCTGGTGGGTCCACAAGAACCACAATTACAAATTGCACTACTGGACATATCCACAGGATACATTATTATGAGCTGTTTATAATTTTAGAAATGGATCTCACTTGTCAAGTAAGTGTGACTTGTCTTCCGCCTCCCACAGAGAGAATAAAATGACTACACCCATCTTCAACGCGCAAAAGTACATGATTGTCTCGGCCTACTCTGTTACTGTCCACACATTGCTCTCACGCAATTCTTGACTTTGCAATCCATGTCTGAATAAGGTCACTGCGTCGGTCACATGTACTGTGTGGATTCCCTGAATAGTGACATCACTGTGTGTATTATTCCCTGTACTGTGGACTAACTGCGTTTGGTATTCCTGTACTGTGACATCACTGTGTGTATTATTCCTGTACTGTGACATCACTGTGTGTATTATCTCTGTACTGTGACTCACTGTGTGTATTATCCCTGTACTGTGACATCACTGTGGTATTATTCCTGACTGGTGACATCACTGTGTGTAGTATTCCTATACTGTACATCACTGCGTTTAGTATTCCTGTACTGAGACTCACTGCGTATATTTTCATGTTACTGTGACATCACTGTGGTATTATCCTGTTACTGTGACATTACTGTGTGTATTATCACTGTATGTGACATCACTGTGGTAGTTCCCTGTACTGTGACAATCACTGTGTGTATTATCGCTGTCTGTGGACATTATGTGTGTATTATCACTGTAATGTGACATTCACTGTGTGTATTTCCGCCCTGTACTGTGACATCACTGTGTGTATGTCACATGTTAATGTGACATCAATGTGTGTAGTATCATGTACTGTGACATTACTGTGTGTCGTATTTTAACTGTGAATCATGTGTGTTAGTATTCCTGCACTGGACTAACTGATTATTCTGAAATGGACATTAATGTCACAGTGCAGGGATAATACACACAGTGATGTCACAGTATAGGAATATTACACACAGTGATGTCACTATTCAGAGGTAATAAGTTATGTCACAGTGCAGGAATACTACACACAGTGATGTCACAGTATAAGAATACTACACACAGTGATGTCACAGACAGTGATAATACACACAGTGATGTCACATTACAGTGATAATACACACAGTAATGTCACAGTACAGGGATAATACACACAGTGATGTCACAGTACAGGAATAATACACACAGTGATGTCACAGTACAGGAATACTAAACGCAGTGATGTCGATGGATGTCAGGGGGTGTTGGCGTCAGTGGGATTAGGGTGTATACAGGTGTTTTATGGAGTAATGACAGGGAGGTGTATTAGGCAGGGTGTGGTATGGCAGGTGTAGAGCTTTAAGGGGTGCTACTGAAGGGGGTAGGATAGAGGTGGATGGAGTTGATGATGTAAGTGTTGAGGGTATATGGCGAAAGTGGTGTATATAGCAGTGGATGGCTAAGTGATGGATGGCAGAGGGGTGGTATGACAGTGGTTGTAAGGGATGTAGATGACAGGCGTTTTATAGGTGTGTGACAGGTGGTAGTATTGTGCAGGGTTAAATGGCCACGGTTGTAGGGTGTATCCGGGTGGATGGGGGTGTCTTGCAGTCAGAGCAGGTACTGGGCTTTGCAGCACTCAGTCAGTTGTTCATATCTTACAACTTCACATTAATCTAACATAACCGATAATCACTCCCAGTAGCATGTGCCTGAAGAGAGGAGCAGCTCCCCAAACCACGATCGTAAGAGAGCTAGGAGCATGAAAATGCTGTTGAACAGACCTGATTTTCTTCAGAGTGACAAGACGCAACCATGAGACACATAGATACAACCCATTCTCATTATCCCGCATAGAAAATCATTCAACTGACCACGAGACCTCAGGCATCTCTAATAAGCAAGTAGCAATAATTCATGATATAGACCAAACCTGTGAAGAAAAGATTCGAAGAATGGATCATCTTCAACGTAAACTCATTACGATACCAAAAAGAAAAACACTTGCCCGGGAGTACAGCTAACTACCGCAACCCTGGCACCACAGATCCCAGCATCATCAAGATTTATATCTGTCACAAAGAAGGGGAAGCCAGGAAGAAGGAGTGAAAAAGGAACAGACACAAGGGAAGACCAACAGAAAAAGAGAAGAAAGAAAACAGGTGAAAAAGGGGAAACAAAGAGACAGAATTAAGAAACAAAACGAGTACAAGCCCCCATAAGGAAGAAAATAAGAATAAGAATTAAAGTAGGAATTCTAGGGATAATGTGAAAGAGACAAGGAAGAGAGTTTTAGAATTGTGTTTAAATAAAGGGACTGGCAAGCATAGAAAAATTGATATTCCTGAATCATGACATCAGAGTTAAAATTGTTAACACATACAAGTAGATAAGTTATGGGGGACAAAGAATCGGTGCATCACAAAAAAATGATGAACTACTAATTATGTAATTCGGATGAACATAAAGAAGGAAGGAGACGCAGATAAATGGGGTGGGAACAGAAAGTGGATCATGTTAATGAAGGAATGATGTGGTTAGCATAAAAAGTTACTGGGGCCAGAGGTGGGGTGAAGAAAGGGAAAATAGGTAGCAACCCCTCAAGAAAAAAAGGATGGAAAAAGGAGGGGAGAAAGAATCATGGCAGAACAGTGGGGGAGGGAGAGAAGAGGGAACCCTCCCCCCAAGCCAGGCAAAAAAGCTTGGACTGAGAGAAAGAAGGAGGAAGGCACAAAGGGACTTGGCTGTTGTGTGGCTGATGAGGCAATCAAATTGCGAATGTAGCATACAAAAGAGGCGAATGGATAAGACAAGGGTAAAATGGGGGAGGTAGGTGGAGAGAGAAGGTTGAAAAGCAAAACGTAGGAAAAGTCAGGAATATATAGTGGTTGAAGACTACATGCCGGGGTGACAAGCTAAGGTTTTGGAGGGAGCGAAGAGAAGGTAATTAAAGGGTAACATGTAGTAAGAAGGCTAAAGGTGGGGGGGAACACACAAGGAAGGAAACGATGGATCATATAAGCGTGATAGAGTAAGAGGCGAGATAATGAGGGGTGGCGGAGTCGTGGGAAAGCCACTTGCGACAACAAAGGGGGAAAGCTGTGTCAATCACAAAAAGAAAACACAAAATAGAAAAGCCGAAGGCGTGGAAAAGGATAAAAAAAAAGTCCGAATCGAACGATGGAGGATCAGAACAAAAGGGTGAGGGCCGCCTTAGTGCGTTGTATGTCCATTCAATACCAAAACTACATCACTAAAAAAGGAGGGTACAGCTAAGGGAGTGTCAAACTTAAAACGCAATTCGAGCGTGTAAACGAATGAAAAGCTATCCTGGGGGAGAAACTGTGACGAAAGGGCAATGAAGGGGTGAGAGGAAGGCTGCTGCCGCGAAAATACCACTAGAAGTGAACAGGGGGGGGAAAAACACGGCAATGACAAAGGAGGGTTAAGAACAAAGTGGTGATCCAGAGCAAGAAAAAATAGGGGAAACGGGGAGAAAAGAAGGCCCACCGCCGCGGGGGGACAGGCCTGGATGCAATAGTACAGGAGAGACCAACCTAATTTAACTTCTACGCACGCCCTTATCGCGTTATCATTCGTATCAGCTGGGATTTATCTCGTTATCGTTTTGAGGAGCTTTCATAGGAGTTTCCTTAAACGATTAGGTGAGCTATCTAGGGGATTTTTTTGAATTAGTTACGTTAATACTATTTTTATGTATTATATAGATTACAAGAAACTTATGCGATTATTTCTAAATCCTAATAAAATTTAGAACTAGCGGGTTAACATTGTTACTAAGATGTTAAAAACTAATAGTGAGTACAGAGGGATTAGGGGTAAATAAAACAAGATGCTGGGTAGATAAAAATGCGTGATAAACGTGCGAAAGGGCCCTGGTAGTTATAGACTAAGTTTATGAATACGTTATGTAGAGGAGGGTCGAACGCAGTTGAATACTATCTTCACATATGATCCTGCGGAATCTGAGATGTTATGGATAGAAACAGGTAGGGAGACAACTTATGGGGAAGGGAAAAAAAAAAATGGGGGATACAGTCCATCCTATCTGCTCTCACATCCGGCTCCCTGAAATATACAACCTAACTAATTGCGTCTCCTCAAAATGAACACATATGAAATCATCTATCCACTACCTAAGATGGGTAAACTCGCGGTTAGTTTGGTTGTTGCCTGCATTCCATTGACCGCCTTTTGGATACCTTACACCCACTGTAATTATAACTATCGCTAATCCCTCATTCTAGGGTTACTGATGATACATCAAAGTCTGTGTTCTTGATGCGTAACACTCGAGACCAAATCGGATCTCCATATGATGACTTTAATTCGACCTCCAAGAGAATGCCCTGTCAATTATTAGTGCCATCTAGTGGACAAAATCTAATCTATCGTATATCGGGCATAATCCTCAATCTATGGACTAGAACTCCGTGACCGTTTCTAGCTAATCTACATCTAATCCGTATCACCTTGTTGGGCGTATCTTATAACTCATCGATATGCGAGCAAGTACACCTGTCTAGAAGCGAGCAAGCCATAGCATCGTGTGGTATACTCCAGGGACGAAACCCGACTACAATCAGCCCTTGTTATATCGATGGTATATGTAAGCGATCATTCTCTAAAGATCGACCTATCGTTTCTATCTATCTATGTATCGATCTACCCAAATGGGTCGATAGAAAAGTCGTAACAAGAGTCAGGAAACTATACAGAAAAAATGAGTCGCATAAAAACGTAAAAAGCTTGAGGGAAACTCTCTGACTGTGTATTTTTGAGTCACCGTCTGCCTTACGGCAAACTGGGCTGTGACTAAATATTGACAGTCATGTTCTATTAATGCTCTAGATTACAGAATAACAAACGACGAACCGCAATAGTATAACGAGGAGCGTCGGAACGAGACGTACATGGATAGGAACACAGTATGGCTAGTTAACCATTCTTCCCTGTGAAAAACTTCCATTCAACAGTATTCATGTACTCTCATCGCCAACCACAAGGTACAATTCTGGGGCAGACTATGGTGGCAGGCAGGGCTTGAGAGGTTCCATCTCCTCCGATATTATACTAGACGCTCCCACTGTTTGTATATGCGAGTTGGTTAGTGGACGGATGAGCGAGCTACATGTGACAATAGTAGTACTAGTTTAGCTTTCATGTTGGTATTTGGGGTACTTCCATACAGACAATATAATCCACCAATTTGTTTGTTTAAAATAAAACAGCAACTACTATGAAATAAGTGATCAAACATCAAAACATTGCCTTTTGGATATGTGATGAGAAGATGATACTAGGAATATAACAATGTTACTAGTTGATGTTACATAATTAAAATTATGTATATTGCGAGTTTAGGTGTTGGTCCTCGCCAAATCATTTCTTTTATTGATAAATTGTTTGTGTAATTTTTATTATTGTTTTATTATTTATTAGTATTATTATAGATTATAGTAGTGTAGAGTAGTAGTGATAGTAGTACAGGTGGTAGTATCGTATGTATCTTATTATAGTAGGTGATGTAAGTTGACTGTATTTTGTTATTATTTGTATTATAACTAATTATTATTATTCTTTGTAGTGGTAATAGTAGAGGGGGTAGTATTATATGTTGGTATTATAAATGTTACACAAACGCTTATTAACTATTACGTGAGGGAGGTAGTAGTATGTATAGTATTGTATGTTACTTTATTAAGTAAAAGTTGTCCTACCAGTGGTATAGTAGTAATGGGCTCTATTGTATCACATTATTATAGTAAGTAGAAGTATACTGGTGGAGTAGATCAATATTATTCATTTTATTATTACTACTATGTTGGTGCATGTAGTATATTATTATTGTTACTATTAAAGTTAAGTATTCTTAAAGATAATTTTATTATTATTATTAGTAGCAGCCATAGAATTATAGAATTGATATTATAATATTATTCCAATTGTGACATACAATATCTGTTTGGTGGTTTCAGTTAAGTTTGGAATTTACATGATAAATTCATACAAAGTAAGGGGGTAGCCAAGTAGGGTGGTAATAGATATTAGGTAACACCGTTATGGAATGGAAAGGTAAGATAAAGCAACAGAGACAGGGAAGCCGGGGACGCCTTAAATACTGGGGGAATAGGGGGGAGGCGATCGTCGGAAGCCCGGGTGGGAAGGTAACAAAGTCCAAGCGCACAGAGGGGAATAAGCGATGTACGGAACTACAAAAACCGTAAATTAGTCCCGCATATTCTATGGGGAATAACCTGGGTGAAACCCTTGGGCCAGCAGGCACCAATCTGCGTAATTTAAAATGAGTTACTTCAGTGGTGCCAAACAGTAATATTGTCCTAACATAAAGCGGAGTCTAGTCTAACACAAACGAATGTAGCAAAACAATGCAGTGACCTCGACGGGAAACGGACCCGCTCAAAAAGCCCCGTATCTTTCTTTATAGTCTTCATGATTCTAGCGTGCTGCCGGTCCAAAGTCACTAAGGAAAGAACCAACAACGACCGTTTCTGATTCTTTAAACTTTCCTATAATGTGCAAGATCGCAAAAGATGCTCATTAACTGGTAGCACCAATGTGTAACATTCACAAAATTCACAATTTTCTCGAACAGGGGAAGGGAAGCTGAGAGTGGTGCAATACTATCTGGTTTAGGGGTTTGGGAAAAAATAGGAGAGCATGGACTTTGTCCAATTGAATAAAGGATGTTTCGACATGTTGTCTCATGAAAGGATACCCATAGGTAGATTCTGTAGGATTGCTGAAGGAAGACCACAGTCCAGCATGAATATGGAGTGAAGATGGGACCGGGATGTGTGGAAAGGGGGCCAAGAAGGTAGTAGGACGGAGAAAAAACAGTTAAAATAGGGGGGCTGCAGAGGACGACCATTATGGTGGGGAAAGTAGAACGCGGGGGGGAGTTTTTTAGTGGTCGATAGATGGAGGGGGTGAACTGTAAGATCACAGGTAAATCACAAAATGACGGGCGGATGAAACGTGTCGCATCCTAAAAAAAGACCGAAAAAGCAAAAAAAATAGTGTCTAGTAAGGGGGAGGGGCAATGTAAATGTCAGGGGCAGAGATAATCGGGTGTTATCGCACGAATACAAAACTTAAAAAAGGACAAGAAACGGGGGGGGTAGAAAATCTATAAGAAAAAGAATCTTTTTTTAGGAAAAATTATGGGATCTAATCTGTAGCTACAAGGGAGAAAAATAGTTGACAAAAAGCAAAAACTTTCAACATCTAGATAGGAGCAGGGGACACAAACACCATTAGCTGGGAGGGTAGGAAGAGACATCACGGTATGCGGAGATCCCTCTTGAAAGTAGTCTGGTGGGGGATGTGCCAAATCTGCTGAGTCCCGGAAAACGCTAATCATTAATGGGGAAAAGTACGGTAAGACCTATTTGATATGTTATGACATGTCCACTCAACATTAGATCATGAGTTCCAGATGCGTTCCCATCATGTGTAGGTGCTGTGATGACATGAGGGGGGGGGAAACAAACTCATGAAGGTCCAGGAAGAGGATCAAGCAGGCCTGAAAATGACACATCACGATACAGAAATCAAGGTTGGAAATGCTGGCTTTGGCTTAGGAAAGGGGGGGGGCGGCTTTACAGTCCAGGGGGGGTCGGTTCGTGTCAGAGCTCAAGGATGTCTAGCATGGACGAACTCGTTAGTAAACAACAAGTCTAGAACATTCTCAGGTTCTACCAAGAAAGTTCTCCATGAAACTTCTCAGAAACAACACACGCTCTTTTGATTTCACGACCAGCTACTCATTATGTAGCCTTCAGCAAGATAATGGTTTGCTTGTAACACAACAAGCCCTGGGCAAACCATCTAAGGTGAGAAGTAAGAAGAGAAAAATTGGGGAATAAAATTAATATGTGCAAGGAAGGATGGGAAGAGCGGAGGAATAACCAGAAAAGGCGGGGTCGATAATAAAGACAAAGAAAAACAGAGAGGACGGCAAAAAAAGAAATGTTGGCTTATTACACAAAGAGAGAGAGGATTGGTTAAAAAAATGTCCATAAAAGTTACGAAGCATAGGAAGAGGGTGGAAATAGTAAGAGAAAAAAAAAGTAAAATAAGTTTGGCCTGCGCAGGGAAGTCGACAGACGGACGAGGCGTGGAGTCAAAAAAGTGCCTCTGCAGCTTTGCAAAATAAGCCCAACAAGTAATCAATGAGGACAAGTACAAGGGGGTGGTTGAGAACAAAAACACGTGTAAGGGCAACTCGCAACATAAGATAGTGATGTTTGGTGGCAACAGAGTGATGAGAGGTGTGTGGGTGGGGGGGTAGAAGCGAAAAAATTTAAGCAGAACAAAAAACACTGGCGTGTAGCTTCATCAGTCCATGACCAATGAAAGTGTGAAACAGAAGCAAGGAAAAAATAAATGACAAACCTAGAATACAAAGGAGGGTACAAAGGACACGGGAGTTAGGGGTAAAATATAGTTAACAAATGTAATTGAAGAATCCGTGAAGAAAATGGTAAACTCGACAAAGCGAAAAAATTAACTAATGCTGACTCGCCTAGCACAAAGTGCAAAACTCCACCAACTTGAAGATGTGGAGTTAAGTCGCACGGGACAGGAGAGGAGGGTGTGGGTGAGAAGAAAGCAACCTGCATGCGTGGTATAAGCAATAGGTGTCAACAAAATATGGGTTGTGATAAACAGGAGGGGGATACAGGGGGGGGAGGTACATAAAAGTGGAAAAAAGGTGGCACTTCATAAGGCTCATGCCATTTGGATGTATAGGTTTATCAATTCACCGAACAAAAAAAGAATGTGGTTAACAATCCTAAACTATACACCAGGTCTCCAACAAGGCATCAGTGTACACATGTGCAGTGAATGGCCGTTCGTTATCAGACCCTCCCTGGATTAGGGGGCTGATGGTTATAAACATTGCTAACCTTCTCGCTGTGCAGTGCTGATGGAAAGGAAATCAGGCAGTTGGGTTGGCAAAATGATATTACCCAAATATATCAGAAAAAACTGAACGACATACGAGGTTGAAAGACTTTAGTGACTGGAACTAATAAAAATATCCTAAATGGGGTACGAGAAGAGAAAGGAGACAACAAACACAACCAAGTAACGTGCGCCTGTAACACACGGCAGGCGGGCAGACCATTGTAAAGAGTTATCATTCGACCCGTAGAAGCCAACCGGGGCCACACAACTGGTGAGCACATAGTGTACATACGAGGAATATACATATACAGGAGCGTACCCCTGAGGCCACATATATGTACGAAAGTATATACAGGTAAATAAAGGACTGTGTGAAAAAAAAAAAAAAAGGAAAGGAACACTGGGGCCACAATAAGAGTGTACCTGAACAAAAAAGTTATATACATAACAGTACCGAAAGGAACTGAAAAAAAACGACTGCACCCAAATCTAGTGTAACATAGGACACGTGGTGAATACATAAAGACAGAGGACTAAAACAACTGGAGGCACATATAAGGGGGTGTGGGGGTAAACATACCGTATATACTAGAATACCGTGACTACACTGAGCACATTAAGGGGTGTTCGGCATATTATAGGTGATGTACAAATAACATACATGGCGTAAAGACAAAAGACTGGGAGAAGCACAAATATAGGGTCCAAAAAAATACAAGGTATATAGCAAAAAATGAAAAATACCAAAAGGGTACAATGGGGGGAAAAAGGAAAAGAAGGAAATGAGAGGAAAAGGACTGAGCACGACGTATAGTTGAATAGCAGGTGGAGCTCATATACAGAAGTACAGCGGCGACTAAAAAGAAAAAAAAACACACAGGTAGACAACATATGAGTGTACGCAAAGATACAGGTAAATATCCATCAATAACAAGGAGAAAAAAAAAAAAAAAAAAAAGGACTAAACACAGGGACACATATGATGTCCCATACATATATGCATAAATTACGGACTACACTGGCACATATAGTGTACATACAGTATATAACTAATCAGTGACTACCTGATACCTATATGTACATAGAGTATATACTAGAATACAGGACTGACACTGGGCACATATAGTGTAAACATACGTTATAACATAAAATGAACAGGGACTACACTGGTCACAATATAGTGTACATACAGTATATCGGACATACATACACGGACTACACGGAACGACATAGTGTACATCATATATACATAAATGCAGGACTACAACTGAGGCACATATCGTGTATCATACCTTATAACACCACATATAGGGGAAGGGACTACCTGGGCACATATGAGGTGGAGCATATATTATATACTAGGATATAGTGTGGGCAAGCACTGGGAACATAGAGTTATACATACGTAGTATACATAGAATCAGGAGGGACTGGACACTGGGCACATATGTGTACACACAGTATCTTCCTAAAGGTACCTGACTACAGACTGAGCATTATATAGTGTCCATACATATGATACAGATAAATATGGATTGACTGGTAGGAGGGGAGGAACACTGGGACAGTATGCGTGTACCTATAATATATAGTCATAGATTGTAGTAATAAGGGGGCTACACTGGGAAGGGGAACATATAGGTGTGCAGCAACACAATAATAGGTACATAGATCGGAAAAGCTAACAACGTGGGGCAGCATAAATAGTTGTTAGGCATACATTGAAAACGAAACTAAGGCTACAGGACAGACCTGGGTTGGCCCCTATGGGTAGTGTGTATGAGTGCAGTAGTATACATAATACAGGGGCTATAACTTGGTGGGGAGCATAGTCGTAAGTAGTGATACAGTATTGACCGATAGATCAAGGGGTCGTACACTGGCAAATAGGTGCTAAATGTACATAAAGTAGTAATGAGCACTACAAATATACGATTGTGGCTGACAAACTGGGTAGCACATCTGTAAATACAGTATATAAAAAATATAGCACAATAAACGGACGAGGGGAACTACACTGTACACAGTAGTGTACATCAGTATATCGTCAAAAATAACTCAAGGGGGCAATACAACGTGGGTGAGCACATAAGGAAAAAACCAGGGAACACGAGCAAGACAACGCCAAAAAAGATAACCGAAGAGGGCGACCAAGAAAGACCCGAGAATTGTTGAAAGTGGAGGGTGGAATGGGAGTTGATAATGGAAAATATATAAGATGGATGTTTAAAAGGTTTGGGTTAAGTGTTTAGGGAGAGAAGGAATTGTAGTGGTGGCATGTGACATTTGGAGAATAATTAGCAGGTTATTAGTGATATGTTGAAGTACTGGGCAAGAGTAGGTTGGAGGCCATTGGCGTAGGCAGTCGCTGTTCAGGAATTGGGAATAATTGTTTGAGGAAGGACCTGTGCGTTTTTGGTGGTTGAGGTCCTGAGACGTAGGTGGTTCATGTAGATTCATTCTAGATTTATATTCCTGTCATAGGGGGTGCAGTTTATTAAGGATTATTTTTAAGATAATGACGGAGGGTTTATGTCTTGGTCATATGGTACATTGTTCAGATAGATTACAGGAACGGTACGGGAAGTTGGATTTATTAGGGAGTTAGTCAGTTGGATGGGCTGGATCCTGACGCGTCGAGGTGTATATTCAGTTAAGAGAGCAGTGTGTTGGTCCTTACGTAGGGGCAAGTTGATTTGATGTACGCCATATCGTGGCGCAGAGTGAGTATTAGTCTTTTTTCCAGGGATCGAAGTTAGTAGGGTACAGTGACGGCGGCCGAAGTAGAAATATGACGTCGCGGTTTGAAGCGGGTGCTGTGTTTTGTGAAAGAATAAAGTGAGAGTTGTTGCGCACAAGCGAAGGGGTGGATAAGTGATCTGGAATAGGACAACGGATGAGGTCGGATACAGGCTAGGGCCCGGGTCCATAGGGGTAGGTACGATGTAGAGACGTGGTTCATACAGGGTAGAACACGGCAGGAGCAGGGGGAGGCTGGACCGTGGTGGCGAGGCAATAGGTGAGATGGTATAAATTTGCAGTGGTCGTACGCGTAGAGAAGCCGGGGTGCTAGGAAAGGAGGGAAAGGAACCGGCGGGTATGGAGGCATAATGGTTGGTAGGCGTGTCCAATAAAAACAGATGACGTGAGTACATTGGAGACAGGGGGCCGTACAGCCATGGTACATGTAAACGCGGACATACAAAATAGGTTGAGTAACGAAGAGTCAGGGAGTAAGTGTACGGGTACACTATCACATATCGTTGTAACGGGTAAAAAAGCAAATCGAGTATAGCAGTTGAGGAGTGGGGAAGGAGCATGAGCCTAGCTGAGAACGTAAGGAACGTGTTGCAGGCCGCAAGTCTGATGTAATGGTACAGGCAGTGAAACGAATAGCAGGAAGCGGATCGGCGAGAGGTACGGACGAGGTATGATGGAGGACGTGAGCAAGCGGTACAGTGATGGGGGGCCACATAGGAACTAGCATTGGGGTGACAGAGTAGAGTGGTGTGAAGGTGTCGAGGGGGGGCAATAGAGCGAGGTGCGACATGAGTTGCAATGCCAGAGACGAGTAACTCAGGTGTGTGCCATGACACCATTAATAGTAAGGAGAAAGGAGCACACAGAGTAAAGTAAGTAGAATAGAGTTTATTATCGACACACATGATAGAGACGGATGGAGAAGTATTGATATATGAGTATAGGATTATGAATAGTCAGACATAGTGCAGTAGGGATAGTGAGATGAAGACGACAGGAGACGAGATGGTGCAGCTGAGTCACATAGATGGGCCCTGCAGTAGAGAAGGTGTGTGATACAAAGCAGTGAGTGATTAGGATTGGGGGTGGTGTTAGACGACAGCAAATGAGGGAGCAAAGGAAGTGAAATAGAGGGTGGCATGGATAACGAAACAGGGAAAGGCGGGGGGAGAGCGCCTGACTTAAGTGTGGTGCACGAAAGCATTATGGGAGGAGGTAGGGTAGAAGTCAAGCAGTAGAGTATAGATAGCGTGTAGAGTCAGAGCACGCGCGGGGGGACACAATAGGGTACTGCATGAGTATAGGCGTATAGTCGGGTGGCGAGTACATTCAATGAGTAGTAAAATAAGTAGGTAGAAGTGAAGGTAGTGACGTGCAGATAAAGACTATATAATAGTGTACAAAGTGCGGCGGGGGAGGGAGGTGTGTGGGATGGGTAGATTGGACATCGGAAAGAGGGGAGTCGTAGGAATAGCTTTCAAGGCAAGAAGCACGAGGTAAGGGTTAATTGAGGTGGTGGCATCAGTGAAGGATGTGAGGATGGAGGAGACCAAGAGTAGTACAAAGAGAGAGGAGGAAGAAGGAGAGGAAGGGAGAGGAAGGGAAAGGGGGGACGTGAAGTTACCAGAATGAAGGAGGTAGAGTATGGACGGAATGGGAACAACTAGGGGGGAAATGTAGAGGGAACGCAAATGATCCGATACAGACAACAAAAAACAAATTCCGGATACAAAGATGAATAAGCACAGATAGAATACAAATGAGGAGAAGATGGCAAGTACAGGAAGACGTACAGTAAAAAATTTCAAACTTGCTAATATACAAAAGTAGTTGACATACAGATGACACCAGTCCAATGCGTAAACGTAGAGGAAATAGAACGGGTTGGGACAGGGAGGTCGCTGCAGTCTAAATGGTGTCAACCAATACCGAAAGATCGCAGTAAAGCAGGACAAAGATCGGTGTCTCATAAAAAAGTAAATAGACGAGAATCGACAAAACGTGAGCAAGATTAAAATAAGAAATTTGGGAAAGGACACACAGTCTAGAAACAGAACATGGGGAACAGAGCGCAATGAAAGGATGAGAAGACTGAGCCAGGCAACAATTACAAAGAATAGAAAAGAATTAGTCTCATAAACGATATCGAAGAGTAGAACATGAATAAAAGAGACAGTTAAAGATAACGGAGAAATAGATAAGCAAAAAGTGATAAAACGAAAGTGCAGTTGTATCAAGATAGATGATAATAGTCAATACCGATACTAAGTATATAGATAGATAATAGACCATAAGATACATAAATATATAGAAGATAAAGACAGAGAGAAACATAATTATAGATTTGGATTATAGAACATCCAAGATAAAGTATTAGATAATCGTATACATACATATAATATATATAGATTGATGATATCTGAGTATATATAAGTATATAGATAGATAATAGAGAATACATAGAAGTATAATAGTTAAGAGATGGATAGAGATATGAGATTTATAGATAGATAATTTATTTGATAGATAATAATTTCCACAACAGCCGGATCCGACTCTCATCCGGGTATAGTCCCTGTTGCCAGCCTGGTACACAAGATGCACTACAGTCTGCTGGCAACGGCTTCCCCAGTAGCTGTCCACAGCTGGTGAATGGGTGTTGGCAACTTGGAAGACTGGGATAAGCTGGCATTGATCCCAAGTTTTTCCAGCAGCCGTAGTAGAAATTTTTGTAAATTGGACCTCATGTATTCTGTGGGGCACGACTTGGCAACTGTCCGGGGCTGCCTCCCGGGTCCCTCCCTGGGTTTCTTCCTCAGGCCCCCTCATCTGTCTGGCAGTGCGGGATGCTCCTGCTGAAGGGGCAAGAACAAAAGGGGTATCAATCCAGTATGCTATGGGATGCCGCAGACGACTAGGTGATCCGTGCGGGAGTGAGCAGGTAAAGGGCGGGGGGGCACATGTTTGTAATAAACCTGATAGGTCAGGGAAGATCCGGATGTGGGTGAAAACATGGATAACTCTGCTCTGCCCTCACGTGCCTCCTGACAAAGTAGGGCGATGCGTATGGGAGGGGGAAAGTGTGACGAATGTGCGAAAGCGCCCAGGACTGCAAGCACACACCGGGGCATATTGTCAAAGCGAGCCCTCGCCTGTAGCTATGGGCGTAAAGGAACTGGTGGCAGGGGACTCCTAGGTGGACAAATGTGACCGACGGAGTCGCCAAATAAGGGGTGTTACTTTGGGGAAGTAACAGTTGAGGTGTGAACAACCAACAGCCGGGAAACCATTCCATAGAATTAGAGCAAAGTCATCAATGAATGAATAAGAAAGGGATCTAAGGAAAAGAGCGGTTACGATAAGCTTGTAAAATGATTCGAATGGAGGTGTCCCCATTTACAACTAATGAGGAATCATATCATGATGCGTGGGCAGAGGTTGAAAATAAAATAGTAAAAGAAAAAAGGGAGGGCAGGCAAACCAACAACTCTAAGAAAATAAGACGTGGCGAACAGGGGAAAAGGAGGAGGGGAAGAGGGTGTGTTAGAGATTGTAGGATGTCAGTAGCCTCAATAACAAGACGTTCAACGCGGTAGGGAACACCGAAAAATACATATATTATAGAACGGAAGCGAAAGCATTGAGTGATAGGGGCATGGGTGCACATAGAAAAAAATAATACAGTAAAAGATGGGGTTCACAGAACAGTGTAACCTAAAGATTATAGAGTCCCAAAAAAAATAATAGCTTATTGTGGAAAGGTGGCACGGAAGAATAAACGGGTGATGAGCGGAGTAAAACCGTTTGGAGAAAAGGAGATTGTAAAGTGCCGACACGAAGGGATTCAGGCCTGGAGAAGACGGGAGAGTCAAACACCCAAAACCTAGTAAAATCGTTGGATCGGGGATCGAGTAAGGAACTGAGGCTGTTATGAAAAGAGAGGTGTTGCCAACCGGGAAAAGATAAACCGACCAGGGAGTGGCTATGCCAGCCGATTATGAAGATATCCCATAGGAAAGATCAACGCATTCCCCAATAAGGGAGCAGACCAGGAATTAGTAAAAGGGGTCACAGTCCACAGGAGCCGTAAAATGGCTGAAAGCCCAACATCCGTCTTCAGTTTGGAGTTGTGCAATAAACGAAAAGACGCAATCACCAATATTGCAACATGGACCCCGAACGAACAGATGTCAGTCCTAGTTGGTATCAAAACCCTAGTGGGAGGCATGGCTAGAGACTACCAGTCAAGTTGTGGTCCTTGAGAGTGGCATATATGCTAGTATCCATGTTTTTGGAGGGACGTTGGAGATGGTGTTGTGGCGTTCGATTTTGCACATCAAGTACACAGCCACATACATATGATTTCATTTTTGCATATAAGGTTTTTCAATTATCTGGAGTTTATTTGTGAAGTAACTATTCAACAAAACAGATTGCGACTGGATTGTGAAAAGTTAAAGAAGAAACCCTCAGGTCAATTTGGACCCCTAAACCAACTACAGGTCCTTATGGACCATTGGTTTAGGGTCCCCCTTTACCCCCTACTACCCCGCTTTGAATTCTGTAATGTAGAAAAATAACAATAGACTCGTTATACTCCTAGATGGGATTCCTAGAAAGCACGTCAGACTCACATCTAAAGTTCTCCTCGTGCCACCACCGTTCAAACGCAGAGAGAATGGGGAAGGAAAAAGATGAAGAGAGAGAGGCGAAGAAACAACACTGAAAAAAAGAGAAGGGGCAAATAAAAGCAGAGGCCCAGGTCGGGGAGGGGGGATCGGGTGTAGGTGATAGGGGGGTCCCTCCCGGCGGCCGATGAGGAAATGAAGCTGGGATAATATCTCGGCTTTACTGTGGCATGCACTGTAACCTACTGCCCTTGCGCACCTACCGTCCCTGCTTATAGATATTGCTGTAGATGACTGCCTCCAGGCCTGGTCCACCATACCTACACTGTCTGATAGGGAAATGGAGACAGAAATTGGGGTGTATCACAACAGAACAAAATCACAAATGGAGAGCAAAGTCAAAAATACGAACCCTAGCAACAATGCACCAACTCATGGGCTAAAGGATTAGTCACGAAACCATAGTGTTTCAGGCAAAAAGTAAGAGCTAGTAATAAGATTAGAAAATCGCTGGCAGAGAAATCCATCCCCTGCAATAGCTTTCTAGCTGACTATGAGATCTGGAGCCCAGCTTTGCTCCCCATTGTATGTGTTATTTCCTACCTGCCGAGCCCTGATTAATATTAATATGCTAAGTCAATAGGCTGTCTAATGTCAATTGTGGTTCTAGAACTTGCTGCTATAATTCAGATTTCCTCCCAGACTTGGCACTGCTTTTAATATCTAGAACATACTGGGGCAGATTTATCTTTACACTTACCTGTCCAGTCGCATCCCGCGTCGCGTGTGCCCAGCGCTTATTCTGGTCTGCCGGGCTTCACTAAGTCCGTGTGCCCGATATCCAGCAGGTGCTCTCTGCGCCGAGTCCGCCGGAGTTGTCACCTTCTTTGGGTCTTTGTCCCGGTGTCCATGTAAGTGGCTGATCTTGCGACTTCAAATTCTGTTTTTTAAATTCTGCGTTTGTTTTCCAAATCGTGGGTTGCGCCGACTCACCGCCCCCAGATTCTCGTGTGAAAAGCCAAAATCCGATCGTGTGCGCCAAAATCCCCCGAGGCAATTCCGGTGAAAAATCTGAAATATTCGGGAACCCAACGAAATGCTGGTTCGGGGGGGGGGGGCGGGTGCAGAGGGCGACAAGTGTTTGGGGGTGAGGGGAGGGGAGAAGGTAGAAAGGCTAGTTGCCCCTTTCCTTCCTCTTCTTGGCACCCATAATTTGTACAGGGCCTGAGCCATGTGCAGGAGAGGACTCATTGTTTAGTCTTTCTTTAACCTATACCTATATCCAAATCTCACTTCTGCTTGGGTACCTCCTTTCTCAGTGCAATGAGCAGCATAGGGCACACAATAATTCCATGTCCTATTTTTCTTGCTGCGGTAATAACTGGTTCAGTATCCCTCAGGGCCATGTCTCTTTAAGCCCCCCCCCCGCCATAGTTCTATCATGAACGTCTCAATACCGCACTAAGGAAAAGAGAATGAACATCCATCGCTTTCTTTCGTGAAATTTGTCATTGTGCACTTCACGTTATCCTCTAACCATCACAACCTTAACAATCTGCAGACGCTCTAAGTAGAAGACTCTTGTCTACGCCATTTGGTGGTTGACCAATATCCTCACAATAAGGTCGGAACTTAGCTGCCCAGAGAACCACTGATGATCAGGTATCGACTGTAAACAATGACCAAACCGGAGACCCAAACATACAAGGAGAAACTCCTAAGGACTATGAGGAAACAAAGACTCTTGGTCTATCCCATTTGTGTTGACCAATGCTCCTGCACAAATGAAGGGTTGACCTTAGTTGCCAAGACCCCACTGAGGATCCGGTATCAGGAACTGTAAACATTACCAAGACAGGAGACCTCCAAATAGGAGAGAAGATCATGACAGTGACTGAGAGAAACTAAGTTACTGCCAACTGCCACAGAGGAATACCAGTAGATACGGCGGCCAGGGCCAAGTCATATGACTGGATAGATGCAAACAACAGGTAGGGTACGTTCATTCACAAGGTCTAAGAACCAGGTGAATATAAAGTCCAGGAACATTCTGATAAACCATTCCTAACCGCAACACAGTCATGGTCATATTTATACCCCCCACCCTGTAGAACATAATTTTGCTAGGGAAAAGAAGCAGAACCAGCAAGATAGGTCCATGTCAATGCCTCCGTAATCCATGCAGTGCAAGGAACATTTTTTTTGCTCTATGAACATTTTTTAATTACATTCCGTAGAAGTTCTGCCTCCCCTGCGGTCGGAGGGTCCACAGATACCCCTTGGTCTGAGAAAGGTCCCGAGGTAGGACTCACATCTTTCTCCAGTCCTAACAATCTGCCACTTAGTACCATACCAGGTCTTATTTTGTGTAAGAGTGCTTTATGCTGAATTTTTTTTTACTTTCTTCGCACAATTGTATCTACTTGTGTATTTATATATGTTATACGTAACGTCCTGGATGTAAGATCCCAGTTTTGTGTGTAACTCCTTACCTTTCCTCCAACCACTTCTACTTGGCTGACAGTATATAATAATCATATCAGATAGTGGGTATAGCCAGTAGTGGATTATAATAAAGGCGAAGGTCCTTCCAGTCTAAAATTGGTGGGTGGTTGGTGTCCCCTAGAAGCTTGTGTCCCCGGTCAACCACCCACCCCCCACCCATTTTAGACTGAAAGGAACCTTCACTCCCATGACATCTGCTTCATCTCTTTTCTTGCTCTCAATACACATGCACACGCACAGCTATTTCCGTTTCATGGACCTTCCAAAGCCCTCTAAAGGTCCCTGTATCGAAACTGAGAGCAGGAAGAGGGAACACCCATCCTCCTTTCCAGAAGAAGAACGGTCATGGCGGGACCGGCTTGGTGGGATCTAGTACCGTTAGGAAGTGATTCCAGCTTGTAGGGGCATAAGATTCCACAGGCAGAGCCCATGGCGTTCCTTATCGGCCCCTGGGCATAGTCATTCTAGTTTTACGTGCCCCACAATTCTGCAGCGCAATTAACCAAAGTCCTCCCCCCCCCCCCCCCCAAAAAAATGGTGCCCACGGTCCTTAAGCAGTGCTGGAGGGCGCCAGATTATGAAGACTTGTGCCAGGTTGAAGGATCTGGCAACCACCCCCTGGCAACACAGACTGGCAGCTGTTTTGTTAAAGTGGGCCACTGACATCACTTACAGGACAGTATATACAGTGATGTCCCCAGTGATAGAGAAATACACACAGTTTGTCACAGTACAGGGAGTAATACCCAGTGATGGTCACACGTAGCAAACAGGGATAATACAACACAGTGATGTCGCAGTACATAGATAGATACCACCGTGATGTCACAGTCCGCGTGGATACTCACACAGTGAATGTCACAGTACAGGGATAATTCGACACCAGTGATTCCGGCCACGGACAGATACGCACAGTGATGGTCACAGTATAGGAATATTACCACAGTGAGTGTCCTATTCCAAGGTAATTAATGTAATGTCAGTGCAGGAAATACTACACACAGTGAGGCACGTGATAGAATACTACACACAGTGACTGTTCCCAGTACAGGGGTGATCATACACACAGTGATGTCACATTAACACGTGGATAATACACACAATGATTTCACAGTACACGGGAATATCCACACATTTATGTCACATTACGTTGTAATACCACAGTCTGTCACATACAGCGATAATCACACAGTGAGGTCACAGTACAGGAGTAATACAACACAGTGAATGTCACATTACGTGATAAAATGACACACAGTAAGCACAGTACAGGGATAATACACCAGTGCTGTCACAGTAGGAAAGATACGCAGTGATCACAGTAAAGAATACGTAAAGCCCCAGTGATTTCATTATGAGGAATACTGGGGGAGGGGAAGAAAGAAGGAAAAGGGGAGGGGGGTAAAGGGATGGGGTGGAAAGAAGACGGGAGGACATACACCCATGAATGTCACAGTACAGATAGACCACACAGTGATTTTCCCAGGCAGGGAATAATACCACAGTGATGTCACAGTACAGAGAAATACACACGTGAGTTCCAGTACAGGAATAATACATCCCACAGTGATGTCCCAGTACGGAATACCGAAACGCAGTTATGCGTCACAGTACAAGGATAATACACACATGAATGTCCAATATTCAGGATACTACAACATTAATGTGACCGAAGCGCAGTGACCTTAATCATCAGACATGGATTCAAAGTCAGAAGTTGGCGTGAGGAGCATGTGTGACGTACAGAGAGTGCCGGAGCAAATCTGTACCTTTTGCGCAGTTGAAGAATGGGTGTAGTCATTTTTTCAGCTCTGTGGGATTGCGAAGCAGATCACACTATACTGGAACAGTGAGAATCTCATTTCTAAAAAATAACAGCTCATATAATGTATCAACTGTGGGATATGTCCATATAGTCTTTTGTGTATTGTGGTTCTTTGGACCCACCAGTCTGTTGTCCATTCTTGTCCCATTATTGGATTGAGAGCCTGGACTGAGTCACCGAAAGATCCTGCTGGAGACCTGGTTGGGACAGGTCAATATAGCCATACTGCTCAATATATAGTATTATCTTTGGTATTATTTTAGTTACGTGAACTCTGTACTACTGGGAGCGTAAAAACACGTACACGAACATAATTTATAACTCTATTAATGATTTTGCAATCTGGCTCAACGATCCTCATGTTTATCCCTTGTGGGTATGTTTAAACAAGGTTCTAAATCGTTAGAAAAATCTGAACAACTACAGGAGGGGGGGAGCTCGAGACCGACAGTGTAGAACTTATATCTCCCAGCTTTATAACCAAAGAAATACCCCAGATCGAGAAATTTGATGGGGCAAATTGAACAAAGATTTATTACCGCAAGTTTAAGGCCATGTACCGTAATGTTACAACAAGAACGTAGGACTATGTCCAGCAGAGTGCCCCATTAGTATAATGCCATAGCAAGTGCCCCCATGAATGTAATGCCGCAGGGCATAGTGCCCCCCATCATATAATCACATACAGAGTGTCCCCATGAATTTAATTCCGCATCGAAAAAAGTGCCCTAAAAGCCCGGCATAAGTATTTCCCAGCAGAGTCCCTCATGAATTCAATGAAAGGGGGGGGGAAGACCCTGCAGAGGCCCCCATGATATTAATAGCGCGACTGGGCAGAAGTTGCCCCCATAATCTAATGCCCGAAGAAGTGTCCCCATTATTAATTCCCAGCAGCGTGCCGCAGAACATAGTGCCCAACAGTGTGCCCCCATACACCAAACCAAGGCCTCCGGCCGCATACCCCGCATCCTTGGTTCTTTTCCGCAGCACCTCTTACCGAGTCCCAGCTGGGGCAGGGGCACAGACACAACTATTACCAGGGACGCTCCTGCCATCATGGATTCTGTGCCAGCAGATCGCACAGAAAGCGTTATCTGCGAACGTCTGGCCCCTGTAAGAGGTGCTGGCGGAGAAAGGGCAAGGCGGGGGTCCCACAGTGGTGGTGCTAACTGTATTTTTTCTATATACCGGCATTATAGAGCGGCGATGGTGGCTTGTTTCAACACAAAATTTGTGCGGAAAACCTTTGCTTATTTTGAATAGAATAGCAGTAAGTCTGAAAGAAAGTCAATGTGGCTTGTAAACTGTATCTCTACATCGAATAGGGGGGGGGGAAGGGGGGGAAAGGGAAAAGAGGGGGGGGGCAGCCTCTGTGGATTCCCGTTGTAATAATGTTAGGATGAGATTTCCCGCGAATTAATTCCGCGGCTATCGCAGGGCTGGGCATAGTCTCCGTTTCCGCCACTGACCAGCAGATAGGGATTTTAAGGGTACCTAAACATCAGCAGCTTCCTTGGGGTTAGTTTTTTTAAAAAGCAATTCTCATCTCCCCCTCCGCCCCCCCTGTGCCCGTGCCGCCTCGCCCTTTACCAATTGTACACGCCATGCACCGAGTAATAAAGACCCGACTTGAAGGGATATGTGTGTGGACCGGCTGTACGCCAACTAACGATCTGGTCACCCAATCAAATCTTGGTTTAATCAGGAGTGGGCGACGGATCGGACGTAGGAGCTTAGTACTTTTTTTTTTTTTTTTACTTAGTGACACCCATTATGTGGGCCTACACCTGTGTAGACAGCATTCACACATCACTTTGTGAGGTCCACATCAGTCGAAGATGGTAAATAAGTGGGCAACTTACTTTCAATCAAAATCCGTGAGCCTTGTAGTCTACATACTTTAGCTCTAACTGGTGCCACAAAAGGACCAATTACCTGATGTGAGTAGGGAGGCCCCTGGGGATGTAACCCCACTCCAATCACGTCTTGTAGTCCCCTCTCCTCCTCCCACTTTGAGGACAATATGTCATTATCACGCATGCGCGCGACGAACCGTGTAGATGTAGGGGTTATGTGGTCAAGGCCAACCTCAGTTCCTGGTCTCCCCCCCCCCAGAAACACCTCCATGCATATTGGCAACATTGTTTTTGCTTTTATAAATAATTTGGTGGGTATGATCAATGCTGTGTGGCTGTTTTTTTCTAGATGTACAACCCTGAAATTGCTCCTTTTTTCATCTCCTAGCCACCAACCACGCCAAGTGGGCTCTACATTCGTTTATTGCCTTGCTCCAAAAATCCTACAAAAATTAGGACGTGTGACATCAGGTCTGTTTTCATGAGTTTTCTTTCTGGTTCTGTACCATACTTAGGATTTGTGAGAATCAGCACCAAATATCCCAAAACCACCGTTCTGAAATGTCCTAGTAACAAAAGTAACCCAGTCCACCCCTACGTTGAGGCTTTCAGTTTCAGCAATAGAGGAGATATATTGAATTGTTTACCTATGCCCTAATTTGTTTCTAACAATGTCTGCTTCCGGTTTATCAAGGGTTTTTTCCGGCCATTAGATCACTAGTATGGTGAAGGGTGTGGCCCTTGAAAGGGGTATGGCTTCATGGGGAAAAAGTCAGTGGAGTCAAAAGTTATTGCTGGTGGTGCCGATTTTAATGCGGTTTTCTGGTGTATATTAAGACCAACTGATGGGAGGCTCAAACAACGACTAGACAGTCACTACCCTGCCAAATTAATCATCGGCAATCAGACCGTGTGATAATCTATGGCAGCATCAGACTGTCTCGTCACCTTATATACAGTTCCAGTATCTTTGTTACTATTTTTTGGAGCGGAAAAAAGTGTGACTGTTGTTGACGTTATAATTAGTATTTTTAAAACGAGAAGCAGAACAGAACCTACCAACCAATGTGTGAAGCTAAGCCGACCCATTACACCCCAGTGGATAACCACAGCCCTTTGCTCGGTCAAAGTTTTTACAATTACGAAGAGGTCTAACCATACTACTGCACACACAAGAATTTTTTGTTCGGAATCAGTTTTACTAAACCTGCTCCAAAAAGCAGGTCGGACCTTGCTATGTTTTATTCTGGTCCAGATGTTGTACCCATTAGTGATTCCGGCAAATTGATGAATGAGCTGGTGCACATGAACCGTCCTTAGCACATCTAACAATTGTTCTTTTTTATGTTTTTAGCTACGACACTTCTGATTAATCGGCTCCAATGTATCTTCGTTACTTTCATTTTTAGAGCGGAAAAAGGTGCTGACTGTTCGCATCTTATATGTTTTTAAAGGAAACCTACCATTTAGATGGTCGGTGTTAAGCTGTAAGTACCGAGCACCAGCTCAGGGTGAGCTGGTGGCGGTACTTACTTTCGTTAGTGTTATAAACCCCGCGTAATCGCGTGTTTTAACACTTTTAAACTTTAGGGCAAGGGGCTTCGGCGCTGCGCGCCGACTGTGCGCGCGCAACATCTCCGCTATTCCTATGTAGTGCGTCGCGATCCGGTGCGCACCAGCGCCGAAGCGTCTTCTGCTACTAAAGTTTAAAAGTGTTAAAACCGCGATACCTCGTTTATAACACTAACGAAAGTAAGTCACCGGCACCAGCTCACCCCGAGCTGGTGCTCGGTACTTACAGCCACCCCTACTTCTAAATGGTAGGTTTCCTTAATACGAGAACAGAACCTGGCCAACGCAAGTGTGAACTTAGCCGCACCCCTTACACCCAGTGGATAACCAACAAGTCCCTTTGTCTCGGTCAAAGTTTTTACGAAGAGCCGTACTACTGCACACACAACAATTTTTGTCGGGAATACCATGTTTACTATAACCTGCTCCAAAAAACAGGTCGGACCTTGTATAATTTTCTATTCTGGTCCAGATGTTATAACCCATTAGTGATTCTAGAACATTGATGAATGAGGCTGGTGCACATAAAACCGGTCTTAATATATCTACGCTATTGTTCTTTTTTATGTTTTTTTTGCACCCTTTTACCTAGAAGTACTTTGCAACTGACTCTGTGCCCCAGTCCATGGTGGCATGTGGGAGCTCTGTATGTGTGGACTTTGATGGAAAAACAGGTTGGTAAAAGAAGTGACTACACGAGTACACCCAGTTCACAAGTGGCTTTTGTGTTGACTACGTCGATGAAACCTTTTAGATGGTAATGATTTCTCCTCCTGTGATCCGCCCTGCCGGCAGATGATTACAAACGTCTCCTATCACAGTGAGATGCCGTTTTGGCTTCCTTCTAACCACCATTATTGATCTGTCACAGAAGACCATGATCCGGTTTTCCTTTAAGATCTGCCACTATTGTTTTCTTTATATACAGCCACCGGTAGGTTAAAAAACGCACACTAGATGGATTCTAGTGAAGGAACCTTGTCAAACAAATTCTTGGAGTTAAACCACTGTCCACATGAAATAAGACATTTAAAGTATCAGGATGGAGCATAATTTAGTCTTGTGAGGTCCTCAGATGTCTGCTATACAGATTGCTGCTCTCACAAAACTATTTACTAAACTTAGTCCTAACTTATAGTCTGTATCCCCCCGAATGGCACTTGATCTCGGGGACAAATAGTCATTATAATAATAGTAATAAAGTGGTTATCTCTATATCAAGACTTTTGTGACCCAAAATCCTAAGCTGTGGTTAAAATGATCCCGACTTGCAGAATAACATTAATAAAAATTTTATAAATGTTTGATCTATCACTATCAATATTATGATCATATATATTTCTAAAATTCATATATTACAAAACTGGTCAGGATGATGATACCGATGATATATTTGTAGCTATGTCCAGAGATAATATCAACATTTCCAGTACAGGCGGTCCCCAGGTTACGTACAGGATAGGTTCTGCTGGTTTGTTCTTAAGTTGAATTTGTATGTAATTCGGAACCGTATACTTTAGAATTGTAGCTCCAAGCAACAATTTTTGGGTCTCTATGACTATTGGTTTTTTACAATGTTGGGTTGTCATAAGAACCAGGATTAACAATAAATCTTAATTACAGACACATTTGATAACTGTTATAACTGTTTAATGTAGCCCAAGTCCAACGTACATGTAATTACCAAAATCCAGAGGTCCGTTTGTAACCAGGGGTCGTCTGTGAGTCGGGTGTTCTAAAGTAGGGGACCGCCCTGTATAATACTGGTTGGAATACTTTTTATAGATTTAATTATTTATGATTTATAAATAGAAATCTAAGCACACAATAATTTGTAACATAACATAGTTTAGAAAAAAAATGATTTACGTGCCAAAAATGAATAATAATAATAACAATTCTTTATTTATATAGCGCACACAGATTACGCAGCGCTGCACAAAGCATGTCTAATAAAAATATTCATGTGTACCTCTAGGTAATTCTACTACTATTAACTACTACTACTACTATGTACTACTACAACTCCTACTGCTAATAATAATAATACAAATGTTAATATAATAATAACAACAATAAATGTAAATAATAATAATTATAATTATGATAATACATCGTTTCTAATACATAATCTCTACATGAATATAATAATTAATAATAATGTATGGAAATATTGATAATGATAGAATTCATGATGCAGTTTAGGCTCATTTCACACTACCTCCAGTAAAGAACTGAGCTTTAACGTCTCAATTAAAAATCCCATTGATATCAATGTAAATTTTATGTCGGCCGTTATGGTCAGTTTGGCAGGTTATACGTTATCCATGCGGAGGAAAAGTACTGCAGCCTAAACGGAACATAACAGCCAACATAAAATTTACATTGATGTCAATGGGATTTTTAATTGACGTTAAACCTCCCTTCACTTTTTTAATAAAGGTAAGAAACAGTAGTGTGAACTTAGCCTTAAAGGGAACCTACCACCACGATTCTACCTATAAAGGTAGATCGGGTGGTAGGTGGATGTAAGGGACGTGAGGAGAGCTCTTTTTAGAGCTAATCCTCACGTCCCCGCTAACTTTTAATAAACTTTATTCCCCTAACATGTAAATTTAGTTATGCGGCTACTGGGGCGTGGAGTAGCCAGGCACGAGGCTACACAACGCGGCTACTCCACGACCCAGTAGCCACGTTACTCCTCCTACCCTGTGTGTTCGGCGCGCAGCTCCTCGTAGCTGCGCGCCCTCGCCCGACATGCTGGCGTTCTGCGCATGCGCAGAACGCAGCTGAGCAGCCACAGCTCCGAGGCCGGAGCTACTGCGCATTCGCAGAACTCCGGCTTGCCGGATGCCGCGCGCTGAACACACAGGGTAGGAGGAGTAACGTGGCTACTGGGGCGTGGAGTAGCCGCGTTGTGTAGCCTCGTGCCTGGCTACTCCCGCGTCAGAAGAAGTACCCTTAATGACCGCCGTAGAATCCCGATAGGGCGGTCATTAAGGGGTTAAAATCCAATTGTCACAGAGACCAAAACATTTTTTGCTGTGTTTACAATTATAAAATATGCAGTTCCAAATTGCACAGAAAAACAAACCTACAAAACCTATCTTGTACTGCCTGTATATGGTAGGATCAACCAGACTATCTAGGGTTAATGTACCTAAGGGTTTAAGAAATAGCAAAAAAAAAAAAAGTTTAAAAAATACATTTTTTAAAAACCTAAATGTTCAAATCACCCCCTCTTTCTAGAACTGATATAAAATGTAATAAACAATAAAAAGCACAAAAATGTTAGGTAGCGCCGCTTCGCAAAATGCCCAATCTAGCAAAATATAAAAATGGTTATTGGTGGAGGTGAACCCCATAACGGAAAATAGCTCCCAAATGTCCGAAACGTGACTTTTACAACATTTTACATTAGATAAAAAATGTAATAAAAAGTGATCAAAATGTCACACAGTTCTCAAAATGGTAACAAAGAAAACATCAGCTCATTTTGCAAAAAATTACACATCACACAGCTCAGTACACCAAAGTATGAAAAAGTTATTAGCGTCAGGAGATGGCGATAGGTTTTTTATTTTTTCAACACACATTTGTTTAATGTTTTAAAATGTATTAAAAAGGCAACAAAAGTCATGGATTTTTGGAGAGCGAAAAATAAGAAGTTGAAATGAGAAGTTGGAGAGTGAAAATGAGCGAAAAAAATCCTCCGTCCTTAAAGGATTGAAGAGAAAAGTAATTACCGTATATACTCGTGTATAAGCCGAGATTTTCAGCACAAAAAAATGTGCTGAAAACCCTCACCTCGGCTTATACACGAGTCAACTATAAAAAAAAAAAATAATAATACTCACCCTCCGGTGTCCGGATCCTCGGCGGCAGCTCCCGATTCTCGGCAGCGGCTCCGCTCCTCTCTTCTTTCTTCACTGGCGGCTCCCGGGCTCTTTGCTTCCTTCGCTAGCCGGCAGTCGGGCGCACACTAAGATGCGGCGCTGTCGCCGCCGCTTACGTCATCGGCGGCGACACTGCCACATCATAGTGTGCGCCCGCCCGCAGATCGCATGGACGCGACTGCCGGCTAGCGAAGTGACCGGGAGCCGCCAGTGAAGAAACAAGAGAGGAGCTGCCACCGAGGTTCGGAAGCCGCCGCCAGGACCGGGAGCCACCGCCGAGGACCGGGAGCCGTGCCGAGCATCAAAGGTGAGTATCGTCGGAGGGTGAGTATTAAGTTTGTTTTTTTTATTCAGAGTTTGTATGCTCTCTCTGTGTTTGCATGGGTTTCCTCCGGGTCCACCGGTTTCCTCCCACACTCTAAAACATACTTGTAGGTTGATTAGATTGTGAGCCCCATGGGGACAGGGACTGATATGGCAGTGCTGTGCAATATGTTGGTGCTATATAAATAAACAAATCATTATTATAGGGATGTTCCAATCTTCTGTATGATAATAATCTTCTTTATGACAAATCCGCCATTTGAGACCACTTCTTCGAGAGCGGCGATCAGCTGACCCCCTTTCAACAGCCGGGTGGAATGGAGAGTTTCCCGCACATGCATGTCTGTGGGACCGTTGAGTCTATGAGTTTGGGTAATTTCAGTTCTCCCATAGACATAAATGGATGGATTGTAGTCGCGCATGCATGCGGAACATGGGATAAGCATGTGGGTGCTATAGACTCTAATGTCGCAGAGTTATGTCCGAGTGCTGCACCTTGTAGACATGGATGAGAAAAAACATTTTTGTGTCTTGGACCATTTGGTAACATTTCTAAAACTAGTGATTAAGTAATTGTGTGATTTGGTGATGGTTTATTTATGTTTTGTTTATGAGAATAGATTATTCATAGAGTTACTATTGCTGCTTGTTTATACAGTATCACATATAAGCTTCTCTGTGGATCACGACCATGAGAGACAAGGCCTTCAGGGCCATAAACCAGCACTGGGTCACTGACCATGTGTTGTCTGATGATATTATTTCTTCATTGTATTAAATTAGTGACAGAAACCTGATGTCAATGACATTTTATATTTCTTATTGTAATATCAGCAGTTTTGTTTGCTCACACGGCCGAGCTTTCTCACGTGTCCAACTATTTCAGATGCAGCAATTAGCAGGGGCTTTACACCCTATAATATGCATACGATCCTGCTTTTATGACTGGTTGTTTGACCATAGCGCATTAAAATCTGTGAATATTTCCAGATGTAAGAGCTTAGAAATATTCCAATTATACATGAAATAATAATATCAATTTATTCAAAGTGTAGGTCAAGAATGTCTTTCTATCATCTATCTATCTATCTATCTATCTAGAAAAAGAAAGTCCACAGCAGCACAATGTCAAAAAAGAACCCCTAAAAAGGGGGGGCGCAGAGACTCACCAGTCCTGGTAAAAGACTTACATGCATATAATTATCCAAAAAATGAGGCAGCACTCCAAAGTAAAAGTGAAAAAAAGGAAGGGTTTATTCCAAAACCAGCGACGTTTCGGTGTTTATCACCTTTTTTTGGATAATTATCTATCTATATATCTATCTCATATCTATCTATCTATCTATCTATCTATCTATCTATCTATCTATCTATCTATCTATCTATCTATCTATCTAATTCCAAAAACAGGCAGCACTCCAGGATAGTGATCAAAACGATGGGGTGTCTTTATTCCATGTGCAACGTTTCAGCTCACGGCTGGGACCTCCTCCATGATGGATTTGCGGACCATGCCCACCAACCCACAACTAACTTTCCCTCAGAGTAGATTGACCTGGGATTGACATATAGAACCTACACATCACAACTAGAAGCCATAGGTTGTGCTTACAATGCTGTATTATGGAAGCCAGTGCCAGAATGCTACAAATGGCCTCCTGTGCTCTTGAAAAATGTACATTGTATCTGCTCTCCTCTCCTTTATACCTTGCTCTACATCACTGACAATGTTTTTGGAATCTAAGGACTGGCACTTAAACACGACCTGCCACCATATCTTCCTCCATTAAACTCCCAGCCCCCTCAGGAAGGGGATGAAATGTCCTTTCTAGATTTTCCTCTTTTTTATATGAAATCTCACCCGTTTACCTATAAAAATATCTCCTCCATAGTCATGTGAAAATAAGCAAAGAAGAGTCATATTTTGCTATCTATCTATCTATCTATCTATCTGTCCTATATCTATCTGTCAATCATCTATCTGTCTATCATCTATCTATCTTTTATCTATCTATCTCATATCTATCTATCTCATATCTATCTATCTCTCTATCTATCTATCTATCTATCTATATATCTCATATCTATCTATCTATCTATCTATCTATCTCATATCTATCTATCTATCTATCTATCCATCTCATATCTATCTCATATCTATCTATCTATCTCCTATCTATCTATCTCATATCTATCTATCTATCTCATATCTATCTATCTATCTATCTATTATCTGTCTATTATCTATCAATCATCTATCTCATATTTATCTCATATCTATATATTATCTCAGATCTATCTATCTAATATCTATCTGATATCTATGATCTATAATCTATCTATCTATAGATAGAGCGCTGCTCACCCCCGCCCCTCTCCATTGGAAAACACAGTGCACGCCGTAGAAAGATAGGAGATCTATCTATCTATCTATCTATCTATCTATCTCATATCTATCTATCTATCTATCTATCTATCTATCTATCTATCTCATATCTATCTATCTATCTATCTCCTATCTATCTATCTATCTCCTATCTATCTCCTATCTATCTATCTCATATCTATCTATCTATCTCCTATCTATCTCCTATCTATCTATCTATCTCCTATCTATCTATCTATCTATCTCATATCTATCTATCTATCTATCTATCTATCTCATATCTATCTATCATGTTATTATGGCTCATGGGAAGGAAAAAAAAGTCAGTGAGTCAAAAAGTATGATGGTGGCCAGAAAGTTTATGCGGGGGTTTTCTGGTGTATATAAGCCAACTGATGGGAAGGAGGCTCAAACAACGACTCTACTAGACCGTCATACACCAATGCCCAAAGTAATCATCCGGCCAATCAGACACTGTGATGAATATAAACTATGGCAGCATCAGGGGCTTTTTAGGGTCTCGTCTTACCTTAATATACAGTTCCAATGTATCTTCTGTTACTATTTTTTAGAGCGGAAAAAGGTGCAAAGGAAAAGGAAGAAAAAAAAAAAAAGTGCTGCTGTTTGCGCTATAATTATTGTTTTTAATAACGAGAGCAGAACCTCCTCATACCAAACGCAAGTCAGTGCTTGAACGTCTTAGCCCCCGCACCCCTCACCCAGTGGGATAAACCAACAAGTCCCTTGTCTCGAGTCTCAAAGTTTTTACATTACGAAGAGGGTTCTAACCATACTATTGCACCCACAAAAGGAATTTTTGTCGGGAATACCCATGTTACTATAACCTGTCCAAAAAGCAGGTCGGACCTTGGCATAGGTTTCTATTCTGGTCAAGATGTTTGTAACACCATAGTGTGGGATTTCCGGCAAATGATGAAATGAGGCTGGGGGCACATGAAACCCGGTCTTGAGAAAAGGAGAAAACAGGGGGGGGGGATGGGGGGGGGAAGGGAAACGGAGGAGGGAAGAGGGCGAAAAAAGAACCAACAAACGAAGGAGAGGAGGGGACGCGGAGATTTGTGTAGAGCGGAAAAAGGTGCGATTTGGAAATAAAAAGGTGAGGACTGTTGCGTATTTTTATTATGTTTTAAAGGAAACCTACCATTTAGAATGGTCGTTGTAAGCTGTAAGTACCGGCAAAAGCTCGGGTGAGCTGGTGCGGGGTACTTACTTTCGTTAGTGTTTATAAACCGCGCGTATGCGGTTTTAACCACTTTTAAACTTTAGAGCGAAGGGGCTTCGGCGCATGCGCCGCGACTGTGCGCGCGCAACTCTCCGCTATTCCTATGGTAGGCGCGCACGATCGTTTGAGGACCACGCAGCGCCGAAGGTTTCTTTTTTCCTGCTCTAAAGTTTAAAAAGTGTTAAAACCGCGATATACCTCGTTTATACACTAACGAAGTAAGTAACGGCACCAGTACACCCCGAGCTGAGTGCCGGTTTACTTACAGACCTTACCCCTACCATTCTAAATGGTTTTTAGGTTTCCTTAATAACGAGAAGCAGAAGACCCTGCCAAAACGCAAGTTGTGAAATTAGCGGCACCCCTTACAACCAGGTGGATAACCAACAAGTCCCTTTGTCTCGGTCAAAGTTTTTACGAAGAAGAGCCGCATTACTATGCAAACACAACATTTTGTCGGGAAATACCATGTTTACTATAACCTGCTCCAAAAACAGGTCGGAACCTTGTTATAAAATGTTTCTATTCTGGTCCAGAGGTTATAAACCATTATGATTCCTAGGAACATTGATGGTGAATGAGGCTGGTGCAAATTAAAAACCGGGTCTTAATATAGCTACGCTATTGTTCTTTTTTAGGTTTTTTTTTTTTTTTGCAACCCCTTTTACTAAGAAGTACTTTTGCAAATGACTCTGTGCCTCCAGTCCATGGGTGGCATGTGGGTGGAGCTCTGTATGTGGTTTGGACTTTGATGGAAAAAAACAGGTTGGTTAAAAGATTGACTACAGCGAGTAAGTACACGCCAGTTCACAAGTGGCTTTGTGTTGACTTACGGCGAGGTGAAATTTTTGAAATGTGAAAAGATGTTGAAAACCTTTTAGATGGGTAATGATTTCCCTCCTGTGATCATGCCATGCCGCAGATGGATTACAACGTTCCTATCCCAGTGTGAGATGCGTTTTGGCTTCTTTCTAACCACCATTAGTTGATCTGTCACAGCAAGACCATGTAATCTGGTTTCTTTTAAGATCTGACACTATGTGTCTTATATACAGCCACCGATAGGTTACAAACGCACACACTAGAGGATTCTAAGTGAAGGAGGAACCTTTCAAAACAACTTCTTTGGAGTTAAACCATGTCCACATGGGAAATAAGACATTTCAAGTATCAGGATGGAGCATATTGAGTCTTGTGAGGTCCCAGATGTCTGCTATAAAGATTGTCTGCTCCACACAAAAACAATAATTTAATACGTACACTAAACTTATAGTCTGATCCCCCACGAATGGCAAATGGCACTTGATCTCGGGACAAATAGTCATATAATAATGTAATAAGTGGGGTTTATCTTATTATCAGACTTTTGTGACCAATTTACTAAGCTGTTGTTAAAAAATGATATCCGACTGCAGCATAACATAATCAAAATTTTAAAATGTTTTAATGATATTCTATCATCTATCAATATATTGATCATATAATTTCTAAAATTCATATATACCAAACTAGTCCGGATGATCGAGTTGCATACCGATGAGATATTGTCGCTCTGTCCAGAGATAATATCAAACAGTTCCAGTACAGGCGGTCCCCGGGTTACGTACAGGATAGGTTTGCTGGTTTGTTCTTAAGTTGAATTTGTATGTAATTATGGAAAACCGGTTATACTTTAGATTGTAGCTCCAAGCAACAATTTTTGGGGTTCTCTATGACGATTGGTTTTTTTTTACAGTTGGGTTGTCATATAAGAACAGGAATTAACCAATAAATCTTAATTACAGGGACAATTGATAACTGTATGTTAATGTAGCCCAAGGTCAACGTACATGTAAATTACCAAAATCCACAGGTCCGTTTGAAACCAGGGGCGGCTGTAAGTCGGACGTGTCTACAAAGTAGGGAACCGCCTGTATAATATGGTTGGAATACTTTTAGATTTCATTATTATGATTGATATAAAATAGAAGAATCTAAGTACCAATAATTTGTAACATAACTATTAGTTTAGAAAAAAAAATGATTTTATGCTGCCAAAAATGGATATATAAATAATAATAATAATAATAATTATTTAGTTTATAGACACATTACAGATTACGCAGGATGCACCAAAGGTTGTCAAATTGGTCAAATATAAAAAAATATTCATGTTGTACCTCTAGGTAATCCTACTATTAACTTAAACTACTACTTGTATACACACAATCCTACTGCTAATAAATAAATAAAACAAATGTTATAATACATTAATAACAAACAATAAATGTAAATAATAACTAATTATAATTATTATGACATCGTTCTATATACAGTAATCCTACATTGAAATAATTAATTAATAATTATGTATGAAATATTTGATAAGGATAGAATTCATAATACGTTTAAGCTCATTTCACACTACCTCCAGTAAAGAACAGAGCCTTTAAGTCTCAATTAAACAAGTCCCATGATATCAATGTAAATTTATGGTCGTCCGTTATGTCAGTTTGGGGCAGGTTATACGTATCCATTAGCGAGAAGGAACTGGAACATAACAGCCAACATAAAATTTAACCGATTGATTGGTAATGGGATTTTTAATTGACGTTAAACTCCCTCAGCTTTTTTAATGAAGGTAGAAGAAAAGTAGTGTGAACTTAGCCTTAATGCTAGTGAACCAAAGCAAATCTGATAAACGGTAGAATAATATCATACTAACAAATGAACAATATTAAGACCATGCGTAATTTAAAAAAAATAACCATTAAGGAGTTTACCATCTTCTATATAGTAGATATATACATATCCACAGATAAGTCATAATACGATAGGGGTATTAGCACGGTGGGGGGCTCAGTGACGTGTTAGCATTTACAGCCCTTGCAGCGCGGGGACCTGGGTTTAGCTCTGCAGGTCAACCATATGCAAAGAGTTGTATGTTCTATCTGTGTTTGCAATGAGTGTTTACCTCGGGTCTCCGGTTTCCTCCCACCTCTAAAACATACTGTGTAGGTTGATTAGATTGTGAAGCCCCATGGGGACAGGGACTGATATCGCAGTGCTTGTCCAATATGTGGTGCTATTTATAAATAAACAAATCTATATGAATAGGATATATATTATGAAAAATGTATTATAATGAATATGTTCCAATCTTCTGTAGATACTTACCGTATATACTCATGTATAAGACGAGATTTAGCACAAAAAAATGGCCTGAAAAACCTCACCTTGGCTTTACACGAGTCAACAAAAAAAAAAAAAAACGAGTAAAAAAAAAAAAAAAAAGTATACTCACCCTCGGTTCCACGATCCGGCGGCAGTCCCGATTTCGCAGCGGTCCGCTCTCTCTCTTTCTTCACTGGCGGCTCCGGCTCTTTCTACTCGCTGCCGGCAAGTCGGAGCCATAAGATGCGGCGCTGTGCGGACCGATGCACGTCAATCAGCTGAGCCTGCGCATCATAGTGTGCGCCCGGCGGCAGATCGCATGGACGCGACTGCCGGTAGCGAAGTGACCGGGAGCCGCCAGTTGAAGAAAGAAGAGAGGAGAGCTGCAACGAGGGTTCGGAAGCCGCCAACAGGACGGGAAGCCCACGCCGAGGACCGGGAGCCGTGCCGAGCATCAAAGGGAGTATCGTGGAGGTGAGTATTAGTTTGTTTTTTTTATTTACTTGCATATGGGGGGCAGCTGTATACGTACTATTGGGCCAGGCTGTATACACTATTGGGGCAGGCTGTATACTACTATGGGGCAGGCTGATATTACTATTGGGGCAGGCTGATATACTATTGGGCCAGGCTTGTTACTACTATTTGGGGCGTCGGTATACTACATGGGGGCAGGCTGTATTACTACATATTGGGGCGGGCCTGTATACTACTATTGGTGGCAGGCTGTATACTACTATTGGGGCACGGTGTATACTACTATTGGGGCAGGCTGTATACTACATGGGGCAGGCTGTATACTACATGGGGGCAGGCTGTATACTACTGGGGGCGGAGTTATACTGGGGGAGGCTGTATGCTACAAGGGGGGCAGGCTGGCTGTATACTAACAGGGGCAGGCTGGCTAATACTACAGGGGCAGGAGGGCTATATTTCTTCATTGTATTAAATTAGTGACAGAAAACCTGATGTGAATGACATTTTTATTTCTATCTAATATCAGAGTTGTTGCTTTTTCGGGGCGAAGGGGGAGGTTGCCCGGATGTCCAACTTATCGTCTCGCTGAGCCATAAAAAGCTCATGTCTATTTATTCAAGAGGCAGCAATAGAGGGGCTTTACACCTATAATATGCATACAATCCTTGCTTTATGACTGGTTGTTGACCATAGCGCAATTAAATCTGTGAATATTTCCAGATGTAAGGCTTAGAATATTCCAATTATCTGAAAAATAATAATATCAATTTATTCAAAGTGTAGGTCAAGAATGTCTATTATTATCTATCTATCATCTATCTATCTATAGTATCTATCGACCTATCTAGCTATCATATATAGCTACTATCGATCTATCGATCTATCGATTGCAGCTATCTAGCTAGATCTATCGATCTGCTATCAGTCTATCTATCGACTATCTTCATCTATCTTCTAGATATCTCATCTTCTATCTATCGGCTTGAAAAAGGCTCCTTGGAGCCGAAGACGTCGCTGTTTTGTTAGTGATTATGGAATAAAGAACCTACACAATTTTCTACAATTTGGAGTGCTGCCCATTTTCTCGATATATATCGCTGAGGGACCCAAGCCCAGTCCCGCGAGCTTGCACCCACCTATCTACGGTCTGTGCTGCTTGGACTCCTCTTCTATCTTCTTATATCTATCTATCTCTAATCCATCTTCATCTATCTATCTATCATCTATCTCTAATTATCGTATCTATACTATCTATTCCTATCTATCATCTATCTATCTCTCTATTATTATCTATCTATCTATCTCTCTATCTATCTGTTTCTCTGTATGTATATGAAGAGACAATTAAATTGGGGAGATTTTCAGAAGTGTCTGAGAGCAGAACTGTTATAGTTTCCTTGGCAACCAATCAAGTCAGCTTACATTTTCATTCGATTCCAGGGCTGATTATAAAAAAGCTGGCGTTGATTGGTTTCCAGATCATCTATAACAGTTCTGCTCTCAGACACTTATGACAAATCTCCCTCAATGTAGTAATTCACAAGATTATCTGGAGATTGATAAGGTCCATTCTGAATCAAAGTACGACAGCAAGCGTTATTACAGCCCCTTTAAAGATATGCATTCAGTGTTGTACCGTGCAAAACATTGGGCAGACATAGGGGAGGATGCTGCAGTGTAGCTGCACAAAGGTACCTGCGCACCCCATTCAGCGCAAGAAGGATTAGGCGAAAAAGTCTGGCTGTACAACAGGAACTGCCACTACATCACGGGCCAGCCGTATTAGGTCACACCTGGAGTCCGAACTGATTCGTTATACTTAATTCTAAGAGCCAATCCCATGGCGGCAGCTCAGTGCATTTAGGCATGTAGACATGGTCAAGACAATCTCCTGCAGTTCTCCCGAGCATCAGTATGGGGAAGAAAGGTGATTTGAGGCCTTTGAACGTGGCATGGTTGTTGGTGCCAGAAGGGCTGGTCTGAGTATTTCAGAAACTGCTGATCTACTGGGATTTTCACGCACAACCATCTCTAGGGTTTACAGAGAATGGTCCGAAAAAGAAAAAACATCCAGTGAGCGGCAGTTCTGTGGGCAGAAATGCCTTGTTGATGCCAGAGGTCAGAGGAGAATGGGCAGACGATAGAAAGTCAACAGTAGACTGCAAAATCGCCACCCGTACAACCAAGGTAGGCAGAAGAGCATCTCTGAACGCACAGTCGTCAACTTTGGATAACACGGTTCAGGGTGGTGGTGGTGTCATGGTGTGGGGAATATTTTCTTGGCACTCTTTGGGCCCCTTGGTACCAATTGAGCATCGTTGTAACGCCACAGCCTACCTGAGTATTGTTGCTGACCATGTCCATCCCTTTATGAGCACAATGTACCCTGTAACATCTGATGGCTACTTTCAGCAGGATAATGCGCCATGTCATAAAGCTGGAATCATCTCAGACTGGTTTCTTGAACATGACAATGAGTTCACTGTACTCAAATGGCCTCCACAGTCACCAGATCTCAATCCAATAGAGCATCTTTGGGATGTGGTGGAACGGGAGATTCGCATCATGGATGTGCAGCCGACAAATCTGGGGCAACTGTGTGATGCCATCATGTCAATATGGACCAAAATCTCTGAGGAATGCTACCAGCACCTTGTTGAATCTATGCCATGAAGAATTGAGGCAGTTCTGAAGGCAAAAGGGGGTCCAACCCGTTACTAGCATGGTGTACCTATTAAAGTGGCCGGTGAGTGTATATCATAGCTTGTATGCCGAATTTCATACACACAAGCTCTGATAAATACACTCCACCCATTGTCCCAGACAGGGGCGTAACTTGAGGGGGAGCAAAGGTTGCGTCGCACCAGGGCCCAAGAGGTTTAGGGGGCCCTTATGGTGTCACTTTCCCATATGAGAAGATTATTACTATAAACCATACATTATAGTCGGGGGCCTGGCACAGACTTTGCACTGGGGCCCATCAGCTTCAAGTTACACCGCTGGTCCTAGGACTCCTGGCATCATGGTCATTTATTTGGCTAGTACAGTAGTTGTTGCCTCACAGAAGATACTGGCGAGCACTGTGTACGCATAGTCATAGCAGCCAGACAAAAAGAAAAGTGTACATACCAATGGAAATGCAAATGTTTCCATCCTTTGAAAAGAAAGGTTTAAAATGGTGTAATTTAAAACACAACTTGAACAAGAACTTTAACTAATGTTATAAAAAAAAAAATCATGATCCTAAATGTGTTAAATAGGCATTCACACATGTATATAGTAAACATGTTATGAATTATAAGTAAAACCTTGATGGAGGAATGTTATAGGGCACTGTGCTCAGCTCATTCTGCTCTATAACATACTAGGACACTATGTACAATCTGCTTAGTTCCTTCCATACTGATAAGGCACTATGAACAATTTACTCAGCCCCTCCTGCTCTATGACATGCTGCCTGCAGATAGGACACTATAGGGCACATTTACTTACCCCGTCCTGTCACAATCCCCGATCCGGACGGTCCAACGAAGATGAAGTCCGGCGCGATTCACCAAGATTGTGCATCCAAGATCCTGCATGTGTTGCTTCCCCCGCTGAGGTCCGCCGGAGTTCACCATCTTCTTCCCGGTGCTTGTAAGTGCATTGTCTTGCAACACAATTTAAATGTTAAATCCTGCGCTCAGACTGAATACGTTGGATCGTCCGACGGCCCTCCCCCGTTGCATGTTGCATGAAAGCCGGCGACGATGCGTCAAAATCCGATCGCGTGCGCCACAATCCCCTTTTACATGCGGTGCAAAATGGTAATCGTCGGAATATTCGACGTTTGTGCGGTCCTCGCACCCTTAGTAAATGAGCCCCTATATATAATCTGCTCAGCTCCTCCTGCTCTATATCTGCTGCCTGCAGATAATACATTATGTATAATCTGCTTAGTGCCTTCTGCTCTACAACATGATGCCAACACGAAAGGACTTGATAGCACCTCCTGCCCCATAACATGCTGTGTGTAGATAGGGCAACATGTACAATCTGCTCAGCTCCTCCTGCTCTATAATATGCTATCTATAGATAAGGCACTATGAAGAATCTACTCAGCGCCTCTTGCTCTATAACATACTGCCTGGAGATTGTACACAATACTCACGGTAACAGGTTTGCTTTAAATTGGCGATGAGATTTCAGCAGCCAAGATATATTTTACAAAACTCCCCATAAATGCACATGCTGAGTTCAACAATAGTGTTGTGAGTAGTGCAAGGGAAATAAGCCACTACCAGATGCTGTGCAGTTATAGTATACTAGAAATTGGCAATAAATGTAATTATAAAGTGATTTAAGGTTATCTGCTGCACCATCTCATAGACAGTGAATGGAATTGGAGATATCAGAGTGCCGTTCTGTAAGCTCGGTCCAGCGTTCTGAGGCTGAGGGTTCCAATAATGCTAGCAGTTGAAGGCTACATGCACACGATGTATGCCTGCCGTACCGTAGTATGGTGGGCATACATCGGCTCTGCGGAGAGGAGCAGGGGATGAGCGCTGCTCAACCCCGCCCCTCTCCATAGGAATATACAGCACACGGCGCCGTATCACGTAGAAAGATAGGACATGTCCTATCTTTCTAAGGGCTACGGAGCGGTATGGTGCCGTACGGTGTTGTGAACCCATGGAAGTGTATGGGAGACGTATATAGGCCGTATATACGTCCCCCATACATGTGTGGTGTGTGAATGTAGCCTAACACTGTTAAAAATGTGGTAGCGCTAGGAGCTGCTTACTTTAGTAAGCTCCTAGTGCTTTTTTTTAGGGTGACAGGTCCTCTTTAATTGGTATAAAATGGAGGGGCAGTAGGCATGCTCCAACAGTAAATGAGAGCCGGACACCAGTGTGAATGTTGTGGTGTCACAGCAGTGAGACTGTCACTGAGAAGAATATTCGATGTTATTCCCTATCCTGTATCTTCCCATGGGAGAAAAGTTTGTGGCAGATTCAGATTGAAGTGCTGTATTTTGTTGGCCATTTGCTGTCCGTTTTTCGGTCTCCTGTTCTCCTGACCTGTGAGGGTCCTAGTACTATGACTGCAAGCAAACATATACTTAGGCCTCATGCACATAACCGTAAATGGGGACTAACTCATGACACGTATTGGGCCACATATATCGGGACTTGTATGCGCCAGGTGGCCTGTCACCTTATGTTATGTGGCCTACAGGTCTGCAGCATGTACAAACACGGTTTCATTGCTCCTGGACAGATCTTCATTAGGAATCCTTCTCCAGGCTCCTCAATGGACTCAATGGGGGAGATTTATCATCAAGTTTCTGTGGTAAAACTGTTCTAGTTGTCCATGGAAACCAATCAGGCCTCAGCTTTAATTATATAAATAGCTGTGGGAAAAAAGCTGAGCGCTGATTGGTTGTCATGACCAACTAGAACAGTTCTGCTCTAAGAGACTGATAATAAATCTCCCCCAAAGGCCCTATCACATAAAGCTGATGTGTCGTTTGGTGTAAGTCATAGAGGAAGAGGATAATTTGGGAATGGAAGAGAAGTTTTTAAATAAACCAATCAGAGCCCAGCTTTAATTTTATAAACAGCTGGGGGTAAATGAAAGCTGAGCTTTGATTGGTTGCCATGGCCAACTAGAACAGTTCTGCTCTAAGAGACTGATGATAAATCTCCCCCAATGAATCTATTACATAAAGCTGATGAGTCGTTTGCTGTAAGTCATAGAGCAGTGGTGGCGAACCTATGGCACGCGTGCCAGAGAGGGCTTGCAGAGCCCTCTCTGCAGGCACGCGTACCATCTCCCCATTCTCATCAAAGTCGGAGCTCCGGCTCTGTCCATTACAGCCTGAAGCTGATCGGCTCTGCTCTCACTAGTGATGCCTTAGTGAGACAGTAGTAGCCGATCAGTGCCCGCCTCTCCTCCTCTTGAGCCCGGGAAACAGTGGGAAGAGAACGGAGTGAGGCAGCTCACAGAACGGAGCTGACAGCAGCAGAGCAGAGATAAGAGGTCAGGAGCTGCTGGGGCTGCTCACACACAGAGTTAAAGGAAACCTACCACTTGAAGTGGCAGGTATAAGAAGGACATACCAAGCACCAGCTCCGGGTGAGCTGGTGCCGGAGCTTATTCTTGTTAGTGTTTAAACCGCTGTATCGCGGTTTAAAACACTTTTTAAACTTTATAGCCGAAGCTCCTTCGGCGCAGGGAGGTACGCGCTTATTTTTAGTACAGGAGATTTTAATATTTGTAAATGTATACAAACATTATTAAACCTATATAAATATATTATCCCTGTGATTGTACTGACCCACAGAATAAAGTAGACATGTCGTTTGGGGTGCACAGTGGAGCTGTAAAGAATTTGTCACAAAGGCATTTTTTTTTACCAAAAAGTCTTTTACGGTGGGGAGTAAAAAATGGAAACGCAAAAACAAAAAGTAAAGATGCAATATTGTGGTCCATGAGCAGCTAACTTTCACATCCCCTATCCCTGCATCTACTCAGGACTACTGTCCACTGTATGGGGGTAATGATAATCAGCATATGGCGGTAATATTCCTCACTGAATGGCAGTAATATGATATTCATCGCTATATTTGTATAGTATAGTAATACTATTGGTTACATTGGCCTTTCTATAGTCTTTATTACCAGAATGATGCTATTTATGTGGTTGTAAAGGTGGCATCACTATATGGCAGTATTATTTGTCTTATTGTTAGGTGGTATTGTGGCACCATTGGGCTAAATTTCTGTGTTGGCACTTCGCGATAGAAACGTTGGCTTTGGTTTGCAGTTTGGGCACTCGGTCTCTCAAAGATTCGCCATCACTGTCATAGAGGAAGAGGAGAATTTAGGAATGGAAGAGAAGAACGTTACAATCGGTTATATCAATGGACACATTGATAGAACCGATTATAACAGTGAAGAGTAGGCCTCACTGTTGAGTATGATACCCGTGCAGTAGATAAAGTGACTCTTAGGGCCTTAACCCTTTTAGATCAGTTAAAAAGAATAAGATTTGTGCAGTTTTGATGAGGAAGGCATCATATGTCTTTACAGGATCATATTTTTGGCCACACATAGAATCTAGACATGGAATCCTGCCATTCATTTTAAAATAATCGTTGCGCTCCAGGTTTTTTTTTATCTGCTTTTCCCATGCGGAAGGACAAATTTATGAAAACTGGCTACTCCCTGTTTGATAATATTACTTAGTTAGTATTTTATTAAAATGTAGGTGAAGCATTGAAAAGCTTCAGTTTCTCTGGAACTTGGCGTGAGCCGTAGATTTGAGATATCTGGGGATTCCATGATCAGACAGGCCATGTGTTCTTTTCTTGTATCCTGCGAGGTGTGTCACTTATTTCAGCTATTCAAACTGCAGACTCATGTTTCAGTTTCATCAAACAGACATTCCCCAGGCCATAAGCGAGCACTCAAGCTCCATCATATGTTATGGGTGGCCGGTGAGAAGATGTGGCCTCATCTGTTAGCAATTGGAAGCATAACATTGCACTCATATAGAATACGGCTGATCTACAGAAGGTGGTCCCAGTTTATCCCCTGATATTTGTATAAGGTTCTAACCAAAATTGTAAGTATTTGAAGGCAAGTTTTACTGCTTCCCCAAGCAAATAACACTCTTCTGTAAGAACGGCTTGGGATTGCTCATCATAAAGTGGTTTTATTATACATTACCACAGGGTATTGCTTGTAACAATTCATATTTGGAGTTAGAAGGACGCACCGCTGCTTCAGCGCCAAATATCACTCATATGTTTTCATATTACAGTATGGTCCTTAGAAAGTTGTTATAAAGGATAACATAGATAATGCGTGAGGAAGGTGTTACCTGAGGCAGACATGTTATCAGAGCCTCATGATGCATCCGGGCCCGGTGGAGGTCCAGGGACTTTAGCAGACAATGGCGGAGGATAAATGTCCCCGCATGAGGACCAACTGGCCTGGTCAGCTCCTGATGTATAAAGAGAGAAAGCAGATACTGGGGCTCATTTACTAAGGGTCCGCGGAGCACATTTTTGTCGGGTTTCCTGGCGATTTCCGTTTTGCGCCAAATTGCCCTGGGGGGGGGGGGGGGGCGGACCATCGGACAACCCAACGGATTCGGACAAACCACGGAATTTAACATTTGGAAATGTGTCACAAGACACGCACTTACAAGCACCGGGAAGAAGCAGGTGAACTCCGGCCGACCTCGGCGCTGAAGCGACGGATGCAGGAACATAGGCACACGATCTTAGTGAATCGCGGCAGACCCGAATCCTCGTCGGACAACGCACCGGGGGATCGCGACAGGACTGGGTAAGTAAATCTGGCCCACTGTGTAGATAAAGTGATAAAAATGCAGCTTGTTAGAATCAAAAGGGTCATCAAGCTAAGCTCTGAGATCCCTTCGTGTTGGTGCCTGGTGGGGGGTGTCAGCACCTGTACCACCACAGATCATCAAAACTTTCGATAAGTCCTTACGAGGTGCCAAAAAAAGTTTCATGAAATAAACTCCCATCCCAACTTACACAATTCGTTTTTTCAGTAACATTTGGAAATTCCAATTATATATGTACGCATATAGTTATCTAATAAATGTTTCAAGTTAATTTTCCGCTTAGTTTTTTATCACCAGGGTTACTGAAATGCACATTCGGAAGGGGGGGTCATATCCTGACTACGGCACGTATGTTACAAAAACAATACCCTGGGGTGCACGACCCATTTATCAACCACACGATCACAGAGCGGGGGGGGAACATGTGATGCTTGGCGGTAGGATGTTTAGAGCACACATTTGCGCACTGTCAGGATGTGTTTACTGCGCTTCAGGATGGAGAAGACATCTGATTGTGATAAACACTGGTAATGAATTCTTCTTTGTGTCTTTGAATAATGTTAATAATATGGGGTCAGCAGCTGTATATAGACACGCGTCCCTTAGATATGGTTGCAGAATGACTCCCTTTGTATTTATTTATGTGGATTTATTCCCAACATGACAAACAATGTTACGAGCTGTAGGACAGAAGTAATGAGGATGCGAATTGTCACAATGGAGCGCAGCATTAGAATAATACTAAACATATGTTTCCTATACAGACAGCCTGAAATGTTTCCTATTTACGTGAGGTATGGGAGGCCAGACTCTTCATTACATTGTGTATATACATCATGTAATCGTGAAAAATGATATTAATGCTTTCCTTATTGACAAAAAAATCTTAACTACAAATTGTTATTCTTTTGTGTTAGAATGAAACCAGAGCTGCGGATGGGCGCTTCTTTTTGTACCACGTGCAAAGATTCATTGTGACTAGTGATGAGTGGACCTCTTTCCACTAACGCTCAATTTTGTGTTTTCCATGAAAAATTTTTTTCATTTCAAAATAATTTTCTCCTTTAAACTTTGTTCAAACAATGTTTCCTTTGCAGCAATTCCAGCATTGCAGACCTTTGTCCTTTAGCTGTTAATTTGCTGAGATAATCTGGAGAAATTTCCCCCCATGCTTCCAGAAGCCACAAGTTGGATTGGCTTGATGGGCACTTTTAGCGTACCATACGGTCAAGCTGCTCCCACAACAGCTCAATAGGGTTGAGATCTGGTGACTGGGCGGCCACTCCATTACAGATAGATACCAGCTGCTGGCACGTCCCTAAATAGTTCTTAAATAATTTGGACGTGCATTGGGTAATTGTCCTGTTGTAGGATGAAATTGGCTCCAATCAAGCACAGTCGTAAGGGTATGGCATGTAGATGGAAAATAGAGTGATGGCCTTCCTTATTCAAAATCCCTTTGACCTTGTACAAAACTCCCACGTTACCCGAACCAACCCCAGACCATCACATGACCTCCACCAAGCTTGACCAATGGCGTTAGGCGTCTTCCAGCATCTTTTCAGTTGTTCTGCCTCTTACAAATATTCTTCTGTGTGATCTAAACACATCAAACTTAGATCTGTTTGTCCATAACTAGAGATGAGCGAGTATACTCGTCCGAGCTTGATGCTCGTTCGAGTATTAAGGTACTCGAAACGGCTCGTTGCTCGGACGAGTATTTACCCTGCTCGAGATCGAGCATTTAATTAAACAAACACAGTGAAGAACAATGTAGAATAGAATAAAAACAGTGAACACAGGATCATTTAAGTGAAAAACGCAGTGAAGAATAGATTACAGATGTTCGGCACATCTGCTTACTTGTCGGAAGATACACTCGGAACAGGAAGACATCGGGCACCAGGGAGACATCGGGCGCAGCAGAGACACATCGGGCGCAGCAGAGACACATCGGGCGCAGCAGAGACACATCGGGCGCAGCAGAGACACATCGGGCGCAGCAGGGAGACATCGCACGCAGCAGGGAGACATCGCAAGCAGCAGGGAGACATCGCGCGCAACAGGGAGACATCGCGCGCAACAGGGAGACATCGCGCGCAGTAGGAGACATCGCACGCAGCAGGAAGACATCGGGCACCAGGGAGACATCGGGCACCAGGGAGACATCGGGCAACAGGGAGACATCGGGGAGACTTCAGTGGAAGAAGAGGAGCGGATCCCGGGACAGCGTATCTCCTCTCCCGACAAGTTATTTTTTTCTGGCCATTATGAGAGGAAGGTCAGTTTTATAGCTTCTCTAATCAGTCAAACTTTTTTCAGCTGTTCTAGCATACTTGAAAATCCATTAGCAGTTATCAAACACAATGGGGGTAATTTACTAAGGGCCCGAATTGCGTTTTACCGGCGGGTTGCGTGAATTTTCCCGTTTTGCGCCGAGTTTCCCTGTATTGCCCCAGGATTTTGGCGCACACGATCGGGTTGTGGCGCATCGGCGCCGGCATGCACGCGATGGAAATCAGGGGGGCGTGGTCGAACGAAAACCCGACGGATTCGGAGAAACCGCCATATTTAAAAAAAAAAAGTGTCGCGGGCACACACTTACCTTCACCAAGTATAGGATAATGCACTCCGGCGGGCCTCGGTGGACTTCAGCGCAGCAGCGACACCTGGTGGACGTCGGAGGAACTACCTTAGTGAATCGCCGGAAGACCTGAATCCACCGCAGAGAACGCGCCGCTGGATCGCGAATGGACCGGGTAAGTAAATCTCCCCCAATGTACCATTAAACCACTGTGGAGAGTTGTTTGAAATGGACCTATATAAACCTATCTAGATATGGCATTGAAAAAAGAGGTTTACAGCTAGAATCAGCATTTACCCCATTAACAATGTATAGAGTGTATTTATGATTCATTTAGTGTTGGCTTCATTAAAAGAAAATGTGCTCTTCTTTCAAAAAAAAATTAATTTCTAAGTGACCCCAAACTTTTGAGTGGAAGTGCAGGTTCGGCCAAATTTTGAATGAAAGTTCAGTTCCGGAACCTAAAACGAAACACAGGGGTCTACTCGGTCTTATAGACAACAGGCTTTCATGGGAACCAGTCGTTGCTCCCTGATGATGTCATGAGGAGAGACAATCCTATACTTTGCCTGTGGCATTTAAAGGACTAACAACCAAGATCGGCGCCAACATCGATTACCAGCATTACTGGTCTGCTGCATAATACGGTTCAGCCTGTGAGCCCTCATCAAACATTCTTAATAGCCCGTTGACGTATGGATCCATCAGATGTCGTTTCGGTGAGTCCGCACAACAGACCCGAACTAGTGGCTGAAGTCCAGGTTTGCCAGAAAACAAGTAACTCCAGCACATCCCTGGAAGATGTGACTTTTTTCTTTTATTTCATCTTCATAAAATCCAATGTCGGCATCTCAATATCACATACACATCACAAATAGACCGACACGTGTGTCGTCCTTAAGACTTAATAATGGTCATATTCTACAATGCACATACAAACTATTTAAACTTCTAGATTCTCACCTGTTGGAGAGGGCTGAGATCACGTGACTAATAGAAGGAGTGTTCAAATCTGCATCATTATGGATGTGATTGAGAATGAGTCCTAGAGGAAAGTATTCTAAGCCATCAAATTAGGATCTAGGATTAGAGATGAGCGAGCACTAAAATGCTCGGGTACTCGTTATTCGAGACGAACTTTTCCCGATGCTCGAGTGCTCGTCTCGAATAACAAGCCCCATTGAAGTCAATGGGAGACTCGAGCATTTTTCAAGGGGACCCACTTGTAAGTGGTAGGTTTCCTTTAAGTTGGACCTAAAGTGATCTGTTGAAGACCTATCCTAAAGGTGTTGTGTTAACTATTTAAGTTATTTCCTATCAAGCTGATCGGTGAGGGTCCAAGAGACTTGTCCTAAAATTCCAGCTACCAAATGAATCCATGATGCAACTAAGATTTAGTTAAAAAATATAGGCAATACTTTATTCCATTTAGTATTTATAAAACATTGTGATAAGGAAGGCTACATGCGTCTAGTCAACGCGTTTCGGATACATCTTACCCTTATTCATGACTAACGTGGACATACACCTGTGGCATTAAATACTTGAGCATCACATGATTTTCACATGAGCATCATAAAAAAACAGAAAGCACAACATGAAATCAGCTAAATAGATGACAAATCATCTCCAACCTTTTATTAAGTCCGTCTGGTACTCTGGTGTCCAGGGTGAAGATCCAGAAGGTTTTGCAGTTCAACACCTTCCGCCGATAGTCTCCACTCCCTACTGGTTTACACACTTTTTCTATACCCACGAATGAAAAGGAACTACAGTTCCCATGACGCACTGTCTGAAGGTGTTGTGATGCCATAGAGGAATTCAACATATCTGTATTCCTTTTTTGATCTACCTTCCCTATGTACTAGGTCATCCCTTTGGATATCATTTACAATATTGCTAGCTCTATTAAGCATCCACCTTGGATACTTCTTATTTGAAATATTCTACGCTCTACGACTTTCCACATTAAATATAGAAGCCCTGGAACAATTACGTTTGGTTCTTATTAACTCTCCAACTGGAATATTTCTTATCACATGTCCAGGATCACATGACGTAGCTTCTAAAATTGAATTTTCGGCAGTAGGTTTTATAAACGGAGAGACATAAACCACATCTTTACCCATAAGATTGACGGCCAAAAAATTGATGGAACTTTTGTCATAATTGGATGTGATTTTAAAATTCATATTATTAAAGTTGATGTAGTTCACAAACTCCCCTACTTTTTTGCTCTGGTCCCTCCCATACCAGGAGGAGGTTGTCAATTTAACGACCATACCACCTGATATAGGAGAGAAATGGATTTTTGGTGGAGAACAAATATATTTCCTCCCAATATGACATACAGATATTAGCCAGAGAGGGGGCAAACTTCCTTCCATTGCTTCTCCACTTTTTTGCACAAAAAATCTTCCATCAAAGGAAAAATTATGTTTCTTTAATAAGAAATGAACTGACTCCAACTAAAATTATTTTACCTCACTTTGATATTGACCTTATCTATTCAGATGATATGTCAAAGATCTCAATACAATCTGATGTTCTAAGGAAGGATATAAACCTATAACATCACAAGCAAGCCAACATGACGTAGAATTACTCCAGGGTAAACCATCCAACATAGATGCTTAGTGTCCTTGAGGAAACCTGGGAGAGATGTAACCAAGGGTTGTAAATGGTGATCAACTTACGCATCCAGTCTTTAATTCAGAAGATTTTAACAAAATCTTTGTTGCACCGTTTGGAACCATTTGGAAGCTGAATTTTCTGCTTTTTTTCCATGTGTTCTAAGGATCTCAAGTCGGAGTATTCCTTGCTTGTGATCCACACAGGTGCTACTATCTACGGCATAAGGGTGAGCTGACTTCCATTTTTGGCTATTTGTCTATTGAAACTGCTGCTCCATCAATAAGAGGGAGCAGAACCCCACGTCATTTTTTGTGATAGCCACTCCATTCATTATCTGTAAGAGTACTAGAGATAGCTGAGTACTGGGTGGAGCAGTATGGCGTATGCTCCACCCAGTGTTCCATCAAGATCCTTGTATTAAAAATCAATGCGGTCACAGCAGGGGTGTATTAAGACTACCATAGGCCCTGGGCCGTAGGAATATTATAGCCCCTACAAGTCTGGAATCACTTCCTACGTATAGTACTAGAATCTGCTTCTTAAGAAATGGAGGATGTGTCCTGCTTTCGATCTGCGGTTTCAGGACCGTTGGAGGACCTTCATAGGTCCTGAAATGGCTCTTGTGTACATCTGTATTGAGAGCATGAACAAGGATTTCATGGGTGAAGGTCCTTCTCAGTATCAAATTTGGTGCGTGGCTTAAGTGTCCATGGGCCCTCTTAAAGGCTTGGACCTTGGGCTGATGGCCAAACTGCCTATACTATAATCCATTACTGGGTCCCAGTGGTCAGACCCCTTCAAATGAATCTAAAAATCTGAATGTCTTTCCCAATCCTTTTATAATATAGTGTCCCATCGAGACAACCCTTTGACCATGCCTCCTACTAGGGCTTCATACATTAAAGCTGACATAAAATAAAACTAGATGAAAAAAACCCCATCTAATAATGAGTCTATAATACACACATCTGCAGTCATCCTCTTCCAATTAGTCACCATTTCCCTCAATAGTCAATGACTGAACAAGCCATCTGCGAGGTTATTACAATACTATTTCAGCAAACCATACAATCTGCTAAGAATGGTCAAGCTCTATCAATATCGAAAAGTCAACATCCACACATATGTCTACAAGGCCTCCGCACATTATATGCTTTACTGGTGTTTGCCCAAGATTATGTTCTTACTTGCTTACAAAAATCTGACTACATAGGAGTCAATCATGAGCACATATTTACATCTGATAGACCTCAGCTCCCAGCTACCTGCACTTCAGAGGTGAGACAATTAGATGTAGCGGGGTTTCTTTTAGAATGTAAAAGTTGAGTAGACCTTAAAAAAGGGGTCAATGTTCATAAATTTTACCAAGAAGTAAATATTATACTAAGCAGCAAAGGCAAAACGATTCTGAAGATCCGGAAATGTATAAGATACATGAGAATGATGAGTTAGAAAGTTCTTCATATACTTTCGATAGCTGGATGAACTATTCCTCTTAACACTACCATATACATGCAACCTCAGTTGAAATATTTTGCTTCTGGGAAAAGAGTAGTAAAGTACCACCAGGCATCTCATCGACCCCAATAGCAGAAGGAATGAGCCGTGAAATTCAAAGTGCCTGATCCGCCTGATTGTCTTAATGCCTGTGATTCATTGGCGGACATATTGCATGTGGGTGGAGCCTGTTCAGCTGCACAAGAGCCCAGACAGTGGAAGTGGCCAATCCTGAAGTTTTCATACAAGCATCCTCCTGATCACAGTCTAGAGTCTCTAGAACATTCTGGATATTTCTATTGACCTCTTTAGTGCAATAGACCAAGAGTATATTTTTGTATAAACCCATTCCCTACCCTAGTTGAAATATTATTTATATGTTAATAAGTTGTCATTGACTTGGAGATGTATGGTCTCAGTATGATGGTGGGAAATGGGCCCATACATTGTTCTTGCAGGGCCCCTCTGTTGTCTATATCCAACCCAGGCTTAGAGACCGTCCTATTTAGAAGCCCTTTATTACAGTATATTATCCAACAGGTGATAATGGTGGTGTTGGCACATCTGTAATCTCCAATTTTTTGCTGACCTACTGAAAAATTGTAACACTCGTATAGATATTTGACCTGTATAGGCTTTATGGATGTTAGCCGAGCAATTTCTGATTGGACCACCAATCTAATGTGTATGGGGCCAACTAACTTTCTATGAATAGGAGGAGATAAGGTTCGGATTGTTGAAATTCAGCTGACTGATCCTTCTGTTTTCAGGGAGATAAACTTTTTCCCATATACTATGATTCAAAAACAGGTAGTCAAGCCAGGTGAGAGACCAAAAGTAGTATGACTCCGTAAAATGACTTTTAGCAGAATTTGTTCTGTTAGCATGAAGACATATAGATCCATAGCCCTGTAGGTCCTGGAAAGACTAAATAATCCAAAAAAGTTGGGTTGAATGGACCTGTACGTGTTTGGCTCAGAACCTGAGCGTTAACCCTCACTGGTAAAAGCCACAATCGATGCTGACACCATTCACGGGTCTTAACCTATAAATAAAGGTGGATACGCGCTGCCGGCAGTGTCACTCCCATCACGTCACAGTGTTCTAGAGCAAATGGCAGCATTAAAACCCATGATCAGTGCCGACACCTATCTTGTGGAAGGGGGAGGGGTGAGCCTAACAGGAATTTCTGCCTGAAGTCCGGATTCAGGTTCTGAGACCTATCCCTGAAATGTTCAGCATGGACCTGCAGGTCAGGTCTAATCATCACTACTCGAAAATCTCAAAAATAATATTCTTGTGAAAAATATAGAGAAAAGCAATTTCTTTAAAAACTATGTTAAAATATACAAGAAAGATGTGTATAACAGCAGCATACGGTAGTCCTTTTCTCCACAAACTGTCCACAAGTTTACGACTGGCAGAGGAAATGAAGATGTGGTTTGTAGCCCATCTCACGCCAGTGTGTTTCCTGAGAAAGACAATAATGATGTTTTGGAAGATGGAGCTGTCTGCTCAGACACGGGATCCCAGCTGTTACGAATATTCGATCATATTTAATTGTTTTATGGTGTTTCGCATTCTTGCCACCAAGCTCGCTCTTCTTTGCAGGAGACATTTTCTAATGAAAACAATGTTCCCTGTATTATATTTCCACATGTTCAGAGAAGTTTTTGTCATAAAGTGTGTCATTCAGTTTAACCTTTAAGTTATTGCAGCGCTTAGAAGAATGTAAGTACAGGAGCGCGGCTTGTATTTTATTAAATATGACACGTTAGGTTTGGAAGGGTTCAACACCTACACGTAGGACAAGAACTGGCAGAACTTAATATTAATAACTTTATTAACTGTGGACCAGATTAGTATTTAATTACTTCCAGCAAAATTGTAATTGTAGTGGCTACAGCTCATAGGGGGAACTTATCATGCCTTGTATACCAGTTTTCTGACATACAAGGAATGAAAAAGTTGCAATTTCTGGCCTTGAATCCACTTTTTTATGCCCCCTATTGTCTCAAACATGCCAATTTTTGAAAAGTGGGCCCTAGCCTGACCCACCAAATTCACTTTAGCCTGTACTAGAATCCTAACACAGGCTATAGCTGAACTCTTTGCCAGGCTGGACTTGGTGTAGAATTCATCCGTGCCCACAGACATAGAGGCAGGAGCCTCTTAGTATAATTGGCATGTCATGTGCCGGAGGGGGAACATTGAGACTGGAACATGAAGTACCCAGTCTTGTTAAATTGCCTCGATGAACTAGTATTGCTAGTGCAGCGTGAATCCAGTCCCTAGTCCAAAATGTTTGGGGACCACCATTTAGTGTGTTGTCGTCTAATTGTGTTCTCCATGTATTAAAGAGTAAAAGACTGTTTCCGCTGCAATAATTTTGGTGCATGGTGCAAATGGTGAGCTCCAAAGGATGTGGCTAGAAAGCCGAGCTGTATAGATGTGTAAGGATGTGAGGATAGACCTCCAAAAGAGGCTATTCACAGTTATTTCTGAAGAATTTAGAATTAACTCACTGCTGACAGCCTTCCACTACTCACTGGAGATGACTAAGAAGAGAAGGAATAGGTCTCAACCTCATAAACCGATGGATTTCTATTTCACTCCAGGTGCAAAGATGTCCCAAGATGGTGCCAAGGCCAGGCCTTCCTCCCCACAGCACAATAGGGTGCATCTATACCACAGAGGAGATCTTCTTCTGGACCGACAGCACCACATTTGAGCATGTCCAGATCGGAGGACAGGGATGAGTTCCGAGAGGCCACTCTAATTTGCTGTTGTGGGCCATTAATTACTGAAGAGCTTGGATAGTTAGGGTAGCAGTTTTGAGATGCTTCTTTTTCCTAGTCTTCTGTGCCTTTTTCACACACTGTTTTATCCCCAATAAATTCTTTGCTGATGCAAAGTCCATGATGTCCAGATGTATCTGAGTTGGTCACAAACCCAGATTGGTTAAAGGGAACCTGTCACCAGGGACCTCATTTTCACTAAAGAAAGCCTGCAGGTTGCAGAAGCATGTTACTGCTGCATTGCAAATTCTTCTTTCTCTAAGCATTTGCATTACAATATAATTGTGCGTTATAACTTACCTTGCACGTTGACATAATCATATGTGTAGCCCCGGGGTTGGGCTTTGGTATGAATGCATTTCAAAAAACAACAAGCCCCCACCTTTGTGCTCCTGTACAGCTCCTTCCTCCTGCTCCTTCACAGAGCTTAGAGCCAGGTAAGCTGATATCGTGGGAGAGGGAGGAGCCGTACAGGAGCACAAAGGTGGGGGCTGAGAGCTGAGCAGTCTGCAGCACAGACAAGTCACATGTTGTGTTTTGAAATTCATCCAAACCAAGGCCCAATCTGGCCAAATACTGGCCAGTGCCTTTAACTGAACACATGGAAGAGGAACACATGTTGGCCCTGGGTACAAACAGGCTGGCAATACACCATTGAAGACCCTAATGCTGGCCTTTCCTCACTTACAATCAATTTATGGACACTGAGATATCTTTTTGTATCTGAGGCTAAAAAACCTTTTGAAGACGCTTATGACCCAACAAGTTTGTCTTGATGACAAATTTAAACCCTGTATTGGCTTCAAAAGTAACAGGCCTTAGACCTTTCAAATGCAGTTCGACAAATCTCACCCGTTTAGATGATGGGAAAACATTATTGATCAACAGTACCAAGAAAGCAATTGGATCAGAACAGTGAACTCATAAAGCATTGAAATGTATCTCTCATGTAGAAAATGCTCTTAAAACAACTTTGCATTGGTACTTGATCGTAGATCTTATAAATAGAGAATACCCCAACTGTTTCCCATTGTGTCGGTGTTGATCACGAGGCGCCCTCCATCGCATGCTCTGGGATTGTTAGAAAACAATTGGAAGGCCAAAAGTTTGGATTTGACATCATATGGGATCACCCCCACAGGAACACCTGGTGATGCTAACACCAATCGCGGGTGTTACTCCTTTTACGTTGGAAAACCCAATAACGTCATGGGGAGTGATAATCCTAGGGAAAATGGCAGCATTTAAAGGGTTATCGTGCTAGTGATGATTAGCTAGTTTTGAGTGGACCCGTCTGCCCTTGACCCTTGGCCAAGCTTGGTAAAAGGAAAGAGAACTTCTGCAAATCTACTAGCACATTTTACCTTAAAATAAGGGGGTTGAGCATGTCAAAATAAAGGCTTCTCTCTCTCTCGACATTCTGCCAACATTGACCCGTTAATTTTGCAGTTTATTTATTCCCTGGCTTTCAAAAACCACAACTTTTTTATTTTTCCTTTTACAGAACCATATGAGGGCTTGTTGTCATCTGTGATACAAATTGTACTTCCCAGGAGCACCATTTATTTTTCCATTTATTGTCCTTTAAAGCTGGAAAAAATTTAAAGGAGCTGAAATTTTACGGGTTTTGGTTTCACAATTATCTCTTTATTCTATTGGTCACTATAATCACAGAGATACCGCATGTCTTTTTATGTTTTCATATTAAAAACTTTGTAAATATCTATTTATCATATTGTTGACATATTCTATAATGTGGGTACCACAGAGCCATGATCTGGGCCATTTCCTAATTTAGGAAATGTTTGACTTTTTGGGTAAGGGGATGATTTTTCATTGTGTTTGTTTTTAAATGTTTTAGGGATAAGTCTATAAGTTTTTAGGAATAAATATTTTTAAATATTAAGTTTCTTTTAGCTTTTTTACACACCTTATTCATGGAGGACTAAGGCTTCACTTATGACTGAGCAGGAGAAAAAGCTCTTTATGGAATCTTAGGGGACCTATTGCTCAGGCACTGGCAGACTGGGAATTTCAAGTGGCCCTGGAAAGAAAATCTAAAAGAGGCCCCATAATAGAGGCAGGACGAATTTTCTGTAGGTGTGAACATCACAAGTAGGTGGAGTCAACAAACCATATGCGACAATAATGCTAGGTTCACATCTTGTTTTTTTTGCATACTGCTGGAGAGATGATAGGGTTCCTTAAATAGCTGGTCTTCAAGTCCTACTCCATGGTTGCTTCTCATGAGCCTTGAGGTCATAGTTTATACAAATTGTGCAATATCAGTGTAGGGTTTACAGTGGAGACTTGAAACAAGATTAAGTCATAAAGTGTGAAGTCATAGAGTCATAAGGGAGTTTTAATAGGGCCCCTGCCCCACGCCAGAATAAGTAATCGTAATTGCTAGACGATTGCTGTGAAGGGGGGGTTCATCTGGCTGGGTGGCGGGGAGTGTGCTGGCGTGAGGCATTCCTGTCCTGGCATAGAACTAAACTAGAGGGGGGGAGCTGTGCCAGAGCAGCGGCAGAGCTATCTTATGCCGGCTCACGAGCACTGGTGTATGATAAATAACCCTCATAGAGTGCACGTTTTTTCTGTCTTGTCGGACACAGTGCAGCCACATCACAAAACCGGTGCAGACACTTTATAAATACATGTTCAGGCAGTTTGGTTTGCACAATTTTTTCAGTGCAAGGTCAGACTGAAAACTGGTGCCAACAATTTAATCAATTTGGGCCATATTTTATAAAAATTTAGTTTTGCAATTTTTTTAATACATTTTTTAAAGTCTCCCCCGCCCATCTCCCTTATCAAAGATCCAAGATTAATGACAACAATATCTAGCCACTATTTTGAAAGATTTATCCAATGCGAATCAGAAAAGGTTCAGATTCGAGTTGGTATGTGAAATGTGGCCAAATATGTACAAAATCGACGAACCAACGAATAAATTCGCTCCTCTCTAACTTCAAGCAGTCATGCATTATCTTGGGCTTATCTTGGAAAAGTTTTGTATTCCATAGTATAAGGAAATAGTCATAGTCTTGGAGAGTCTTCTACTGCTGCCTACACAGGAATATTAATGGAACGTCTTAAGTAGCTGAATTTACACTGAGATTACAATGAAATTTAGATAATCTTTCTGTATACTTGGTTTCCCACAAAAATGCTGACTGTAAACACTAGTGCGCTCTGTCTATTTAAAGGGATAAAATCCAGCTTTGACTTTAAAGCCAACACGATAATCCAAGAAAATCTTTTAAAGTCAACTGTTCTACTAGTAATGAACTTTAAGCTTTATTTTACATTGTTGGGAGGTTTGTTCCCTGTTCACCAATTGACTACCATTCACCGCGCCTCTATAGAAGATAAAAGGAAAGGACAGGTTTTTATTAGGATGGGAATGTTTTTTCCGGTGAAGAAAAAAAATGTAAATCCCTTAAACATATTTCCCTATAAATTTTTTACCTTGTTTTAGAATGAGAAATAAAAGACTGTATTTCTTACAACTTCCTTTTTTTTGTTCTATAACTTTATTGATATATCTGTGCCCCATGACAGTCAAATTAGTTCCAGAAATATTGAGGGGCATTTATTATTTTTGGCGCAGGGTGGCGCTAGAACCGTTCTATATATTTCAGTGAAATATAAATTTGTGGTGCAAGAGATTAATAAATTGGCGCACGGGCTGAAAGATTTAGAACTTCCTTGAGCAGTTTTTAGCTGGGCTAAAGCGCCAAAAAAACGCGTCGGAAAAATAGATGCGTCATAAAACTGATGGATCCACAAGGGGCACCAAAATTCTGCACCCAAAAATAGGACAAGTTGAGAGTGTCGGAAAAGACCAATATTATGGCACCGACACTTTATAAATTCAGGTGCAAGAGGAGAGAGGAGAGAAAAACACCTCCAGTTTTCTGTTTGAAAGGCCATAAAACTTGCCCCTACATTATGCTGTGACTTTGCTCCACCTATGAAAAAGAAAGACATTAAAAATTAAAAAAAATGATAAATAATTTTTTTTCGTGTGTCTCTGGTTTTAGGTCTCTGCTATTACTTGGTGTTATTTATTAAACAAGGGAAAGGGTTGATAATTTTCTGCAATTCGAATTTAAGGGTGCAGTCACACATTTTTGTAGACTTCGTGTGACATGGCCTTTGGAGTGCTGCTCTTTTGCAGAAACCGTTTCAACAACAGCCCAATTTTCAATCAGCGGACATACATTTGCCGCGATGGATAGGCGGAGGGGCAACCACTTCCCTCTCCATACAGATACACTACACAGCGCCATAACGCGGGGAAAGATAGGACATGTACGGAGAGGTACGATACCGGACGTGTGCGGCACCGTATTGTTCCATGCGAACAATGCCATTTTTGGGGGAAGTATCTACGGCTGCAAGCTTGCGGCCGCACATACGTCCCTCCGACGGTCGTGTAAATACAGCCTAAGAACAGCTCGAGGGATAAACTGCAGTCACTTCTCTAGGCAGATAATGACGAATCCATTGAAAATGATTGCAAATATTGCAGTAATCGGGAGATTTTTAGTACATGCTCCCTAGTTTTTATGGAGGCCACAACTGGATTGTAGTACAACCTTTACAATGAATCCCAGCTTTGAAGAATCTATTTACTATACAAGTATTGAGTGTTAAATTAATTGGTGGATTTACATTAGTTTGGAGGTAACATGGTACCTGGTGCCACAACTCAAAATTCCACCCCAACTACGATGGCCAATGGCTACAGAAATTTGTGTAACATATTAGTTAACCAGCAAACTTGTGCAACATTAGGCCTACTCTTACATGGTAACCAGAATATGAGGGTTAATTTATGATGTGTCATGCATTGGGATGTAAAGGACATGTGGGAAATTTTTTCCCACATGTCCTTTACATTGATTCCTTTGTTTAGGGTACGTCTACACAGAATGTGGTTCTTCCGAGGTGGAATGGATAGGGTAAAATCATCTCGAGATCCACATGATAGATGGTTGGGTTTAGCTGTTATCACTGTAGGCTTTTCTTAGATACACTTGTGTCCAATATTCTACAGTGGAAAATCCATGAGGGAATGTGGGCATTCCCTAATAATTCATGTCAAACTGATGTGACTTGGAAAGTTTATGGAACTCTCTTCATATAGACTTAGACTTTGCAGACACTCATTGCCGAGTATGTAAACTTACACATCTATACTCAATGAGCAGACTGTCAGGTCCTTGCAAGTCAAAACAGAGCTACTTAACATTCACTTAACCTCCCCAATTAACACTTCTGTAACTTGAACACCCACATTGCGAGAGCCAGCTTCTACTGGTGGCAGGTCCCACAGCTGTAATAGAACTGGATACCTATGGAGATCCAGGACGTAGGAGACGTTAGTTGACATTAGAGAATGTATTAACGCAATGCAGATGCAACGGGAATGTCCCTTATCTTCACGTCTACCATTAACACGTCAAAACGTTGTCAGGGTGACTACTCATGCTTGGGTTAAACAAGAAGTGCTTTGGCCGTCTGCTCCATAGCAAGCAAGTCATAAAAGTTCACTAAGTATGTACGGTACAGTATAAAATATGTATACAATCCTATGGCTATACTTGACATCTCCAGTACAATGGGTTATTATGAGCCAGTGCAAAGTATTATTAAGGCCGAAAGCTGTAAAATTCTCTACCGAGTAGAATAAACTCAGACGTATGTTTGCGTTAACCGTAAAGTCAGACATAACATGAACTCACAATGACACCACCTGTACCGACCAGCCCATAGTGCTACGCAGAGAACAATATACCGAATCTAATCGTCATGTGTTAATTACCATCGAAAAAAAAATATTTGAAACCTTAAGGGAATTTGTTATTTCTCTTATAATTTTATCATTATTCTTTTAAATGTATAGCACCAAAATATTCCACAGCTCTTTACAATCTAGAGAAGAAGCAGGTACACAAAAACTTATGGGGGGAGGGGGATTTATCAGCGTACAGCCAGAAATTGCACCTATTTCCCCCTTAAACTACCTCAATGCCAATTGGCTGTGGAGGTACGGGCACGACCACTTGCGCAGTGGGCCTGCACGGGGCGTTTCTGCCCTGCAACGGGGCAATGCCTAAAGCCTGTTCAAACACAGACTATGGCACAACTCTACGCCTGGTCAGACCAATGCCAGGGTGTAGCACCGCCGCCCCAGTGGATTTATCAGCAGACCAGAGCCGGGTGGTGGGGGCACCATCATAGACTGACCCAATTAGAGCTAGCATATGATAAATAATCTTAACCCAAAAACCTTCAACTTAGATCTCATTTACATTGCAATTCTAAAAGAAAATACCCCCTTCTAAAACAGATACATGAGAGCTTAAAGAGGGTTCTACAGTTCATGATCAGATTATTAAAGGGAATGTATCAACATGTGTGACCATATAAAGCTGCAGGCAGTGTTAGGTACTGGCTCTGGAGATCTGTAGAACAATACTTTTGTGTGTTTTGTTACTGCCAGCAGGACTGTGAAAAATGCATATACTGGCAGTCCCCTACTTAAGAACACTCGACTTACAGACGACCCCTAGTTACAAACGGACCTCTGGATGTTGGTAATTTACTGTACTTTAGCCTTAAGCTACAATAAACAGCTATAACAGTTATCACAGGTGTCTGCAATTAAGCTTCATTGTTAATCCTGGTTCTAATGAGAATCCAACATTTTTAAAATCCAATTGTCACAGAGATGTTGGCTGCGGTTACAATTATAAAATATACAGTTCCTACAGAAACAAACAAACCTACAGAACCTATCTTGTACGTAACCCGGGAACTGCCTGTACCGGCAGTCCCTGGGTTGCGTACAAGATAGGGTCCGGAGGTTTGTTCTTAAGTTGCATTTGTATGTAAGTCGAAACTGTATATTTTATAATTGTAGATCCAGACAAAAGAAAATTTGGCCCCAGTGACAATTGGAGTTTAAAAACTTTTTGCTGTTATTCGACCAAGGATTATCAATAAAGCTTCATTACAGACATATTACAGATGATCATTGCAATCTGGGACGATAGTAAAGCATTCAGGAATCTTCACCAGAGGTCAGAGGGGTCTGTCTGTAAATATGGGTTGTCTGTAAGTCGGGTGTCCTTAAGTAGGGGGCTGCCTGTACTGTACATTGTAGGATTGTGACTTCAACCAAGTGTATTGAGAGTATACACTCACACTATTATACTCTTGGTTCTGTGTAAAATCTGTAGCTGGCTTCTGCTTGAATCCTACAGCAATCACAGCAGAGCGACTGTGGAATAGCTTAATTCAGAGAGCCAAGTGAACTTGAAGATACAATCTAGGAATATATACATTTCTTTTTCACAGTCCTGCTGCTACTAACAACACACACAATGGTATGGTTACACAGATCTCATGGGCCAACATTTTATACTACATGTAGTACTGCATGGCCAACTTTATTGCACGGTCAAACATCTGATCGATCTGGGTTTTGGAGTGTGGTGAGCAGCACACATGCAATGTGTTGTCAATCATTTTGAAGGACTACTGCCAAATATAGCGTTGACAAAAGTTTAAGTGACTAAAATTTTCACGATTATAGATACAATTTTTCCACAAACACATATTTATATTTGATTAGCTCTTAAACACGGTGGGGCTCATTTATCATATGCTGGAGCATACTTAGAGGTGCCCTTGCCTCCTGGCCTCGCTAGATCTATCAGGAATGGCATGCCACTCCTACACCAGGTCTAAACATCCTGTGCCCGCCCACTGCCCAGATGGCACCGCCCCCCCTAAACCCAACCGGCATAGAAGGGTGAGTAGTTGGAAAAAAAAATGAAATTTTTTGTACCCCTGCTTCCAGGTGTACAAGCCATGATAAATTCCCCCTCTCCAGATTGAACAGGTCCCCCGTTTACGGCTGATCTCACAAACATCTGCCTACGATTAAAAAATGGCACCTACCACGACCCAAGAATAAACTAACACAGTATTAGAGGAATTATGGGGCACATTTACTTACCCGGTCCAGTCGCGATCCAGCGGCGCGTTCTCCGTCGAGGATTCGGGTCTGCCGGGATTCACTAAGGTCCGTGCGCCCCAATGTCCACCAGGTGTCGCTGCTGCGCTGAAGTCCGCCGGAGTTCACCATCTTCGTCTTGGTGTATGTGAGTGCTGATCTTGCGACACAAATTCTGTGTTTTTCCGAATCCGTTGGGTTTTCTGACAGCCACGCCCCCGATTTCTGTCGCGTGAAAGCCGGCTCCGATGCTCCACAATCCGATCGTGTGCGCCAAAATCCTGGGGCAATTCGGAGCAAAACGCATATATTCGGGAAACCCAACGAAAATGCACGATTCGGACCCTTAGTAACCCTTCGGACCCTTCTTTTGGGGGAAGTTACCTTTGAAATAAATCCTGCCGATATTCAAAAACTAGAATGGGAATTTTTCCCGAGGAAACCTTGGGATTGACCTCATGACATCATCACTGACACGATGATACCCTCGGCTTTGGACAGTGAAGACTTCTCGTCTATCGTCTCAATGACTGATTAATAATTGGGCGTCTATTAGTCCGTTTCTACAATGTTAATGTTGGAGACACATTTAAAAACTATCAGTTATACGCAAGACAAACACTGACTGTCGGGGAGAAACATTACAGAACGTGTGTGTTTACATTTCCCTATGAAAGCCCTTTCCAGCGTTGCTGCCAGATATAGCCTCTGCCCGGGGCGTCGTGGTATGCGCGCGTGTTCTGCACGGCTGGAGGATCTCGCAGCTTAATAAATGGTTTAAGCACATATTAATTTGTTATCACTAAAGCCATCAGATTAAACTTTGTATGGCTTTAATACTGTAAATATTGCTATAGCGAGGGCAGCGCTTACTTAACAAGGCGTGTTAACAAGCTAATGTTTCCTTAAACACTGTCTGTAAAATGTGCGGCCTGACAAAATGTTTACAATCTACGTGTTACACAACCAGATGGGTTTAGCTTAACTTAATCACTTGCACGTCTTTGTGTTCACTGATGTAATGTGCGCAGGGTTGCTGCACAGCTGCGGTGGGGTTAACCCATTCAGGTCACACTTCTCCGGTTTAAAAAAAAAAAAATAATAATAATACAAAAAAAAAGTAAAAATAGAAAATAAAACATAGACAGAAAATGATGGGGTAAATTGACGACTTCACAGGGTCCCCCAAATGCTATATGAAATGTATAATATAACATATAGGGGGGGATTTATCAGTAGTGTCTGAGGTAAGACTGTTTTGGTTGCCTATGGAAACCAATCAGAGCTCAGCTTTCATTTTATAAACAGCTGTGGGAAAATAAAAGCTGAGCTCTGATTGGTGAACAGTTCTGCTCTCGGATACTTGTGATAAATCTCCCTCTACATATATATATAATATAATATTGTCTTATAATGGAATACATTTTTGGCCTTTACTGGCCCTCATGGCTGACCTCCTCGTGTACTGATGGATACGTTGGATTACATTTCCATAGAATTACCTATATATCAAGCCAAGCCAATCAAAATGAATAAACAAGCACACTAGGGTAGATGTATAGATATGTTTTTTGAATTCTGTCATCATTAGCAACAAAAACATTCATACCTTAATGGGGTTGGCCACTTTACCTCATGTTTCATGTAATCTAAGTGTGGGGGGCAGGATATTAGGTAATATTATAATTATTAAATTATTATAATTTGGGACCTCATTTTCACTAAAGACAGGTAACAGAAGCCCATTACAGCTGCATTGCAAATATGTTGTTCTGTTTTCTCTAAGAATTTGCATTACAATATAATTGTATAACTTACCTTGCACCCTGACAGAATCCTCTGCTGAGTCCCAGGGGTTGGGCTTTGGTGCTGCAGACTGCTCAGCTCTTGGCCCCTATCTTTGTGCTCCTGTACAGCTCCTCCCTCTTGCTCCTTCACAGAGGTCACAGCCTGGGGAGCTGACATCAGCTGGGAGAGGGAGGAGCTGTACAGGAGCACAAAGGTGGGGGCCAAGAGCTGAGCAGTCTGCAGCACAGACAAGTCATGTGTTGTTTTTTGAAATGCATCCAAACCAAAACCCAACCCCTGGGACAACACAGAGAATTCTGTCAGGAAGCAGGGTTAGTTATCACACACACTTATATTGTAATGCAAATGCTTAGAGAAGGTAGAAAGGCACATGTGCAATGCAGGTTTTATGGGATTCTGCAACCTGTCTTAAGTGAAAATAAGGTCCCTGGTGACAGGTTCCCTTTAAGGTAATTTTAGCAAGGGTTGAAAGGAATTTTACCATCATGATAAACCAGGGACACTTACACATAGATCCAGGTACAAGAATCTTCTTGTTTGTTTGTTATCCATGGCCTCTTTCCTTCTGAAATCAACTTTAAAAATTATACTAATGAGCAAGAAGACTTGAGCTGCGTTACCGGAGCCCCTGCATGCTCAGGCTTCACGAACTGTTAGACTTTCTCTCCCTAACCACTGCTCCCGTAACACTCCCCCCTCCCTCTGACTACTGTAATCTGACACAGTGGGAGGTGGGAAGCACCCCTGCTTAGTGTAACATCCTATGAAGTAACAGCAAGGAGGGGGTCTGGTAACACTATGAGGAGCTCTTCTGGCTCATTAGAACAATTTAAAAAGTTGATTTCAAAATGAAGGAGGCCATGGGTATAAAATATAAGAAGATTACCACACAATGACTGGATCTATGAGTAAGATATGTCCCCCATAGTCGTCTTTGGTGTCCAGTCTCTGTACAGTGAACACAACATGTGCTCACCGTATCGAGCCGTGGCCACAAAAAAGATAGAACATGCTCTATCTGTCTATTTTCTATGGAGAGGGGAGGGGTGAGCAGCGCAACTAGGAGAGGCAGGACCCCATAGCAGACTTCTGAATGGAGCCCGGTACTCCCTCAGAAAATGTACATATTTGTATCCATTTTACAAACATACACATATCTATACACTTATGCGCACACATTTATGCACTGATATATACATTTATACACTTACACAGATCTGTCCCAGTAGCTGCTGAGCACACGGGGGAAGTATATAGCAGGAATTAGAGATGAGAGACCCTAGTCCTGTCCTTCTGCTGCCCCCTTCCCCAACATTCATGCTGTGTACTGTGTAAGATGTTCATTGTTTTATACATTTTATGTGCAGCATAATATGTATATAATAATGCACATCCTCCATTCTTTAGTGTGTCAGATCTGATGCCTGGGCCCCATCACACTGCGGGCCCCAAAGCAGCTGCTACGGCTGATACCACTGTAGTTATGCCCCTGCATCTGGAGGTCAGTGCCTGTCTGCTTATCAATTCTCTAATGGCCACAGTCATCAATAACACTAATCAAAAACACAACCAGCAAAAAACATCCCCTTGTGCAGCTACACCAGCAAAACAATGGGCCTTGGGATAGAGTGACAACAATGAAAGAATTTATACAAAATTTTTGGTGGTAAAAGTCAAATAAAAGCTTAAAACCTTAAGGTCAGATGGTGAGGTCTCCATGGATCAGACTTTTCTTGTGGACTTGGCTTTTACGTTTTTCACTGTGCGCCCCCAAATGACATGTCTCCTATATTCTTTTGGTCAGTACGATCACGGCGATAATAAATTTATAGAGGTTTTATAATGTTTTCATACATTTACATTAAGACCTCCTGTAGAAAAAATAAATCTTCATTTTGCCATCTTCTGGCACTAATAACTTTTTCATACTTCAGTGTACAGAGCTGTACGAGTGTGCGGTGTCATTTTTTGCGAGATGAGATGACGTTTTTAATGCTATCATGCTGAAGACTGTACGGTCTGTTAATCACTTTTTGTTACATTTTTTTATATGTTGCAAAATGGTAAAAAAGGGCGTTTTTGATTTTGTGCACTATTTTCCTTTACGGGGTTAAATGCTGGGAATAACCATTATTATACAGGCGGTCCCCTACTTAAGGACACCCGACTTACAGACAACCCCCAGTTACAGACGGACCGCTCTGCCTCCTGTGACCTCTGGTGTAGTCTCTGGATGTTACTATACTCACAGACTGTAACGATCAGCTGTAAAGTGTCTGTAATGAAAATTTATTGATAATCCTTGGTCCCATTACAGCAAAAAATTTGGAAACTCCAATTGTCACTGGGGCAAAAAAAAATTTGTCTGGATCTACAATTATAAAATATACAGTTTCAACTTACATATAAAATCAACTTAAGTAGAAACCTATGGAACCTTTGGAACCTATGGATCTTCCAGGTAACCCAGGGACTGCCTGTATTTTGATAGATTAGACATTTTGGGATGCAGCAATGCTTAACACATTTATGATTTTTAAAGGATTTATTTTTTAACGTTTAAAAAAAATTTTTTTTACTATTTTTCAGACCCCCTAGGGTACTTTAAACCTAGGTTGTCTGATTGATCCTACCATATACTGCCAAACTACAGCACATTGCAATAGATCGGCTAAACCAATAGAGCCTCGGGTCTTTAGATGACCCAAGACTCATGGTAACAGATTGCCACTTCCCGGTGGAGTTACGTGGGGTGATGATATAAGCCAGTATGGCGGCACCCATGCGCCACTAGTGCAGCGAAAACCCACCTTGTATGGAGAGGGCTCATCCTGCAAGTGTATATATATATATACCACAGGTGCCCTATTTGAATAAGATCTGAGAAATTGGGAAGACTAGAAATTGGGAAGTCTAGTAGTTGTCACACGTGATGTGATTGTGACTGTGTGATGAGATAAGATAGGCTATCCTTCCCTCCCTATACATATTATCAACTTATTGGCAGCTGTTGTCCTTTCACGGACCATGTTTGGTTGGTAATAACCATTGTAAATTTGCAACATCCTGCAAGGCAGGTTATGGTTAGTGCGCAGCCATGGGGCATGCCTACGCTGCCTACACATGCCTACTCTCCCTTCACACCCTTCCATGTAAACTTGGCATGAAGGTGGCATACTGGGGGATATAGCCGCAATTCCTTGCCCTATACCAGGATTGCATCTGTTTCCGGGCCAGAATTCTTCATACAAGTCCTGATAAAACCTCCCCATAATTGAATCAGTGGGGGAGGGGGGGATATTTCTGGTCTTCTTTTGGTTTTGTTTTGGAGTATCCACCTTTTGTGTCAAAATGTGCACCAAATTGACAAATATTTGTTCAAAGTCACTTACGCACAGACACCTACTGTGACAAATTTACCAATGCCTTTCTTATTGGTCTATTGCTTTGCACAACGTTTTGCAGTACGATTTGAGACGTTCTGTTTTGGCACACAATTTATAGCAAAACTACTTCAGTGCCCTGCTGTTGTAGAGGAAGCAAGACAAACTATTCCACATTAAAACATAGGGTCTAACTTGCTGATCGGTGGGGGTCTCAGTGACAAAACCCCCACCTATCAGTAGAATGAGAGGTCCGATGGGGTCCTATGAACCTCAGTCAGACCCCTTGTCAGTCCTTGGAAATCTCTGTCAGCTCCATAGAGATGAATTGGGCAGCCTGGTCATGCCGGTCTTGCTGCTCCGCTCATCTCGGGGAGCGGCGAGGGGTCCGACCGGTGTACATTGGACATCGGATCTGTGGGGGACTCATAGCAAGTTGTTTCGTGGGAAAACCCCCTTAAAGGCTCAGAATAGCACCCGTAGGTAGTTAAGATGGGAAAAGTTTTAAAAGTATAACCATATAAATATTGTTAACAATGATTATGATTAAATATTAAGAATTTTCTCCTGATCTCCGTTAAATTTGTACCACTGTGAGTACAATTCACACCACAGGATCAAATAATACAATTTCGGGAACAGATCACTTTCACAGTATAGCTTTCAATCTAATTGACACAGAAGCCGCAAGAACGAATTTTAAGAATTCCCATAGACAAAAACGAGATCACCCCAGGAACTTTCCAACTCAAGGCACCCCACTCTCACTCATGGAAGACATCTATAGATTAGGTTCACATGAGAAATGTCAGTATAAATTGAGGTCATCACAGTCACAAGAGGAGGACATTCCAGCAACTCAGGAATTTAATATCTCTGTGAAAGAGCAAAAAAAAAAAAAAAGAGAGAAAGGGTCTTCAATAAAAGGTTAGAAAGAAGCACCGAATGCCAAAATCCTGACCGGGAATTTTACTATAGCTCTGAGAATTCCAGAATGTAGAGACTGGTATGGATATTGAAAACGTTCAGAGAATAACAGTTTCCCACACTAAGAAAATATTGTCAAAAGAACTTGAAATCGATAGAATTTAATATCTCCATCATTAAACCAAGGTCTAGTATTACCAATGCTCCAAAATAGAAGAAATCATCCCGTGCAATATAAACTAGGTTTTATGTTACACTTCTGTTGACTTTGACCCAAAGGGCTAAACCAATAAAGTCTCTGGCCACAGCCTATTTTCTGTCCGACACGGCGAAGTCAATGACATCACATCATGGCATCAGAAATTTCCTTTAACACTAGTAGACACCCCGATCCATTGTGTACAACCTTCTTTATATAGAGGTTATCTATATCCACTAATATATTTAGATCTACAGTGGATGAATGTACTGGTATATAATGCAAGTAAAATAAAAGGGGAACCACTTGCACTCAGTTATGATGGTCGTGCAAAAGGGCAATATTTATCAATGTTTTTGACTTAACGGGAGTCCACTGGGTCCCAAATCACTGCCCAAGCAGGGGCGTAAGTTGAGGGGGAGCAGAAGGTTGCGGTCGCAAACGGGCCCAAGATGCTTAGGGGGCCCATAAAGTGTCACTTTCCCATATAAGAAGACTATTACTAGGGGCCCATCATCTTAAAGTTAAGCCACTGCTCCCCGGGTTGGCCACTTTTCAATAAATCTCTTCCATTAGACATGTCTCTGCATGTATATGTACCTGTGTCTTTGGCTCCGGTGAGAGCTTTGGCCTTTCCTTCTCTCTCTCTCTGACTGTTCCAGTCCGTCCTTATGGCATCTCCGACTGTTTTCATTGGCTGTCTTTACTGTCAGACACAGGAAAGGGAGGAGGGGAAGGGAGCAGGATGAGTCATAACTCTGCTTCTTCAGCTCCTCCTATTCAGCAGAGCTCATACATATAAATAAAGAATCACAAAGAGTTGACAGTACAAAAGCAAGTAGCATGAATTTTGAATCAATTGACAAACATTCAGGGAATATCCACAAGCAGTGAAGGCACATGGGCAACGAATGTAAAAGAGTGGCCAATCCCTTTAAGGGGTAGATTCTGATTAAGACTGCATCTGCTGGTTCTATCCAGTCATTATAGAGGAGGAAACGTCAGAATTCCTGAAGTCACACATATATGTACACTCATTTATATACTTATACATGCAGCATATACACACCATATGCACACAGACAGCATGCACATACATGCAGTATACACACACCACATATACATAATATATATATATACATATAATATATATACAGAATATACACATATACATAAAGTACTGTATATACAGCATATACACACATGTACATAATATATAGACACACATCAAGCAAATACACACATACATACAATATCATATACAGACATATTGCATTTATACACACAACACACACACAGCATATACCCATCCAATACCTCAGATGCAGGGGCCCCTTGACAATGTGGGCCTCATAGCGGCTGCCCTTTAGTTACACCCCTGGCTCTGTTACATTATAAGAGCAGAACAATTTAAAAAAAACTGAAAGCCACCAAGATGTGAAATAAGAGACACAACAGTGGCCAAAAGATGCCAATGTCTACAATGGGTTCTGTTGGTCTCTTGATGTGGTTTCAGTTAGTTACCCAGACTAAACTGTTGGAATAATTAGAATTCACTTACTATTCAGGTTATGCCTAAAGAAATTTATTTTGCAAGGTCCTGGTTCATGGCACAACAGAAATGATTTGGTGCCCACTATGGGCCATAGATGTCTGTGTTTGGCCCCTTGGGCCTCTAGTATAACAGAGGCGTCAACCAGTGGCGTAACTTGAAGCTGATGGGCGCCAGTGCAAAGTCTGTGCCCGGCCCCCGACTATAATGTATGTTTTATAGTAATAGTCTTCTCATATGGGAAAGTGACACCATAAGGGCCCCCTAAACCTCTTGGTCCCGGGTGCGACCGCACCCTCTGCACACCCCTCAAGTTACGCCCCTGGCGTCAACTCTAACTGGCAATGTAAATAGTGCACAACATATTATTTGTATGTAGGATTATATAAATCAAGTCAGTATATAATACCCAAGATATAGAATACGTCTCAGAACGCGGAATTCTACCATTTAAAGTGACCCTTGAATCCTCCTCATAACCCAACACAATGCTCGTAACTAAGCATGAAAATTCTAGTGTTAGACCCCAGGCAAGAATAGACATCTAATGTTTAAACACTTCTTGATGTCAATCCCGAGGACTAACATTGAGACAAATGGCGTGTATAACCAATGACACCTGCCTCTAGTTACACCTATGACCTCCATGATCTTCTTTATGTACCGCAAAGACATGTTGAAAGAAGACGAGGGCTAAACGGCATAAGTCATGATGGAGACTCTGTAACGCAGAACATGTAGAGAAGGAAACCGACTCATAATTGGGATTTTAAAGGTTTATAGCACCATCTAGAGGTCCATTAAAAACTACAGGGGGAAACAGAAGTGGGATGAGGGGCACAGGGGTCCGCGAGGTAAAGGCTTCTATTATTAGATTGTAGGACTTCATGACACTAAATTGCATCAATGCAAAGGAAAAAAAATCTGTGCATTTCATTTTTGTTACAAATTTTGACGATTGGCGCAATTAGATGCAGAACATTTTGACCTACATCATACAATTTGTTCTTTAGGGCAGACAGAGAAATGATGCTGAGGGTCCTACATCTCTTTAAATTCCATTACATTGTTGATTATTTTATATATTTGAACCCTAGGGCTCTTTCACATTGGCGTTGGTGCTCAGCTTCCGATGCACATCCGTTGCATTTTGTTTCAGTTGTGTCTCCATTTTGCTTCAATTTTGTCTCCACGTCCGGAAAAAAAATGAAGGTTTAACATTGCTTTGAATACCTCACACCTGGTTTTTCAGCCTCATTTGTGCAGATGTTTCATAAGTTTTTTGGCGGACCCATAGACTTCTATTATCTTTCATGGTAAAGCAGCACGGTGGTTCAGTGGTCAGCACTACAGCCTTAAAGCACTGGGGTTCTGTGTTTAAGTTCAATCCAGGTCAACATCTGCAAAGAGTTTGTATGTTCTCTCCATGTTTGCGTGGGTTTCCTCCGGGCCCTCTGGTTTTCTCCAAAACATACTGGTAGGTTGATTAGATTGTGAGCCCCATTGGGTACAGGGACTGATTTGGCAAGGTTGCTGCAGCGCTGCGTAATCTGTGTGTGCTATATTAATAAAAAATTATTATTATCCGCATCTGTGAAACAAATAGGACAGGTTTCATTATTTTTTTCCACGGATAAGGGATCAGTGAAAATACAAGCTGATGTGAAAACATCCATAAAAATCAATGGCTTTGTGAGGCATCCATGGAAATCACTGCAAAACAACGCAATAGCCCCTAGGGATGTGAAATTTTTCAGCTTTAAGCCCTTTCCAACTTTATATGCAACTTATACTTATATGCCCAAAAATAACCATTTTAAGGCTGGATTATAATGAATATGGTTATGTTATATAGAATTGTTTCCCCTAAATCCCTTCCTCATCCAATCCCTTCCCTTCCTTGGTTGAACTTGATGGACAAGTGTCTTTTTTCAACCGTATAAACTATGAAACTATGAATAACCCCATTTACAGACAAGATGGACCTTCATCAATACTATGTAATGGGTAAATGTCTCTCGAGTCCAATCCAAATGCGATGGTTTCTTTCCTGGTCCCATTGTTATATTGGGCATAATGGATTCTTCACTGTCGATCTGGGAGGGGTTAAAAAAATCACAATAATAATAATAATAAATCTTTATTTATATAGCCCCATCATATTCCGCAGCGCTGTACAGATCATGGGGGACATATCCAAATAAGACAAGACATTACAGAGTCATAACATGGTCAGATGAAACAATTGGAATTATATTTTGCTTTCATAGCTTCCCAGGGAAATAAATAATTCATTGAAGAAAACTTTAAACATAAGGAGGGGATTTATTGGGGCTTGTACATTAGTTTTTTGAATTAGCAGTAAAGAAAAGTCAGTTCACCTAGACACAGTGGGGCTCATTTACTAAGGGTCGCGCTGCTCACTTTTTTTGGACATTTGCACCTTTTTGGGGATTGCACAGCTTGGACAGGTATTTAACAGGTGTTTGCGCTGGGATTGTGGTGCACGTGATCCTTTTTTCGCGCAGCTGTGCTGGCTTTATGCTACACCTTGGAGTGCTGCCTATTTTTTGGGGGATTGTAGATAGATAGATGATGTCGGAAGATCCAGAGCAGCAAAAACAAAGGAAAAGCTGGGTGCACAGCGGTAGGTTCCCTGGCGTGGATCCAATTATATGTTCAAGAATAGGCAGCACTCAGGATAGTGTAAAAACATGGGGTGATTCTTTATTCCATTGTGACGTTGCGGTGATAGCAATGCTTTAAAAAGGTGATTGCTATCACCGAAACGTCGCAATGGAATAAAGAATCACCCCTTCTTTTTATACGATCCGGAGTGCTGCCTATTCTTGAACATAGATAGATAGATGGATAGATAACACAGGATCACACATTTGACTAAGGTGATAGATATGATAGACAGACATGTGATAGATAGATAAATAGATGGAAAGATAGATAAATAGACACGTGATAGGTATCCAAAATAAAGAGGCAGCACCCCAAAAGCAAAAATAAAAAAGGGTATTTTATTTACCCCAGAAGGCCGTAGATATAGTGTCCCAAATGTCATGTTCCTGGTAAATGATGTACCCCTTAAGTTTTTATTTTCACTTTAAAGAAACACAGGATCAAACACTTAACAATAGGTCAGTGATGGCGAACCTTTTGGAGACCGAGTGCCCAAACTACAACAAAGACCCGCTTATTTATCGCAAAGTGCCAACACAGAAATTTAATTTGTGATTTATACTCCCCTCACTGTCACAGTTTTCATTGATACCAGCTCCTGAGGACACCAATAAAGCAGAAAATAGTCCCTAGTACAGCTGTCACTTTAAAATAGCTCTGTGCACAGCAAGTCCTGGGCTGTCTGGGACTGCAGGAAGATACCTGGAGTCATCCCTGGTGATGGCCTGAGTACCCACAGAAAGGGCTCTGAGTGCCACCTCTGGCACCAGTGCCATAGGTTAGCCATCACTGCAATAGGTGATAGATACATGCCGTGACTATTACATATACCCACACAAGTCTCCTACAAAATTCTGTGAATCAAATATTTTTTTTTCAAGGCTAGTGTATCCGAAACATAATTTCAAGCACATTTCATAAATTCCTGGTATATATTATCAGTTAAAAAACAGAATAACACTACTTCAATAAACATACAGAAGCCAATTGGTGGCAAATATTCTATAAGTCTTCAAAAGTAGATACAGGCAGTCCCCGGGTTACGTACAAGATAGGTTACATAGATTTGTTCTTAAGTTGAATTTGTATATAAGTCAAAACTGTATATTTTATAATTTTAGATGCAGACAAAATTTTTTTTGTCCCAGTGACAATTGGAGTTTCAAAGTTTTTGCTGTAATGGGACCAAGGATTATCAATAAAGCTTCATTACAGACACATTACAGCTGATCATTGCAGTCTGGGACTATAGTAACATCCAGAGACTTCACCAGAGGTCACAGTGGGCAGAGGGGTCCATCTGTAACTAGAGGTCGTCTGTAAGTCGGGTGTCCTTAAGTAGGGGACTGCCTGTAGCAACATTCTGCTTACAGGATAAGACTGGGGAAAAGTTGGACAGAAATATCTGTTGTAAATATCTGTGGGTCTGCCAGTGGTATTTCCACTGCGGCTGACCAGCTGTGATTGATCATTTTTTTTATGCTTTAGGCAAACCAAAAGTGGACCCATCAGAGGGAAGAGTAAATTATGCGATCAATATTATCAATATTTATGTATATTTTAATCTAACAATTATGGGGCAGATGTATCTTAGTCTTGCAATTGAGCACTTCTGCCATTTGATTTATCTATGGGTTGATTTCCTTTATATAAATCCTGCTCTTTTTTGTGCAAATGTTTGCACAATTTTAGAAATGTATGCAATTTTTGGTGCAACCTGGAGTGTATGGAGTGTAATTTGGGCAATTTTTGCAACTTTTTAGGTGCAAATCAGTGATGCACCATGCGCCAACATCTACCACCAAGCGCAGTTCAAAGATAAATAAGACGCAAAGCAGGAAATCCAGTGCGCCACGCGTTTCAGTAAACGCATGAAAATAACAGGTCATTTTCAAAGGCGTTATATAAAGTCTTTATAGGTCAAGAACAAACTCACAGGTTATAATTCCAGTTTATGAACAAGTACTTGGAAACCGAATCAGGTGTAAACAGGCAGGAGTCACTTTCCAGTAAAATAAAATAGATGTAATAAACTGAAAGGGATCCCGAAAAAAACCCAAAAAACTGGATAATGGAAAATCTGTAATGGAACGTTTGCAGTGATGTGTTAATCAGCTAGAGAAAGCTTGGAAATCTGTATTTGTCTGCTGTGGATGACCATATGTTTCCGAGATCGCTCTGCATGCCCATGAAGTGATGAAACATGGATGAAAAAAAGCAAACATTAACCTGGAGCGTGCAATCAATTCCACCGGCAGGAATTTGGACTGTGGCAGATGTTTCACACTCAGCTTCACACACCACCAGAGGAAAAAGGTTAAAAAATATCCAGATGGAAACATAGTGAAGTAAGAAAAAGGTAAAGAAAGGTGAATGGTTTTGATAAATGCGTCTTGCCAGACAAAAACAAAACTCAGATTTCTCGATTTCCTAAACATGACATTTACGTTACGGCACGGTGGAAAACTTGGAACGTTCTCCCTCAGATCTAAAGGAACTGTGAGGTCCTCTCCTTCGAGAAGCCACCGATTTATGTAAAAAAGATTCTCAGAGAGGCAAAGCCGGTTCCTTCTCGGAATACTGTCTATCATCGTTAGAAGACAATTTTTATGCAATTTTAGATGGTTGTAACTAACAAGTTTTGTTGTATTTCTGCTTCAAGGTCATTATAAAGTTGGCTGTGACAAAATTGTTTTTGCAACTTTTGACAATATTCATTCAATTATTACATGTCATGACCCACTATAATATCTTCCATGGAGAAATTGAAGACCTATGAACTAAATTGGGCCCCCTTCAATGTGAAAAAATGAGAACCCTAGTTATTTAGATACTGTACATGGATGGAAAAAAGTTCACATTCATGATAGATATGATAGATAGATAGATATGAGATAAATATGGTAGATAGATATGCGATATCTAAGTATCTAATAGAGAGATACATATGAGATGGATAATCATGTTAAAGATAGATATGCAATAGATACATCAATAGATATATATATATAATAAAGAGACAATAACACAAAATTTAAAATAAAAAAGAGTAATTTTTTACCCCAGAGGCACCACCGCAACTTCAACCCCCTGTTTACCAGGTGGGTGTAGAGTGGGTCAGCGCGGGGCGTTTCTGCCCTGTAGCGTATATAGCTTTATTCTACAACAGGTCAAACTTGGTATTGGAGAGCTCCAGTGTAGCGCACATTGGTGCACCACGGCGCTGGCCGCCCAGATTTATTAGGAGGTAGATTTATCAGGTGGATAGATCTAGCGAACAAAGATGGCGGGTCTGGAACATGGCTGCCATCTTGAGAAGGGGCGTAAATATAGCGGTAGCAGCCATAGAAGCCTCTATGGGGCCCGTAGGGTTAGGGAACCCTGACATCTGACCTGACCCACTAAAGAATGGAAGATGTGCACCATTAGATACATATTATGCAGCACATTCTACACCATAATACGGTATATATATAACAGTGCACATCTTCCATAGTACACAGCATGAATCAACAGCTCAGATAAGAAATGTTGGGGGAGAGGGAGGGGACAGGACTAGGGATCTCTCATCTCTAATTCCTGCCGTGTACCTTCCCCATATGGCCAGCAGCTATAGGACAGATCTGTGTAAGTGTATAAATAGTGTATAAATATATCATTTAGTATGTCAGATCACGATTGTCTCAGAAATCAATTGCTACAATCAGATTTGCAATATCTCTTGTGTAGGTAAAAGTTAGATCACCATGGATCAAACCCATAGCACCCAGCTGAAATGCAGAATTGCATGCCACAATTGAATTAAAAAGGTTGCTGGGAAATTAGGACTGGACATCAATATCATATAAATGGGGGTGCAGATAGCTTTTCTAATATGTTGAGTACTGGAGCTAAGCTCTCATTCACTTCAGTTGATCAGTTGGGATACCAGAAGTCAGACCACCACCAATCTGATATTGATGACTAATCATAATGATTGTTCATAAATATCCAAATGGTCATCCATATAATATAATTCTTATTTTCTCAGCTATAGCTTAATATTCATAAGGCAAAAGCAAAGATGAAGCAACAACAAAAAGTAAACTGTAAAAAGCTGAAAGTATTTTGTGTGTTTTGACCAACTTCAACTTCCTTACCCCATGAACCCCCCTTCGGAGTGACATCAGAAATGAACTAAACCAAGTTACCGATACACAAAGCATCACGTGTACTTCTTGAAAACATCACTGTGACTTTTGTAGAGTAAATGTTATGTTAGTAGTAGATCCCCCTCATCAGTTACCGCCTCCCCGGTGGAGGCATTACTGTTCTGCATGAGTCATTAGTCTCTGACGGCTCCAGGCCACGATTGTCAGCTCATTCTTCCTACAAGTCACTGACATGATACAACACTAGAAAACTGCTGATTGTGATTGATCAATGTGGAATACTGTCCCAGTCGGTGAGTTTTTAAGCTGTGCACCTATTCTCACAAGAAAGGAAGACTTAATTGAATTTTGACCACTATAGGCGATATGTTGGCTTGGATACAACCCCCCGAATATCTTCCAGTTACAACATTTTACCACCACAAGGGATATCATTATCTCCCTTTGTAGCCTCCATATACATACATACACCATTTTAGGACTTTAACAACAGATAAAAATGATGTTGATTATATTATTGCCAGTGTTTCCATATAAAAGAGCTTGGGCGAAAGCAAAGACAAAACTATGACCATCATTGGCTGGTGTAGACTTCTTTTATGCTTTACGTCTATCATGTGCTCTCATGGAAAATCGCTGGGTGGGAATGAATTTGGCAAGAAGTTTCAAAATGTTCTCAAAAAGTTGACCTGTCACAACACTTTGCAACTTTTTATGCTCGGAAATTGGCAATGTTGGGGTTTGGGAGAGAAAAAAAATTGACTAATAGTTAGTTTTGTTTTTTATTTGGGTTTTCCCTAAGTTTATTAGTTACTCCTATCCATAGATTAAGGGGTAAAGATTGGTGATGGTCCAACTGGTACCCCCATCAATCTGGAGAACGGTGATCCCCTTCTCACTAGTGGGTTCAACCTGCCGCTCTAGCCACTGACTATGTGATTGTGCTCGTTTATCTCTGGCCCTCCCATAGAATTGAATGGGGTGGAAGGATGCATTCTTGGCCCCCGGCTCCACCCATTAGAAAGAAGAGGATCCTCATTTTCCAGATTACAGAGGAATCATTCTCGTGATCGGTGGGGTCCCAGCTTTCAGATAATTTCTGATCTCCTACTGTAACGGGTCACACAGACAACTGGAAGGTACCTGGGAGTACCTGGAAGGAAAGTCTCTATGGGAAGAATTCCGGAGGGAGACGTCTGTGGACCAGTGGACCCTCTGGACCACCACGGGAGATGGTATGAGGTCGCTGTGGCAGCCAAGGTACAGGGTATGCAGGAAACTGTCCAAGCTTGGGGTGACAGCAGGAACACTGGTAACGCTGACATGGACTAAAGACACCGCTGGACTGGAACCCTGGAGGGCACAGCAGGAAGCGTATGGGAACGCCGGAGGCAGGAGACACGGAGGCGTCTGGAAACGCCGGAGGAACACGAAAGCGTCTGGTAACGCTGGAAGTGATGGGCAATCACTTCAACAGGAACCGCTGTAGGAAGCAAGGTGTGGAAACCTTGGAAGTTCCATAGAATGCTGAAGATCCGGCCAGGAAGGAAGGGAGGTGCCAGATTATAAAGCGTGAGCCGGATTAGCAAACTCCAATCAGGAGGACGCTGGCTCTTTAAGTCCTGAGAAGTTGGCACGCACATGCGCGGGAGCACCTGTGACACCTACCATGTGGATTCTATTTTCCTGGGATAATGACTCCTTTAAAGAAAGTCTAGACCATGTCCTTTTATATTATGCAAATAACTTTCACGGTGAACCATGGATGGGACCATGTCTACTAGGTCACACATTCTTTCTACGATGATGTCAATTATTGACTGAAATAGATGGTGACTTTGCTATGCAGGATTGTAATTTATGCCACCTCTATAATTCAGCATTTTATATGAAAGGATGGAAAAAGAAAGGGCATGGGAGGGCACCCCATATGGGGCACAAGAGGGACTGAATTCAAAGGGTCCAATTATAAATAATGGAGGGAGAGGTGGTCTAAGGGATACATAGCAACCCTATCAAATGATAGGCAGCTGCATCGAGAGGTGAGACACAGAAACACATCTCCTATACACCTTCCCTGCTTTTATTTGTTCTACTCGGTTATGTGATCGCAGTTGGAAGAAGTTGGAACGGTTGGAACTGATGGATTTGATTGGTCAGGCTATAGGGTTGGAAAGTTTCTGTCATGGCAATAAGGCAGACGGGGATCCTCAGAGTCTGATAAAGTATTGATTGTTTGAGCTTGGTTGGGGGCCGGCAAGGACTTTGGAGTTCCTAAAGATGAAGGATGGTGTTGCAAGTGTTTTGGGATGTGTTAATTTTACCCCCTTAAGGACCAAGCCAATTTTGCTTTTTTTTGGGTTTCCATTTTTCCTTCCCCGTCTTTGAAAATCAATAACTGCATGAGGCTTATTTATTGTGTAACACACTGTACTTCCTGGTGTCAGCATTTCATATTCCGTGAAAATTTTTTAACCCTTTTTATATTTTGGTAGATCAGGACTTTTGGGATGCGACAATACCTAACATGTTTATGCTTTTATTTGTTCGTTTACATCAGTTCTAGGGAATTCGATTTTTTTGTTTTGTCTTTTAAGACCCCCAAGGGTACTTTTACCCTTAGGGGTCTGATTGCTCCTACCATATACTACAATACTGTATTTGCTATAGAGTATTTGCCTCGGCACAGTGTTATGGATCCTGCCCAATAATCGAACGGAGTCCAGGCTGCCATGGGAACAGATTGTTGCTCCCCGAAAAAGAAGGTTCCATAGATCTATACATTTTCATAGATCTATAAATAAAGAAGTTTCCATAGATCTGTGCCTACAGCACTGTTTAATAGAGCCTACCCAATGACAGGCCCTGTGGCCCTGGAGACTCAGGATTGTCTCTGCCTGATGATGTCACTCCCGCACGCCGTCGGAATTTACCTGCCCCTGCGGCTTTGTTGGCAGCAGGTTGATGGTTAACACCCACGATCGGTGCAAGCATCGCGAGTGTGAACAGTGGGTGTTGACTGCATAATGCCCATAAGCCCCAATTCATACATCCTTAAAGGCATCATGACGTACATGTCCCCTATTATGAATATACAACTTATGAATGTGGCTGGAATCTGGAGACTGTAACACAGATGTGAGCGGAGCCTTAACAAGCGCGCACTGTTTATTTTAAATAACTTTGTGGAGATATATGGACCTGTCCACAAATAAGAGAATAATTACTGGTCTTTCAGAAGTTTGATGACACCTTAAGTTATCACGTCCCCTTAAGTACCGATACTTGTCCATAGTTCCACCCAGCAATTATGACCCTTCTAACCCTAGGGCATGGACATCATGGTCCTGTGTGAAACTGTAAGGGTGCACCAAGCCCATATCAATATAGATTCCAGGAAAATTAGAAGGTTTAAAGATGAGACCAATTATTTACAACCATATCCTAGTATGTACAATGTGAAGGTCTGATCTTCCTGGCGTATATGTTATTAGAAGATAGAGAGAGTTTCGTTTGTCTGTATAAGGTCTGGTAGGTTGTTAGCTGTTCAGTAACAGATTCTATTTTTATAATATTCATTTAATCAGAATGAAAGGGCTAAATCTGTAATACTCAATGGGGGTCATTTACTAAGGGCCCGATTTGCGTTTTACCTGCATGTTACCCGAATATTTGCGCCGATTTTCCCTGTATTGCCCTGGGATTTTAGCGCACGCGATCGGATTGTGGCGCATCGGTGCTGGCATGCACCCGACGGAAATTGGGGGGCGTGGCCAAACAAAAACCAGACAGATTCAGAAAAATCGGCGCATTTTAAAAAAAAAAAGTGTCGCGGGACTCGCGCTTACCTTCACCAGGAAAAGGCCGGTGAACTTCAGTGCATTCCGGCGGGCCTCGGCGGACTTCAGCGCAGCAGTGACACCTGGTGGACGGCGGAGGAACTGCCTTAATGAATCCCGGCCGGACCCGAATCCACCGCAGAGAACGCGCCGCGGGAACGCGAATGGACCGGGTAAGTAAATCTGCCCCAATTTTTCCTGTGGTGTTACTGCATGAAAATAGGAGAGTTTCTTCTGGGTACCTTCATCAATCAGAGGTGATTCCTGGGAAATCCACTTAGCATAAATAAATTGTAATAAATAAAATAAAAATAAAATAAAAACATGTCTTATAAAAAAACAAATTTTTATTTTTTCCAAATTTTTAACACCATTTTTCTACCAACAATGCTGTTTTTTTTTTCTTTTTCCTTTTTTTTTATACCATTTCCAGGAACATACAATTTACTGTTTGACATAAATTTTGGTACTTTGAACTGGAAAAAAACAGGTACTCCAGCATTGCTTTTACATTTATTTTACTGAGTGCCCAATACAATTGCCAGTAATTAACATGTTAATTTTTTGTTTAAATATATGTTATACCGTATATGTATTTATGACATGTTTTCATTTATTTTGTGGAGTGGCTTTGATATTAAATTTAATGTATAGTAATATATCTATAATTTATTGTTTGACTTTAATCTTTCCACTTGGGAAGGGGGAAAAGCAGCAATGCCTTGAAGTTTATAGATTTTTATTTAATTTTATTTATTATATTTTAGTTTATTTTAGTTTATAGATTTTACTTATTTTTATTTGTATTTTATTTTTAAATGCACATTAGAATATAAATTCTATAGATCATTACCATTCCTGCAATATTATGTAGCTATTTTTTTATATATACAGGCAGGTTACGTACAGAATAGATTCTGTAGGTTTGTTCTTAAATTGAATTTGTATGTAAGTCGGAACTGCAGATTTTATAATTGTAACACCAGCCAAAATTTTTTTGGTCTCTGTGACAATTGGATTTTAAAAATGTTGGGTTGTCATAAGAACCAGGATTAACACTAAAGCTTCATTACAGACACCTGTGATAACTGTTACAGCTGATTATTGTAGCCTAGGACTAAAGTACAGAAAATTACCAACATCCAGAGGTCTGTTTGTAACTAGGGGTCGTATGTAAGTCGAGTGTTCTTAAGTAGGGGACCCCCTCTAAATATATATATGTAATTGTATTTGTGAGTTTTTTTCAAAGGAAGGGAATTATTGTTTAATGAAATTGTAGTAAATTTAATATAATTTCTGTTTAAGAATCACATAGTATTCCTAATCTTAGAAATACTATGTCAAACCTCTAAGATGACACGGCCTCTATTAACTGCCACATCTATGGGATTAACTATTGTTAGATGAGAGATGCCGCTGCAGAATTAGAGAAACACGCGAACCATTGATGATTAACTTCAATGAAGCTCCCCCAAATTTTTCCTAAGATTCGATTTGGGTCCTAATCAAGTAGGTCCAAAATGATGTTGCGTCAATGGTCCTGGAAAATATAACAGAAACCCATTGAGTCCTCTAAAATACAGATTTTATTTTTTTTATAATTATATTATTTTTTAAGTTTTTGAATTTTCAGTTGTGGCTAAAAAAAATGATAATGGAAGCCTAATGGGTGTGGTACAAACGGACAATGACTAAAACCATCACAAGTCCATTGAAATCAATGAACATTTTAACGGATCCATTAGACTTCTTCTACTATTGTATATTACAGATTCTTAAAAAAAAAATTTGGAAAATTTTCCAGATTTCTACCTAATCTATGAATCCCTCATCTGCAGTGAAGCGTTTGGCTAGTGTAATACGTTCGATGTAGAATATTATGTCAGTTCGGGCCTTTAGGGGGGGTGTAATATTTACTATCTGTATGTAAGGTCGGCTTTACCAGCTGGATATTCTAGAATCCTAGCGCCACGCCGTTGATGTAAAAGTATTCACCCCCAGCCTTCAGGCAGAGAATATTTTATTGCTGTGAATTCACTAGTGAATAAATCGGGTTCTAATCAAAAAAGACATTTGTGAAAATTGACATAAGACACCGGAGGGAATAGAATGAACTGCTCACCTAACACTTACCGCAGTGTCCTCACAGCACGCTCTGCGCGGCCATGACATCACATCCCTCCACACTCCACATGTGTTCTCAGGCTTCTACTGAAGAGACTGTAAACTTTCACACATTCAGGTGTCTCGCTCATGGATTTAACCTTACACAAACATATATATATATATATTCTGTATATATAGATCTCATATAGTGATGTGCAAATGCTGCAGGGAAAAATGTGCAAATTAAGAATGCTTTCATGAATAGAGATATTAAAGGGGTTGGCCACTAATCCAAAACTTGAACAGGTTAAGTGTAAGACTCTAATAGGCACATCAATATTATACCTATCCTGTTAAAGGAAATCTACTATTTGCTTTTATGCATTGTGATCCAAATATGCCTTAAAAATGTTGTAGCTACACTGATGTGGAAACATATCGGGGCACATTTACTTACCCGTCCCATTGACGCCGCCGATCCGCAATGTCCGATGAGGATTAGGAGCTGCCGCGATTAATTTCCTGCTTTTGTCACTTCCCCCGCTGAGATCCACCGGAGTTCACCTTCTTCTTCCTGGTACATGTGAGTCCTGATCTTGTGACACAATTTCGTTTTTAAATTCTGTGGTTTGTCAGAATCGGTCGGGTTGCTTGACATCCACGCCCCCTGATTGGTGTCGCATGCAAGCAGGTGGCGATGCGCCACAATCCGATCGCGATGCTTCAAAAACACGGGGCAATTCAGGACAAATCGGGAAAAAACCCGACGGAAATGCGTCTGACGACCCTTAGTAAATGTGCCCCATCTTGTTTAATCTCTGAAGCTCAAAAGCTATTCTAAAATTCAGGACCTTGGAAAAACTGGGTGCCATACATAAACACATTACTTCCACATACACAGTAGCTGTCTGAACTGTCCAGACAGGACTAATCAACCTGAGCTGGATGACTCATACACAGCAGCTGGGGGATGGTGCGGCAATTGATTACTTCTGCCTCTCAAGGAAAATACATGATACGTGATGACGTATTCTCGGCTTATGCCTTCAAGGCTGGAGCAGTGTATAATTAGGGTGAGGAGAAGCGCCGGGGCAGCCACTGGAGTGACAGAGCTTTATTATCATAATTTTATATTTAGTTTTTTCAGCAAAACCACTCTTCTTGTGGAGGCTTGTCTCTACTGAAAACAAAAGCATTGGATATTAAAATATATCATACCAAGCTTTCTTTTAATACCTGGCGTAGAACTGTGCTCTAAGCTGTGCCCGGGCCTGACGCGTGCTATAGCAAGTACAGCGGCCCACTCTACAACCCAGCACCACCCTCTCCCTGAACCAAATCGCAACTAAATCGCCGCTTGCAGGTGTACAAGCCATGATAAATACCTCCTTCATATCTTAAATAGATATCTATCTATTTCATATCTACCTATCAATTTATCCACCTATCTACCAATAGAAAAGCAGCACTTCAGAGTAAAAAATGTCATACCTTTTTTGATCCATGGTTTATCGGGGCTTGTGTGCCAGAATACTGGTGTTCAAGCCCTGAAATAAGCACAAATCCAGGAATACAGCCAACTCCATGGCAAGTGGATGTGGAGGGTGTAAAAAGGGGTGTATCTGGTGGTGTACTGGTCTGGTGGGGCGTTTTCCTGCCCTGCGTCTGGGCATTACTCATAGCCTGTTCCAGAAACTGCGCTAGACATGGTGTAGAGCTGCATGTGGCACAACCCCTATGAGAAAGGTTATTTCATAAGTTTCTATTTATATATATATATATATATATATATATATATATATATATATATATCCCCAAAGAAGCTTGATAGATCTATTATCTATCTACTACATATCTATTTATTCATCTATCTCTTACCTATCTAACTCATATCTATCACTGTATCATTATCTGTCTATATATTTATCTATATTATATGTATTGATGTAAGAATACATCTCCATACGTCTGAATGGAGCCGGCGGAAATGCCGAGGACCACACTCTGCGATCTCAGTCAGCTAAATAGAGATGAATGGTCATGTGCAGCCGTCTGCTCCATTACTTTCTGGGAGCGATGAGGGGTCCAACTGAGACCCCACGGACTTCTCGTTTTCGTGATCTGTGGGGTTCTCATCACTGAGACCCTCACGATCTGCAAGTTAGGCCCTATTCTTTGGATAGGGCCCAAATTGATTTGTGGGAAAACCCCTTTAAGCTAAGAAAGGAACACAGAGTGGCAGTCAGTAGACAGCTGTTCCTTATTGTTCACCATTGATATAATGGGGCACATTTACTTACCTGGTCCCTGCGTGATCCCCGACCCTGAATGTCCGCTAGAATGCACATCTGCCGCGATTCAAGAGGGTTGTGTGCCCAATTTCCTGCTTGTGTTGCTTCCCCAATCAGGTCTGCCGGAGTTCACCATCTTCCTCCCGGTGTATTTAAGGACATTGGATGCGACACAAATTTAAATGTTAAATCCCGCGCTTAGTCCGAATCCGATGGACCATCTGACGGCCCGCCCCCGATTTCTGTTGCATAAAAGCCGGCGCCGATGCACCAATATCCGATGTACAATGCCCGGTGCGATCCTCGAAAAGTCGGGAAACCTGACGAAAATGCGGCCGCGAGACCCTTAGTAGATAAGCCCCAATATATCACCTGTGCTGATGATCTACACCTCCTATAGTCAGGAACACTAATCTTAAGGACTTGGGGTGCCTATGGATCTGTAGTGGAAAGCCACAGGGACGCGGTGTACCCTAGAATGTAATCTATCCCTTATAACCAATGACATCACATTCATCCAATCCATCTTATGTATACATTGACCTTGGTCTGGCCGACTTGTTATTCTCTTCGATGCGCCACACCTCAGGCCCTGGCTGGTTTTAATAGCCTTGAAATCTCAGTTATTTCCAAATGGGGCCTATTATAGAGGATTGTGAGATTAGATGTACAGTAGATTAGAAATCTAATTTATCAGCTGGCAACATATAAGTTAATATATTGTCCATTCTCGGCACAGGGGGCCATAGAGCGAGCACAAAGCAACATGTGCTAATCCCGACATGTGCTAGCAATCTATCCCTGACTGCGCACTCACTCACAGCTCCTCTGTAAGTGCTATACATTAAGCTGGTGACAGTCGGCTACAATAAGGCGGCGTTTTACTTTATTCACCGAGGTTTCGGGCCAAGTGAGATTGCGTTTGAACTCTTGCTTTTCTTGAGACAGATACCTTGGCCATGAATCTAATGATAAACACAAACCTCTGAGCTCATTATTCCCTCCTTACACTTTAGCTGATAGGAATCTCAATTTTTGTTTGGTTGGGAATGGATCCAAAACACACCGGCCACCCGGCTCAGACCCAGGCCTGAAATATGGAAGGACCAGCAATATCATTTTTCTTCTTCATTCCATACAGAGATCGTACGCCAGAGGAAAAGTTCCCCAATTACTGCGCAATGTATACAGGGGAGGGGGCGCTACTATAATGTTATATTATTTGTAAAGGATAGAAGGTGCAGCCTTGTCCTCTTAGAAAATTCTGCTGGATATTCTGTATTCCAGGAATTGAGATGTAATCTGTGACAGCTGGGCTGGAACTACAACTCCCATCATAACCAAGATCAGGCTGTCATTAATCCATAGAGTAAAAAAAGAGCAGGTAGAGAGATAGATGAAAGATATGAGAAATAGATAGATGATAGATAGACAGATAGATAGATAGATATAGATATAGATATATAGGAGATAGATAGATAGATAGATAGATACATAGATAGACAGGAGATAGATAGATAGCAGTTTCTTCTAGATATCGCAGCGGTTTATGGCCTTCTTCCCACCACTGAGTACAATGTAATTATATGGATCAGCTCATAGTAAGATCAATGTGTGACATCACATGACCAGGGATATAACAAGCAGTGCACCTGTGTGACATCACATGACCAGAGATATAACGAGCCGTGCACCTGTGTGACATCACATGACCAGAGATATAACGAGCCGTGCACCTGTGTGACATCACATGACCAGGGATATATAACGAGCTGTGTACCTGTGTGACATCACATGACCAGGGATATAACGAGCCGTGCACCTGTGTGACATCACATGACCAGGGATGTAACGACCGTGCCCTCTGTGTGGACAATCACATGACCGCATTTATAATGAACTGTCCCCTGTGTGACATCACATGACCAGATATAACGAGCCGCGCTCCTGTGTGACATCACATACCAGAGATTAACGCGCCGCGCTCCTGTGTGACATTACATTACATACCAAGATATACGAGCCGTGCACCTGTGTGACATTACATACCAGAGATATAACGACCGTGCACCTGTAGGCATCACAAAAATGATCCGGATAATATATAACGAGCCATGCTCCTGTGTGACATACCATGACCAGAGGATATAACGAGCCTGCCCCGTGTGCATCACATGACCAGGATTACACAGCCCGTGCACCTGTGTGACATCACTACCAGAGATATACCGAGCCTGCTTCCTGTGTGACAATCACATGATCATAGATATAACGAGTCGTGCACCTGTGTGACATCACATGACTCAGAGATATAATAACGAGCCGTGGCACTCTGTGTTTTACATCACAATGACCAGGGATATGAAAGCTGTTCACCTTGTGACATCACATGACCAGGGATGTAACGAGCCGTGCACCTGTGTGACATCACATGACCGCATTTATAATGAACTGTACCCCTGTGTGACATCACATGACCAGAGATATAACGAGCCGCGCTCCTGTGTGACATTACATGACCAGAGATATAACGAGCCGTGCACCTGTGTGACATTACATGACCAGAGATATAACGAGCCGTGCACCTGTGTGACATCACATGACCAGAGATATAACGAGCCATGCTCCTGTGTGACATTACATGACCAGAGATATAACGAGCCGTGCACCTGTGTTACATCACATGACCAGGGATATAACGAGCTGTGCTTCTGTGTGACATCACATGACCAGGTATATAACAAACCGTGCACCTGTGTGACATCACATGACCAGAGATGTAATGAACTGTGCCCCTGTGTTACATCACAGGACCAGGGATATAACGAGCTGTGCACCTGTGTGACATCACATGACCAGGGATGTAACGAGCCGTGCACCTGTGTGACATCACATGACCGCATTTATAATGAACTGTACCCCTGTGTGACATCACATGACCAGGGATATAACGAGCCGTGCACCTGTGTGACATCACAGGACCAGGGATATAGTGAGCCGCACACCTGTGTGACATCACATGACCAGGGATATAATGAACCGTGCACCTGTGTGACATCACATGACCAGGGATATAATAAGCAGAGATCTAGAAAACTGTGAAATGACACAGAAAGTAAATTGGAAAATTGGATAACTTTCCATTAAACAATATCAATTATTTGCTGAAAGGAATAACTGCTCTTTTGATAGTTAGGGGTGGACCACCTCAGTGATTGATGAATAAGAGACCCTTTTATATCATGATGGATTTCGATTGTAGATTTCCTTTAAAGTGTTTTACTTTCGCACTATTTATTTCCATGCCTGCCTAAAACTTTTGCATAGTATTGTGAACATGTACGGAAAGTATTCAGACCCCTTTAAATTTTTAACTCTTTGTTTCATTGCAGCCAGTTGGTAAGATCAAAAAAGTTCTTTATTTGCTCATTAATGTACACTCTGCACCACATCTGACAGAATAAAACAGAGATATAGATATTTTTGGTAATTTATTAAACAAGAAAAACTGAAATATCCCATGGTCATAAGTATTCAGACCCTTTGGTGTGACACTCATCTTTAAATCACATGCTCTACATTTCGTTCTGATCAAACCTTGAGATGCTCCTTCATTGGAGTCCAGTTGAGTTTAATTGATTGGACTTGATTAGGAAAAGCTCACAGCGCATGCCAGAGCACACAAGAATAATTAGGGCTAAGGGACTGCCCAAGGAGCTCAGAGACAGAATTGTGGCAAAGCACAGATCTGGCCAAGGTCGCAAAAATATTTTCCGCCAGCACTCAAGCTTCCTAAGAGCACAGCCATTATCCTTAAATGGAAGAAATTTGGAACGACCACAACACTTCCTCAACCTTACCTCAACCTAAGCAATCATGGGAGAAGAGCCTTGGTGAGAGAGATGTACCCGAAGATCACTGTGGCTGAGCTCCAGAGATGCAGTAGGGAGAAGGAAGATAGTTCCACAAAGTCACCTATCACTGCAGCCTCCACTGGTCAGGCTTTAAGGCTCCTCGGTGCAAGACATATTAAAGCTGCATACAGTGTGCAAAACACATAGAGGACTCCCGGACTATGAGAAATTAGATTCTCTGCTCTGATGAGACAAAGATTGAACTTTTTGGTGTTAATTCTAAGCGGTGGAGAAAACTAGGCACTGCTCATAACCTGCCCAATACAACCCCAACAGTGACACATGGTGGTGGCAGCATCATGCTGTGGGGGCAGGGACAGGACCACTGGTTGTAATGGAAGGAAAGATGACTTCGGCCAAGTACAGAGACATCCTGGATGAAATCATCTTCCAGAGCACTTGACCTCAGACTGGGCCAAAGGTTCACCTTCCAACCAGACAATGACCCTAAGCCCACAGCTAAAATATCAAAGCAGAGGCTTCAGAACATATCTGTGACCATTCCTGACTGGCCCTGGCAGAGCCCCGACCTAAACCAAATTGAGCATCTCTGGAGAGAATTAAAAATGGCTTCCACCAACGCTCACCATCCAACCTGAGGGAACTGGAGAGGTTCAGCAAGGAAGAGGCAGAGGATGACCAAATCCAGGGGTGAAAAGCTTATTGCATCTTCCCAAGAATATTCCTGGCTGCACCAGCTCCAAAGCTTCTACTCAACACTGAGCAAAGGGGCTGAATACTTATCACCATGTGATGTTACAGTTTTTCTTGTTAAAAAAAATTAGCAAAATTATCTACATTTCTTATTTTTTTTCTGTGAACATGGGGTTCAAAAAATTCATTAATGAGCAAAAAAGAACTTTTTTTTAATCTTACCAACTGGCTGCAATGAAACAAAGAGTGAAAAATGTAAAAAAATTCAATTAATTTAAAGGGGTCTGAATACTTTCTGTACACACTGTATTACAAATCCTCATTTGACTAAGGATGAACATACACCCAACGTGATGCTTTGCTATCTCATTTCCTAATTTACACCCAAAAAAAACCTACAACGACTTGTGCATAGCCCCGAGCGGATCCCCACTACCTCTTGTCAATGAGCCATCTAGATGAGCGTTACTCACCCTGCGGGTGGTGGATCGCCCATAGAGCGCGCTGGATAACTCATTTACACTGACATCAATAAGGCGTCCTGGGCTAGGCCGGACCCCCGTGTCCATTGTGTCCACCTCAGTATCAGAGCATATCCCCAGCTATAGAGGCAGTGGAGGAAATGACACATCATGTAGAAGTGGATACGGCTCAAGCACCTGCAGATGGAGATCGGTGGCTCTAACGAGATAATCAGATAGTGACAGACGTTTTGGATCTACAATTTAGACATCAGATCGCAGACATCTAATTTAGCCTATTAGCAGCTTGTTCTTCCTGTACTGCGGAACAAAGGGTGACATTATATCCCAGGCCCGGCACCGGAATGGACAGGGATTTCATTCTTCATAGATACAAATGTCATGTAATATAATAGTTTCTCTAATGTTACGGTTATCAGAGCCGATTACTGCACCATAGATACAACCATCTTTTCTGCCTATGCTTTAACCCCTTGAGGACCAGACCTCTTTTCCCTGTATTCCGACAGCCGTGTCTCTTTTATTTTTTCCATTTACAGATCCATTGAAGGTTTGGATTTCTTCAATTCCATTAATATTCTGTGTAATTTGCTGGAAATCCAAAAGTGATGAAAGCATTTGTACTTTACAGGCGGTCCCCTACTTAAGAACACCCGACTTACATACGACCCCTAGTTACAAATGGACCTCTGGTAATTGGTAATTTACTGTACTTTAGCCTTAGGCTACAATAATCAGCTGTAACAGTTATCACAGGTGTCTGTAATGAAGATTTAGTGTTAATCCTGGTTCTTATAAGAATCCAACATTTTTAAAATCTAATTGTCACAGAGACCAAAAAAAGTTCTGGCTGGGTTACAATTATAAAATTATAGTTACAACTTACATACAAAATCAACTTAAGAACAAACCTACAGAACCAATCTTGTACGTAACCAGGGGGACTGCCTGTATTTTTTACAACGTTTACTGTATACAGGCAGTCCCCGGATTACGTACATGATAGGTTCTGTAGGTTTGTTCTTAAGTTGAATTTGTATGTAAGTTGGAACTGTATATTTTATAATTGTAACTCCAACCAAATTTTTTTTTGCTCCCTGTGTCAATTGGATTTTAAAAATGTTGGATTGTCATATGAACCAGGATTAATAATAAAGCTTCATTGCAAACAACTTTGATAACTGTTATAGCTGATTATTGTAGCCTAAGGCCGAAGCACAGTAAATTACCAACATCCAGAGGTCCGTTTGTAACTAGGGGTTGTCTGTAAATCGGGTGTTCTTAAGTAGGGTAACCACCTGTAGTCCTAATGAATCTTCCCCTACGTTCTTTGGGTCAATACAATAATGGAGATACCAAATTTCTATACTTTTGTTTTGTTAAAATACCTTTAGAAAAAAAGGATAATAAAAGTAATTTTTTTATAATTGGGTGTGTTTGGACGAGCTGGCATTTTATCGATACCATTTTGAGAACTGTACAACCTTAATTTAATTTTAAACAAAATTTTATGGGTGGCAAAAATTGTCTATTTGGAAATTTGGATGTTTTTTTTGTTGGGTTATTTATTTTTGTATTTTGATCGGCACTTGGTGATGCAGGGATGACTAACAAGTTTATGATTTGATTTAGTTAGTTATTAGTGTGTTTTAGTTAAAGGGTGGGTATAAAATGGAACTTAAAAAAAAATGTGTAACTCTTTTTGGGCCCACTAGCGTTTTTAAAAGCAGAACTGTCCCCAGGAATGTGATATTTCGCTGGTGACAGGGTCCAATCGCCTATCCTATGCTATGCTGGCTTTACAAATGGCTTTGTCAGCATTCTGAATACTGTCATTACTTTATAAAACTTTATTTCACATTACCTGGCTCCAAACCATTGCGTGTTGTGAGTTTTTCTGGATCATTTCAGTAGTTTTTAATAGTTTATTTTACATTACCTAGCCATGGAAACTCACTGGCTATGCCTATTTCTATGCCAGGTAAAGGTTGGAGCCTCCTGATGTATCCGGGTGCACCTGAGGGGCGTCCGACTTATCATATGTACATACAGTGGCAGCACATGATAAATAACTCCAAAAGTGGTAGACCCGTATCACCTAGGATGTGCAGGGGCAAGCAGGCAGGGTTGTTGGTGGGGCTGGAGTTTTAGTGTTAACTATTCTGTCTGTTGCCTCTGAGTCCATTGACCCCTTAACTAGTAATCTTACATTTGCCTATGTAACCATAAGTGCTTTGCCTCATGTACAATTGTTCTGTAACCATCAACACAGTTTCCTCATCTTTTAGTTGAGACTTTTACATTTTTGTGTATATAAATTTAAATCCAATTAAATTGGGGGTGTTGTTAAAATACTCGGTAAATCTAGGATCCTGGTAAGACCTGACTACTTTACATTGAAAAGCAAAGTATTATTGACGATAATTCTTCTTGTTGTCTACTATATAATGATCCATAATATGTAAGTGACTTCACCCCTATATCATACAGTATCCAGTCATTGCCATGAATGACCTAGGGATTGAAGATTAACTAAACCCGCCCAATTTGCACTTAAAGGCTGATTTTCATATCATATATTTTCATATCCATAAAAAGATATTTATCTCTTCACAGCTTCACGGTGTGTAAATGTCTCTTCCTATTAAAGGTGCCATTAGTCTTAGATTTTTAGGACATGACACACTCCCCTTAAGTAATGTGTAAGTGTTATTTTATTGTGACCGATAAAAACCTATCCTGTGAGAAAAAAAAAATCCCAATTTTAATCTATATATTTATTTTCACCGATCTGAAGCTTCCAGCTTATGGACACGGCACAAGGAACATGTTTATTTTCGAGGTTGTTTTTGTGTGTCGGGAATGGGCTTCATTAGGTGTTTCTCCCTAATATCGCCCGGTCATCTGGTATGTTTAAAGTGTGAGTTCTCATATAAAAGGAAATATGGTCATAACTGATTGGAGTAATAAAATCCTGAAACCAAATAACATCTCATAATTCATTACACAGCATATATTACATTTCATTACATCAGTACAGGACTTAGTTGTAAATTCTCTTGATGGTCATAAAACTCAGAGGTGTTGTCATCCTGAAAAATGCTGGGGGGGGGGGGGGTGCTGCTATCAGGCAGAGGCGGCCTGCAGCATGAATCTGGGTTTGAGGTTACTGCCATCTAGTGGTCACTATTGATACTGCAAGAATTCCTTACATGGACATCAAGGTTTCCCAATAGAATCTATCTATCTATCTATATATCTATGTATATATAATCACTAGATACATTTTATATTTTCTTTTTTTTCTTTTTTTCTTGAAAATTCATATTTTTATTGTTTTTACAAAATGTAAACATACACTTAAACACATACATATAACAGTGAAATTATTTCATATCATACATGTTCAGAATACCAAAGTAACGAATAACTTAAGCATATTAGTCTAGATACAAATATACACAGTGGGGCAGATTTATCAAGCAGTCTGAAAGTCAGAATATTTCCAATTGCCCATGGCAACCAATCACAGCTTCCCTTTAAAATATTCATGAGCACTGGTGAAATGAAAGCTGAGCTGTGATTGGTTGCCATGGGCAACTGGAAATATTCTGACTTTCAGACTGCTTGATAAATCTGCCCCAGTATATAAAAGCACGTATTCAAGACTACCTTTAGTTCCATTAAATATTACATCTGAACATGTATGCATATATATGTATATCCTGAGTCTCCAAGTGCCAGCAAATTCATTAGGATTCCACCAACTTATATATATGATATCAACACGCTGTATCCCTTTCTCCCCCTCCCCTCACCCCCTTGCAGAAGGACAAAAACAAAAAATAATTAGAATGTTAAAGGTACCAAATTCCAGTTTTTGCCTAGATCTAGATATATTCACTAGATACATTTTATATTTAATTGATATCATTTTTTGTAAAGTTAGATGAACAATTCTTCTGTTTTAAAAAGCCTTGGGAGCAGAGTTCGGAAGGGCCCACCGGAGTACACAGGGATCCTCTGGTGGGCTAAGGCTCTGATCCATATCCCGCAGAAGATGAACGTCACTTTGGTTGCCTGGAACTGCAGGAAGATTCTTTGGGTATTGTCTGGTGAACTCATTGCCTGTATGTCCACAGGGAGGGCTCTGAGTGCCATAGGTTCACCACCACTGCTCTATAACATGTTGCCAGCTGATTAGAATGCTTTGGGGAGGTGGTAGACTCCCTTTAAATCTATATCAGATTGCACTTCACATAGTTTCGTAGTAGATTAGGTTGAAAAAAAGACATCAGTCCATCAAGTCTCACCTTCAGTGTTGATCCACATATAGTAAATATTTTCTATGCCAAAAATTGAGTCTGCTTGGAATTACTTAAAATATACAGTTCCTTACTTATGCATACCCTTATAAATAGACTAGGGAAGAGGCTCCAATGAATTGGACCCCATATTTAGCCTCGTCAATTATAGCAATCTAAACCAGAGGACCAGCACTGGTCCACAAGGACACTGATTTTAATCAGAACCATGTAATAGACTCTAAACTCTTTCATTATTATTTCTCCAAAAATAACCGGGAACCCACAAATACCTTTGGAGCTATAGAGATATAGTAATACTAAAGCCTCAATGAGATTGATTTCATTTTGGACGTTCACGGTTTGACCCAAGTCCCATTCCTTTCAATATCCTCCCTCCCTTCCAGACTCCAGGTACTAATCTCGTCAGTACAAAGACAGCGTATAACTCAGGCCAAATCCCTTTAATTTGCTGGACATTTTTTCGGAAAGGTCTAGTTCCGTTTCCCACCCTGGGCCTGTGTGTTGGCAGCTGTGATACATTTCTCTCGGATACGTTTCGAGCAGGCTTGCCTGGCTTTGTAAAGTTTGGATCTGGGTTCCCACACGCAGTTGCCTAATTCAGCGTGCCATAGTAAGGGGTGATGCTGATTTCACCTAATTAAGGAATAATAGCTGTGACCTATCCTCCTTTATGCCTCACGAGGGAAGCTAGTGCCCCATCTCCCTGCTCGGCGGATTACAGTGTGTAGCACATTCAGGAAGGGATTCTCCTATAATCTTGTCAGCGGGGGTCTTATTATGTGCCGCCCACCCGCTGAGCTGTGTAGATATTGCCTAGATTGGATTTTTCCTTGGGTTAGAATAGTGGGTTGTGTTCCTGAGACCCTAGGAAGACAGCGGGAGGAGATTGTTGCAATATTTGGTTTTGTCACACTAGCAGAAGCCTTTAGGCACAAGACCCAAGCGTGAAATTAAGAGATCTGATTTGTGAGCTATTCACCTCCTTGTTAAAAGTTTTCCCAGATTTCTCATTGAAATCTGATCAAATTGAAGATTCCCTTGTAGCAAACCAAAAGTTAATACTGGTCTGAATACTAAATATTACCTGTCACATATCCTACAAATTAATAATGTTTTCCATAAAAAAACTTTTCCAGAGCACATTTTCTTATAACTCTGAATTTCTTTACAAATTTAGGCTTAAATTGACGACTTTTGGTCAGTCTCCGATCCGTACTGACAGTATAAAGCCTGACAAACTCACTACATGCGCTCATATGATTGACTGGAGCGAACCAGGAATCACTGAACTGAACACAACATATCCATTGAGTTCAATGATTCTTGGTTAGGTCTAAAAAGGGTGTGGGGCGATATTGTCATAAAAAAATTTGCTTGTGGGGATGAGGCTTAAAGGGGTTGTCTCACTAACCAAGTTAGGCCCTATCCACAGGATAGGGTTTAATTTGCTGATCGGTGAGGGTCTCACTGATAAGACCCTCAAAGATCACAAAAACGAGGGGTCCGATGGAGTCCCACGTCCCTCTGTTGGACCCCTCGTCGCTCCGTCAGAGTAATGGAGCAGACGGTCGCGTCGTTCTGCTCCTTTAATCTCTATGGAGCTGATGGTGATCACCGATCGCCGTCAGCTCCATAGAGATTAATGGAGCAGAGCAGTCATGCGCGTCCGTCTGCTGCATTAGACTGATGGAGCGATGATTACCCCTCGTTTTCGCGATCTGTGAGGATCTTAGCACTGAGACCCCCAATGATCAGCAAGTTAGGGCCTATCCCGCGAATAGGGCCTAACTTTAGTTTGTGTGAAAACCCCTTTGACCCTTTTAGGACAGAGGGTTTTTCGCTCATTTCTCACACTCCAGCTTCAAAAATCCATAACTTTTTCATTTTTCCATGTACAAAGCTGTGTTTCTGCCTAACAAATTTTACTCCTCAGTGACATCATTATTCCATGCCGTGTACTAGCAAGCTGGAAAAAAAATCCAAATGTGGTGAAATAGGCAAAAAAATGCATTTGCGTCACTTTCTTGTGGACCCAGTTTTTACGATTTTCTCTGTGCTCCAAATAATACATCTACTTTATGCTTTGGTTCGGTACGATCACCGTGATACCAAATTTATACAGGTTTTATTGTGGTTTAATACATTTTCAAAAGAAAAACATATGTGTATGAAAAAAATGAATACATTTTGATCACTTTTTATTACATTTTTTGATGTGATGTAAAATGCTGTAAAAGTAGCGTTTCAGATATTTGGCTACTATTTTCTGTTATGGGGTTTACTGCTGTTTTTATATTTTGATAGCTCGGCTATTTTGAGACGCGGCGATGCCCAACGTGTTTTTGATTTATTTATTATGTTTTGTATCAGTTCTAGCGAAAGTGGGTGACTTTAATTTTTAGGTTTTTAAAATTTTTTATTATTTTTTTAGACGCTCTAAGGTACATTAGAGGGTCTGATCGTTACTACTATATTCACTACTGTATTGCAGTATATGCAGTATATTTACACACTATTCATTACAATGAGCCACTGACTCATTGTAACAAAACTGCAGAAACCAGACAACCTCGGGTCTGATGAAGAACCAAGGATGTCAATGGCAACCAATCGCCGCTCTCTGATTACGTTGCAGGGAGCGACGATCGAAACCAAGATGGCGGCGTGTCTTTTACAGACAGGGTTAATACATGCGATTGGTGCTTGCACCGACAGCTGGTATTAGCGGTGGGTGTTTGCTGCAATATGCAGCAAACCCCACCTCTGTCTGAAGACAGCTCAGACCGTGAGCCCTCTTCATGCAGCAGCCGCACTTCTGGTCTGTACATGTATGTACAGTTAAAGAGAAGCTGTCCCCAGGTTTTAATCCACTGTAACTACCAACCCCCTCAGGTAGGGGAAGAAATGTCCTTTCTAGAGTTCCTTCTTTTATGTGAAATCTCATATGCTTACCTATAAAAAAAAATTCCTCCAAAATCAGGAAATATGACTTTTCAAATGAGATGAGTCAAGTTAAGTGGTTTCAGGTGGACCATCACTTCATAGCCCTTATTTTTGGTTCTATAGTACCTAAAAACATGGTACTGGTGTCATGTTAAAGAAAATAATCTCATATTTCAGATCCCATCAAGCTTCTGTGAGCTACAGAACTAGACATACAGGCAGTTAAAAATAGATAGGAACAAGATCTGTATCTGCAACTTACATTTCCAACCATGTCTTTAGCTGCCTGTATCTCCGTTTGTATCTTAAGCCTAATTTTTAACATGACACAAAAGCATGTTTATAGGTACAAGAGAACAAACAACAGGGGTTTCTGAAGTGATCCACTATCCTGAAACCACTAAACTTGACTCATCTCATGTGGAAATGAGATGAGAAGAGTCATATTTGCCTGATGATGAGTTTTCACACAAAAGATTGAATTCTAGAAATTACATTTCATACCCAACTTGAGAAGACTAATAATTTAGTGGGATAACCCTTGTAACAGGTTCCCTTTAAGATTGTGTAGGAACACACCCCTTTGACAAGAAGGTAACAACCATTTGTTAATTTATTCATAAAACTTAAGGAAGAAATGCGGAAAACATATGGATGATGAGGCGTCCATTGGTACTCTGGTTAATCAATAATGTTGCAGTAACTATCAAACACAATAGTGAGTGCTCCGGGGGTAGTAGTTTAGGACTGATTCTAAAGGCAAATGGCACTTTATTCCCTGTAACAAGAACATTTAAGTAAACCTTATCTCAAAGGGGCCATTTCCTTTTATAGGGGACATCAAGGTCCAGAAAGCAACAGATTTATGAGTTTGATTTAGAAAGACTCAAGAGTCCTGACCTCAACCTCACTGTACAACTATGGTATATGCAGGATCAAAACTTCTCCCCAACCCTATAAAACTTGCAACATACAAATTCCATACACCATGAAGAAAGCCTTCCAGAAAATCGCAGTCTGTTACAGCCACAAAAGTGGGGACCGGCACCAACTCATGAGTGCTGACCTTAACCCAACTCAACCCCTTTGGGACAACTGAGTCAATTTATCTCCCCAACATCAGGGACTGACCACAAATTTGCTAAATGAGCAAAACACACAAAAGACAAAGAGGATACGCCATGAAGTAAACCTGTCCGAAAAGTGGGGGATGTTATAGTCCGAAAAGCGAGAACGTACTTCAAATCAAGAGTCCAAACCTCAACCCAACTGAACCCCTTTGGGACAACTGATTCCCAACCATGTCTTTAGCTGCCGATCTCGTTTGTATCTAAGCCTAATTTTAACATGACACAAAGAATGTTTATAGGTACAAGAGAACAAAACAACAGGGGTTTCTGAAGTGATCTACTATCTGAAACACTAAACTTGACTCATCTCATGTGGAAAGAGATGAGATGAGTCATATTTACCTGATGATGAGTTTCACACAAAGATTGAATTCTAGAAATAAATTTCATACCCAACTTGAGAACTAATAATTAGTGGGATAACCCTGTAACAGGTTCCCTTTAAGATTGTGTAGGAACATCCCTTTGACAGAAGGTAACAACCATTTGTTAATTTATTCAAAAACTTAGGAAGAAAGCGGAAAACATATGGATGATGAGGCGTCCATTGGTACTCTGGTTAATCAGTAATGTTGCAGTAACTATCAAACACAATAGTGAGTGCTCCGGGGTAGTAGTTTGGACGGATTCTAAAGGCAAATGGCACTGTATCCCTGTAACAAGAACATTTAAGTAACCCTATCTCAAGGGGCCAGTTCCTTTTTGGGGACATCAAGGTCCAGAAAGCAACAGTATATGAGTTTGATTTAGAAAGACTCAAGAGTCCGACCTCAACCTCACTGTCAACTATGGTATATGCAGGATCAAAACTTCTCCCAACCCTATAAACTTGCAACATACAAATTCCATACACCATGAGAAAAGCCTTCCAGAAAATCGCAGTCGTTACAGCCAAAAAGTGGGGACCGGCACCAACTCATGAGTGCCGACCTTAACCCAACTGAACCCCTTTGGGACAACTGAGTCAATTCATCCCCCCAACATCAGGGACTGACCACAAATTTGCTGAATGAGTAAAAAAAAGACATAAAACAACGAAGATACATTGTGAAATAAGCCTTTCCGAAAAATGGGGGATGTTATATCAGAAAAAGCGAGAACGTACTTCAAATCAAGAGTCCAAACCTCAACCCAACTGAACCCCTTTGGGACAACTGAGTCAATTCATCTCCCCAAAATCAGGGACTGACCAAAATTTGCTGAACGAGCAAAACAGACATAAGACAAAGAGGATACACCATGAAGTAAGCCTTTCCGAAAAGTAGGGGGTGTTATGGACGGAAAAGCGAGAACTTACTCCAACTCAAGAGTCCAAACCTCCACCCAACTGAACACTTTCCGGTAAATTAAATTGCTACGTCATATGGTCTCCCCAACATCAGTGATTGAATACAGAACTGCTCATAAACCATAAAGAAGTTCTTCCAAGCAGGTTGTTACATCCACAAAACAGGTGCAAACTCCATATTTACACCCCCTGGTATTGGAATGGGATGGTAGACTAGGCGGCTCCATCGCGGTGTGTGTATATTTTGCTATATATCATGTAGTTATAGCATAGAATAGATCTTCACTACAAGTCTAGTTTTACAGATACAGTACTTGACCCCAATCAGATGGGATTCCGGATAATTCCTAATTGGCTTGATCATCTCAGTTTGCTTTTCTAAGATGAGAAACATAAGACTCCTGTTCCCCGTTGTGAGTTTATCCCTCTAATTCCCATTTACATGCGTTAATTTAACACGTAATGGTGATTGCACAAGAAATTATTTTCCGATAGGAATTTTTTTGGATGGGTCCATTATTTTGTCTCTTTAGACATAGCAGCTATTGCTTTAATTAGTCGTTTTCTGCTCAATCGTAGTAAAAACATGTTTCGTAAATGCAGCCCTAATCCTTCCACTGCCTCGGGTGCTCGAGGTGCCATCCCTATGGAAAGTCATGGTCCCCAATCCACGTAAATGTCCTTAAATGAACCTGTGAATACGTTTTGAATGTTCTCAACCTTTCTTCCCAGCGGAGTGAAAATGGTGCAGAGTTCTAAGAGTTTACGTCTCTGCTTTTTCCAAGCTAATGGCAGGACATTTTGTTATTCACCAGAACAAGAACCAATTCAGAGAGGACTTCCAAGAACTTCAAGAACTAGGGTTCAGAACACGATAGGATGGAGCTACAGATGTAGCCAAGTTTAAAAGGTATTTCCAGGAATTCGTGGCCAGAGAGGGGAGGGAAAAAACAGAAAGGGCTTTTTCCTGCGTCTCTCTAGTACTACAGGTTTTCCGTTCTGTGTCTGGCCATGGGATCACGGGACCTGCTTCAGCCAATAAGTTGCCTTCTTGGTCAACCAGAAGTGGGACATCACTTCCTGTTGAGCTTCCTTTTCCTTTGATCCTTTTCCTTATTTCACTAAAAAATGAGGTTAGAACTAAAGACATTGTAGATGAACCTTAACATTTTTAGTGACAATGGTCACTGCATTTGTGATAGGGGGTTGCCTATACAGTTTGACGTTGTCAAATCAGTACTGACAGTCTTAGATTGTGCAGGGTCAAAGTGTCCCAGTCACAGTGCCTGACACAGCGGCCAGAGTGTCCCCATAGAAGTCACACTACCACAGTAGCCACAGTGATGAACCTAGTAGCCATTGCAACTGCCCAAGTAGCCAGGAGTCACAGTGATGCCCCCAGTAGCTAGTAGTCACAGTGATGTCCCCAGTAGCTACAATGATGCCCCTAGCGGCCAGTATTCATAGTGATGCCCTTGGTAGTCAGCAGTCAAAGTGATGCTCCATAGTCACAGTGATTCCCTTTGTAGCCAGTAGTCATAGTGATGCCGCCAGTAGCCAATAGTCATAGTGATGCCCCTAGTAGCCAGTAGTCATAGTGATGCTCCTAGTAGCCAGTTGTCACAGTGATGCCCCCAGTAGCCAGTAGTCATAGTGATGGGACCCACAGGTTAAGAGCTGCTGGTGTAGGGCCATTTGCTGCTCCATGTCTGTATTTTTTATAAATGTAATTTTCATAATCTATTTATTAAAGGGGTCGGTAAATACCCCCCCGCACACTTAAACAAACACAAACATGACAAAAAACATGAGCTAAAGCGGCCAACCCCTTTAAAGTTTAAAATTAACAAAACAAGACCTAAAACAGAGTCATATTTCACTGGAGATGAATGAAATTTAGAGGCTTCAGGTGGAGTGTCATTCCAGAAGCCCCTATCTTTTGCTCTGTAGAACATACCCACAGACTTATGGTGTCCTATAAAGCTATGAATCTCCATCATTCAGATCACATCGGCTTGAAAGTCAAAAAGACAGTTAAAGACACAGCTGGAATTGAAGCTGTAGTTAAAGTTCCAGCCCTGGGCTATTTCTTTAACTACGTGATGCAATCTAATAAATAAGATTCTTATTACATGAAAAGTTTCTAGGGGGATCTGAAGTGATGCTTATCTCTTGACTTATCTTGTAAAATATGACTCTTCTCGGATCATTATCACATGACTTTGGAGGGGATTTGTTTTTGTCACTAAACAGACGAGATCTCAGATCAAATTTAGAATTCTAGAAAGGACATTTCATACCCTACCTGCAGGGGACAGTAGTTTAATAGGGTAAAATAGTGTGACTTTGTTTGACTATATAAAGCTAAAGACAGTGCTAGGTATGTGCCCTGGAGATCTGTGTAAAAATAAATTTGTGTGTGTGTTGTTTGTTGCAGCAGGACTGTTAAAAATAAGTTTATATTCAAGGATTGAAGCTGGACTTGTGGTGGACTGCTGTGTGAGAGATCTCTTTACTCAAACAGCACAATCTTAGTAATAGCAAAAGCAGGCTTCAGTTTTGATATTACATCAGAGAGGACAGTCTGAGTAGTAGTTTTAAAGCAAAGATCAAAGATTACTTATTTTTCCCCAGTGGTCTAAGTCCAGCTACAATCCTGAAATGTAAATGCATTCCACAGTCCTGCTGCTACTAACAACACACAAAGATATTATTACACAGATCTCCAGAGAAGATTCTGTATGCAGGATTTGCTCAAAATTAAATTATACCTTTAGAAAGTATGAAAGTATGTTATAAACCCTATAAAATACCAAAGTGACACGTCATGATAAGAACAAATTAAAATAATCTTGCTCAAATGAAGAGTGAAGGATAAAAACTCTTTAGTAGTAAAGTTAGGTCATTGAGTTTGACATTTAGTACGATGACTATGCCGGTTCCTCTGATTAATATGGGAGTTGGGTGAGATCAGAGATTGAGAACACACCGTCCATTCAAATTCCTGGAGAATCCCTTCAAAATCCATCATGATAATAAACCAGGTGCACTTACTCATAGATCTTCTTATATTTGGTATCCATGGCCCTCTCCTTCCAAAAGCAACTTTTAAAATTATCCTAATGAGCCAGAAGTGCTCTGGGGAGCATTACCATAGCCCCTCTGTACTGTAGCTTCACAGGCTGTTACACTGTGCAGTAACACTTACCCTCCCACTCTTTGGTGAAACTTCCTCTGCTGCTGTGAGTTTACATCAGGCAGGAGGAAAGTGGGAAAAACAGTGTAATAGAGTTTAAAGCTACAGCACAGAGAGGCTCTGGTAACTCCCCCAGAGCCCTAAGACTCATTAGCATAATTTTAAAAGTTCATTTTAGGAAGGAGACCATGGATAACACATATAAGAAGATACCACAGTCCCGGTGCCTGGATCTATGAGTAAGTGTCCCTGGTTTATCATGATGGATTCTGATGGTAAATTTCCTTTAGGGTGAACAATGGTGAAGCATTCTCTCTCTCCGAAAAACCATAAACCCGACTTCATTATTCAGCAAACCCAGACAAAATGGTTGTGAGCTCGATTTCTTTTTCCCTTCTGCCCCACGTTCTAATGATGTGGAGGATTTTACACCTGTGCTCTTTATGGAAAACCCTCCGAGCTTATCCTGGGAAGTCTCTGTCATAAATTGTAGATTTGGAAGCTTTTTTTTCTTGATATTCCTGGCTACAGCTCCAAGAACTGAGATCAACAACTTTCAGCGGTGTCCTGGAGAGGAGGTCCGCAGTTATCTTCAGAGAGAAATCTATCTGAGATATTTAGAGCTACCTGTCACTTTTAATAGGCCTTGTTCCATGATCTAAACATTAAAATGAGGTGTACGCTGTCAGAGCTTCTACCAAATGATGTACGATTAACACGTTTTTTTCCTGAGCTATCTTTCCTACTCTCCAGAGGAAGACTTATAATCAGTTTCTGGCTGCCCGAATAGCAGGAACACATAATTCTCTGAGTAAAGAGAGTGTTTACACAGGCCTGCTCTTCTACAGAGTAGGTGGAGATGTGTGAGGGAGAGGGATGACTAGCAGATGTATCTGGTGTGGCTTATGGGCTCACAACACTCATCCATCCCCTAGGAACAATTACACCGCAGGAAATGAGGTATAAAGTACAGCAAATGAGGCAATCAAAACTAACAGGTACTTTATTCAGGGCAATCATTGAATAAAATATCGCCTCGCTAATTTATGGCCAATGGACGTGAAGGAGCGGATGGTTATCTACGGTCAGAGTTGGTTCTGTCACATTCGATATTAGTGACAGGGGTTGTCTGGGACTCTGGGGGGTAGGATTTGATTGGAAATAGGAAAAAATGTCCCAATATTTACCTCATGTAATGGACCCCATCGGTGGCGCTGGGTATCCGGTGGCTTCCGTTCCTGTTAGACCACTTGGTCTTTATACAGTCTCTTTACTGACAAAATCTCAACCTAGAAAGACTAAGACAACCTTGGTGGGCCTCCTACACCCCTAATGCACAAAAAAGTTTATTTGCATTGAACAGGTTTAATTGGCTCATGGTTGCCACACTGTTCTGCTACCTCTGGTTTCAGGCCGTGCATCTGACTGGAGGTTTTGGACCTTCCACATGGGAAGTCACTTCCGTTTTCAGGGTCCTTTGGTCCAAAGAGGCCACCCATCGTATGAAGCAGGTCAACTTCCAGTTGGTCAAAGGACTCAAAACAGGAAATACGAGAGCGATGCTGGAACCTGAGTGGGATAAGTATCTGTTCTTTCCTCTTCTTACCCGAGCCCCTTTGGGTTTTCCCATAAATCCATGGAAACCCCTTTAATTACATTTATGATATATCCATAAGACAGGGGATGAATATGTGGTCATAGGGTGTGATAAAGGGATTTGGGGTTTGGTTCTCTTTTCCTCAGGATTCCCTTAGTTCTAATCCAACCCCTTAGACTGTGCTATTTATCATAAGCTACCACTGCAGTGCTTCATACAACCCTCGCAGATACTTATATATAAAGAGACTTTACTAATAACATACATGTGACAAAGTAACTACATAAAATACAATACAAAATACATAGAGAGCCCAATACACACAGAGGCCTCCTTTCCTGCCTCCTCCTGGGGGCTGTGGGTGTGCCGATGCCACGGGCTTCTTCTCCTCTGCAGAAACGGGCTCCACAGGTGGGCAGGCAGATGCCGGAACAGGAGTGGGAACATCCGGAGTATCGACAGCAGCAGCGGGAGCGGTGATGATTTCATTAGGCACAGTAGGCCCTGGAACTGGCTCCGAAGCAGGATTTGGGGCCTCCCCAAGTGGCACTGCCGCTCGGGCCCTGCGTACCAGCATGGTAGCCAGGAGAGGCAGTAGGTACTGCCCGGGTAGTCCATGGCACTCCTTCACTGACCGGAGGTAGGTCTGCATGACGGCTGGGCAGAGACCACGATTACGGTCTCAAGAGCTTTAAGGAACTGCGGTTCCTCAGCAGGGGGTAGAGGTCTATGACCAGACATGGTGCCGATAACCTCCAATGGAGCATGGAGTCCCTCTAATGGTGCATGGATCCCCTCTCTGTTCATTTGCATAGTCTTTTATCCTGGTGGTAGATGCCCTTTAAAGGTAGATTTAGGAGGTGGTTAACTTTGTTAAAGGACATTATTCTGGGCTATAACTATTACCGATAACCTCTTCCCGATGCAACTTTTTTGTTTTTGCGTTTCCATTGTATGCTCCCTTTAGTTAAAAATTCATAACTTTTTTTTACATTTTTCTGTGTACAAAGCTTTATGAGGCTTGTTTTCTGTGTAACACATTTTTCTTCCTAGTATATAATATTCCGGGCCGTGTACTGTGAAGGGGAGAAAAATCAAAAGTGGTCAATTTGGCCAAAAAAGCACTGGTTTCTTGTGGGTTTTATTAGAATTCAGAAAAGAAATCAAACCTTTTGAATTCCAGTTTTTATGCGTTTCAAAGTGAGTGTGAAAAACTGTTGTTTTCACTATTTTCCTTTACAGAACCACTGGTTACTTATACCCTGGGGGGTGTGATCACATCTTCCATATACTGCAATACTACTGTATGGCAGAATACAGGGATTTTACTATGGTCTGGTGTACCACCAACACGTTCAGAAATTACAAATCCTGGAGTCTCAAACAGACTCCAGACTATAATGGTGACGGATTGTCACTCCCCCATGACGTCACTGCGAGCATCGATCTCTGACAAAATGGCAACACGTGATATTTAACAGGTTAACACCTGCAACCAGTGCCAGCACCTATTGCAAGTGTTACTATGTAGTAATAGTGTGGAGATGATTACATTTGGGTTTGGCTGTACTCGAATTTAAGAATGGCTTGTGCTCTTGGTTCTGGTACTGGACCCGAATCCTCATAAGTAAACACCTACAATCTCCTGTGACGTCATCTGAGAATGACGATCCTCTCCAAAATGGTGGCAAGGATGAGCTGAACCTGGAAGCAAACTCACTGAAGTTCATTGGGGCCGGAACCTGCCAAATTCTGCGGGTGAGTGTTTGTGGTTTATTGCAGCAAACACCCACTATGGTTGGAGAAGGCTCAGCCTGTGGGGCCTTTTCAGGCATCCTTAACGGCCTCAAAACATACTATTACATCACAGGTTAATAGTCACCCAAGAGCCCCACAAGTGATGCGATTGCCACAGTGCACGTGGCACATCAATCCTATGGAACATGCAGGAGAAGGCAGCCCTGCTCATAGCGTGGTGGATCCAGGATCACTGTACGTGGAGCTTTTATTTGCTTCAATGGAGACCAATACGCTAATATAGTTACACAGCAGTAGCGCCAACGTAAAGAGTCTGTGTGGTGTTGATGATGGGCCTAATGGGGAAGATGTCAGGACACGTCTCTTGCGGTCACTAGATGGTCATAATTCAGCGGTTTTTGACAAGAGTAGACGTAAAAGAAGTATTTTTAGGCCCATGGTCCCTACTCAAAATTCAATACATATACTTTGGGGCTCTGGCCCCCGGCAGGCAGATATTGACCCCTTGACGAAAGCAGCGTGCCGAAACGTGCGTTGGGGTGTCAGCCATCCAGGAGCACGTGGGATATTCCAACTTCAGGTAAAGATTGATACACCTGCATAGCGCACTCTAATATTTATTACCATAAAGTGCACAAAAAATTTGGTTCATCATCAGCACTTGCAATGCATTTTGGCTATTTCCAATATGGGTTTGTGCATTATGTATGTATATACAGGGATGTGCAATATGCATGTATGTAACCTATAGCAAGGTGTATTCCTGCTATACCATCATGTAATTTGTGACACATCTGTGGCCATTGGGCAATGTTAGCATAACTAATAGAACTATACTTTTTTCTGGTAGTACCCACGTGCCCCAGATGTTTTGTATTGTCCCTTCAGCACAGGCTGTTTTTTTTCTGTAACGTCTGTTCCTCTCTTTTTATATGTGTGTCTACATGCTTTAACCCCTTCCCTCCGCAGCCCTTTTTCTTTTTTGCGTTTTCATTTTTTCACTCCCCACCTTCAACAATCTATAACTTTTTTATTTTTCCATGTATAGAGCTATGCGAGGGCTTGTTTTTTGTGTAACAAATTGCACTTTAGAATGGTGGTGTTTAATATTCCCTGCCGTGTACTGGGAAGTCGGAAAAAAAATTCCAAATGCAGTGAAATGCTGTGAAAAAAAACGCATTTGCTCCGTTTTATTGTGGGCTTGGATTTTACTGTGCGCCCCAAATGTCTACTTTATTATTTGGGTGGGTATTATTACGGGGATAATAAATTTGTACAGGTTTTATAATGTTTTCATACATAAATTTTTATTTTGCCATCTTCTAATAACTTTTTCATAGTTTGGTGTATGGAGCTGTGAGTGGTGTCGTTTCATGCGACTTTTGATGGCGGTTTCAATTCTTCTATTTTTAGGACTGTGCAAGCTTTTGATAATTCTTTAATAAAATTTTTTAAAATGGCAAAAAAAGGGCCATCTTCAACTCTGGGCGCTATTTTCCGTTACGGGGTTAAACAGTGAAAAACGTTATTATATTTTGATAGATCGGGCATTTTCGGAAGTGGTGATACCGAATGTGTTTATGATTTTTACTGTTCATTTATATCAGTTCTGGGGAAAGGGGGTGATTTGAGTTTTTAGGTTTTTTATTATGATTTTTTTTTTCAAACTTTTTTTTTTTTTTTACTTTTTTAAGACTCCCCGGGGTACTTTAACCCAAGGTTGTCTGATCAATCCTAGAGTTAAAACGAGACAGCCTTGGGTTTCCAGAAGCCATTCTACTATGGCGCGCGTCAGTAAGGGGTTAACAGGGGTCTGCGCTGGCTTTGTGTCGCACGAGTGACCATGGCCGTTCCTGTCCAGAGTATTTTGTAATAATTTATCTCTCCTGTACATGGTGGGGGATTGGACTTCTGACTTCTTGTACTGATCCGCTACTGAAACGGAGCCAATAAAGAAAATCTTTACAGACATTTGCTATGATCAGGTAGAATGTCTGCGGCTGTAACACAGATTGTGGGCTACCCCATTGCTATAATAACTGTCTGCATAAGATCTTCCACCGCTGCTTTACATTCGGGTGTACAGCTGATTTCTAGTTTTCCATTATACACTATCTATACAGGACTGTATTAGTCAAAGTCCACCAAGAGGGTGGAACCTTTAATTTTTATACTTCACACAGGCACACCCCCAGAGAACAAGAAAGGTTACTTCCCGCTTGGCTATTATGAGAGAATTTGAGGGCCTTATCTTTTCACGGTAGAATTTTTAAAATCCATCATGATAAACCAGGGACACTTGCTCAAAGGTCCAGGCACCGTGACTGTGGTAACCTTTTTATATTTAAATAAAAACCTACATTTTGATCGGATGCATTATGAAGCAAAAATACCTTGAGATGCTCTAGCCTACACTGATGAGGATTATATCTCGGGAACCCCTGAGCTGAGTGGTTTTGCTGATCAAACAAATATAACTTATTGATAATGAAGCTCAGCCGCTTCTCCTAGCACATGAGTTATTCTCGCAGGGAGAGGATGATTTTATCCCTGGGTTTTGCTGAAGGCAGAATAATCAATTCTGCAGCAGCCCCAACCTGTTGTGTATGAGTGATCCAGCTCAGGTTGATTAGTCAGTCTTGACTAACCTCTATTTGTAATCAAAAGCTCTGTGTAATGGTTTATCTAGGCAGCCAGTCTCAACACAGCTTTCCAAGGTCCTGAATGTTATAATTGTAATTTTCAGCAAAACCCACTCATTCGGGATTAACCAAGATATGTGCCTGCATCAGTGCAGCTACAGCATTCCATGGTATGTTTGTTTCACAATGCATCAAATCAAATGTTAGGTTAACAGTGGCCCTGCCTTCTAAAATCAACTTAAAAAGGCTCTGGGGGGTGTGCCAGAGCCTCTCCATGCTATAGTTTCACATGTAATCTCACAGCAGCAAGAGGGAAGTTTCTGGACACTGGGGGGTGGAGAGTGCTGCTGCCCACTGTAATAGCCTGTGAATATCAGCATGGAGGGGCCTCTGGGAACCGACCCTGTAGCCCTTCTGGAACATAAGATCATTTTAAAGTTGATTTTTGGAGGAGGCCATGGATAACAATATAAGAAGATACTTCAGTCACACGTGCCTGGATCTAGGAGTAAGTGTCCCTGGTTTATCAAGATGGGTTTTGATGCAGATGTCCTTTAATTAAAAGGGCATCTATCACCTGGTAGTAGATGTCTTTAAACTCTATAATCGCCAGTAACACAGCTTATTTTTGTTCCTTAAGTCTGCTCTCTAGATAATGTGGAGTAAAGCAGATCTTTGTTCTCTATAGGATTTGTGAAGGCTCTGGGCACACATTTCTAGGGTGAGATTTCCTTTGCTTTAGTATGCTCTGTACAGTATTAAGTCGGACAGTGTTTCTCATGTGAGTGTATAAGTTAGACCTCATGCACACTACCCAGTTTTGGCCGTGAGGAGAGAGCAGTCAGCTTACTGCCCCCATACGACTCCTACTGGTTACTGTGCTGTGAGGTACGGTACGTGCAATCAGTCTCTGCCCACGTGGCTGCCGCCAATTGACAAACGGATCTGTTCCTACCCCAGAGACTTCCGGCTTGCCTAAATGGGCTGCAAACTAGCACGCTTCTGTTGTCATGATTGTGTTCATTTACATCAGGTCCTTCAGGAACACATAGCACTTAACTGCAGCTATTCTGCAAGTATCAGAAACCACTGAAACAGCTCGTTTCTGATGCGGATGCTGGCACGTTCTAGCTATCCCCAATCGAAACTCGTCACACCCAAATGGCAGGAGCCAGGTCATTGTGACAGTACGCCCGAATGTTGACAAAGGCAAATTGTTACAGCATAGACTACTGGAACGGTCACCACCTAAAAATGACGTTCCTGCTAACAGTTCCCTTAAAGGCAAGGTTGGAAAATTAGACCTTTATCTGCAGCTACATTCCCAACTATGGGCGTATGACTAAGGGTCAATGCGCACACTTTCGTCGGCTTTCCGACGTTTTTTGGGTTTTGCACGGGATTGTGACCAGGCCCTTTTTAGTTTTTTTTCACTTCTATTTTTTCACTCCCTACCCTCAAAAATCTATAACTTTTTTATTTTTACACGTAAAGAGCTCTGGATGGCTTGATTGTTTGTGTAACAAATTGCACTTCATAGTGATGGTGTTAATACTCCATGCTGTGTACTGAAAAGCGGGGAAAAAAAATTCCAAATACAGGCGGTCCCTACTTAAGAACATCGACCTACATACGACCCCTAGTTACAAACGGACCTCTGGATATTGGTAATTTATGTACTTTAGTCTAGGCTACAATGATCAGCTAAACAGATATCAAGGCGTCTGTAATGAAGCTTTAGGTTACTCCTGGTTTCTATGACAACCCAATATTTTTATACAGTTCCGACTTACATACAAATTCAACTTAAGAACAAACCTACAGACCATCTTGTATGTAACACGGGGACTGCCTGTACCTATTTTTCGGACTATAAGGCGCACCTCTAATATGCCTGCTAAGACATCAGTTTCATAATATAGGCGCACTCTAAATAAATGCTGCTAAGACATCTAGTTTCATATATAAGGCGCACTGGAGTATAAGGCGCAGGATCAAATGCAGTTTTACCTAAATGACCAGCAGTTCAAGCCAGCTACATTTCCCGGAAACTTGTCTTCAGCGTGTCAGAGAGCTCCGTTCTCAGGGGTTTGGGCTGGGGGTTAATGCAGGGTGATGCAGCAGGGGTTAAGCGGTCTCCCTCGCCCCTTCTCCTTCCCTCCTCAGCCAGGGTGTATTCCTGTGGGGTCCCTGTGGCTCCTTCTCTTTCCCTGTTACAGGGTGTCAGGTATGGGGGATTGTTTACTGATGATGATGTGATGATGCCTCGTGGTCGCACTATGGCGGCTCCGGTCTCTCCATGCTAGGGGAGGGCAATGGGCACAAGTTAGTTATGGTGCCAGGGCACTTCAGACCAGGGACCCTGTATACGTGTGGGAAGGTGCAGGAAAGTTCTGGGGATGGAGCTATTAAACACTGGTAAATGTACAGTACATCTTTGCTGTAGTACATTTCTGTATAAGTTCAATATAAGCGCCCACTGGCCTATAAGGCGCACCTTTGATTTCTGAGAAAATTAAAGGATTTTTGGTGCGCCTTATAGGCCGAAAAATACGGTACATTGAAAATGGTGAGAAAACTCATTGTGTCGTTTCCGTGGGCTTAGATTTTACGGCTTTCACTGTGGGCCCCAAATGACATGTCTACTTTATTCTTTGGGTCGGTACATCACACGGTAACACATTTGTATAGGTTTTATGTTTTCATACATTTACAAAAATTAAAACCTCCTGTACAAAAAAAATCTTTTTTTTTATTTTGCCGTCTTCTGGCACACAATAACTTTTTCTACTTGGAGTAGGAGCTGTGAGTGGTGACGTTTTCAATGCTGCCATTTTTAGGACTGTACTACCTTTCGATCACTTTTATAGAATTTAATATCTTCTAAAATGGCAAAGTGGCATTTTCCACTTTGGGCGCTGTTTTCCGTTACTGTTTTACGCAGTGAAAAACCGTTATTATATTTTGATAGATCGGGGCATTTTCAGATGCGGCGATACCTGATGTGTTGTGATTTTTCCTGTTATTTATACTTATATCAGTTCCAGGGAAAGGGGGGGTTTGAAAATTTAGGTTTTTTAATAATAATTTTTACAACTTTTATTTTCACTGTTTTCAGACTCCTAAGGTACTTTAACCCTAGGTTGTCTGATCGATCCTATCATATACTATCATACTATTGTATGCAGAGATAATGGGGATTTTCCTCCTCATTCATTACAATGTGCAGATAGCACATTGTAATGAAAGGGTTTTAAACGAGACGCCGAGGCACTCATGGCGACGGATCCATGCTCCTGATGACGTCACAGGGAGCGACGTCTCGGCAAGATGTGGCGGCACCATCTTTTTGAAGCCGCCGCAGATTTGAGTCGGCGACGTCCGACGGTCCGCCCCCCCCCCCCATTTCTGTCACATGTTACGATTGCGTGCACAACACGTCAGTAAGGGGTTAACAGGGGTCTGCGCTGGCTTTGTGTCGCACGCAATCGTAACATGTGACAGAAATGGGGGGGGGGGGGAGATCGATGATAGATAGACACATAGATAGATAGATGATAGATGATAGATAGTAGGAGATAGATAGATAGTGATACATAGATATATAGGAGATATATCGATAGCATTCCTTCAGATATCGCAAGACGCGGTTTTTATGGCCTCCTTCCCCCCCTGAGTATAACAATGTATAATATATTGCTCATCCTCAATAGTAAGATCAATGCTGTGACCATCACATGGACCAGGTATATAACAAGCCTTGGACACCTGGTTTGACATCACATGACTCAGAGATATAACTAGCCGTCTAGCCTGTGTGCATCACATGACCAGGGATATAACGAGCCGTGCACCTGCGTGACTCAATGACCAAGACAGCGATATAACAAAGAGCCGTGCTCCTGTGTGACGATCTACATGTCATAGATTATAACGATCGTGCACCTGTGTGACTACATACATGACCAGATATATAACGAGGCCTTTGCGCCTGTGGCTTTACAACCATCCCACATTACAGCGGATATAACAAGCTGTGCGCCTTGTGACATCCCCTGGTGTCCAGGATTGTAACGAGCCTGCACGCGTGTGAACATCACATGACCTCGTCATTTATAATGAACTGTACCCCTGTGTGGACATCACATGACCAGATATATAACAGCCGCGCTCCTGTTGTACATCACATACCAAGATTACAGCGGCTCCTGTGGTGACATTACTACCAAGATATACCGACCGTGCCCCTGTGTGACATACATACTACCAGAGATAGAACGAGCCGTGCACCTGTAAGACATCACATACCGAATATAACGAAGCCTCTCTTTGCGACTTACATGCCCAGAGATTACACGAGCCGTGCACCTGTGTGCCTCACATGACCAGGGATGTAACAGAGCCTTCCCCGTGTGCCATCACATGACCAGAGATATACACAGCCTGCTCCTGTTTGACATCACATATCAGAGATATACGAGTCTTCGCACCTGTGTGAACATCACTCTACCCGAGATATACGACCCGTGCGCCTGTGTTACAAATCCTGACCAAGTATAATAACACGCTGTGGCACTCTGTGGTGACATCACAAGGACCAGGGTTGTAATCGAGCCGTGCCCCCTTGTGACATCACATGACCGCATTTATAGAGCTGTACCCCCTGGGTGACATCACACTGACCAGAGATTAACTATCCCGCTCCGTTGTGACATTACATACCAGAGGATGATAGCGCCGAGTCACCTGGTGTGACATTATATACAAGAGATATAACGAGCCGTGCACCTGTGGACATCACTGTGACCAGAGATCTAACAAGCCATGGCTCCTGTGTGACAATTACACTGACCAGAGATATAGCGCCGTGCACCTGTGGTACATCACATGACCAGGGATATACGAGCTGTGCTCCTGTGGTGCACATCACATGACCAGGTCTATAACAAAAACTAAAACCGTGCACCTGTTGACATCACATGACCAGAAGATGTAATGACTGTGCCCCTGTGTTACATCACACGAATATTACTAGGGATCAATACCGGCTGTTGCACCTTGGTACCTCACAGAACGCAGCGATATCGACGAGCCTGCACCCCCTGTTGTTACATCAGCTATGACGCCGCATTTATGTAATGAAACTGTACCCCTTGATGACAGCACTACCAGAGGATAGAACGACCGTGCACCGTGGTGAGTGATCATCACAGACTCAGGGATCTACCCGCACCGCACACCTTGTGACAATCACCTGCATCTCAGGATATAATGAACCGTGTACACCTGTGTGACAAATCACATGACCAGGGATTAATAAGCAGAGATCTTAGAAAACTGTGAATGACACATGAAAGATAAATTGGAAAATTGGATAACTTTCCATTAACATTCCATTATTTCAAGCCCTGAAGGAATAACTGCTCTTTTGATGTATAAGTGGGTGGACCACCTCAGTGATGTGATGAATAAGTGGGTCCCTGTCTTATCATCATGGATTCCGGGATTATTGTAGATTTTTTCCTTTAAAGTGTTTTATATACTTTCGCACTATTTTTTCCATGCCTCCTTATACTGTTGTGCTAGTTTGTCGAACATCGTATCGGAAAGTATTCAGACAACCTTGCTAATTTTTAACCTTTGTATGTCCTTGCAGACAGTTTGGTAATAATCAAAAAAAAAAAGTCTTTATTTGCTCATTAATGTACACTCTGCCCCATCTGACAGATAAAACAGAAATATAGATATTTTGGTAATTTATTAAACAAGAAAAACGAAATTCCCAGGTCATAGTATTCAGACCCTTGTTGTGACCCTCCATCTTAATCACATCTTGACATTTCGTCTGATCAACCCTTGAGATGCTCCTTCATTGGAGTCCCCCGTTGAGTTTAATTGATTGGACTTGATTAGGAAAGCTCACAAGTGCCTGCCAGAGCACACAGATAATTATGGCTTAAGGGGACTGCCCAAGGAGCTTTCAGAGACGAATTGTGGCACAGCACAGCATCTGGCCACGTCGCAAAAAAATATTTCCCGCTCACACTCAGCTTCCTAGAGCACAGTGCCTCCATTATCCTTAAATGGAAGAAATTTGGAACGACCACAACACGTCCTCACCTTACCACCTCAACCTAAGCAATCATGGGAGAGGAGCCTTGTGAGAGATGATGTCCCGAAATCCCTGTGCTAGCATCCAGAGATGCAGTAGGGAGAAGGAGATATTCCACAAAGTCACCCATCACTGCAGCCTTCCTCTGGTCAGTCTTTAAGGCTCCTCGGTGCAAGCATATTAAGCTGCATACATGTGCAAACACATAGAGACTCCCAGCTATTAGAAATTAGATTCGCTGGTCGATGGAGACTAAGATTGAACTTTTTTGGTGGTTAAATTCTAAGCGTGGCAGAAACCAGGCTCTGCTCTAACCTGCCCATACAACCCCAACAGTGACACATGGTTGTGCAGCATATGCTAATGGATCCGGCATGGACCTGACACTGTTGTAATGGAAGGACTGCCCAAGTACATCGTCTCTATGAATCATCTTTCCAGAGTGCTCTGGACTCAGACTGGCCAAAGGTTACTTCCAACAGCCAATGACCCTAAGCACACAGCTAAATTACACAGCAGAGGCCTTCAGAACAACTCTGTGACCATTCCTACTGGCCCTGGCAAGTCAACCGGCCCTAAAAACCGAATCGACCGAACCGAAAGAACTTAAAAATGGCTTCCACCAACGCTCACCACCAACCGGATGGAACTGGAAGAGGATCAGCAAGTAAGAGCAGAGGATCCCCCGAATCCCGGGGTGAAGCTTAGTGCATCTTCCCAGACGGAACACCCAGCGCTGACCATCGCCAAAGCTTCTAATTCTACTCAAACTGAGCAAGGGGCTGAATACTTATCACAGTGTGATATTACAGTTTTTCCTTGTTTAAAAAAAATAGCAAATATCTATCAATTTCGCTTTATTTTTGGGGGGGTTTCAAAAAATTCATTAATGAGCAAAAAAGAACTTTTTTTAATCTTTACCAACTGGCTGCATGAAACAAAGAGTGAAAAATGTAAAAACTCATTAATTTAAAGGGTCTGAATAACTCTTTCTGTACACAACTGTAATACAAATCCTCTATTGACTAAGGATGAAAACATAACAAACCCCCAACGGATGCTTTTCTATCTCATTTCCCTAATTTAACCAAAAAACCTACAACGCTGTGGCATAGCCCCGGGCGATCCCAACTTACCTCTTGTCATGAGCCTCTAGATTAGCGTTACTCACCCCGTGCGGGTGGTGAATTGCCCAGAGAGCGCCGCTGGATAACTCATTTACAACTGACATCCTAAGGCGGAAAAAAAAAAATGGGCCAGGCCGGACCCCCTGTCCATGTGTCCACCTCATATCAGAGCATAATCCCCAGCTATAGGCAGTGGAGGAAATGACCTCCTGTAGAAGTGATACGGCTCAAAAGAGCCCCCTGCGATGGGATCGGTGGCTTCTAAAGCTAATCATATAACTAAGACTTTGATCTACAATTTAGACATCGATCGTCAGACTCTATTTTCCTATTAGCAGCTGTTCTTCCTGTACTCTACTGCGGCAAAGGGTAGCATGATATCCCAGTCCCAGGTCAAACCGGATGGACAGGGATTTCATCCATTCTTTCATAGATACAATGTCATGTAATATAATAGTTTTCTCTAATGTTACGTTATCAGAGCCGATTATGCACCATAGAAGACAAACATCTTTTCTGCCTATGCTTTAACCCCTTGATGCCAGACCTCTTTCCCTGTATTCCGCAGCCGTGTCTCTTTTTTTTTCTACATTACGATCCATTGAAGGTTTGGATTCTTCATTCCTAATATTCTGTGTAATGTGCTGGAAAATCCAAAAGTGAAGAAAGCATTTTACTTTCGCAGGAGGCGGTCCCTACTTAAGAACACCCACTTCGACCGCCCCCTGTTACAAATGTGACCTCTGGTAATTGGTAACTTACTGTAAACTTTATCTCTAGGCTACAATAACTCAGCTAAACAGTTATCAAAGGTGTCTGTCGAAGCTTGTGTTAATCCTGGTTCTTATAAATCCAACATTTTTAAATCTAATTGACAACAGAGACCAAAAAGTTCTGGCTGGGGTTACAATTATAAAATTATAGTTACAACTTACATCAAATCCTTAAGAGAACAAAACCTACAGACCAATCTTGTAACGTAAACTCATGGGTACTGCCTGTTTTTTTTACAACGTTTAACTGATATACAGGCAGTCCCCCGATTACGTACAGATAGGTTCTGTATGTTTGTTCTTAAGTGAATTGTATTGTAAGTTGAACGTATATTTTATAATGTACCCAACCAAATTTTTTTTTGGTCCTCTTGACATTGATTTAAAAATGTTGGTTGTCATAAGAACCAGGATTAATCCTAAGCTTCATTACAAACACTGTATAACTGTTTCTACAGCTGATTTATTTTAGTCCTAAGGCCGAAGCACAGTAAATTATCCAACTCCAGAGGTCCGTTTGTAACTAGGGTTGTCTTAAATCGGTGTTCTTAATTAGGGTTCCCACCTGTAGTCCCTAATGAATCTTCCCTACGTTCTTGGGTCAATACATACTGGAGATACCCTTTCCTATCTTTTGTTTTGTTAAAATAACTTTAGAAAAAAGGATAATAAAAGTAATTTTTTTTTAATTGGGTGTGTTTGGACGAGCTGGCATTTTATCGTAACCATTTTGATAACTGTACAACCTTAATTTACTTTAAACAAATTTATGGGTGTCCAAAATTGTCTTTGGAAATTTGGATGTTTTTTTTTTTTGTTGGGATTAATTTATTTTTGGTATTTTGATCGACCCTCTTGGTGATGCAATCGTGTGACTAACAGTTTATGATTGATTTTAGTTAGTTATTAGTGTGTTTTTGAGTTAAAGGTGGTTATAAACGGAACTTTAAAGACAATGTGTAACTCTTTTTGGGGGGCCCCACTAGCGTTTGGTTTGTTTTTTAAAGCAGAACTGTCCCCAGGAATGTGATATTTAGCTGGTTACAGGCCAACATTGCCATCCTATGCTATGCGGGCTTTACAAATGGCTTTGTCAGAATCTGAATACTGTCATTACTTTATAAACTTTATTTCACATTCCCTGGCTCCAAACCATTGCGTGGTTGTGAGTTTTTCCTGGACATTTCAATAGTGTTTTTAATAGTTTTATTTTTCATTCCCCTAGCCCTGGAAACCACATGCTATGCCTATTTCTATGCCAGGTAAAGGTGAGCCTCCTAATGTATCCGGGTGTCCTAGGTTGCATTCTGAGGGGCGTCCGACTTATCATATGTTACATAACAGTGGCCGCACATGATAATAAACTCTCAAAAGTGTTTAATCTGTTTGTGCTTGTTTCGTGTGTGGCACTGTGACATGGGGAGGCTTTGTAACCCGTATCACCTAGTATGTGCCAGGTGGCAGCGGCAGGAATGTTGGTGGGGCTGGATTTTAGTGTTAACTATTTTCCCCTGTCAGGTGCCTCTTGAGGTCCATATGACCCCTTACTAGTAATTTACATTTGCCTATGTAACCATAAGGCTTTGCCTCATGTACATTGTTCTGTTAACATCAACCATTTCCTCATCTTTTAGTTAGACTTTTACTTTTTGTGTATATAAATTTAAATCCAATTAAATTGGGGGTGTTATTAAATACTCGGTAATCTAGGATCCTGGTAATACCTACTGAGCTACTTTACATGAAAGCAAAGTATATTGACGATAATTCTTCTTGTTGTCTACTATATAATGATCCATAATATGTAAGTGAGACTTTCACCCCTATATCATACAGTCTCCAGTTCATTGCCATAATGACCTAGGATTGAGATTAACTAGACCCCGCCCAATTTGCACTTAAAGGCCTGATTTCTGAGCAAATACGGGATCCTGCACAGCAAGATTCAAAAGAGTGGGTCTTGACACTGTAAACAAACTCATAATGGTCGCAAAAAAAGGATGTCCATAATAACCCAACGGTAAAATTGGAAATAATCTTATAATTACAAAAAAGACCAGACACCAATAAATAAAATCACTTAAAAAGTGGTACTAGACACTCAAACCGGTGTGGGTGAATTGAGTAAAGTCACATCACTCAACCTTGATTGCACAATTGGACATGGTGAGCTCAAAAAAGGTTCCACATGTTAAAAAACCATTACACATATATATCAGTTAGTACATATCACAAACAATGCAATATAAATCAAAGAACCATGATAGAGTGGACACTGTAAACGTAAACAAACATCAAATCAGACAACATTGCTACTGAATCAGAGCTCACCACAAAGCAATCAGGGTATAAGGCATGCCACAACCGCCCACGCGTTCCGTCACTCCAGGTGACTTCATCAGGGAATGAGGCGCAGAAGTTCACATGGCATCCATTTATGTTTTGTTTGAGGGTTCCCCACCATACAGAAGGCGGGGCGATCCCCCCCTGTGCATATAGCAATCAGAAGCGGCGTAGTGCCGGCGGGAGCGATTTTTTATGATGAGGTCTAAAGTGCGCGTGCGCACAATCAAGCCGCGAAGGTTGATTGTGGCGCATATGCGCCAAATTTGCACGCGTCTTTACTGCCATGCGCCATTTTATTGCGCCCAGGGAACCTACTGACCCTACTAAAGGCTGATTTTCAATCATATTTGTTCATATCCATAAAAAGATATTTTCTACTCACAGCTCACGGGTGTGTAAAATGTCCTATCTATTAAAGGTGGCATTAGTCTTAGATTTTTAGGACATGACAACACTCCCCTTAAGTAATGTGTAAGTGTTATTTTATTATTATGACCGATAAAAACCTATCCTGTTGACAAAAAAATCCCAATGCCAATCTATATATTATTTCACCGTCTGAGCTTCCGCTTAATGGACACGGCACAAGGAACATGTTTATTTTCCAGGTTGTTTTTTGTGTGTGTCGGGAAGGGCGTCATTAGGTGTTTCTTTTTCTGCTCCTAAATATGATATCGCCCGTCATCTGGTATGTTTAAAGTGTGAGTTCTCATATAAAGGAAGATGGTCATAACTTGATTGAGTAATAAATCCTTAAACCAAATACATCTCATAATTCATTACCCGCATATTACTTTCATTACATCAGTACAAGGACTTAGTTGACTCTGCTCTTGATGGTCCATAAAACTCAGAGTGTTGTCATCCTGACAAATGCTTGGGTGGTGGGGGGGTCTGCTATCCGCAGAGGCGGGCCTGCAGCAATGAATCTGGGTTTGAGGTTAACTGCCATCCTAGTGGTCACTATTGATCCTGCAAATAATGTCCTTACAATGGACATCAAGGTTTCCCAATAGAACTATCTATCTATCGATCTTCTATCTATCTATCTATATTATTCACTATTACATTTATATTTTTTTTTTTTTTTTCTTTTTTCTTTTTCTGAAAAATCATATTTTTTAATTTTTTTTACAAAATTTAAAAACCTAACACTTAAAACACCTACATATAACAGTGACTTATTTGCATATCATTACATGTTTCAGATACAAAGTACCGAATAACTAAGCACTATTAGTCTAGATACAATAGCCAACATATATAAAAGCACGTCTTCAAGACTAATACCTTCCTTTCATTAAATATTACTCTGAACATGTATGCCTGCAATATATTATGTATATCCTGATTCCTCCAAGGGTGCCAGCAAATTCATAGGATTCCACCAAACTTATAGATATGATGCAACACGCTGTATCCTCCCTATTCTCCCCCTCCCCTCACCCCGCTTGCAAAGGTCAAAAACAAAAATCATTAAATGTAAGGTATCAAATGCCAGTTTTTGCCTGGATCTAGAATATCACTAGCTTACTTTTATATTTTTATTGATATCATTTTTGTAAATTTCGCTAACAATTCTTCTGTTGTTAAAAAGCCTTGGACCAACAAGATTTGTGAACGGCCCACCGGAGGATCCCTGTGTACATGCGGTGGGCCCCTTCCGAACTTTTGCCCCCAAGGCTCTGATCCATCATCCCGCAGAAGATGAACTCACGTTTGGTTCTCCTGGGACTGCAGGAGATTTCTTTGGGTATGTGTCTGGTGAACGTATGCCTGGTGTATTCCACAGGAGGCCTTGAGAGGTCGCATACTGATTCACCACCCACTGCTCTATCTGTTTGCCAGCTGATTATAACGCTTTGGGGAGGTGGTAGACTCCCTTTAAATCATATCAGATTGTCAAACTTCAAAAACTATTTCGTAGTAGATTAGTTTGAAAAAAGACATCAGGCCATCAAGTCTCACCTTCGGGTGATCCACTATAGTAAATATTTTCCTATGCCCAAATTTCGTCTTGCTGGAATTACTTAAAATATACAGTTCCTACTTATGCATACCCTTATAAATTACATGGAAGAGGCCCCTTCCCATGAATTGGGACCCCTATGTTGCCTAGTCATTGTAGCAAATCTAAACCAGAGGACCAGTACTGGTCCACAAGGCACTGATTTACATCAGAACCCTGTAATAGACTCTAAACACTCTTATCATTATTATTTCTTCTCCTCAAAAATAACCGGGAAACCCACAAATGTTTTGGAGCTATAGGATTATAATACTAAATCCTCAAATGAGATTGATTTCATTTGTGGACGTTCACGTTTGACCCACGCCCCATTGCCGTTCAATATCCTCCCTCCCTTCCGGACTCCAGTAATAATCTCGTCAGTACAAGACCGCGTATAACTCAGGCCATAATCCCTTTAATTTGCTTGACTTTGTTTCGCAAAGGTCTATTTCCGTTTCCTCCACCCTGGCCTGTTGTGTTGCAGCTTTGATACATTTCTCTCGGATACGTTTCTAGCAGGCTTGCCTGGCGTGGTAAAGTTTGGGACTCGGGTTCCCACACGCATTGCCTAATTCAGCAAGTGCCATGGTAGACGGTTGATGCTGATTTCAACCTAATTAAGATAATACTGTACCTATCCGCCCTTTATGCCTCACTGGGAGCTAGTGCCCCATCTCCCTGCTCTGCGATTCGGTGTGTAGTCCTTCAGGAAGGGATTCCTCCTATAATCTTGTCATCGGGGTCTGTATTCTGGTTGCCGCCACCGCGCTGAGCTGTTCTATATTGCCGTAGCTTGGATTTTTCCATCTTGGTTAGAAATATGGGTTTTGTGTTCACTGATACCCCCTAGTAGAACGCGGGAGGAGATTGTTGCAATAATTTGGTTTTTGGTCACCCTAGCAGAAGCTTAGGCACAAGGAGACCCAAGCGTTAAATTAAGAGATCTGATCTTATCAAACTCTGATCAATTGAAGATTCCCTTGTAGCAAAACCAATAAGTAATACTGGGTCTAATACGAAATATTACCTGTCACATACTTACAATTCATCTTGTTTTCCATAAAAAAAAACTTTTCCCGAGCACCTTTTCTTATCACTCTGAAGTTCTTCTTACAAATTTATAGCTTAAATTGACGACTTTGGTCAGTCTTCCGATCCGTACTGACAGTATATAAGCCTGACAAAACCAACTCATACTACATGTCGCTCATATGGATTCAACTGTATCGAACCAGGATCCGAACTGAACACAACATATCCATGAGTTCAATGATTGCTTGGTTAGGTCGAAAAAGGGTTGGGGCGTATTGTCATAAAACATTTTGTCTTGTGGTGATGAGGCCTAAGGGTTTCTCCTAACCAAGTATACCCCTATCCAGCCACAGGATAAGGGTTTTAAATTGCTGATCGGTGGGGTCTCACTGTCAGACCGCTAAAGATCACAACAACGAGGAGTCCGCACTCCATCTGTTGGACTCCCTCGTCGCTTCCGTCAGAGTAATTGAGGCAGACGGTCGCGTCGTTCTGCACCTTTAATCTCTATGAGCTTACTGAGTGATCACCGTCGCCGTCATCTCCCATAGAGTATTACTTGGGCAGAGAGTCATGCGCGTCCGTCTCTGCATTAGACTGTGAGCGATGATTACCCCTCGTTTTCCTTCGGCGCTCATGTGAGGATCTCAGCACTGATACCCCCTATGATCAGCAATTTCTTGTCCTATCCCGTGAATAGGGCCTAACTTTAGTTCGTGTGAAAACCCCTTTTGACCCTTTTTAGGACAGAGGGGTTTTTTCGCTCATTTCCTCACACTCCACTATCAAAAATCCATAACTTTTTCATTTTTTCCATGTCAACTGTTTTCTTTTCTTCGCTGGGGCCTAACAAATTTTACTCCTCAGTGACATCATTTTCCATCCACTTTACTAGCAAAGCTGAAAAATCCAAATGTGTGAAATAGGTAAAAATCCATTTGCGTCACTTTCTTGTGGACCCAGTTTATTAACACATTTTTCTCGTGCTCCAAATAATAACATCTACTATTATGCTTTGTTTTCGGTCGATCACCGTGATACCAAATTTATACAGTTTTATGTGTTAATACATTTTCAAAAAAGAAACATTGTGTTGGGAAAGAAAATGAATACATTTGTATTCACTTTTTATTACATTTTTGATGTGATGTAAATGCGTAAAGTAGCGGTTCAGATATTGGGCTACTATTTCTGTTATGGTTTACTGCTGTTTTTTATATTTTGATAGTCTCGGCTATTTTGGACGGTCTGCTATGCCCACGTGTTTTGATTTATTTATTATGTTTTGTATCAGTTTTCTAGCGAAAGGGTGACTTTAATTCTTTAGGTTTTTAAATTTTTTATTATTTTTTAAGACGCTCTAAGGGGACATTAAGGTTCGATCGTTACGAGCTATATTCACTACTGTATTTCAGTATATGCAGTATATTTACACACGTGATTCATTCCATGAGCTCTGACTCATTGTAACACAACTGTCCAGAAACCACAACCTCGGGTCTGATGAAGTAGGGCGACCGAGATGTCAATGGCAACCAATCGCCCGCCTCTCTGATGAAGTTGCAGGAGCGCACGATCGAAACTCAAGATGGGCGGCGTGTCTTGTACAGACAGTGTATACAATGCGATTGTGCTTGTATTTAACCCCACCCCTCTGTCTGAAGAAAGCTCAGACCGTGAGCCCTCTTCATCACAGCCGCACTTCTGGTCGTGTACATTTATGTACATTAAAGAGAACTGTCGCCCGGTTTTAATAATCCACTTAACTACCACCCCCGCAGGTTAGGGGAGAAATGTCCTTTCTAGAGTTCCTTCTTTATGTGAATTCTCATATGTTTACCTATAAAAAAAAATCCTCCAATATCATAAATATGACTTTTTCAAATGACAGATGGTCAAGTAGTGGTTTCGGTGGACCATCACTATCTACCCTCCTCTATTTTTGGTTCTATAGTACCTAAACATTGTTCTGATGAAGTGCATGTTTAAAAGAATAATTCTCATATTTACATTTTTCAGATCCCATCACGCTTACTGTCGAGCTACAGAACTAGAACAATACAGGCATTAAAAATCGATAGGACAAAGATCTGTATCTGCACCCTTACTTTCCATAAACCATGTCCTTTAAAGCTGCCTGTAGCTCCGTTTGTAATCTTAAGCCTAATTTTTTAACTATACACAAAAGAATGTGTATATGTACAATAGAAGCAAACAACAGGGTTTCGAAGTGATCTACTATCTAGAAACCACTAAACTTGACTCCATCTCAGTGTGAACTAAAGATGAAGATAGTCATATGTTACCTGAATGATGAGTTTCAACACAAAAGATGTGAATTCTAGAAATTACATGTCATACCAACTTGAGACGATACTATCTAGTGGATAACCTCTTGTGACAGGTTCCCTTAAGATTGTGGGTAGACACATCCCTTTGACAAGTAAGTAACAACCATCTTGTAATTTATTCATAAACTTAAGGAAGAATTGCGGAAAACATATGGATGATGAGGCTCCATTTGGTACTAACTCTGTTAATCAGTAATGTTGTCAGTAACTATCAACACAATGTGAGTGCTCTCGGGTAGTTAGTTTAGGCTGTTCTAAATCTAAAGGCATGCACGTCTATTCCCGTACCCGAACATTTTTAAGTAGCCTTATCTCAAAGGGGCCATTTCGTCTTTTATACGGTGATCATCAAGGTCCAGAAAAGCAAGCAGATTTATGCGAGTTTGAATTTAGAAAGACTCAAGTCCTGACCTCAAACCACTGTACAACTATTGGTAATATGCCGGAATCCAAAACTTCCCCCAACCCAACATAACTTGCACATACAAATTTCCATAACACCATGAACAAAGCCTTCCACGAAATCGCAGTCTGTTTACAGCCCAAAATGGGGACCGGCACCAACTCATGAGGTGACCCTGCTTAACCACAACCTCACCCCCTTTGGCGAAACTGATCAAATTTATCTCCCCAACATCAGGGACTGACCACAAATTTGCTGAATGAGTAAAAAAAAGATCAAAAAACGAGATACATTGTGAAATAAGCCTTTCCGAAAAATAGGGGATGTTATAGTTTCAGAAAAGGAGAACGTACTTCAAATCAAGAGTCCAAACCTCCACCCAACTAAGACACACTTGGGACAACTGAGTCAATTCATCTCCCCACATCAGGGACTTGACCACAAATTTGCTGAACGAGCAAAACAGACATAGACAAAGAGGAGACACCATGAAGTAAGCTTTCCGAAAATAGGGTGGTTTTATGGATGCTGGAAAAAAAAAGCGAGGATACACTCCAACTCAAATCCAAACCTCCACCCAACTGACACTTTCCGGTACAATTAAATTGCTACGTAATGGTCTCCCCAACATCATGTTGAATACAGGAAACTGCCCTCATAACCATAACAGAAGTTCTGCTCAACAGGTTTGTTACAACATCACAAAACAGTCAAAAACTCCATATTTACAACCCCGGTACTTGGAATGGGATGGTATTAGACAGGCGGCTCCATCGCGGACTATGGTGTGTGTATTTTGATATCATATCATGTAGTTATAGCCTAGAATAGTCCCAAATTACAACAAGTCAGTTTCCAGATACAGTACTTGACCCCAATCAGATGGGATTCGGATAATTCTAATTGGCTTGATCATCTCAGTTTGCTTTTCTAAGATGAGAAACATAAGACTCCTGTTCCCCATTGTGAGTTTACCCTCTAATTCCCATTTACAATGCAATAATTTAACACGTAATGGTGATTGCACAGAAATTATTTCCGATAGGAATTTTTTTGGATGGGTCCATTATTTGTCTCTTTAACTAGCAGCATTGCTTTAATTCTTGTTATCTGCTCAACTGTAGTAAAACATTTTCGTAAATGCAGCCCTAATCCTTCCACTGCCTCGGTGCTCGAGGTGCCATCCTATGGAAGTCATGGTCCCCAATCCACGTAAATGTCCTTAAATGAACCTGTGAATACGTTTTGAATTTCCTCAACCTTTCTTCCCCGGAGTGAAAATGGTGCAGAGTTCTAAGAGTTTACGTCTTGCTTTCCAAGCTAAGCAGGACATTTTGTTATCACCAGAACAAAACAATTCAGAGAGGACTTCCAAGAACTTCAAGAACTAGGGTTAGAACACATGGATGGAGCTACAGATGTAGCCAAGTTTAAAAGGATTTCCAGGAATTCGTGGCAGAGAGGGGAGGAAAAAACAGAAAGGGCTTTTTCCTGCGTCTCCTTCTATATACAGGTTTTCCGTCCTGTGTCTGGCCATGGGATCACGGGACCTGCTTCAGCCAATAAGTTGCCTTCTTGGTCAACAGAAGGGGACATCACTTCTGTTGGCTTCCTTTTCCTTTGATCCTTTCCTTATTACACTAAAAAATGAGGTTAGAACTAAAGACATTGCAGATGACCTTAAAATTTTTAGTGACAATGGTCATGCATTTGTGATAGGGGGTTTTCTATACAGTTTGACGTTGTCACAATCAGTACTGACAGTCTAGAATTGTGCAGGGTCAAAGTGTCCCAGTCACGGCTGACACAGCGGCCAGAGTGTCCCATAGTAGTCACACTACCACAGTAGCCACAGTGATGAACCTAGTAGCCATATCAACTGCCCAAGTAGCCAGGAGTCACAGTGATGCCACCAGTAGCTAGTAGTCACATGATGTCCCCAGTAGCTACAATGATGCCCCTAGCGGCCAGTATTCATAGTGATGCCCTTGGTAGTCATGCAATCAAGTGATGCTCCTATTCACAGTGTTCCCTTTGTAGCCAGTAGTCATAGTGATGCGCCAGTAGCCAATAGTCATAGTGATGCCCTAGTAGCCCTAGTCATAGTGATGCTCTAGTACCAGAGTCACAGTGATGCCCCCAGTAGCCAGTATAGTCATATTGATGACCCACAGGTTAAGAGCTGCTGGTGTAGGGCCATTGCTGCTCCATGTCTGTATTTTTTATAAGTGTATTTTCATAATCTATTTATAAAGGGGCGGTAAATATCCCCCCCCCCCGCCCACACTTAAACAAACATGACAAAAAACATGAGCTAAAGCGGCCAACCCTTTAAAGTTTAAATTACAAAACAACCTAAAACAGAGTCATTATTTCACTGGAGATGAATGAAATTAGAGCTTCGGTGGAGTGTCATTCCAGAAGCCCTATCTTTGCTTCTGTAAACATACCCACGACTGATATGGTGTCCTATAAAGCTATGACATCCATCATTCAGATCACATCGGCTTGTAGTCAAAAAGACAGTTAAGACACAGTGGAATTGAAGGCTGTAGTTTAAAGTTCCAGCCCTGGGCTATTTCTTAACTACCTGATGAAATCTAATAAATAGATTCTTATTACATGAAAAGCTTCTAGGGGGGTCTGAATGAGACTATCTCTTGACTATATCTCGGGTAAAATATGACTCTTTCTCGATCATTATGCATGAACTTTGGAGGGGATTTGTTTTGTGGCTAAAACAGACGAGATCTCAGATCAAATTAGAATCTAGAAAGGACATTTCATACCTACCTGCAGGGGACAGTTAGTTTAATAATGGTAAAATTGTGGACTTTGTTTGACCATATAAGCTGAGACAGTGTTCGTATGTGCCCTGGAGATCTGTGTAAAAGTACATTTGTGTGTGTGGTTGTTTGGTTCAGCAGGACTGTTAAAAATGTTTATATTCACGGATGTAGCTGGACTTGTGGTGGGACTGCTGTGGAGAGATCTCTTACTTAAACAGCATAATTTAGTAATAGCAAAAGCAGGACTTCTGTTTTGATATTACACGCAGAGAGGACAGTCTGAGTAGTAGTTTTAAAGCAAAGATCAAAGATTACTTATTTTTCCCATGGTCTAAGTTCCAGCTACAATCCTGAAATTAATGCATTCCACAGTCCTGCTCTAACTAACAACACCAAAGATATCTATACAACAGATCTCCAGAGAAGATTCTGTATGCAGGATTTGCTCAAATTAAATTTACCTTTAGAAAGTATGTAAAGTATTTATAAACCCTATAAAAATACCAAAGTGACCACGTCATGATAAGAACAATTAAAATAATCTGCTCAAATAGAAAGTGAAGGATAAAAACTCTTTAGTGTATAAGCTAGCTCATTGAGTTTGACATTTATACGTATGACTATGCGGTTCCTCTGATTAATATGGAGTTGGGTGAGATCAGTAATTGAGACAGACTGTCATTTCAAATTCCTGGAGAATCCTTCAAATCCATCATGATAAAACCGGTGCATTACTCATAGATCTCTCTATATTTGGTCATGCCTCATGGCCCTTCCTTCCAAAAGCAACTTTTGAAAAATTATTCCTAATGACCAGAGTGCTCTGGGGAGCATTACCATAGCCCCTCTGCTACTGTAGCTTCACAGGCTGTTACACTGTGCAGTAACACTTACCCCCCACTCTTTGGTGAAACTTCCTCTGCTGCTGTGAGTTTACATCAGGCGGAGGAAAGTGGAAAAACAGGTTAATAGAGTTTAAACTTACAGCACGAGGAGCTCTGGTAACCTCCCCCAGAGCCCTAGACTCATTAGCTATTTTAAAAGTTCATTTTAGGAAGGAGACCATGGATAACACATATAAGAAATACCACATTCCCGGGGCCTGGATATATGATTAAGTGTCCCTGGTTTATCATGATGATTCTGATGGTAAATTTCCTTTAGGGTGACAATGGTGAAGCATTCTCTCTCTCCGAAAAACCATAAACCCAACTTCATATTCAGCAAACCAGACAAAATGGTTGTGAGCTCGATTTCTTTTTCCCTTCTGCCCCACGTTCTATGATGTGGAGGATTTTACACCTGCTCTTTATGAAAACCCTCCGACTTATCCTGGGAAGTTCCTGTCATAAATTGTAGATTGGAAGCTTTTTTTTCTTGATATTCCTGGCTACAGCTCCAGAACTGAGATCAACAACTTTCAGCACACAGCGTTGTCCTGAGGGAGGTCCGCAGTTATCTTCAGAGAGAAATCTATCTGAGATTTAGAGCTACCTGTCATTTTATAGGCCTTGTTCCATGAATCTACACTTACAATGAGGTGTACGCTGTCAGAGCTTCTAACCAAATGATGTACGATTAACACGTTTTTTTTTTCCTGAGCTATCTTTCCACTCTCCAGAGAAGACTTATATCATTTCGGCTGCCCAATACAGGAACACATAATTCTCTGAGTAAAGAGAGTGTTTACACCGGCCTGCTCTTCTACAGAGTAGGTGGAGATGTGTAGGGAGAGGGATGACTAGCAGATGTATCTGGGTTGGCTTATGGGCTCACAACACTCATCCATCCCCTAGGAACAATTACCACACGCAGTAGTGAAGGTATAAAGTACAGCAAATGAGGCAATCAAACTAACGGTACTTTATTCAGTGCAATCATTTAATAAACTCCTCGCTAATTGTATGGCCCAATGGACGTGAAGGACGGATGTTATCTCACGGTCAAGTTGGTTCTGTCACAGTCGATATTAGTGACAGGGTTGTCTGGGACTCTGGGGGGTAGGATTTGAGTGAATAAGGAAAAATGTCCCATATTTACCTCATGTAATGGCCCCCATCGGTTGGCGCTGGGTTTCCGGTGGCTTCCGTTCCTGTTAAACACTTGGTCTTTATACAGTCTCTGATTGCAAAATCTCAACCTAGAAAGACTAAGACAACCTTCCTTGGTGGCCTCCTACACCCCTGATGCACAAAAAAGTTTATTTGCATCGAACAGGTTAATTGGCTCATGGTTGCCACACTGTTCTGCTACCTCTGGTTTCAGGCCGTGCATCTGACTGGAGGTTGGACCTTCCACATGGGAAGGTCACCTTCCGTTTTCAGGGTCCTTGGTCCAAGAGCACCCATCGTATGAAGCAGGTCAACTTCCGTTGGTCAAAGGGCTCAAAACAGAAAACGAGAGCGATGCTGGAACCTGAGTGGGATAAGTATCTGTTCTTTCCTCTTCTTACCCGAGCCCCTTTGGGTTTCCCATAAATCCATGGAAACCCCTTTATTACATTTATGATATATCCATAAGACAGGGGATGAATAATGTGGTCATAGGGTGTGATAAAGGGATTTGGGTTTGGTTCTCTTTTTCCTCAGGATCCCTAGTTCTAATCCACCCCTTAGACTGTGCTATTTATCATAGCTACCCTCCAGTGCTTCATACAACCCTCGCAGATACTTATATATAAAGAACTGTACTAATAACATACATGTGACAAAGTACACTACATAAATACAATCCAAATACATAGGGAGCCCAATACACACAGAGGCCTCCTTCCTCCTCCTCCTGGAGGCTGTGGGTGTGCCGATGCCACGGGCTTCTTCTCCTCTGCAGAAACGGCCTCCACAGGTGGGCAGGCAGATGCCGAACAGGAGTGGGAACATCCAGAGTATCGACAGAACAGCAGCGGGAGCGGTGATGATTTCATTAGGCGCAGGAGGCCCTGGAACTGGCTCCGGAGCAGATTTGGGGGCCTCCCCAATGGGCACATGCCGCGCGGAACCCTGTGTACCGCATGGTACCAGGAGAGGCAGTAGGTACGCCCGGGTAGTCCACGGCACTCCTCACTGACCGAGGGTAGTCTCATGAACGGGCTGGGCAAAGACCACTATTACGGTCTCAAGAGCTTTAAGGAACTGCGGTTCCTCAGCAGGGGTAGAGGTCTATGACCAGACATGTGCGATAACCTCCAATGGAGCATGGAGTCCCTCATTGGTGCATGGATCCCTCTCTGTTCATATGCATAGTCTTTTTATCCTGTGGTGATAGATGCCCTTTAAAGGTAGATTTAGGAGGTGTTAACTGCATTGAAAGTATATTATCTCGGCTAAACTATACCGATCATTCCCATGCAACTTTTTTGTTTTTGCGTTTCCATTGTATCTCCCTTTAGTTAAAAATTCATAACTTTTTTTACATTTTTCTGTTTACAAAGCTTTATGAGGCTTGTTTCTGTGTAACACATTTTTCTTCCTAGTATATAATATTCCGGGCCGTGTACTGTGAAGGGGAGAACATCAAAGTGGGTCAATTTGGCCCAAAAAAGCACTGGTTTCTTGTGGTTTTTATTAGAATTCAGAAAAAAACAAACCTTTTGATTCCAGTTTTTATGAGTTTCCAATGATTGTGAAAAACTGTTTGTTTTCACTATTTTCCTTTACAGAACCACTGGTAATAACCGTCAACAAAAAAAATGTTTATTGTTTAGGGAAAGGGGTGTGATTTGAAATACTAGGTTACATTTTTTTACAGTATTTACAGACCCCCTAGGTTACTTTAACCCTGGGGGGTGTGATCACATCTTCCATATACTGCAATACTACTGTATGGCAGAATACAGGGATTTTACTATGGTCTGGTGTACCACCACACGTTCAAATTACAAATCCTGAGTTCTCAAACAGACTCAGACATAATGGTGACGGATTGTCACTCCCCCATCCACTCTCGCGTATCTATCTCTGCAAAATGGCACACGTGATATTTAACAGGTTAAACCCTGGCAGCACCTATTGCAAGTGTTACTATGTAGTAATAGTGCGGAGATGATTACATTTGGGTTTGGCTGTACTCGAATTTAAGAATGGCTTGTTGCTCTTGGTTCTGTACTGGACCCGAATCCTCATAAGTAAACACCACAATCTGAGAATGACATCCTCTCCAAAATGGTGGCAAGGATAGCTGAACTGGAAGCAAACTCACCTGAAGTTCATTGGGGCCGGAACCTGCCAATTCTGCTTACACATACGGTGAGTGTGTTGTGGTTTATTGCAGCAACCACCCACTGTGGTTGAAAGGCTCGCCTGTGGGGCCTTTTCACGTCCTTAACGCCTCAAAACATACTATTACATAACAGGTTAATAGTCACCCAAGAGCCCCACAAGTGATGCATTGCCACATGCACGTGCACATCAATCCTATGGACCATGCAGGAGAAGGCAGCCCTGCTCATACGTGGTGATCCAGGATCATGTACGTGAGCTTTTATTGCTTCAATGGAGACCAATACGCTAATATTTTACACACAGTAGCGCCAACGTAAAGAGAGTCTGTGTGGTGTTGATGATGGGCCTAATGGGGAAGATGTCAGGACACGTCTCTTGCGGTCACTAGATGGTCATAATTCAGCTCATAATTCATAATTCAGCATATACTTTGGGGCTCAGGCCCCCCGGCAGGCAGATATTGGCCCCTTGACGAAAGCGCTGCCGAAACGTGCGTTGGGGTGTCAGCCATCCAGGAGCACGTGGGATATTCCAACTTCAGGTAAATTGATACACCTGCATAGCGCACTCTAATACTTATTACCATAAAGTGCACAAAAAAATTTGGTTCATCATCAGCACTTGCAGGCTTTTGGCTATTTCACTAGGGTTTGTGCATTATGTATGTATATACAGGGATGCAATATGCATGTACGTCGATGTAACCTATAGCAAGTGTATTCCCGCTATACCATCATGTAATTGTGACACATCTGTGGCCATTGGCCATGTTAGCATAACTAAGAACTATACTTTTTTCTGGTAGTACCCACGTGCCCCAGATGTTTGTATGTCCCTTCAGTACAGGCTGGTTTTTTCTGTAACGTCTGTTCCTCTCTTTTTATTGTGTGTCTACATGCTTTAACCCCTTCCCTCCGCAGCCCTTTTTTCTTTTTTGCGTTTTCATTTTTTCACTCCCCACCTTCAACAATCTATAACTTTTTATTTTTCCATGTACAAGTTGTGCGAGGCTTGTTTTCTGTGTAACAATTGCACTTTAGAATGGTGGTGTTTAATATCCCCTGCCTTTTAATAGGAAGTCGGAAAAAAAATTCCAAATGCAGTGAAATTGTTGATAAGAAAATGCATTTGCTCCGTTTTATTGTGTGGCTTGGATTTTATTGTGCGCCCCAAAGTCTACTTTATAATTTGGGTGGGTATTATTACGGGGATAATAAATTTGTACAGGTTATTATGTTTTCATACATAAATTTTTATTTTGCCATCTTCTAATAACTTTTCATATGTTTGGTGTATGGAGCTGTGAGTGTAGTTCGTTTCATGCGACTTTTGATGGCGGTTTCATTCTTCTATTTTAGGACGTTGCAAGCTTTGATAATCTTTAATCAAATTTTTTAAATGGGCAAAAAAGGGCCATCTTCAACTTTGGGGCCTATTTTCCGTTACGGGTTAACAGTGAAAACGTTATTATATTTTGATAGATCGGCATTTTCGGAAGGGCGATACCGAGTGTTTAGGATTTTTACTGTTCATTTTATCAGTTCTGGGAAGGGGTGATTTGAGTTTTAGGTTTTTTATTATGATTTTTTTTTTTTCAAACTTTTTTTTTTTTTTTACTTTTTTAAGACTCACCGGGTGTACTTTAACCCAAGGTTGTCTGATCAATCCTAGAGTTAAAAACGAGACAGCCTTGGGTTTCCAGAAGCCGTTCTACTATGGCGCGCGTCAGTAAGGGGTTAACAGGGGTCTGCGCTGGCTTTGTGTCGCACGTAATCGTAACATGTGACAGAAATGGGGGGGGGGGGCGGACCGTCCGGACGTCCCGCTCAAATCTGCCGGCGACTTCAAAAAGATGTGGCCGCCATCTTGCCGAGATCGTCGCTCCCTGTACGTCATCAGTAGCAGTGATCCGTCGCCATGAGTGCCCCTCGGGTTCTCGTTTAAAACCCTTTCATTACAATGTTATCTGCACATTGTAATGAATGAGGAGGAAAATCCCCATATACTGCATACAATAGTATGAAGTATATGATAGGATCGATCAGACAACCTAGTTTAAAGTACCCTTAGGGAGTCTGAAAAACATGAAAATAAGTTGTAAAAATTATTATTAAAAACCTAAATTTCAACCCCCCCTTTCCCTGGAACTGATATAAGTATAATAAACAGGAAAAATCACAAACCACTCAGGTATCGCCGCATCTGAAAATGCCCGATCTATCAAATATAAAACGGTTTTTCCACTGCGTAAAACGAGAAAACGAAAACCGCCCAAATGGGAAAATCCACTTTGCCATTTTAGAAGATATATAAAAATTCTATAAAAAGTGATCGAAAGGTATACAGTTCCTAAAATGGGCACTTGAAAACGTCACCACTCACAGTCCTACTCCAAAGTATGAAAAAGTTATTGTGCCAGAAGACGGCAAAATAAAAAAAAAATTTTTTTTTGTACAGAGGTTTTAATTTTTGTAAATGTATAAAACATAAAACCTATACAAATGTGTTATCCGTGTGATTGTACCGACCCAAGGAATAAAGTAGACATGTCATTTGGGGCCCACAGTGAAAGCCGTAAATCTAAGCCCACAAGGAAACGACACAAATAGTTTTCTCACCATTTTCAATGTACCGTATTTTTCGGCCTATAGGCGCACCAAAAATCCTTTAATTTTCTCAGAAATCAAGGTGCGCCTTATAGGCCAGTGCGCCTTATATGAACTTATACAGAAATGTACTACAGACAAGAGTGTACTGTACATTTACCAGTGTTTAATAGCTGCCCATCCCCAGAACTTTCCTGCACCTTCCCACACGTATACAGGGTCCCTGGGTCTGAAGTGCCTGGCACCATAACTAACATTGTGCCCATTGCCCTCCCCTAGCATGGAGAGACCGGAGCCGCCATAGTGCTGACCACGGCAATCATCTCATCATCATCAGTAAACAATCCCCCTACCTGACAGCCCGGTAACAGGGAAAGAGAAGAGCCACAGGGAACCCCACAGGAATAACACCCTGGCTGAGGAGGGAGGGAAGGGGCCAGGGAGACCCGCTTAACCCCTGCTGCATCACTCGCTGATTAAACCCCCAGCAGCCCACCTCTGAGAACGGAGCTCTCTGACACGCTGAAGAGACAAGTTTCCCGGGAAATGTAGCTGGCTTGAACTGCTGGTCATTTTTAGGTAACTGCATTTGATCCTGCGCCTTATACCCAGTGCGCCTTATATATGAAACTAGATGTCTTAGCAGCATTTATTGAGGTGCGCCTTATATATGAAACTGATGTCTTAGCAGCATTTATTAGAGGTGCGCCTTATAGTCCGAAAAATATGGTACAGGGCAGTCCCCCGTGTTACATACAAGATAGGGTCTGTAGGTTGTTTCTGTAAGTTGAATTTGTATGTAAGTCGGAACTGTATAAAAATATGGGGTTGTCATAGAAACCAGGAGTAACCTAAAGCTTCATTACAGACGCCTGTGATATCTGTTATGCTTATCATTGTAGCCTAGGACTAAAGTACAATAAATTACCATATCCAGAGGTCCTGTTTGTAACTAGGGTCGTATGTAGTCGAGTGTTCTTAAGTAGGGACCGCCTGTATTTGGAATTTTTTTCCCCGCTTTTCAGTACACAGCATGAGTTATTAACCACATCACTATGAAGTGCAATTTGTTACAAAAATCAAGCCAACGAGCTCTTTACGTGTAAAAATAAAAAAAGTTATAGATTGTTTGAGGGTAGGGAGTGAAAAATAGAGGAAAAAAACTAAAAGGGCCTGGTCACAATCCCGTGCAAACCCAAAAAACGTCGAAAGCCGGACGAAAGTGTGGCGCATTGACCCTTAGTCATAGCCCCAAGTTGGAATGTTAGCTGCAGATAAAGGTCTAATTTCCAACCTTGCCTTAAAGGGAACCTGTTAGCGGAACGTCATTTTTAGGTGGTGGACCGGTTCCAGTATCTATGCTGTAACAATTTGCCTTTGTCAACATTCTGCGTACGTCACAAATACCTGGGCTCCTGCATTTGGGTGTGACGAGTTTCGATGGGGGATAGCTAGAAACGTGCCAGCATCCGCATCAAAACGAGCTGTTTCAGTAGTTTCTGATACTTGCAGAATAGCTGCAGGATTAAGTGCTATGTGTTCCTGAAGGACCTGATGTGTAATGAACCATGCATGACAGACAGAAGCGTGCTAAGTTTGCAGCCCATTTAGGCAAGCCGGAAGTCTCTGGGGAGTAGGAACAGGATCCGTTTTGCAATTGGCGCAGCCACAGTGGGCAGAGACTGATTGCACGTACCCGTACCTCACAGCACAGTAACCATAGGAGTTCATGGGGGCAGTAAGCTGACTGCTCTCTCCTCACGCCCCAAAAACTGGGTAGTGTGCATGAGGTCTAACTTATACACTCACATGAGAAACACTGTCCGACTTAATACTGTACAGAGCATACTAAAGCAAAGGAAATCTCACCCTAGAAATGTGTCCCAGAGCCTTCAAACATCCTATAGAGAACAAAGATCTGCTTTACTCCAGCATTCTTAAGAGCAGGACTTGAGGACAAAATGATAGCTGTGTTACGGCGATTATAGAGTTTAAAGACATCTACTACCAGTGATAGATGCCCTTTAATTAAAGGACATCTCCATCAAAACCCATCTTGATAAACCAGGGACACTTACTCCTAGATCCAGGCACTGTGACTGAGTAATCTTCTTATATTTGTTATCCATGGCCTCCTCCAAAAATCAACTTTAAAAGATCTTAGGTTCCAGAAGGGCTACAGGGTCGGTTCCCAAGCCCCTCCATGCTGATATTCACAGGCTATTACAGTGGGCAGCAGCACTCTCCACCCCCCAGTGTCAGAACTCCAGAAACTTCCTCTGCTGCTGTGAGATTACATTGAAACTATAGCATGGAGAGGCTCTGGCACACCCCCCAGAGCCTTTTTTAAATTTGATTTTAGACAGGACACCCTGTTAACCTAACATTTGATTTGAGGCTTGTGAAACAAACATACCATGGAATGTGTAGCCTGCACTGATGCAGGCACTATATCTGGTTAATCCCGAACTGAGTGGGTTTTGCTGAAAATACAATTATAACATTCAGGACCTTGGGAAACTGTGTGAGACTGGCTTGCCTAGATAAACACATTACACAGAGCTTTTGATTACAAATAGAGGTTAGTCAAGACTGACTAATCAACCGACTGGATCACTCATCACAACAGGTTGGGGCTTGCTGCAGGCAATTGATTATTCTGCTTCAGGCAAAACCCAGGGATAAAATCATCCTCTCCTGCAGAAATAACTCATGTGCTAGGAGAGCGCTGAGGAGGCTTTCATTATCATAATGTTATATTTGTTTAGAAAATACGCAACCACTCAGCTCAGGGGTTAACCCGAGATATAATCCTCTCAGTGTAGCTAGAGCATTCTCAAGGTATTTTTGCTTCATAATGCATCCGATCAAAATGGTAGGTTTTTTTAAAATATAAAAAGGTTACCACGTCCACGGTGCCTGAACCTTTGAGCAAGTGTCCTGGGTTTATCTGAGGATTTAAAAATTCTACCGTGAAAGGAATAAGGCCCTCAAATTCTCTCATAATGCAAGCGGGAAGTAACCTTTCTTGTTCTCTGGGGGTGTGCACTGTGTAAGTATAAAAATTAAAGGTTCCACCCTCTTGTTGGACTTTGACTAATACAGTCCTGTATAATAGTGTATAATGGAAAACTAGAAATCAGCTGTACACCGAATGTAAAGTCGCGGTGGAAGATCTTATGCAGACAGTTATTATAGCAATGGGGGTAGCCCACAACTGTGTTACGCACAGACATTTACCCAGTGATCAAACAAAATTTCTGTAAAGATTTCTTTATTGCTCCGTTTCAGTAGCGGATCAGTACAAGAAGTCAGAGTCCAATCCCCCACCATGTACAGGAGATAAATATTACAAAATACTCTGGACAGGAACGGCCATGTCCTTCTTGCTCCATTCCTCCTTCTCTTTCCTCTCACGCATCCTTCCTTCAGGTAAGGCTCCAGGTAAGGGAAGTCCTAGCCAAACAAAATGGAATGAGTCAATAAAGGAACAGATAGAGATATGTAAACAACTACCCAAGATGAAAATAAACTGATGATTAATAGATACCTCCAGATGTTTCAAAAGGTTTACATAAATAAAAGCTATATTGGTCCCAATTAATGTGTGATGGATAGCCCCTCAAAACATCCATTACTAGAAAAGGTCCTGAGGGGTAAAACCTTAAAAGGGTTTTCCTAGAATTTGGGAAAACTCCCAGGGGAGTTTTAGAAGGTGATAGGGATGGTGGAACAATTGTACCACAAACAGACCCACATAGTCTCAGCGGTGGGTCAATGACTACTTGAGAGACCAGAATGTGGCACATATGAACATTTAAATGATGAGACCCTAAAACTGAGCAATAAAATGTCTGCTCAAAGATTTCTGAACTGCAGACTTGAATTGTGTCCAAACATAGGAAGTTTTTCCTGGTAATTTTACCCAAATGGACAGAGTATCTCGTCGTACATATGCGGCTGCTCTATTTCATTTCTGTGCTCTGAAGGAGATAGTTGATGAGCAGACCTTGTAAACACTAGAGATGAGCTGCCCCCGAACGTCAGGGTTGGTCGCCTGACCCGACATATTGCCGCATTGGCGGCTGCTCGCCCATCCGGCAATTCTGACTGTATTGGGCCGGCTATGATTGGGCACGGCAAGTTCCACTTAGCCATCTAGCCATGGCTTTTGCTAAGGGCGTCATTTGGCAGGATTGTGGCCAACTGACATCAGGCCTCCTCCCTCTAGAACCCATGGGGGAGATTTATCATCAAGTTTCTGAGTAAACTGCTCTAGTTGCCCATGGAAACCAATCAGAGAGCTCAGTTTTTATTTTCCCACACAGCCGTTTATAAATTATAGCTGAGCTCTGATTGTTTTCAGCAGTTTTACCCCAGATACTTGATGATAATCCACCCCCCCCCCCCCCATGTCACAATGTTGGAAACTGAGCTCAATATACCGTATATACTCGAGATAAGCCAACCGATGATAACCCAGACCCCTAATTTTACCACAAAACTGGAAAACTATACCTTGAGTATTAGCCGAGGGTGGGAAATGCATTGGTCAACCCCCCCCACCCCCCCCCATATATGCCAACCAGCCCCCTATAGTTAACAGCCAGCCCAGCCTGCCCCCAGTATTAAAAAAAAAAACAAAAAAAAAACAACACTTATATAATCACCCTCCGGTGGCCCCGATGTCCGTGCCGCTTGTCTTCAGGCTTCCCGCGCCCGTCGTCTTCTTCTGCTGGCGCCCGCGTTGCCTCTCTCCCGGCCCGCACCTAGTATGGACGCGCTGCTGGACGCCATGGCGGCCGCCCGGGAAAGACATGGCGGCGCCCAGCAAAGAAGAAGACGGGCGCGGACAGCCGAAGACAAGCGGCGGACATCGGGGCCAAACGGAGGGTGAGTATATAAGTTTATATTTTTTAAAGAGTATTTTTTTACCTCGACTCGTCTATAACCAGGGACGTTTTTCAGCACATTTTTTTGTCTGAAAACTCGGCTTATACACATATATAAAAACCGGTTAATGTTGAATTCTGCAAATTTTGGCCTGAAACAAATGATTTCTCATTTAAACAAATTTACAAATTTGCTGCAATCCACAACATAAACAAATCAGCTTAGTGTCATTTCACATAGGCACGCTACACACACTATCCTTTGATCCCATTTGAAGTCCACTGCAAGTCTACCTCTTCGTATTTTGTCCACTGATCTTTGGGAGGATGGTTTCTTCAATGTCAGGTCCAGCGCTCTCTTGATGCTGAACATGCGGTCAATCGTACAACTTTGGGCGGCAGCCTCCTGATTGCCCTCCTGTACATCAGGATTTTCATATATATTGTGTCATCGCGCATTAAACCTGTGGAAAGATCAATGATAAACCCGTATGTCTCCCTCACACCACGGAAGTTACAAAGGAAAAACTAGATCTATACCCAATTGTTGAATCCGCGACCCCTAGTACCACCTGCATAGGCTGTCCATGAAACGGCCCGTGGCCTGAACTGGAGGTAAAAGGTACAGAGATAATGTATTCATAAAGACGCTTAGATCTTCATAAAGCTTGGACCATTTTTCCTGATATAAGCCTACGGAGTCAAAGTAAAATTCAGACTTATGATCGGTGGGGGAGCTTAGCATTTGGACACCACAATCGCCTTGTTATCCCTCTACTGTGGACTATTAACGAAACAAATCACACCACAAGAAGAAGGACTCCCAGGAAGTTTAAAGGATACTTACTCCTATAAAGCATCAATATTTATAAATACCTATGAATTACCTGTGATGCTGCTCCTCATGTTCTTGTTAGATAACTTTGAACCCAGAGTTGGTTTTTGTGAAGCTTGCCCCCTATACTACCGTGCAACTCTATATTCTACTTGTTGTCATCCCATTGATAGGGGACATTATGCAAAGTTGGCACAACTTATTAAAGGGGAAAGTTATCCGCTATGCAGATCAGTAAGAATTGGACTACAAAAAGCCCTTCTAATGAGGAGAACAAGAGTCCTGCCCCACTTCCATGTGCAGTTTCATGGATAGTGGACACATTCATACACCAAAATTTCGGCACTATTGCTGACAGATCGTGAACCAACTATCTGGAGATGTACAGTTATAGGCAGCAGATTTATCATCAGACACTGGATCAATGCAAAGGTCCGGTCTATTGTTCAGTGTCAGTCCCCGCTTGTAATACAGTGACGCACACAAAATAAACAGGGTATTACAGAGGAAACTGTTGGCACATCAAAAGTATATACAGGCGTCAGACTGCTAAGAGTGACCCCCAAACATCTCTGTGCAAATCCGTGGTCCTGGTTGAACACCATTTAAGAGTGTGTCCCAGAGATTTAATATATGACCCAGTAAATGTCAGGCCTCTGGTTATCCCCAGATATCACTATAATTTGGGGACTGTGAGGTCATAATGTCCTATAATGGGTGGAGGGCGTGCAGCCGTTGTGGTGTGAGGGCATACCCAGGGATGTCCAGGGTTTGCCTGTAAGGGGCTCATACATAATGATTGTGATGCCAGTGCTGGGGCTGGCCCCCCTTGTCACCTGGAGGACCATTCTTGTCCACCACTCCCTCCCTACTGAGGGCAGAACAGAAGCCAGACCCCGCCACAGCCCCCCGGTACTTCAGCACTGACCTCCAACCCCCTCCCAACCCCCGTGTCCCCTCCATCACATCTGCACGACATCTCGTCCTTACCGGTGCCCCTCGCCCGCCATCCTTTCAGAGCAGAGACGAGCTGGTGACGTTACGCATCTGCCTGCGCGACGGGAGTGACTTCATCAGCAGTGTAAGGGCGGAATGCTGCGGGAGTCACTGGGTCGGACTCGCGTCACTTATCCCTCACCCTGCGAGCTGCGACGTTCATGGAGACTGGTCAAGTACGCAAGACAAATCCCTCAACTTTTAATAATATAATATACTCAAGGTACGAAATAGTTGCACTGCATATGTTAAATTCAGTTTGGTCATGGCCAAGTCACACCTACCAAAACGATAATACCTGAAGTCGAGCGGAGGTCCCACGGCGTTTTTGTTGCCATTTTAAAACGCAAGTGGGAGGGGGTTTGGGCCAAAACACACATTTGCTTTTTTTTATTTTTTTTTGTTTTTTGTCCAAACCTCCACCCTCCCATTTGCGTTTTTGGGTGCGTTTTAAAAAAAACGCTTTGTGGGAATACGCCCTCTGGATTGACTCACAACCATTTTTTTTTACTGCAGTTTTTTAGGGCTTTGGCCAGCATCATTTTGTTATTTTTTTTTATTTTATTTTCTTCATTTCTTTTCAATGTGCCTTTTCAAACTAGCTTTAACCCACTGATTGATTGTTGTCTCCGGGAAACAAAAATAACAGATTCGAAATTGACCATTGGAGAAAAAACTGTAAGTGTGAAAAGCCAATGAAATGAATATTTCATTAAGGGCATCAGCACAAAAATCCCATTTGTATGTACCATAGGCCAAAAGGATGCATGAAAAAAAAAACCTGCCAACTGAGTTTCACGCAATCCCTTAAAGGGGTTTTCCCCATGAAGGAAATTTTCAAATGTCAATCCCCCTAGTGATGGTTTACACATTAAAGATAATTTAACCCTTTACTTTACAATACAAGTGGAATCAAGTTTTATTGCTGTTTTTATGCCTACAGTCAGTGAATGGTCATTGTACTGATGCCAGAGTGTGGAAAGGGGGCCTCTCTAGCAGACATTCATGAGTTCTCTGGCTATGAGATGCTGGGTGCTGACAATGTTGCTTAATTCTCAGTGACAGGTTTACTACACTTTTATTTAGGCTCCTGAACTTGTACTAGTATCTACACATAGAAAAAGAGAGACAGAGAACACGATCAAGATGAGGAGACCATCAGATGCAATAGTTACAAACCAATGAGACCTCTGCTGGTCACGCACTGCTGTTTACAAAATGGTAAATGAACCAAGGCACTCAGGCGTCTTCCCCGGTTCCACTGAGCCGCATTCACTAATTAATGCTGCCCCCCTGTACCCCACTCCATATTCACCACTTATTCCTGCCTGCTCTCTCACAGCGCAGATGACGACAGCCCGGTGTTTTCTGCAAATCTCGCGCATGTGCAGGACTCATTCCTTATGCAGCCCGCCAGGTTAGTAATTGGCTGTGTGCACACAGTCGTTTTTTTTTGAAGCCAAACACAAGATGAACGAAAGCTGCAACACACACCCTCTTTTTTACTGGTTTAATCATCACAAAACATGCTCGGAAAAAGACGAACGGTGCACTACCCTTATATCCCGACAACTGTTGTTTCATGTTTTTTCACAAAGTCACAAATAGAAAAAGGTATAAATTGCAAAATCTAGGCTGGCTATATCGTGAAATCTTCGTATGACAAGACTGTGTCCTACCATCTACGTTGTTAATGAGAGGCACGTAGTGGGCGTGGTAACTACCTGGCAAATGATGCACTGGGAGCCAAAGCTACAAGGCGGTAAACTCCACTCAACAGTACCGCTCACGTTTGATTAATAAGGTACATAGTTAAAGAACCAAAAAAAGTTTTCAACAAGTAAATCAGATTTCGGAATTATTAGCATTACAGATGAGGGACAAGAAAAGGGCAGTTAGAGAGGCATCAACATCAAATCACTTTTCCTGAATGGACAGGTTTCTTTAAAGGAATCAACCCACCTGAAAGAAAAAAAAAGGACAAAATACCTCACTATTATAAGGAAACTTAGAAGTGGCGCATGGAAGACAAATGTCCGGGATCCGGCTGTAATTATTCACGCCCCCCGCCACCTATCCTCTCCCATTTTGGAAGTATGGGAGTAGCGGTAGAATGCATGGCGAGACTGCGTAATTCAAAGCACTACTTGCGTGACGACAAACCACCCTCTACCGCAGGGAGAGGGATGTGGTGGCAATAATAAATTGCAGCCCAGATCGCCCGACATCTGGTCCCCAAAACGAGCTGCTGGGCGCCACTTAAAGCCGGTATTCTTCTTTACGGTAAATAATCCTGGCTTGTAGCAAGGACCTACGCGGACAGAAACGCCGGATAACAACGAGGAATGTGTAGCAGGAGGTAAGTATATTTCTAGCCTCATTACTTTTTTTTTAAGTGGTTAAGGATTATGCCTTAAGTGGCAGTCGTTTTGTCGTAAAAAAAACAGGAGCATTTTGTTCAATTAATTCCCATAAGAAGTCGATAATAAGAGCAGAGGGAGGCAACACCACATGTAAGGGTGAGCTTGGTTGTATGTCCCGGATCCTGTTGGTAATTTCCACTGTAAGTGTGTCCACAAGAAAAGAAAGTTGACAATGTTGAAATGGTAAATAGTAGGTTGCAATGCAACATTGGATACTCCACTCATTAGTAAATTCAGTTCCTCCTCTCCCGAAAGAGTTTTTAGGGTGAACTCTATGAGGACAGGGGACCAACTACGACACACTAGCAGTTGACTATGGATAACGCAAGGGATTGACGTGGCAACAGGTTTTGCCCTCCTCTTCCATTAGAGGCCTCTGTCATTAGTGGAAGTCCCAAAGGTAATGACCCCATCACCATCAAGTTTTACTCAGTCTACTTTGAGAAGAAGGGAATAATATTTTAACATGGGACCAAAGCTCCTCTCCTAGACAACAACGCGAAAACAAACACTGCCGCTTGCTAGAAAACTTTACCATTTTTATATCAGCAATCAGTTATGTTTCGACGAAATCAGTGCAAATTTGTTCTCGAACATTTAAGTTCACCTGCAGTGAAAGTGGGCCCAGTTATCGCCCGGAAATAAGCACCAATGGTGGCCTTGTATGCATCTGTCAGACTTCTGTTTCTGTGTGCACACACTCAGTACATGAAAGGGGGATGGCAGCCATGGGGCACTTTACCATATTCATTCTGCAACAGATCAACCTTATTGAGCTTGTCATAAGGGATGCCACTCTCTGCGATTCAAAAAGATCATTCGCCCGATTTCCTGCATGTGTCCTTTCCAATCCCGATCAGTGCCAGACCGGAGTTCAACCTCTTCTCCTGGGGCATGCAAGTGCTGTGGCTTTGTCGCACACAATTGAAATATTAAATCCTGCGTTTGGTCCGAATCATCGGATGCTGCCTGACGGAACAACGGCCCCCCCTGATTTTGTGGTCGCCTTAAGCTGCAGCCGATGAGCCAAATAAACCGTGGTGTGTACCCATCCTTGTCTAAAAATCCCTGTTCCCGACGCAGTGGCGGCGTGATCCTCGAAAAGTCCGAAAACCAACGAAATTGGCGCGAAGCGGCACCCTTCGTAAATAGCCACATTGTCACAGTTGCACAACATTTGCGCATCTTAACATTGTCTTTTTCTTAAAAATTGAATGAAGGGTATTATAAATCATGTATTAGTGCAATACATGGTGACAAAACCACAAACGCATAATATATAGAAATGAGCCTTTATTGAATTCGCTATCAAAAAAAGAAGAATGGAAGTTCTCTACAAACATATAAACATAAGACCTAATGATCATAATGACAGCCGTGACGTGTGTTTTATCACATATATTTTTTGGGATTTTGCAATCCTGAGGGCAAGTCCGGTTGGGGCTAACTTCTTTCATTCACGAAAATGGGGAGACAGGCTTGGACAACCAGTTAAGAATACTAAGGAGACGTAGGTGGGTCTTGGGTCTATTTTCTCGTTCCCAGAAAGGTGTGAGACTCGGGTGTCTGTCCTTGATTACTCAGCAGGTGGGTATTACAAAACCTGAAAGAAAAAAATCATCATAGTAATGTAAATGCACCAAGCGTGTTGAGCGCTGACAAAAGGAAAAAACAACAGAACAAAACACAACTGCGGTAACCATACAATGCTGCTGTGTTTATGTCACGTTGCCAAAAATTTGATCAAAAGTGTGCTCAGTACCCCAAAACCCACAAAACAAGCCTCATAGGCCTTCGTTAGTAATACTAGTGTTGACCCGTAAACGTCAGAGTGTCGCGGTCCGTGCCTGAACTTTGGATTTCGGGAGTGCTCACAACATTCCTGTAGGGTTAAAAACGGCTTTCTGCACTACAATAATATAACTAATATTATATAGCATTAAGAGCTAAGAAGTTTACTCAGTCCTCAGACCCCCCCCCCCCCCCCCACAATTTTGGTTTTTCGCATCTTTGGTCAAACTGTAGATATCTAACTAGTGAGAACTATGAACAGAATCATAAAAGGTGGTTTGCTGTCACATGACATTCACAAGACTGGTCAGTGACCTCTAGACAAAAGGGTCCTGTTGTACCCCCAAAAGAAATGGAAGTGTCAGGTTGTGCATGTGGCAGTGTCTTTCCCTTCACCGTTTCTAAAACTGATGGAGCAACAGCGCATGTTCGACTGATACAGACCTACTACGCATACGCATCATTGTGGGGGTCCCATCCTCATCGCTTCCATAGGAAAACTTGAGGAGTTTTTCTCCTAGTGATGACAACCCCGGTTTAGGGACGTTTAGATTATTTTTAAAAATTTGCTTCACCAGTTTCGTGTAATCCGATATAGTGGTTTCAAGGAATTATACATTCATCTTCCTGTTGGATATGTCGTGTACACTACCTGAGAAGGAGTGGGTGATGATGTGTGTAAATCCCAAGTGGTGTGTGTGCACAAAGTCCAAGTTTCTTCAGTTTCTTCTGGTGTTACCAGCCAACATCTGGAACTATTTGGAGCTCACGTTGTGTTAGTTTCATGTCTTTCTGCGAAATCCAAATTCTAGTTCAAAAACCTAGTTAAGTAATAGAAATATCTGAAACTGTGGGACCTACACACACATTTCCCGAGTACAAGGCCAAATGGCCACCACCCAGAGTCATGAACCCGGAGAAGTGAGGAGGTAACATTTTTTTCCTAACCACGTCTAACCCGATATCATCATGCATCGCTTTACTGTTAAGGTGTTTAGAGAGCTTGTTATCTTGGGGATGAACTGTAATTTTTTTAAAGGGTTTGTCCAGTCACAACAAGTGAACTCTGATGCCACAGGATGAAGGGAAGAAAGCATGCTGGTCTGTAGTTTTGGTGGGTAGGCCACACAATTACAACACATTGGCACCCTAAAGACAGAGCAGCAATTGTACAACCACACTCTCTGCTGCTCCATTCACTCCTATGTGCTGGCCGGATAGCCAAAAGCCTTACTCAACTATCTCCGTCAGTTTCGACCGTGATGGTGCAGGCCAATAGTTGTGTCCTCGCAATCATTTGGGTTTTTTTTTATTTTTGTTTTTTTTTGTTTTTTTTTTGGTTTTTTTTGTTTTTTTTGTTGTGTTTTTTTTTTTTTTTTTTTGTTTGTGGGTTTTTTTTTTTTTTTTTTTTGTTGTTTTTTGTTTTTTTGTTTTTTGGTTGTGTTTTTTTGTTGTTTTTTTTTGTTGTTTTTTTTGTTGTTTTTTTTGTTTTTTTTTTTTTGTTTTTGTTTTTTTGTTTGGTTTTGTTTGTGTTTGTTTGTTTTTTTGTTTTTTTGTTTTTTGTTTGTTTTGTGTTTTTTTTTTTTTTTTTTTGTTTGTTTTTTTAGGGGGTGTGTTGTGTTGTTTGGGGGTGTTGGGTTGGTGTTGTGTGGGGGGTTGGGGTGTTGGGGTTGTGTTGGGGTGGTTGTGGGGGTGTGGGTGGTTGGTTGGGTGGTGTGTGGGTTGTTGGGTTGTTTGTGGGGGTGGTTTTGGTTGGTTTGGGGGTGGGGGTGGGGGTTGGTGGTGGTTGGGGGTGTGGGTGGTTGGTGGTTGGGGGGTGGTGTGTTTTGGGTTGGTGGGTGTGGTGGGTGGTGGGGTGTTAGTTGTTGTGGGGGGGTGTGGTGGGTTGTGGGTCCCCCCCCCCCCCCCCCACCCCCCACCACCCCCCCCCCCCCCCCCCCCACCCCCCCCCCCCCCCAAACCACCGAAACGACAACCACACCAAAACCTCAATCACAACAACACACGTCCCAGACAAGCAAAACAAAAACAGGTGGCCCCTGAAAACCCGTTCCCCCACCCCCCCCCCCCGGTTTGGGTTCTTTTGTTTTTGCTTTCTTTTTTTTTGTTTTTTTTTTTTTTTTTTTTTTGTTTTATTTTCCCCCCCCCCCCCCCCCACCCCCCCCCCCCACCCCCCCCCCCCGCCCGCCCGCCCCCCCCCCCCCCACCCCCACCCCACCCCACCCGCACTCCCCCCCACCCCCCCCCCGACCCCCCCCCCCCCCCACCCCATTTTCCCCCCCCCCCCACCCCCCCCCCCCCCCCCCCCCCCCCCCCCCCGCCCCCCCCGGCCCCCGCTGCCCCCCCACCCCCCCCCGCCCCCCCCGCACCCCCCCCCCCCCCCCCCCCTCTTTTCCACCCCCCCCACGGAGCCCCCCCCGCCCCCCCCCCCACCCCCCCCCCCCCCGTGCCGTTATCCTAGGGGTTTCTCCCAGGAATTCCCCACCGAACATCAAGTTTACCACCCCCTTTCCTGTGAATAGGGGATACATGCTGTGACTGGACAACGTCCATCCATATCATCATGGGTTACATACAAACTTTTTTTATTCTCAGTTTTCCTCTCCCCTTTGGTTCCCCCGAGTATTTTACAGTACTGAACCCTGCCCTTGGTCCTTGACGCTTTGCTCCTAGTTTACGTGGGAGAGCGAAATACTTCACATCCTACAGGAACATAACAAAGGACCTGAAAATCCGCCTCTCTTAATATAACCTCTTTCGATTCGAACAACATAAACACAGGTTTTCTTATATCCACCATTTTTTGGAAGAATTATTTAATGTTTTAATGTCAACTAACACGTATATCATTATCATTAGCCGTGTGGGTGCAGATGAAACCCTACATAAGAAAAAAAATGGCATCTTTGCCCACAAATAAATTCTGTAATGCAGCCAATCTACCCTTACCGTCCAATCCACCGCTGAAACCCTTTTTATTATCTTCATTAGGTTCTTCAATCCATCTCACCCACACACTCACCCGCACTAAGTCATTAGAAATTAAAGAAAGTGGAAAGACGCCTCCACTACCTGGTTCTCTTTATAGGTTCAAAAGGCTGCCAGTTCTCATCCTGGGAAGACGCGGTACCAAATCTCATCTGCAGAACAAGTGAAGAAAATCCAGCAAATGTCTCTTATCTGTAGGTGAACATCCATAATTGTGTCCTACACAGGATTAAAATCCTATATACAGTATCTTTATCAAATATATATATCTATATATATATATATATATCTATAATAGATATATATCCTCACTAGCACAACTTTTTATGTTGGGGGGAAAATGTAATTTGGGTGCATTTATATTGAACGCTGTCATGTGTATATTATGTATTACACATGTCATGCTTCACAGTGCAAATAAACGTTTTTCTGTTAAAAAGAAAAAAAAAAAGTTGATGTTATCAGACCAGGATTAACAATAAATGTAACTGCAGACACCTTTACTACGGTTGAGCTGTTTATTGTAGCCTAGGGCCAAAAGTACAGTAAATTACCAACATCCAGAGGTCCTTTTGTAACTAGGGGTCTCTGCCCCAAAAAAAAAAAAAAAAAAAAAGGGCCCCCTTTAATTTTTTTTCATTTGTAATTGTTTTGACTCGCAATTGCTGGGCATTTTATGTTTTTGGACCAACAAGGCATATAAAATACCTCAAAAGGTCTCTACACCTCTCAAAGCAATGTACTCTGTGTGCAATGCACCTGATCTCAGTAATATCTGTATTAAAGCTGTCCATAAGTCAGCTTAGAAACTTCCCTGTATTTCCATATGCTCAGAGGCAGTTGTGTACCAAGTGTTTCTATTCCTTAGCATCCATAGACTGCTATAACCCTCGTGCGGTCAGATTGGAGTAAATTTTTTTTGTGAGTAACATGAGGCCGCCACCGGAAGAGAAGTAGTGTTTTAGGGCAGAAATAGCAGGAGCATGATACTACGTAGGCACCCCCCGGTGCACCAGTGGCTACATAGCATTGGATTAAACTAGGATATCTGGAACTGGGGGGGGGGGGGCGGACCGTCGGACGTCGCCGACTCAAATCTGCCGGCGACTTAAAAAAGATGGTGCCGCCATCTTGCCGAGGATCGTCGCTCCCTGTGACATCATCAGGGAGCAGTGATCCGTCGCCATGGGTGCCTCGGGTCTCGTTTTAACCCTTTCATTACAATGTGCTATCTGCACATTGTAATGAATGAGGAGGAAAATCCCCATATACTGCCATACAATAGTATGATAGTATATGATAGGATCGATCAGACAACCTAGGGTTAAAGTACCTTAGGGAGTCTGAAAAACAGTGAAAATAAAAGTTGTAAAAATTATTAAAAAAACCTAAAAATTCAAACCCCCCTTTCCCTAGAACTGATATAAATATAAATAAACAGGAAAAATCATAAACACTTTAGGTATCGCCGCATCTGAAAATGCCCGATCTATCAAAATATAATAACGGTTTTTCACTGCGTAAAACAGAATGGAAAACAGCACCAAAAGTGGAAAATGGCACTTTGCCATTGTAGAAGATATATAAAATTCTATAAAAAGTGATCGAAAGGTAGTACAGTCCTAAAAATGGCAGCATTGAAAACGTCACCACTCACAGCTCCGTACTCCAAAGTATGAAAAAGTTATTGGTGCCAGAAGACGGCAAAATAAAAAAAAAGATTTTTTTTGTACAGGAGGTTTTAATTTTTGTAAATGTATGAAAACATAAAACCTATACAAATGTGTTATCCGTGTGATTGTACCGACCCAAAGAATAAAGTAGACATGTCATTTGGGGCGCACAGTGAAAGCCGTAAAATCTAAGCCCACAAGAAAACGACACAAATGAGTTTTCTCACCATTTTCAATGTACCGTATTTTTCGGCCTATAAGGCGCACCAAAAATCCTTTAATTTTCTCAGAAATCAAAGGTGCGCCTTATAGGCCGAAAAATACGGTACATTGAAAATGCCCGATCTATCAAAATATAATAATGGTTTTTCACTGCGTAAAACAGAACGGAAAACAGCGCCCAAAGTGGAAAATGCCACTTTGCCATTTTAGAAGATATATAAAATTCTATAAAAAGTGATCGAAAGGTAGTACAGTCCTAAAAATGGCAGCATTGAAAACATCACCACTCACAGCTCCGTACTCCAAAGTATGAAAAAGTTATTGGTGCCAGAAGACGGCAAAATAAAAAAAAAAGATTTTTTTTGTACAGGAGGTTTTAATTTTTGTAAATGTATGAAAACATAAAACCTATACAAATGTGTTATCCGTGTGATTGTACCGACCCAAAGAATAAAGAAGACATGTCATTTGGGGCGCACAGTGAAAGCCGTAAAATCTAAGCCCACAAGAAAACGACACAAATGAGTTTTCTCACCATTTTCAATGTACCGTATTTTTCGGCCTATAAGGCGCACCAAAAATCCTTTAATTTTCTCAGAAATCAAAGGTGCGCCTTATAGGCCAGTGCGCCTTATATATGAACTTATACAGAAATGTACTACAGACAAGATGTACTGTACATTTACCAGTGTTTAATAGCTCCATCCCCAGAACTTTCCTGCACCTTCCCACACAGTATACAGGGTCCCTGGCTCCTGAAGTGCCCTGGCACCACAACCAACATTGTGCCCATCCTGCCCTCCCCTAGCACGGAGAGACCAGAGCTGCCATAGTGCTGACCACGAGGCAATCATCACCATTATCAGTAACCAATCCCCCATACCTGACAGCCCTGTAACAGGGGAAAGAGAAGGAGCCACAGGGAACCCCACAGGAATAACACCCTGGCTGAGGAGGGAAGGAGAAGGGGCAGAGGGAGACCGCTTAACCCCTGCTGCATCACCCTGCATTAACCCCCAGCAGCCCAAACCTCTGAGAACGGAGCTCTCTGACACGCTGAAGACAAGTTTCCCGGGAAATGTAGCTGGCTTGAACTGCTGGTCATTTTTAGGTACTGCATTTGATCCTGCGCCTTATATATGAAACTAGATGTCTTAGCAGGCATTTATTAGAGGTGCGCCTTATAGTCCGGTGCGCCTTATATATGAAACTAGATGTCTTAGCAGGCATTTATTAGAGGTGCGCCTTATAGTCCGAAAAATATGGTACAGGCAGTCCCCGTGTTACATACAAGATAGGGTCTGTAGGTTTGTTCTTAAGTTGAATTTGTATGTAAGTCGGAACTGTATAAAAATATTGGGTTGTCATAAGAACCAGGAGTAACAATAAAGCTTCATTACAGGCACCATTGATAACTGTTACAGCTGATTATTGTAGCCTAGGACTAAAGTACAATAAATTACCAATATCCAGAGGTCCGTTTGTAACTAGGGGTCGTATGTAGGTCGAGTGTTCTTAAGTAGGGGACCGCCTGTATTTGGAATTTTTTTCCCCGCTTTTCAGTACACAGCATGGAGTATTAAACACCATCACTATGAAGTGCAATTTGTTACACAAAAATCAAGCCATCACAGAGCTCTTTACGTGTAAAAATAAAAAAAGTTATAGATTTTTGAGGGTAGGGAGTGAAAAATAGAAGTGAAAAAAAACTAAAAAGGGCCTGGTCACAATCCCGTGCAAAACCCAAAAAACGTCGGAAAGCCGGACGAAAGTGTGCGCATTGACCCTTAGTCAATAAGCCCCATAGTTGGGAATGTGAGCTGCAGATAAAGGTCTAATTTCCAACCTTGCCTTTAAAGGGAACCTGTTAGCAGGAACGTCATTTTTAGGTGGTGACCGGTTCCAGTAGTCTATGCTGTAACAATTTGCCTTTGTCAACATTCTGCGTACTGTCACAAATGACCTGGCTCCCTGCCAGTTGGGTGTGACGAGTTTCGATTGGGGGAGAGCTAGAACGTGCCAGCATCCGCATCAGAAACAAGCTGTTTTCAGTAGGTTTCTGATACTTGCAGAATAGCTGCAGGATTAAGTGCTATGTGTTCCTGAAGGACCTGATGTAAATGAACACATGCATGACAGACAGAAGCGTGCTAAGTTTGCAGCCCATTTAGGCAAGCCGGAAGTCTCTGGGGAGTAGGAACAGGATCCGTTTTGCAATTTGCGATTTTGCAATTGGCGCAGCCACAGTGGGCAGAGACTGATTGCACGTACCGTACCTCACAGCACAGTAACCAGTAGGAGTCTATGGGGGCAGTAAGCTGACTACTCTCTCCTCACGCCCAAAAACTGGGTAGTGTGCATGAGGCCTAACTTATACACTCACATGAGAAACACTGGTCCGACTTAATACTGTACAGAGCATACTAAAGCAAAGGAAATCTCACCCTAGAAATGTGTGCCCAGAGCCTTCAACAAATCCTATAGAGAACAAAGATCTGCTTTATCTCCAAGCATTATCTAGAGAGCAGGACTTAGAGGACAAAATGATAAAGCTGTGTTACTGGCGATTATAGAGTTTAAAGGACATCTACTACCAGGTGATAGATGCCCTTTAATTAAAGGACATCTGCCATCAAAACCCATCTTGATAAACCAGGGACACTTACTCCTAGATCCAGGCACTGTGACTGAAGTAATCTTCTTATATTTGTTATCCATGGCCTCCTTCCAAAAATCAACTTTTAAAATGATGCTTATGTTCCAGAAGGGCTACAGGGTCGGTTCCCAGAGCCCCTCCATGCTGAATATTCACAGGCTATTACAGTGGGCAGCAGCACTCTCCCACCCCCCAGTGTCCAGAAACTTCCTCTGCTGCTGTGAGATTACATGTGAAACTATAGCATGGAGAGGCTCTGGCAACACCCCCCAGAGCCTTTTTAAAGTTGATTTTAGAAGCAGGAGGCCACTGTTAAACCTAACATTTGATTTGATGCATTGTGAAACAAACATACCATGAGAATGCTGTAGCTGCACTGATGCAGGCACATATCTTGGTTAATCCCTGAACTGAGTGGGTTTTGCTGAAAATACAATTATAACATTCAGGACCTTGGGAAAGCTGTGTGAGACTGGCTGCCTAGATAAACACATTACACAGAGCTTTTGATTACAAATAGAGGTTAGTCAAGACATGACTAATCAACCTGAGCTGGATCACTCATACACAACAGAGAACAAAGATCTGCTTTATCTCCAAGCATTATCTAGAGAGCAGGACTTAGAGGACAAAATGATAAAGCTGTGTTACTGGCGATTATAGAGTTTAAAGGACATCTACTACCAGGATGAAGGATTGTAAACCAAGCACACTGACATCCTGGTGTGTGCCCCCTCTGGCAGGATCTGCTCTTCTTTTAGCTTCTTATGCCCTGGTTTTTACAAAACAAAAAAAAAAGTTTTGAAAATTATATAAATGGGCCTCCATAGGTGATAATGGAGCCTCTTAGGACAATTTGTATAATTTTTAAAACTTTTTTTTTGTAAAAACCAGGACATAAGAAGCTAAAAGAAGAGCAGACACTGCCAGAGGGGGCACACACCAGAATGTCAGTGTGCTTAGTTTACAATCCTTCATCCGGGTGATAGATGCCCTTTAATTAAAGGACATCTGCCATCAAAACCCATCCTGATAAACCAGGGACACTTACTCCTAGATCCAGGCACTGTGACTGAAGTAATCTTCTTATATTTGTTATCCATGGCCTCCTTCCAAAAATCAACTTTTAAAATGATGCTTATGTTCCAGAAGGGCTACAGGGTCGGTTCCCAGAGCCCCTCCATGCTGAATATTCACAGGCTATTACAGTGGGCAGCAGCACTCTCCCACCCCCCAGTGTCCAGAAACTTCCTCTGCTGCTGTGAGATTACATGTGAAACTATAGCATGGAGAGGCTCTGGCAACACCCCCCAGAGACTTTTTAAAGTTGATTTTAGAAGCAGGAGGCCACTGTTAAACCTAACATTTGATTTGATGCATTGTGAAACAAACATACCTTGAGAATGCTGTAGCTACACTGATGCAGGGTCATATCTTGGTTAATCCCTGAACTGAGTGGTTTTGCTGAAAAAACTAATTATAACATTCAGGACCTTGGGAAAGCTGTGAGACTGGCTGCCTAGATAAACACATTACACAGAGCTTTTAATTACAAATGGAGGTAAGTCAAGACATGACTAATCAACCTGAGCTGGATCACTCATACACATCAGCTGGGGGCTGCTGCAGCAATTGATTATTCTGCCTGCAGGCAAAACCCAGGGATTACATCATCCTCTCCTGCAGAGAATAACTGACTTGCTAGGAGAAGCAATGAACCAGCCATAGAAGCCACAGAGCTTCATTATCATAATGTTATATCTGTTTTATCAGCAAAAACCTCTCAGCTCATGGATTAACCAAGATATGATCCTGCATCAGTGTAGCTACAGCATTCTCAGGGTATATTTGCTTCATAATGCATCAAATGGTAGGTTTCCTTTAAATGTAAAAAGATTACCGCAGTCACGGTGCCTGGATCTATGAGCAAGTGTCCCTGGTTTATCATGATGGATTTTTAAAATTCTTCTGTGAATTTGAGGGTCTTCTCTTTTCATTCTCAAATACGCTCATAACAGCCAAGTGGGATGTAACCTTTCATTTTCTCTGGGGGTGTGCCTATGTGAACTATGAAAATTAAAGGTTCCACCCTCTTGGAGGACTTGGACTTGTACACCCAAATGTAAAGGAGCGGTGGAAAATCTTATGCAGACAGTTTATTATAGCAACGGAGTAACCCACAATCTGTGTTACAGCTACAGACATTTACCCAGTGATCATACAGAAATGTCTGTAAAGATTTCTTTATTGGCTCCGTTTCAGTAGCGGGATCAGTACAAGAAGTCAGAAGGTCCAATCCCCCACCAAGTACAGGAGAGATAAATATTACAAAATACTCTGGACAGGGACGGCCATGTCACTTCTTGCTCCATTCCTCCTTCTCTTTCCTCTCACGGATCACTTCCTTCAGGTAAGGCTCCAGGTAAGGGAAGTCCTATCCAAACAAAATGGAAATGAGCAAATAAAAGGGAACAAGATAGAGATAGTGGAAACAACTACCCAAAAGATGGAAAATTAAACTGATGATTAATAGATACTCCAGATGTTCAAAAGGTTTTACATAAAATAAAAGCTGAATATTGGTCACAATTAATGTGTGATGGATAAAGCCCCTCAAAACATCCATTACTAGAAAAAGGGTCCTGACGGGGTAAAACCTTAAAAGGGTTTTCCTAGAATTTGGAAAACTCCCAGGGGGAGTTTTATGAATGTGAGAGGGATGGTGGAAACATTGTACCACAACAGACCCACATATGCTCAGCGGTGGGTCAATGGACTACTTGAGAGACCAGAATTGTGCACATATGACATTTAAATGAAGAGACCCTAAAACTGAGCAATAAAATGCTGCTCAAAGATTTCTGAACTGCAGACTTGATAGTGTTGTCCAAACATAGGAAGTTTTTTCCTGGTAAGTTTTACCCCAAATGGACAGAGTAGCTCGTCGTACATATGCCGGCTGCTCTATTCATTTCTGTGCTGCTGAAGGAGATAGTTGAGAGCAGGACTTGTAAACACTAGAGATGAGCTGCCCCCGAACGTCAGGGTTGGTCGCATGACCCGGACATATTGCCGCATTGGCGGCTGAGCAGCCCATCCGGCAATTCTGACGTGATTGGGCGCGGCTATGATTGGGCACGGCAAGTTCCACTAGCCAATCATAGCCATGGCTATTTGCTAAGGGCGTCATTTGGCAGGATTGGTGGCCAAACCTGACAATCAGGCCTCCTCCTCTCTAGACACCATGGGGGAGATTTATCATCAAGTTTCTGAAGTAAAACTGCTCTAGTTGCCCATGGAAACCAATCAGAGCTCAGTTTTTATTTTCCACACAGCCGTTTATAAAATTATAGCTGAGCTCTGATTGGTTTCAGCAGTTTTACCCCAGATACTTGATGATAAATCCACCCCCCCCCATGTCACAATGTTGGAAACTGAGCTCAATATACCGTATATACTCGAGTATAAGCCAACCCGAGTATAACCCGAGACCCCTATGTACCACCAAAAACTGGGAAAAAAAACTATACTTGAGTATTAGCCGAGGGTTGGGAAATGCATTGGTCACAGCACACCCCCCCCCCCCCCCCCATATAGCCAAACAGCCCCCTAAGTATACAGCAGCCCAGCCTGCCCAGTATTAAAAAAAAAAAACAAAAAAAAAAAAACCACTTATATAATCACCCTCGGTTGGCCCCGATGTCCGCGCCGCTTGTCTTCAGGCTTCCGCGCCCGTCTTCTTTCTTCTGCTGGGCGCCGCCGTTGCTCTCTCCCGGCCCGCACCTAGTATGACGCGCTGCTGACGTCATGGCGCCGCCCGGGGGAAAGACATGGCGTCGCCCAGCAGAAGAAAGAAGACGGGCGCGGAAGCCTGAAGACAAGCGGCGCGGACATCGGGGCCAATGGAGGGTGAGTATATAAGTTTATATTTTTTAAAGTATTTTTTTACTCTCGACTCGTGTATAAGCCGAGGGGACGTTTTTCAGCACATTTTTTGTGCTGAAAAACTCGGCTTATACACACATATATATACACGGTATGTGAATTTACTGCAAATTTTGGCCTGAAAACAAATGATTTCTCATTTCACAAATTTGCTGCAATCCACAACATAAACAAAGCAGCTAGTGTCAATTTCAGCATAGGCACGCTACACACTATCCTTGTGATCCCATTTGAATTTCCACATGCAAGTCTACCTCTTCGTATTTTGTCCACTGATCCTTTGGGAGGATGGATTTCTTCATGTCCAGGTCCAGCGCTCTCTTGATGCGGAACATGCGGTCATCGTACACTTTGGGCGGCAGCCTCCTGATCGCCTCCTGTACATCAGGATTTTCATATATTGTGTCATCGCGCATTAAACCTGTGGAAAGAATCAATGATAAAACCCGTATTGTCTCCCTGCACACCAAGGAGATTACAAAGGAAAAACTAGATCTATACCCAATTTGTTGAATCCAGCGAGCCCGTAGTACCACCTGCATAGGCTGTCCATGAAACGGCCCGTGGCCTGAACTGGAAGGTAAAAGGTACAGAGATTAATGATATTTCATAAAGACGCTTTTATCTTCAGAAAGCATTGGACCATTTTTCCTGATATAAGCTATGGAGTCACAGTAAAATTCAGACTTATGATCGGTGTGGGATCTTAGCATTTGGACAACCACAATTGCCTTGTTATCCCTCCTCCTGTGGATATAACCAAATCAAACACAAGGAAGAAGGACTCCAGGAAGTTTAAAGGATACTTATTCCTATAAATGCAATCCAATATTTAATAAATCCTATGAATTACCTGGAGTGCTGCTTCCTCATGTTCTTTGTTAGATAACTTTGAACCCAGAGTTGGGTTTTGGTGAAAGCTTGCCCCCTATTTGGACTTGATCCATATGCCGCTGTGCAACTCCATATTCTATCGATAGGGGACATTATGCAAAGTTGGCACAACTTATTAAAGTGGAAAGTTATCCGCTATGCAGATCAGTAGGAATTGGACTACAAAAAGCCCCACTCCCATGTGCAGTTTCATGGATAGTGGACACATTCATACACCAAAATTTCTGCACTATTGCTGACAGATAGTGAACCAACTATCTGGAGATGTACAGTTCTAGGCAACAGAGCACAAAGGCTTATAACACGGTCCGGTCTATTAGTCGGTGTCGGTCCCCAGTGTATGCAGTGACGCCCAAAAATAAAAGGGTATTACAGAAACATGTTGGCACATTCAAAAGACGGAGTTATATACAGGAGTCAGACTGCTAAGAGTGACCCCCAAACATCTCTGTGGCGTCTGTGTCCTGTGAACACCATTTAGAGGTGATGTCCTCAGAGATTATATATGACCCAGTATGTAGGACCTCTGGTTATCCCAGATATCACTATAATTTGGGGACTGTGAGGTCAGTAATGTCCTATAATGAGGGTTGGAGGGGATGCAGCCGCTGTGGTGTGAGGGCAGACCCCAGGGATGTCCAGGTGTTGCCTGTATAGGGGGGCTCATACATAATGATAGTGATCCATGTGCTGGGGCTGACACCCCCGGGTCACCTGGAGGACACTCATGTCACCTCCCTCCATACTGAGGGCAGACAGAGCCAGACCCCAGCACAGCCCCCCGGTACCTTCAGCACTGACCTCCAACCCCCTCACACCCGCCGTGTCCCCTCCATCACATCGCACCGACACTCGTCCTTACCCGGTGCCCTCGCCGCCATCTTTCTCAGAGCAGAGACAGAGCTGTGACGTACGGATCTGCGCGACGGGAGTGACGTCATCAGCAGTGTAAGGGCGGAAGCTGCAGGGAAGTACTGGCGGAAGCGCGTCACGTGATCCCTCACCCTGCGGCTGCTGACTGTCATGGAGACTGTCAAAGTAACGCAAGGGTCAAATCCCGTCAACTTATTAATAAAGATAATATACTCAAAGGTTACGAATAGTTGCACTGCATTTTATCAGTTTGGTCAGGCCAAGTTCACACCTACCAAAACGATAATACCTGAAGTCTAAGGGCGGATTCCCACGTGGCGTTTTTGTTGCATTTTTTTGCGTTTTGGGTGCGTTTAAAAACGCTTTGTGGGAATACGCCCTCTGGATGGACTCACATTGGTGTTTTTTTTTTTTTTTTTTTTACTGCAGTTATTTTGGCTTATGGCCACATACATTTTCACTATTTGTATGTAACCATAGGCCAAAATGGATGCAGTGAAAAAAAAAACCTGCCAACGTGAGTTGCATCCCTTAAAGGGGTTTTCCCATGAAAGAAAATTTTCAAATGTCAATCCCCTAGTGATGTTTACACAGTAAAGATAATTTTTAACCCTTTACTTTACAAGTGAACTCAGTTTTATTGCTGTTTTTATTGCCTATCAGTCAGTGATGGTCAGTGTAAGATGCCAGAGTGTGAAAGGGGCCTCTCTAAGCAGACACTTCATGATTTCTCTGTGCTATGAGATGCTGTGTGCTGACAATGTGCTTAGATTATCAGGGTACAGGTTTATCTACACTTTTATTTAGCTCCTGAACGTTGTACTAGTATCTGACACATAGAAAAAGAGAGAAGAGACAGATCAGAGATGAGGAGATCCATGAGATGCATGTTACACACAATGAGACTCTGTCAGCACTGCTGTTTACAAAATATGTAAATGAACCCAAGGCACTCAGGCTCCCGTCAACTGAGCGCATTCACTAATTATGCATGCCCCCCTGCCACTCAATATTCACCACTTATTCCTGCCTGCTCTTCTCAGACAGCCGATGACGACAGCCGGTTGTCTGCAAATCTCGCGCATGTGCAGGAACTCATTCCTTATGCAGCCCTCAGGTTAGTAATGTGGCTGTGCACGGATGTCGTTTTTTTGAAGCCAAAAGCAGGTGACTGAAGCTGCAAACACCCTCTTTTTACTGGTTTAATCATCAAAAACTGCATCTGAAAAAGCGAACGTGTGAGCGCACCCTTAATATACGACAATGTGTTTCAATGTTTTTTCACAAAGTCAAAAAAATAAAAAGGGATATGAAATTAAGCTGGCTATATTCTAGATGACAAGCTTGGCCTACCATCTACTGTGTATGAGAGGCTACTGGGGCGTGTACTAGCCTGGCAGGGCACTGGGAGCCAAGGCTACTCCACGCACCAGTAGCCTCTGCAGGTAATTTACATATTACCAAAATAAAGTTTTCAACAAGTTAGATTTCAGGATTATTACATTACAGATTAGGGAAGAGGCAGTTAGAAGGCATCTAACATCAAATCTACTTATTCCTGATGGCAGGTTTCCTTTAAAGGAAATCAACACCTGAAAAGAAAAAAAAAAGGCTTAAAATACTCACTATTATAAAGAAACTTATAATTGGCAGCATGGAGACAAGATGTCCGGGGATCCGGGCTGTAAATTATGCACGCCCCCCCACCTTCCTCTCCCATTTTGGAAGTATGGGAGAGCGAGGTGATGTCATGCGAAAGGCGTAAATTCAAGCATCTTGCGTGACGACACCTCCCTCTACCAGCATGGGAGAGGGAGGTGGTGCATAATTTGCAGCCCAGATCCCCGGACATCTTGTCCCCACGCTCTGGGCTGCCAATTAAAGCCGGTTTCTTTTCTAGATAATCCAGGCGTGTCAAGACTAGCGACGGACAGCGCCGGGATCAAGATGAAGTGGAGCAGGGGTAAGTATTTCTAGCCTATTTTTTTTTTTTAAGTGGTTGATTTCCTTTAGAGCATTACTTTGTGCTAAAAAAAAACAGGAGCATTTTTTTTGTAAAATTAATTCCATAAGAAGCGAAAATAAGAGCAGAGGGGAGGCACACCAGCATGTAAGTGTGCTTGGTTTATAGTCCTAGATCCTGTTGGTAGATTCCCTTTAAGTGTTCCAAAGAATAAGAGTTGACATGTGGAATGGTTGAGGTTCAATCACTTGGATACTCACCAATCATTGGAATCAGTTCCATTCCTCCCAGTGAAAAGAGTTTTAGGGTGAACTCTATAGGACAGAGGAAGCAACTACGACTAACTAGCAGTGCTATGGATAACGCAGGGATTGACGTGGCACATGGTTGCCCTGCCTCTTCACCATTAGGGACTCTTGTGATTAGTGGAAGTCCCAAAGTTAATGACCCCATCAATCAGATTGTTATCTATCCTATTTTAGAAGAAGGGGATAATAATTTAACATGGGACAACTCCTCCTAGACAACACGCAAGAAAAAAACACTCCGCTTTGCTAGAAAACTTTGACCAGTTTTTATCAGGCATCAGTTATTTTCGACGCAAATCATTGGCAAATTTTTCTCGAACTGATTTTCACCTCAGTAAATGTGGCCCATTATCTCCCTTAATATAGCACCAATGGTGGCCTTGTAGGTCCATACTTCAGACTTCTGCTTTTGTGCACACACTTGATTACTGAATGGGTGCAGCCATTGGGGCACATTTACATTTATATTCCTGCACGATCCCTGAGGTGCATTGTCCGACGGGTATGCACATCTGCTGCGATTCAAAAAGATCATGCGCCCGATTTCCTGCATGTGTCGCTCCCCCGATCAGGTCCACCGGAGTTCACCTTCTTCTTCCTGGTGCATGCAAGTGCTTGATCTTGCGACACAAATTGAAAGTTAAATCCTGCGGTTTGTCCGAATCAGTCGGATCGCCTGACGGCCCGCCCCCTGATTTGTGTCGCATGAAAGCCTGCACCGATGAGCCAAAATCCGATTGTGTGTGACACAATCCCTTTCTAAATCCCTGTCCCGACGCAGTGGCGGCGTGATCCTCAAATAGTCGGAAAACCCAACGGAAATGTGGCCGCGGGACCCTTCGTAAATAAGCCACATTGTCACAGTTCACACATTCGCATCTTAACATTTCCATTTTTCTTAAATAATTGAATTAAGGGGTATATATATGCATGTATTATTGCAATATGGTGACAAAACCACAAAAATCTGCATAATATATAGAAAATGAGCACTTTTTAATTTATTTCCAGGCAAAAAATAAATAATGATGGAAGTCTCATACAAACATATAAAACTATACAGACCTAATGATATAATAACAGGCCGTTACGTGTTTTATTCACATATTTTTTTGGAATTGTTCAAACTCCTGTATGGAAGTCTTGGCAACTTCTTCACAGAAGATGGGATCAGGCATGGACACCAGTTTATCTAAGGAGACGTAGTTGGGTTCTGTGGGGTCATATTTTGCTCTTCCCAGAAATGTGAGAAACTGGTGTCTTTCCTTGATTCTCATAAGGTTGGTATTAAAAACCTGAAAAGAAAAAAATCATCATATATGTAATGCACCAAGCTTAGTGAGCGCTGCAAAAAGGAAAACAACAATAACAAAACACACTGCGGTAACCATACAAAAGATGCTGTGTTTATGTCACGTTGACAAAAAAATTTGATCAAAAAGTTGCACATACCCCAAAACCAACAAAACAAAGCCTCATATGGCTCCGTTAGTAATGACTAGTGTTGACCCTAAACGCAGAGTTCCGGTCCGTGCTGAACTTTGGAGTTTCGCGGGTGCCAGCACATTCACTGTAAGGGTTAAAAGGCTTTCTGCACTACAATAATATAACTAGATATTTATATACATGAAGATCTAAGGAAGTATTAACTCATCCTCAGACCACCCCCCCACATTTTGGTTTTTCAGCATCTTTGGGTCAATGTGAGATATTAACTAAGTAGTGGAGAAATATGACTAAACAATAAAAGGGGTTGTGCTGTCACCATAAGATTCACAAGACCTGGTCAGTGACCTCTAGAAAAAGGGTCTGTTGTAACCCAAAAGAATGGAGTGGCAGGTTGGACATGTGCAGTGTCTTTCCCTTCACCGTTTATAAAACTGATGGAGCAACAGGGCGCATGTGCGACTGACGACAGACTCCCATACTCATAATTTGTGGGGGTCCCATCCTATCCTGTCCATAGGAGAAAACTTGAGGATTTTTCTCCTAAGTGGATGGACAACCCCTTTAAGGGTACTTTTAGATTTGTTGTAAAAATGTCTTCACCAGTTTCATGTATCCGAATGGGGTTTGCAGGAATGATTAAATTATCTTTCATGTATTGTCCAGTGTACACTTACCTGAGGGAAGTGGGTGATGATGTGGTGAGGAATCCCCATGGTGTTGTGCACAAAGTCAAAGGTTTCTGTCAGTTTCTTCTTGTTACCAGCCAACATCTTAGGAACTTTGAGCGCAAGTTGTTGTATTTCATTTCTGCGAAATCCAAATTCTATTTCAAAAACCTATTGAAGTAATAGAAATAATTGAACCTTGGGCCCACGACAATGTCCACAGTACAGCCAAAGGCCACCACCCAGGTACATGGAACCAGAGGAAGGGGAGTAACATTTTTCCTAACCCCCTCTAACACGATATCATGCAATGCATCTTTTACTGTTAGAGGTTGTTTAGAGAGCTTGTTTTCTTGGGGATGAGCTGTTATTTTTTTTTAACAACAAGTAAACTCCTATGCACAGGATGGGGGAATAACATGGAATAACATGCTGGTCTAAGTGGTGGGGCCACGACAATTAACAAGAACGTTGCACACAAAGAACAGAGCAGCCAATTATACATACACCCTGCTGCTCCATTCATCTCTATAGTGCTGACGGGAATAGCCAAGACCTGTACTCAACTATCTCCACCAGCTCGACAGTGAATGGTGCAGCAATGTTGGTGCTGCTCCAATCAATTGGGTTGCAACGGAGCCCCGTTCTCGTGATCCATAGGGGTTTCTCCACAGGGATCCCCACCGAACAGCAAGTTATCCCCTATCCTGTGAATAGGGGATAACATGCTGTGACTGGACAACTCCATCCATATCATCATGGGGTACATACAACTTTTTTATTTCCCTTTGGTTCCCTAGTATTTTACAGACTGAACCCTGCCCGTGGTCCTTGGACTCTTTGCATCCTAGTTTACGTGGTAGAGCGCAAATACTTCACATCCTACCGGAACATCAACAAAGGACCTGAAAATCCCCTCGCTATATAACCTCTTAGATATCGAACACATAAAACACAGGTTTTCTTATATCCACCATTTTTGGAAGAATTATTTAATGTTTTAATGTCAACTAGACACTGTATATCATTATCAGGAGCCGGTGTTGGTGCAGATGACCACTACATAATAAAAAAAATGGCAGTATTGGCACAAAATAAAATTCTGTATGCAGCCAATCTAACCCTGGTACCGATCCACCGACCTGAACCCTTTTTATTAGCTTCATTAGGTTCTTCAATCCCATCTCACCCACACAAACACCCGAAACTAGTCATGTAGAAATTAAAAGAGAAGTGAAAGACGCCTCCACTACCTTTAGGTTCTCTTTTATAGGTTCAAGGCTGCCAGTTATCATCCGGGGAAGACGCGTTACCAAATCTCGAGTCTGCAGAACAAGGTGAAAGAAAAATACAGCAATGTCATCTTATATGTAGGTGAACAGTCCATAATTGTGTCTATACAGGATGTAAAATCCTATATATATATCTCACTAGGCAACATTTTCATGTTGGGGGGAAAATGTAAATTTGTGCATTTATATTGACGCTGTCATTGTATATTATTGTATGACACATGTCATGCTTCACAGTGCAAATAAACGTTTTCTGGTTAAAAAGAAAAAAAAAAAACCCTGCGGCTGCTGACTGTCATGGAGACTGTCAAAGTAACGCAAGGATCAAATCCCGTCAACTTATTAATAAAGATAATATACTCAAAGGTTACGAATAGTTGCACTGCATTTTATCAGTTTGGTCAGGCCAAGTTCACACCTACCAAAACGATAATACCTGAAGTCTAAGGGCGGAGTCCCACGTGGCGTTTTTGTTGCATTTTTAAACGCAAGTGGGAGGGGGTTTGGCCAAAACACACATTTGCTTTTTTTTTTTTTTTTTTTGCCAAACCCCCTCCCATTTGCGTTTTGGGTGCGTTTAAAAACGCTTTGTGGGAATACGCCCTCTGGTTGGACTCACATTTTTTTTTACTGCAGTTATTTTGGCTTATGGCCACATACATTTTGTTATTTTTTTTTATTTTATTTTCTTCATTCTTTTCAATGTGGCTTTTCAAACTAGCTTTACCCACTGATTGATTGTTGTCCGGGAACACAAAAAGAACAGATTCTAAATTGACCATTGGAGAAAAAACTGAAGTGTGAAAAAGCCAATTGAAATGAATAGTTCAGTAAGGCATCAGCACAAAATCACTATTTGTATGTAACCATAGGCCAAAATGGATGCAGTGAAAAAAACAGTGATAATACACACAGTGATGTCACATTACAGTGATAATACACACAGTAATGTCACAGTACAGGGATAATACCACAGTGATGTCACAGTACAGGAAAAAAATATACGCAGTGAGTCACAGTACAGGATACTAAACGCAGTGATGTACAGTATAGGAATACTACACACAGTGATGTCACACTACAGGAATAATAAACAGTGATTTGTCACATGTCACAGGGATAATACACACAGTGAGTCACAGTACAGAATAATACCACATAGTGATGTCACAGTAGAGGGATAATACACACAGTGATGTCACAGTACAGAAAAAATATACGCAGTGATGTCACAGTACAGGAATACTAAACGCAGTGATGCCACAGTATAGGAATACTACACACAGTGATGTCACAGTACAGGGATAATAAACAGTGATTTGTCACATGTAACAGGGATAATACACACAGTGAGTCACAGTACAGAATAATACCACACAGTGATGTCACACAGTATGTCCAGACAGGAATAGTACACACAGTGATGTCACAGTACAGGAATACCAAACGCAGTTATGTCACAGTATAGGAATACTACACAGTAATGTGACCGAGCGCAGTGACCTTATTCAGACATGGATTGCAGAGTCAAGAAGTTGCCTGAGAGCAATGTGCGACAGTATAGAGAGTGCCGGAGCAAATCAGATGGGTGTAGTCATTTTATCCAGCTCTGTGGGATTGCGGAAGACAAGTCACACTATACTTGACAAGTGAGAATCTCATTTCTAAAAATATAAACAGCTCATAATAATGTATCACTGTGGGATATGTCCAGTAGTCATATTTGTATTGTGGTTCTTTGGACCCACCAGGTCTGTTGTCCATTATTGTCCATTATTGGTTGAGAGCCTGGACTGACCCGAAGATCCTCTGGCACCCTGGTGGGACAGTCCAATAGAGCCAGTACTGGCTCAATATATATATTAATATTGTATTATTTTATTACTGAATCTGTACTACGTAAAAACAATACACAGAACAGATTTATAACTCTATTAATGATTTTGCATCTGGCTCAACGATCCTCAGGTTATCCCTTCGGGTAGTTTAACCAAGGTTCTAAATCGTTATGGAGAAATCTGAACAACTCACACCACAGTGAGAACTTACTCATATCTCCAGCTTATACCAAAGAAATACCAGATCGCTTTTGATGCAAATTGAACAAAGATTTATGTACCCAAGTATAAGCCGAGGTACCTAATTTTACAACAAAAAACTAGGAATATGTCCAGCAGAGTGCCCCATTACTATAATGCCCAGCAGAGTGCCCCCATGAATGTAATTCCCAGCAGAGTGCCCCCATAAGTATAATGCCCAGCAGAGTGCCCCCACCCAGTGGATAACCAACAAGTCCCTTTGTCTCGGTCAAAGTTTTTACAATTACGAAGAGGGTCTAACCATACTACTGCACACACAAGAATTTTTGTCGGGAATACCATGTTTACTATAACCTGCTCCAAAAAGCAGGTCGGACCTTGCATAGGTTTCTATTCTGGTCCAGATGTTGTAACCCATTAGTGATTCCGGCACATTGATGAATGAGGCTGGTGCACATGAAACCGGTCTTAGCACATTTACCAAATTGTTCTTTTTTTATGTTTTTTACGACACTTCTGATTAATCGGCTCCAATCTATCTTCTGTTACTTTCTATTTTTAGAGTGGAAAAAGGTGCTGACTGTTGTGCTATTTATTATGTTTTTAATAACGAGAAGCAGAACCTACCAAACGCAAGTGTGATAAGATATTATTATTTCAGTTAATTGGAATATTCTAAGCTCTTACATCTGCGAAAGATTCACAGATTTTAATGCGCTGCGTTATGGTCAAACAACAGTCCAAAAAGCAGGATGTCGCTCTTAAGGGTGTAAAGCCACCTGCTAATTGCGCATCGGACAATAGGTGGAAACGTGAGAAAGAAGCTCGGCCGTGTGAGACGCTCCGAAACAAAGCAAAAAAAACTGCTGATATAAGATAAGAAAATAAACGGTCATCAATCAGGTTTCGTCACTATTTAATACAATTGAAGAAATAATAGCCAGCCTTGCCCCCTGTAGTATATAGCAGCCGCCCCCTGTAGTATACAGGCCAGCCTGCCAGCTGTAGATACAGCCTGCCCCCAAAGTAGGTTACAGCTGCCCACCATATATACAGCCTGCCCCCATGTTAGTAACAGCATGCCCTATAGTATATACAGCTGCCCCAATAGTCGTATACAGGCCTGCACCAATAGTAGTATACAGCTGCCCCAATAGTAGTATAAAGCTGCCCCAAGAGTGCGAGTATCAGCCTGCCCCCATTGTAGTATACAGCCGGCCCCAAGAGTAGTATACAGCCCCTGACCTGGCCCTAATAGTAGTATACAGCTGCCCACTAGGAGTATACAGCCTGCCCAAATAGTAGTATACAGCCGCCCCATAGTAGTACAGCAGGCCAATACAGTAGTATACAGCCTGCCCCAGTATGCCAAGTAAATAAAAAAAACAAACTTGAATTACTCACCCTCCGACGATACTCACCTTTGATGCTCGGCACGGGCTCCAGGTCCTCGGAGGGGCTCCGGGTCATCGGTGGCGGACTTTTCGAACCTCGGTGGCAAGATCCTTATTCTTCTTCACTGGCGGTCCCGCGTCCACTTCGCTAGCCGGAAGTGCGTCCATGCGGATATGCGCGGGCGCACACTATTGAGCGGGCAGTGTCGCAGACTGATGACGTCATCGGCGGCGACAGGCCGACACTTAGTGGGGCCCGGACTGCCGGCTGAGCGAAGGAAGCAAAGAGCCCGGGAGCCCGCCAGAGTTGATAGAAAGAGAGAGGAGGGAGCGCTGCCGAGAATCGGGAGCTGCCGCGAGGATCGGGACACCGGAGGGTGGTATTATTTTTTTTTTTTAATCGTTTTTTTTTTTGTTGACTCGATGTATAAGCCAGGTGCGGTTTTTCAGAACATTTTTGGGCTGAAAATCTCGGCTATTACATGAGTTAACGGTATTCATACAGAAGATTGGAACATCCCTATAAATAATAATGATTGTTTATTATAGAGCACCAACATATTGGACAGCACTGCAATATCAGTCCGTCCCATGCGGGCTCACAATCTAATCAACCTACAAGTATGTTTTCGAGTGTGGGAGGAAGGAAAAAACCGGAGGAACCGGAGGAAACCCATGCAAACACAGAGAGAACATTACAACTTTATGACAGATGTTGACCTGGGCAGGCTAAACCCAGTCCCCGAGCGGCTGCAAGGCTTAATGCTAACATGAGCCACCGTCTAAGACCCCTATCTGTAATTTATGACTTATCCTGTGGATATGTCATATATCTACATATATAGAAGATGGTAAAACTCCTTTATGGTGATTTTTTATATTACCATGTCTTATACTTGTTCATAGTTGGATTGATATTATTCTAACGTTATAGAGGAGTGCTTTGGGTATATGCTTAAGGGTAGTTCACACTACTGTTTCTTACTTAATTAGAAAAAGGTGAAGGAGGTTAATAACGTCAATTAAAAATCCATTGACATCAATGTAACTTTTATGTTGGGGGTTATGTTCGTTTCACTCGCTAGTAACTTCAACCTGCCAAACTGACCATAACGAACGACATAAAATTTACATTGATATCAATGGGATTTTTAATTGAGACTAAGCTCCTGTCAGTTTAATGGAGGGTAAGGGAAATGAGCTTAAACTGTATTATGATTCTATCAGTTATCAAATTTTCCATACAGTATTTATTATATAGTTCCTGTAGAGGATTAGATTAGAAACGATGTATTATATATTACTTATAATGTATTATTATTACATTATTGTGTTATTATTAATTAACTTTGTTTTGATTATCCTTGCCCGTAGAGTTGTAGTATACATAGTTAGTAGTAGTATAGTAGAGTAGATTCCAGAGTACCATGAATATTTTTTATTATTGACCCAATTGACAATCTTTGTCAGCGCCTGCGCTATCTGTATGTCTATATAAAATAATAATTATTATATTTTATTATTATTCATTTTTGGCACATAAATAAAACTCATTTTTTTCTAAACTATGTATGAGTCACAATGATTGGTTGTAACTTGATTTCTATTTTAATAATCAAATAATGAAATCTATAAAGTATTTCCAACCATATTATACAGGGCGTTCCCTACTTGAAACACCCGACTTAACAGACGACCCCTGGTTACAACGGACCTGTTGGATTTGTGGTCGTTACATGTACGGTGGAGATTGGGCGACATTAACATTTAATACAGTTAACAAAGTGTCTGTAATAAGATTATTGTTAATCCGTGGTTCTTATGAAACCAACCCAACATTGTAAAAAACCCATAGTCATAGAGACCCCAAAATTGTTGCTTGGTGGAGCTTACAATTCTAAAGTATACGGTTCCCTAAGTTACATACAAATTCCAACTTAAGAAACAAACCAGCAGACTTGATCCTGACGTAACCAGGGGACCGCATTTACTGTAATGTTGATCTATCTCTGGACAGAGTACAAATATATCATCGGTATCATCATCCTGACTAGTTTTGTAATATATGAATTGTTAGAAAAATATATGATCATATATTATTGATAGATATATCCTTAAACATTAATAAATTTTATAATCGTATTCTGCAGCGGATACATTTTTAACACAGCTTAGGAATATTTGGCACAAAGTTGAAATGAGAGAGCTAAACACTTTTATTATATTATTAAATGACTATTTGGTCCCCGAGATCAAGTGCCTTGTGTGGGGATACAGACTATAAGTTTAAGTGTACGTAGTAAATAGGTTTTGTGAGCAAGCATTTGTATAGCAGACATCGAGGACCTCACAAGACTCAAATTATGCTCCATCCTGAACTTTAATGTCTTATTTCCAGTGGACAGTGGTTTAAAAAACTCCAAAGAATTGTTTTTGCAAAGGTTCCGTCACTTAGAATCATCTAGTGTGCGTTGTTACCTACCGGTGGCTGTATTAAAGAAACCAATAGTGGGCAAGATCTAAAGCGAAAACCAGGATCATGGTGCTTCTGTGACAGATCAAAACTAATGGGGTTAGAAGGAAGCCAAAAGGATCTCACGTGTGATAGGAGACGTTTGTAATCCACTGCGGCAGGCAGGATCCCGCAGGAGAGAAAGTCATTACCATCTAAAGGTTCATCACGTAAGTCAACCAAAATGCCACTTGAACTGGCGTGTACCCGCGTGTAGCACTCTTTTACCAAACGTTTTTTCCATAAAGTCCACCACATACAGAGCTCCCATGCCACCTAGGACTGGAGGCACAAGTCAGTTGCAAAAGGACTTCTAGGGTAACAGGGTGCAAAAAAACATAAAAAGAAACAATCAGCGTAGATATATTAAGACCGGTTTTATGTGCACGCCTCAAGTCATCAATTCTCTAGAATCACTAATGGGTTATAACCTCTGACCAGAATAGAGAAAATTAAGACAAGGGTTCGACCTGTTTTTGAGAGCAGGTTAGAGTAAATGGTATTCCCGACAAATGTTGGTGTTGCCAGTAGTAGGCTATAGTGAAAAACTTTGACACGAGACAAGGGACTTGTGTGGTATCCCGGGTTGTGAAGGGGTGCGGCTAAGTCACACTGCGGTGGCGCAGGTTATGTTCTTCTCGTTATTAAAGGAAACCTACCATTTAGAAGGGTAGGGGTAGGCTGTACGTACCGAGCACCAGTGGGTGAGCTGGGCAGGGTTTAAACAAACTTTACTTGTCTAGTGTTATAAACGAGGTATCGCGGTTTACACTTTTTAAACTATAGCAGAAACGCTTGCGGCCGCGTGCCACGCTGATCGGCGCGCATACTCATTAGTGAAAGCGTAGATGTTGCGCGGACAGTCGCGCGCAGCGATCCGAAGCCCCTGACTGCTCTACAGTTTAAAACGTGTAAAACGCGATCCGCGTGTTTATAACATAACGAAAGTAAGTACCCGCACCAGCCTCACCTTGAGCGGTGCGGGTACTACGCGGTACACGGACATTTATAAGGAGGTTTTTAACAACAAATAACGGCACAGCGGGTCTCAAAGTGATGGAGGTTTGGTAGGAGAGGACGATGATGAAAGGTTGTATAAAAGACTAAAATGCTTAAAAACTAAGACAATAACCATAAAAACTCTTGTACATTCAAGAAGACTTTAATAATATGGTAAAATTTGAGTAGCATCCAGCAAAAATGTATCGTAAAAGCGTCTTGAAATGATTCACCTCAGAAAACCTTTCATCTTGTAGATTAATGACATACAGTATTATTGAGGTAGGACAGTACTTGGATCCCAACGTGGCACAGGAACATAAAGTTATATTATTTACTGAAAAAGCTAACACTAAGAAATAATGCTTAACCCTGGGACATTTCAAATATAAATTTTCAAAAAGAAAAATATTGACAAATTTAACAAATTGCGTGCATATTAATATTATTATTTAAACTAGATTAAATGTACATTCGCCTTTAGCTACAGGAACTCTCCGACGACCGGGTGTACGGAGACACGTCTTGCAACGAAATGTCGTTGTTGGTTCAGTCCATCTAAAGGATTATTAAATAAGACAATATTTACAGTTGGAAAGAGACACAGGGCAAATTAATCAGAAAATATGTGCATTTACTATTGCCTTTACCATTCAAATCTTATGGAAGTCTAGTTTATAACCAACCACAATTTTTCAATGGTGACCAGGTTGAAATGGGATGATTGTACATGACAAAAATGGTTATAGACCTGATGTTTAATCTGTTAAGCTGTCTAGATATTGGAGAGAGTTTAGAACCAAACGTCCTGGCCAATAATCTCATTGTAAAAAACTGGAGTAGATGATTGTCAAAGGTTACGTAAAAAATAAGTGACATATTATGCTAAATTGATACAAAAACAATCAAGGTTAATAAACAGTATAGTCTCAGACCATTGCCTGATCACATGGCACCCATACCACTGATTTAAGTCCAGTCATCAGCAGAGACAGGGCAAGTCGATGAAGTGCGGTTATCACCATAACCATTTGTGGTCCAATCATGAGTGGTATAGACCAGAGGCATGCTCCATCATCTTAGGGAGATGGACATGAAATGGGACGGACAACCCTTGGACAACCCCTTGGTAGAAATGATTGGCTTTGCAAGTCCCGCCCTTGCTTGATTATTAAGTATAAGTTATGTCAAATTTTACCTAAATCTGACAAATGATGTTGTGACAGCAAATTTAATGTCTGTTTCCAACATTATGTCACAAGTGCACTTCATGGGGGTCAGGGAAGGGACGAAAAATGTGATCTGACCAAAATTTGTTACTACCCGTTTGGCTGTGTTATTTTAAGTTTTTACTCTTGATCATAATAGAAGGAATAATTCAGCACTGACATATCCAGCTAATGGAAGGCACCAATTGGACACCAATGGGGTTTGGGGAGTCTTTGTGATATCCATTTTCGCGTGAATTAGTGAATCTGTAATGGAGCTCAGAACAAATGTGACCACCAGCGTAACTTTTTTGTATAATAAAGAAAAAAATGATGCTTATGTTATGCTAGTGCATGCATGGGCCCTATGAGCATTGCCTGACTACAGCAATTCGCCACAATACCTAAGATAGGAGTATGGCTATGCTCTCTAACACTCACATAGGTATAATCAGATTGCTGAGGGGTCTTTTTTCATCGTATCTATTAATTCATAGAATGATCTTCCAAGCCCACATATAAACAGTCTGATTCTAATGTTTGGACCCAAAAAATATATCAATATTCCCAACATATGAAGATTGGTATACAACAAGGAAAGGATGAAGATCAACCATTTTAGACAAAGCTAAGTATCCACGATTTTAATAAAATCCGAGAAAAACAAAAGTGATCCTTGACGTTACAACCCAGATGTCTAAGCCAGGGAAAAGTAAAAAGGGATTGTCTATAGAGTGCAGCCCCATTACTGATGCAGTGCTACTAAGGATCATTGATTTAGTAAATATTTACAGGTCAATTGTAAAAAGGGGTGAAGAGGTCAAGCAATCCAACCCCAACATGGCTAATCCCGGTTGGCTCAGCAGAGATTTGGACATCATAGCCGTATGAAGTTGCTGTGTGGGAATGTCCACCAGAGGAGACCAATAGGTTAAAAATTTTAACATTAGACAATATATATAGTCTTGACAGTATTCTCTAATCAATAATATAGATCATCTGATCAATGAGGGACGCAAAGTGCTCTGGATTGAATTGTGTTTTATGACCAAGATGGGATTAACTATCCAACACGATAATGTTTTTTAATGGGGTTCTCCTTATTTGCTACTATGATGAGATGACAAATTTGAGCACACCTTAAAGTTGGATCACCATTTCTGGTAATAAGTAACACCTGAGTTGGACCTCTACCTTCTCTATGGTCAACTTGATGCACCGTTCCCTGTAGCAGAACGTAATGGTAGCTATTGGGGCCAATAGTTCATTTGTAGACAAAGTGTTTTGGGTACCATTAATTGGTACACTGACCAAATAATATGCATGGGGCGCTCTGGACTCTTCTGTGTGCCTGCCTTAGAGGTCTCTGGTATTGGACTCACTCCCCCCCACTTTCGCAATTATGAACAATTAAAATTAGGCCAAGTTGATGGGAAGGGGCAGACCTAAAAGTCGATCTTCATCTAATGTGTTTGTGGCCATCTTATTGTCTTAATGACCATATTGGACTGTGACTAACTTGTTCCCACTAGACAGTCTAAACGAATATGGATAACATTGCTTTTTGAAGAGTTTTTTAGCATCCAAACTAACCAGTAATATCATCTTTCTGTGATGGGGGCTGTTTTACACCCCGAATCTTAAAGGAGGTTTCACTCTATGGTTCCGTTTCTATATGACAGCTCTCAGGTTTTGGTTCATTCGTTGGACTCCTATCATCATGGTGGGTTTCATTGTCTATGATGGTAGGAGTAGTTTAAGTGTGAACAGCGGGATAACTATTTAGTGTTATGAATGGGAATTAATGGTTTATATGATAGATATTGATCCATATTCATGGAGAGGGCAATAAATGTAATTGTGCGGGATGTCCGACAGTCAACAAACCCCTTATTGAATGGCAGAATGGGGGACAACTAGTGACATTATCAGCCTATTAAACTAATCAGACTATACAACTAATGGCTTTCGGGATTGGCTTATGAACCAATCAAAGAAGTCCAATAAAATCATTGGTACATGGAAGGAGCTTTTCTGGAAAGCGTGCTTCATGTTCACAAAAAGCCAGTCCTCGTGGGCCGTACAGGGGGGACAGCTGTGATCCACAAGGGTCCTGGTTGTTAGACCACATAATAAACTTTCCTACTATGAAGTTGATAAGGAAACTTTCATAATTAAGGAGTAATAAGGATTACAAAGTCTACAAAGAAAATCATGGGGGCTGTCTCATGCAATAATTAATTGGGACATCGTGGTGATCAGGTTTCCTTACCAATATAGTATAAGTAATATGCGACCCTCTTTGTGACTCAAATTTTTTTGGATAAGAATCAGGTGACTTTTCCTCCATGTACAGTACAGAGGCCAAAACTGAAACTGCAAGGTCCTACCAGAACCCCAACGATAATGTAAAGATCCCTTACTTGGGGAAAATAATCCACCACATTGCGGCCATTAAGGAGTGATCACAGAAATGTTGCATGCATCTATATCACAAACCCACAAAAAAAACCCTCGCAAATGAATAGATAGAAATGCCTATAGAGCGAAAAGACCTGTGAACCTTCGACCTCTAAGCTTGAGGGATTTATTGACACACCCGCCAATTCTCATCCTCTCCTTCTTATGTGTTTTGTTTGGGTGTGTTGTATTGTGCATTGTTTGGAGCAATTAGACCGTCCGATAGTTTAGGTGATAAGACAGGTAGTTAAAATTAAAGAAAGAAAGAAAAAAACTTTATTTATGGGCCCCATACTTCGCTTATCTTCGCATGCAAGCCATGAAAAACGACAGACTATTGCTTCCTGTTGTAATCTTAAAGGGATCAGTTTGAACAGGTGCATGTCACAGCAGTGGGTACATCCTCAAAATCAACAGCAAAATAATCCTCAGCTATCAGACGTGACTCCCCCTCCACTGGGGCCGGATGGCGCTAGTCCATCAGATTTGAAGAGAATGGGGGGGAAGGGGGTTAACAAAGGCCACCAGAAGACACCCTTCTCCACCACCTCCTCTTCTTGTTGCAGTCTTATGACCAGGGGTCTGGAGCATTGTATTCACATAAATCTAGATCTAGTGCTAACCAGACAAAAATATACCGATACACAGGCCAAGTTATCTTCGTCTGCCAGGGACTCTTCTGTCAAAACTTATCCACAAGGGAAGGGACAGCTAATGCACAAATCTTTTCCGTGGAACTCTAAAGTTATGACTACCATAAGGAGAATGTCGTTTTTATTGCTTAACCCAGTTGGCACAGGGTACGACTTCGCTTATAAGTGTCAACACAAAGTCACGTTGCCCTGCCGCCTGAATTGAATGGTGCAGACTAAAGGGTGCACCAGACACTGAAACCTCAATCTCTTCAACTTATGCAATTGTGTAGGGAAGAAACTTCTGGTCCTGGGCAGCCCTTATTGTCCATGGTTGTCTTTATCTCCCTTCATATAGCTCGTTGTGATACTGAGAACATCCAAAGCAACATGGACCTTGCAGCCGCAAGACTCTAACACATGTCTTCATATGTTTGGTTATACCATCGTTATACCTGCCGTCAAGGTTAATACAAATACTGATAGGAGTCAATTGACTGTAGGAACGACCAAAAACTGGCGGAAAGTAGACATGGATCCATTAGCGTTCATCAAGGTCTGGATAATGGATGGTGGTTGAGCTATAGATGAGATTCAGGGAGGAAGTCACATACCCTCACAAGAGAGGGCTTCTTCCTATTCTAAGGGAAGCAATGATTCCAGTATCCCATCCTAGCTCCTAAGTTCACATGAAGTGCTTATTGTGCTGCACCCCTAAGAAGTGATTTCTCCTGCCGTTGCCATGGCGACTTTAAAGTTGTCCTTCTCTTAGTTAGTTTTAAAATTGTAACATGGCTTCTTTTCCAGCCTTTTAGCGAGTGGACCTGTCCTTCAATTCATTCGTAGAGATCTTTTCTGGATGTGGTGTGAAGACCACTAGAAGAGCCTTCTCCTGCTGAGAATTAGGGTTTCTAGACCTGCTAGACTTCTTAGACTCACCTCAAACAGAGATGGCTGGAGGCCTCTCACTCCAAGCAAATTTGTTTCTGGCCTTACTCGCACTGTTCAGAAGTCCATACATAAACACTTCCCATTCTGGAACGCAGTGTCCCTGTCAAGTCAAGAGTCTGGAATCCAGTGAATGGGAGCGCAGGGACAATACCTGCAGGTGGTACACCTGACGGGCTTTCAATTAAACTCCCTAGGAGAATTCCTAAAGATCATTAGCTCAGCCTCCCCACCAGCTCTTCTTTGTCCAGACAGGGTGGACACATCACAACAAATAGCCGTCTTCTAGAAGGAAGATGTGAGCGCGATCGTCTGCAAGATAAAAGAAAATGCCTGTCAGTGTCACTTATACTGTAGCAGCTGGAAAATATTCCTGTCTACATGACGGGAAGAAGGGAATACAGAGCAGAGATCAGCTAGTCCATCCTCTTGTTTCACAGAGCGCATTGAAAGCTAATAACAAATAAAATCAAATATTAATTTGCATCTATTTTGTAAGCAGGACAAACTTCTGGGGTACAAAAGACGGGATAAAACGGCTCAAAGAAAACCACCCAAGTGACAACTTTTTTCCGTGCTTTACTACAAACATGGACTTCCCCATTTTAGTTATAGAAGGCACTATGGTTATGCTGGTAGTTTATATCATTCCGGACGTCCAGTTATTTGGTCTTGGATATTGGGGTGAAGTTGCAGCAATTCAAGATTTCCAGAATTACCAGCGGATGAACACAGTTGACAACAAGTGAATAAGATTTAATTTAAACCCAGGTAAAATTTATATCAGAGGTACATGTCATCAAACTGGCCTAGAGGGGTCAGAAAGACCTGACACAGGAACACGGGAGACCTTTTTATGTCTGTTAACTGCGATTTCTATATATCTACTTCAATGGAGGGAAATGATGGCAAATTTTTCGACTCTTAAAACTTGGCGTTCTGTGGTTTTTCACGATTTCAGTGTGGGGGTTGTAAAGAAAAACTCAAACGGGTTTCCCCCCCCCCATCCTACGCATTTTTGTGGCCCGTGAATACCCATAGAAGAATATTGGAAGATGAAAAATATGGCTGGCACACATGTCATCCACACCCGTTATATTTGATTGACTGGTGCATGAACCCCCATGCCAAGTGACCCTTTGAGAGGTATTGAGGACAAAACTATTGACATATTCACCACCTTCTGTTGTTTTTTGGGGGTTTTTTTTTTTTTACACGATCCATGAAAAACGGATGAAAACAAAACTATTTCTGTGGAATAATCTTAGGTTATGTAAAGATAGGTTCCTTGGGTTTGTATTACGTTGAAATGTATGTAAGTCGGAACTGTATATTTTATAATTGTAACGACAGAAAGAATGTATTGCGCCTAGTGACATGGCTTTTTCACATTTTTTGCTGTAAATGGACACCAAGGATATCAATAAAGCTTCATTACCAGAACATTACAGCTGATCATTGCAGACTGGGACTATAGTAACAATCCAGAGACTTCACAGAGGTACAGTGGCAAGGGGGTTGTCTGTAAGTCAGGTGTCCATAAGTAGGGGACGTATGATGGACTTGTAAGGACACCAAGCTCACAAAGGACACAGGGGTCCTTGTGTAATGCAATGATATTCATATAAATTCACGCCAGTCTTTTTTGGAAAAATGTATCTTTTGTTGCAAATTGAGCCCAAGTTTAGTTCACGGGTTTCATTACTATACGGTTTACAGACAGTAATGGACTAAGATGGGTGGAAAGTCTCCATTCACCTTCCGTTCCCCATTGACTCTTCACTTTCGTTACATTCTGTTTATAAATAGCTGAAAAAATGGGAAATGCCTGTCAAGCACGGTGTGAATTGCGCTGGCTACTATAAATTAGAAAACCTACACCTAAAGATGTTGTTGTTCTCTTACATTATTTCTAAATTTGCTTAAAACACACCGCTTGGGGGGGGGGAATCCCTCTCAAGGTAGACCTCTCAATGTGAACAAAAAAAAAAACAACTTAGTCACCCATAAACCACGCTGTGTTCACCTTTATTGACATTGTCCCCCCCTGAGAACCCCATTCCCTTGTGCCCTTCAATATTTCGGACCATAAAATGGGACTCGCAGGGTTGGACCGCAACGTACAACGCCTCAGCACTCTTCCCCCCTCGCGCATGGGAGGGGGGTTGCTCGGGGCGTGGTTCCCGGCCTCTTGGCCTCCAGGATATACTACCCACACCTCCTGTCCTATCGACCCAGCAGCAGCCTTCGTTTCACATCATCCCCACGCCCCAGCAGAAGACGCAGCGCCCCAGTAAAACATCGCACCCTTATCTTCCCGCCTGTGGCTGAGGTCTACCGGCTGTCCCCTAAGCTTCCTTATTCCGGGTTTTTTTCTTTTTTTTTTGGGCAAACTGAGAGTCACCCCATTCCTGGGAAGCAGCGTGGCCTCGGGCACCACAACAGGGTAAGAGACAACTTGTATGTCCTGGAACTAAGGGGCAGACACAGGGCCGGCATACTGATATAATAAACTACGATGACTTGCCCTTCGAGAGCGACAACAATACAACGGGACAAGAGCCAAGGCAGAACCGCGGGAGAGGACGGAGGGACACCGCGAAAGGAAGAAGCGATGGCGCAGGGGGGGGGGAGGGGAGGGGAAGGAAACAAAAGAAGAGGGCGAGGAGTAGGAGGAGGAGGAAAGGGCGAGGCGGGAATGGAGGACAGACGGGGGAGCGGGAGAAAGAAAGACACGCGGGGGAAAAAAAAAGAAAAAGAAGAAAAAAAAGGGGAAAAAAAAGAAGAGCGTGGAACCTGTCCCGTCCCCTTTTTTCTTGCACCATACCTCTCTCCCCTTGATTAAAAAATACTTAATGATTTTAAAGTTACCATTAATACAACTACTTACTACTTCTAAATTCTAATGCAAATACCAGTAGTTTTCTCAATACACGTTATTATTCTCAAAACACCAATGTTATTTATTGCTACAAAAGAAACAAGATACTTTTGTTTTTTGTAATGCAGATATTTCGTATCAACATTAACGTGAGATTTTCATAAGTTACAATAGTAATATCGATCCTCCTAACACTTTCAAATGATATGCGAAGTAATGACAGATAATAAGTTTATTGATTCAGGTTGATTTCTAATACGTATTATAATTAATTATATTAATTAATATAATTTATATTACATTTAGTTGTTATTTTTTTGTTTTATATGTAATCTTTGCAGTTACTTTTGTGACATGAATAATAATAATAAAACAATAACTATTATTAGGATTAATTAGAATTAATACCAATACTAATAGCAATGGTAATAATACATAAAGATAGCATTATTAGTTTATCTTTCTATACTAATAATTCTTATTATAAAAATAATTGTCTTCTAATAAATATCTATCACTACTAAGTAACTACAGTCGTTAACCAATATATAAAAATGATAATAATAGTAATAATAAAAGCACAGAACTATAATAATTAATATCATTAATTTTTATTAAAAAGTTTATTTTATTATTAGTAGTCGTAGTACGATATTTAGTTAGAAATAGATATAATAGTTAATCACTGATATATTGTGGTTGGTTTCACAATAGAATCATATATTTTTCATACCAGCAGTTTTTTGTGAAACAAAAGCCAGCATTTTAAATCCAGGGCCCAGTAGACTTCGAAGTCATTCCTTATATTTCCTAGTTCTTTTCATTCCAGTTCTGGCTTGGTTCAAAACCATAAATAATAAATTGCTAAAAAACGCAGCGTTTTAAAATAACAACGCTGAGTGTGGTAAAGCCACCGTTCTGTTATTAAATGCTTAATAAATATTATAGAAAGTTTTATGTCACAGTTTATTTTTAACCCCAAGACCCAAGCAGCGATCCGACCTCAGTCTGTACGGGAGTGTAATTATAATCCCTTCTGGGCCGAGCAGAGAAAAAAAAAATCACAAAAATGAGGTTTTTATTCTTCTCTCTTAGATCTTGTTAAATGTAGTGTGTTTCAACTAAACTAAACTCTACAGTTTTTATGGGGTTTTTGACACAGGAAACTGCAAAGGGAAAAAAACAAATATTCACACCTAAATATTGTTATCTACCGCCTTGGAAACAGTTGTAAAGGGTCATAAAAAATGGGGGAGGGGGGGTAAAGAGAAAAACTCAGGGAAGTAACCAATTCTAATAATACATACGCATGTAAATAAATATGAATAAAGAAATTCATCATGAGGCACATAAAAAAATGTAAATTGTACAACGATCCTGCCCCACCTGTAGAGCCAAAGCCCCTCATAGGACTCGTGGCACTCTCCAGGTTCATGCTGAAACCCCCACATACACACTGAGGAGGGAGGGACAGACAAATCGCTCTCTATGTTTAGTCATTTCAGACCAAGTTTCTCTAGAAACTAAATTCCAGAGCTTAGAAGATTACACCTACTTCCAAAACTGCCCACAATGTCTTTCATTTGTAAATACAACTATGATTAATTTCCCCCCAAATTCTACTTTTGCAACTTATTGTGCAGACTCATAAATGATAGGTTAATTACGTTGGCATGCTGGACCTTGTTTCGTCCCCCTCTGCTACAGGACTAAAACGGATAATGACACCCTTACGGGATATTATGTATTATTATATATATTATATATATTTTTTTTTTTTGTTTTTTTTTTTATGTAATTTTGACATATATCTATATTGTTTACTTTATTACATCTATAAGATTTATTACACTACAACTGCTTAGGTGAACTTGATATTTTTTTTACTTTAATTATGTAGTATTATTATTATATTATTATCAATTATTGCGTTATATTATTATTGTTATCAATTATGTGTTGTTTTGGCACTACTATGGTGTCTATTGTGTGATACTACTGATTTTGGTTGTATTATGATTATTTACTGTTGCTTTGGCACTACCCCTGGTGTTTGTTGTGCTGGTGGTTTTACTTATTATTATTTATATATGATTACATAATAATAATAATATAATTACTATACTATAATGTTATTATATTTAAATATAATTGTTAAGTATTTTAAATGTTATAAATTGTTGTTATTATTTGTGGCTAAAATTGTGTATTTTTTATATTTCATTGATCTATTAATATAGGAACGTTGCATTACAGTCAGTATTATTTTTACCATTTTTGTTTTTTCACATTTTCGTGCAAATACAAATTATTATAATATTTAAAATACTCTTTCTATTGTGTGTCGTTATTTCTTTTACATGTTACCTCTTTTAGATATTGTGGTTATTGTCCCATGCTGCGCTCATGCTGTACTATACGGCCTTGTTGATCACGGTGATGATGGTATCACTGACAAGCTAAATCATCAGCTCCAGGCTTGCAAACGGCCACCTCATTTCTGGCTGTTGATGAGATTGTTATGCAACTGATGAATGTTGCGTGAGAAGCTCATCACTGGTGGATCCGTTTTGTTGCCCACTACCAGTAATATGCATGGTGATTGTTGCCTCCAGTAATGGGGCAAGTCCGGCCATTACATATCATGAGAAAGATGGACAATGGACAGCCAGAAGTACCACATACACGTCGTACAAGCACTGCTGGAGTGAGGACATCTCGGACAGGATCTCCTAAAAGAAGTGGATTCTTCATTTTTTTTAGAATCTTATTTCTGATTGCTAATATCTGCTATTTCATCTATTATGATATATCTTTCTATCTTCATCTAAGAAAAGGATCATGCAATAGAGCAAGTTGCTCCGATGTGGAGTAAAAGTTCACTGTTTCTTCACAACTCTAATTGTGCGTTGTTTCTTGATCTCTATTTATTATTTATCTATCACTCTATATGATCTCCATTCAGTTATAGCATTGATATATCTATCTGACATAGGTCTGTCTATTTCACATACTGTATCATTATCAAATTCTTTTCATATTAAATCTCTCATATGGAGCTGTTATCTCTCATACCTCTCTGATGTTCATCCAGTTTCTCGTCATGCGATCGATGCGAGCTATGTTATCTGAGCGATCTATTATCTACTGGCCGATCTAGCTATCTAGCTAGCATCAGCTAGTCCTAGCGAGCGAGTCAGCAGCTAGCTATGATCTATCTATCTCATATCTATCATCTATCTATATCTCTATCTATATATTTTTTTTTATCTAGCTACTGTTAATCGATATGTTATCTATAGATTACCTAACTATATATTTCTCGCACATAGTCTATTCATCATCTATATCTAGGTTTAGATTAGACAGTCGATCTATCTATATAGTCTATCCGATTTATCTATCTATCTAGCTATCTATTATCTATCTATCTATCCATCTTTCATCCTTATCCTATTACAGGTGTATCCAGCAATGTCCTGTGTCCTGTAGGGAAGAGTTGTAGGGCTGACTGACAAAGGTTATGGCAGGGGTGTAGGGTGTATGAGGGGGGTTATGTCAGGGGTGTATAATAGGGTGGATGGTAGGGATGGATGTCAGGGGTGTATGTTAAGGGGGTAGGGTGTATGACAGTGGTGTTATGGTGTATGACAGGAGTGTATTCAGGGTGTGTATGGCGGGTTTGTAGAGTTAGGGTTGTACGACAGGGGGGTGGTAGGATAAGAGGTGGATTGGCAGTGATGGATGGGAAGGGTGGAGGGTATATGGCAGTGGTGTATGATAGAAGTGGATGGTAGTGATGGATGGCAGGGGTGGGGTATGACAGGGTTGTAGGGTGTATGAAGGGTTTTAGTCGATTGTGGACAGGGGCTGTATCTGCAGGGGTGTATATGGGCAGGGTGTCGGGGGTAGGGGGATGCGGCTGCAGTCAGATCAGGACTGTTGCAGCCAACTCATCAGTTTTTCAGATCTTTAAACTCAATTATTCTAAAAACCCCACTCCAGGAGCAATGGTGCCAAGAGAGCAAAGCAGCTCCCAAAACAAATGATAAGGAGCGGGGAGCAGAAAGTTGCTGTGAACAGACCTGTTCTCAGTGACACCAGCACTAGACCATTAAATAGCCACAGGAAAAATCACTGACGCCATCATCTATAAGCAGGAGATGAATGATCTCCTCGGCCGTTATAACACAGAGCAGTTAAGGGACACGGCCCAAGGGATCAGACCATGGAACCACAGGTCCAGCAGTCACAGCCCAGCATTGATATGGGGGAGTGGGGGGGGTTGTCATTGGCAAGAATTGGAAGTTAACAGGTTGGAGTCCATGGCAGTCTTGGGAGCATGCTGGGTTGTAGTGCCCAAAGCTGCAAATTCTTCTTGCTCTGACAATAAATCTTCAGGCAATGGCTGGTTAATGAAGCACAAGCTTTTTAATCTGCAGGGGTGACAGAGTTGGCAAGAAGTTTAATTAATTAGTCACACAGTCTTCAGTGTAGCAGGGAAGCCATGGACACATGGCAGCACAAGAAAACATAAAGCCATGAATCAGTTCCAGCCCCTTGACTGGTGTCCCTCATAACCACTCACTACAGGTCTCACTTCACTGAACTGCTGCCAATCACTTTACCGCAAGGCAATGAAAGAAGTAAGAAAAAAAAGGGCATCCAGCAAAATAACCCCCCCCCCGTCATAACCTATAATTATCGCTCTATAACAATCCAATGGTTTACTCGTTATGTTGATTGTTATGTTCAAATATTCGTAGTTTTACTTGTTAATCTGTAGTTTAAGTTTATTTTTTAAGAATATTATTTAAAATATAAAATTAGAACTACGTTTGTAAGTAACCATAGCTAGATAGCTTAGATAGAGGATGGGTTCGATAAATGGATAATGGTAGAATAGAAGGAGATAGATAGTAGGGAGGAAATAGATGATTGATAGGGTAGATAGATAGGGAATAGGAAAAAAAAAAAATGGGATAATCCCATCTCAATCCGTACAAATGGCTTCTCAAAAATAAAATGAAAGCATCATCCACTCCTATAGATGTATCAGTTTTTGTTGCATCCCATTGACGTATACATACCAATGTATATAACTATCTATCATCTTAAATTTATCCAACTTCTATTCAAAGAAATCGATTCAATCTATTGATCCATCTATCAAGATATTTATTGATCTATCTATTATCATTATTATCTATCTATCCTATCTATCTATCTATCTATCGATCATCTATATATATATTATCGATATGTCTATATCTTTCTATCCATCATCTTTATCGTCGAAATCGGAACGATAATATATCCATTTTATATCTATTATCTATCCATCTGTCTATCTTCTATCTATTTACGATTATCCATGTTCATAAAAATCTTACGAAATTATACGATTCCATAAAAATTAAAAGCTTGTATATAATTAGTTGATACTATCCTTCTCTGGTCTGTTCTAGATTAGTCTTGTATGAAAGCTCAATCAAACGAATACAAGGTTCAGCGATAATTAACAGTAGCATTCCCTTCTTTACCCGTAAAATACGTCCTTCACATATTTCATTTCCTCTCTGCCAACCACAACAATTCTGGGGAGAGGAACTATGGTGCAGGCAGGGATGAGAGTTCCATCTCCTAAATATATAATAATGCTCCCACTGCTTGTATATGCGAGGGGTGGGAGTGACTGAGCGACTACTGTGGACAATAGTAGTAATCGTTTCTAGAAATATACCATTTTTTTCTAAAATAAAACAACAGAAACTACAGGAAATAAATTGATAAATTATTTGTTTGTGAGGAAGAGAGAGATGGAAATGTAATACTACAAAAAATGTATCAGTATGTGTCGCAAAGCAATTATTTATTATAATGTTGTGTTGGTATTATTGTTATATTATTATTATTATTATTATGGATTTTAGTAGTAGTAGTAGTAGTAGTAGTTAGTAGTAGTACAGGTGGTAGTATCTATGTATCTTATTATAGTAGTGATAGTAGTGTAGGTATATATGTTTATTTGTATTATAATATTATTCTATTAGTTGTAGTGGTATCGTAGGGGGGTAGTAGTAGTATGTTTGTATTATATTGTGACTCGGATTATTACTAAGTGGAGGGAGTAGTGTGTATATATTGTATGTTACTATTATTAGTAAAAGTTTATACAAGGGTAGTAAGTAGTAAATATGCTATTGTATCATCATTATTAATAGAGTTGAAGTTACTGTGGAGTAGTAAGCAATATATATTGCATATATTATTACTACTACTGTTGTGACCATAGTAGTATGTATTATCTGATTACTATGAAGGTAGTAGAAGTATTCTTTAAATAATTTTTATTATTATTATTAGAGCAGCATAGAATGTATGAATTATACTTATTATAATATTATTACATTGACTTAAATTATTTGGTTTCAGTAACGTATAGATTTTATTTTCATACAATATCCATTAATAGATTATGATAAAAGTTATTTGGAGACCCCCTTTACTAGGGGAGAACTCGTCCCCTCTCAAGCGCAGAGCTTCTCCCTAATGGCCCATTGCTGGGGGTCCTGGGGCCAGCAGGACCACTGCGTTTTAATGGTAACTTAATGTCCACAGTAATTTTCTACAATAAGCGAAAGTACCTGGTACGGAAACAAACTAAGTACAAACGTCAGTGACCTCCCCCTCCCTCTTTATGATTCTGCTCCTCCCAATCACAGAACAACAACAATTTTTCTTCTATAATGTGCACCCCAAAATGATCTCAGTAACAATCTCCACAATTGTCTTTCCAAAAATGTCCCAATTCGACAAGCTGAGTGGGAGTATGGTTGGGCGTGTGGATGGAGAGCTTGGCTTATGTCTCAATGGTAAGTTCTCCCTGTTTGTCTCATGTCCATGATTCTGTAGTTCTAAGGACCCCCCCCCCCCCCCCCCAAAACCCAGTCCAAGCATGATATGGAGGAGACAGATTGTGTGGCAAGGTTGTAGAAAGGCTCTTGAAGGCTTCAGAAGAACCTGTGCGACAGGTGTTTTTTTGCAATTAGATAATTTCACATTTTCAAACTGACCATTTCCATGCCCTACAGAAAAGGAATGTTTTTCAGGCAGTAAAGCTCTTTTATCTACTCCTGAAAAAACGAAACGATAATGAGTCGTTTTTTGGGAGCTATCTGTCTACACAAGGGGATTGACAGCAACCTTTCACATCCTAGAGAGGAGGCACCAATTAGATGGGATGTAGGAGGACATCACAGGAAGCGGAAGTCTCTTGAGTTCTGGGGAGTCGCATAGGCGGTCCCCCCTTCAGTATGGAAAGAATAGACAATATTTGATATGTTATGACATGTACACTCAAATTAGAGTCATGAGTTCAAATAGTCCAATCGGGGCTTGATGCTAAGCAAAACTCAGAAGGTCCAGGAAGAGGTCCTAGCCTGTGACCACATCCACATCAAAATCAGTTGGCGAAGTGAGGCTTGGCTAAAGGACCAGTAAGTCCAGGGGGGTCTCGCTTCAGAGCTCAGGAATGTATTAGCAATGAGAGCGACTCCTAGGAAACACAAGTTCTAGAACAATTCTCAACGTTCTCAAGAAAAGTTCTCCATGAGATTCTCAGAAGAAAAACCACACTCTCTTTGAGTTCCCGCACACAGTCCTACTCATATGTAGCCCTTCAGCAAGATAATGGTTGTTCTTGTAACAAGCCTTGGGCAAACACATCTTAAGTGAGTTTTTTAGGAAAACGGAACTAAATAACCAGCCATATAAATCAAAGGGACAGGGGCTTTCAAAGGAGAAGTTGTGTCTAAAATAACAAAAATATAGTATAGTAATTTGGCTCTTCCAGAACCCCACGGACTCAGATCCGCTTGCTGCACCTTCTACAGTCGGTTACAGGGGAGCTCACATGGGTGGTGGGGGCATGGGAGAGGGGGGGGGGGATGAAAGATTCAACACTCTGTAATTAATCAGTCCCTAATGAGGTACAGAAGAGAAAATACCATAAATCAGGGTACAGGATCACATTTTATGGCTGGTGGGGATGAGAGAATCATTAAATGGAATCCAGCAGAATTAATTGCTGAGCCCCTTAGCCTGCAAAAACAAAAACTCCACAATTTGGGAAGTTAAGTCACACAGAGAGGGATGGGGGATGAGAAAGCCTGCATCTGTATAAAGCAATTGCCTTGGGGGTGAAAAAGGGGAAGAGGGGGAGTAGGAGGTAGGTAATAGTGTTGACATAATGACTCATCCTTTATGTTAGTATCCCCACAAAGGTTAACAATCCATATATACCAGGTATCCAAACACGGCTCAGTGACACATGCAGGTGAATGCAGTTCGTTATCATAACCCCCCTGGATATAGGGGCTTTATACATTGCTCCTTTGCCTGGTGTGACTGATAAGATCCAGTGAGTTTGGCAAATTGTTATGCCATATTCAGACTGAACTCTCTATTGACTTTTAAAGCTGGATAGATAAAAATCTAAAGGGGATAAGATTAGAAAGACAAAACACACAGCGAGGCCCTCCCCCAAAACCATGTAATGATTATCTGCACCCATAAACACAAGGTGGTCACACTGGGCACACGCATAGAGGGACCACAGTATATACAGATACAGGAGCTAAATGAGCAACATATAGGGTACATAAGTATATTAATAAATACAAGGACTACACTGGGCACATATGTGTTACATACAGTATATAAATAAATACAGGGGACTACCAATGAAGCAACATATAGTGTACATAGAGTATATTACATAAATACAGGGATACACTGGGCCCATATAGGGTACCTTACAGGATAACATAAATACAGGGACTACACTGAGCACATATAGTGTACATGAGTATGTACATAAATACAGGGACTACACTGAGCACCTATAGTGTACAAAGTATATACCATAAATACAGGGATACACTGCGCACATGTCGGTGTACATAGAGTATATCATAATACAGGGATACACTGAGCACATTAGTGTCATACAGTTATACATAAATAACAAGGACTACACTGGGCACAGATAGTTACATACCGTCTAGGAATAAATACAGGAGATTACACGGGCCAGACGTGTACATTTACAGTATATACATAAATACAGGGAATACACTGCGCACATATAGTGTACATAGAATATACAAAATACAGGGACTACATGGGCACATATAGTGTACATACAGTATATACCATAATACCCGGGAATACACGGGCACATATAGGGTAACTACAGTATATACATAAATACAAGGACTAAACAGGGCCACATAGTGTACATACAGTATATACATAAATTGCAGGGACTACACTGAGCACATATCGTGTACATTACAGTCTATCCACACATATAGGGACTACAATGGGCACATATAGTGTCCATATATATATACATAGATATGGGGGGCTAACGAGGAAATCAAGAGTGTACATACAGTATATACATAGATACAGGGAATACACTGGGCACATATTAGTGTACAACAGTATATTATAAATACAGGGGGAATACATGAGATATATAGTGTACATACAGTATAACAGAAATAAGGGACTACCAATGGGCACATATGTGTCATAATTATATGATAGTGATAGGGGCTAACAATGGGAAACCGATAGTGTACACACCGGTATACATAGATACGGGCCACTACACTGGGACATATAGTTTCAAAGCAAACATAGTACAAGGACAAACACTGGGCACATATGTGTATATGCTAGTATATACATAAATACAGGGACTTACTGGGAACATAGAGTGGATATACAGTATATAATAGATCAAGGGTACACTGGGAAATAGAGTGGACATAAGTATATACATAGATACATGGGACGACACTGGGTACCACCATAGTGTAATAAGTATATCTAGAAGACCACAGGGGGCACACTGGGTTACACAAGTGTACATAACAGTATATATATAGGACACAGGGGGATACACTGGGTAACATAGTGTACAAAGTATATTATATAGACACAGGGGGCTACAATGTACACATATGTACATAGACTTTATACAATAGATCCAACGGGCACCTGGCGAAACAATAGTGTATATGCAGTTCTAGTAATAGAAACAGGGACTACACTGGGAAAATATAGTGTACATACAATACATACATAGATACAGGAGGACTTACACCGGGTACAGTCAGTAATCCAATATAGCCAAAGATACAGGTGTATACTAGGCCACATATAGTGGTTTACGTACAGCATATACAAGATTAGAGGGAGGGACCTACACTGGGCACCTATAGTGTACATTACAGTACATACATAGATACATGGGGCTACACGGGCTAGCATGGGTGGACATATGGTTGACATACAGCATGCATACAGAATATTTACAGGGGGTTTGTACATTGCCCAATTATAGTGTACACCGCTAAATGAGATAGATAGATAGATAGATAGATAGATAGATCGATAGATAGATAGATAGATAGATATAGAAAAACAGGGGCTGCAGAGGCAATAAAGTGCTACAAACCGTTTATACCATAGATATAGGGGCTCCACTGCTGCACTGAGTAAGTGACACATTAGGTAAATTACAGTATATACATAGATAGAGGGACCTGTACTATATTATATCTATATATATATATATTATATATGTATATATATATATTATCTGCCGGGTTTTTGTTCACTACTTGCAAGAAGAAGCAGTTGGTGATCATGGAGGACAGATAGAAAATATACGGATCCAGAGAATATTGACGATATATAGACTATAACTATTAGCTACAAAAGAGATAGACAGATAAAAAAGTGATACACAGATAGATTCAATATCCTATATATACGCTGCGTATATGCTAAACTGGGGCAGGTCGTGTATGAAAGAAAACTTAAATACATCGACATAAAGGTAAATAGAAGAGATTAAAGGCAAGATGTGGGAAAGATAGGTAGATAGAGGGAATATAGAGACAGAAAAGAGAGCCATGAGTGAGAGAATGAGAAGGGATATATAGATATCAGATAGGATGAGAAGACAGTTCAGTTAGATAAATATATAGATAAACGAAGTTGAGTAAACGTAAGTTGTCAGAGAGATAGATAATAGTCATAAGATACATAAGTATTATAGATGATAATAGAATAGAGTACATAATATTAGATAGATACTAGACATAGGATAAAACATATATAGATGGATTAAGACATTACAGAATATAGTATATAAGATAAATAGTATAACATACATCTATGAGTATATAGATTGATGATATCTATAGAGATATATAAGTAGATAGATAGATTAGTAGAGAATAAATAGAAGTGAAAAATAGTTAATAGAGGGATAGAGATATGAGATTTTGTAGATAATTTATTTGAATTAGTAGATATTTCACAGACAGGCGGGATCCGCTATCTAATCTGGTATAGTCCCTGTGGCACAGCCTGGTATACAGGATGCCAATACAAAGTACTGCTGGCACGGCCTTACCACAGTACTGTCCACAAAGCTGGTGATGGTGTTGGGCAGACTTGGAGGACTGAAGAAGCTGGCATTGATCCAAATTTCTTCAGCCGTAGAGAAAGTTTGTAAATGGACATCATGTATTAGTGGGGGGCAACGACTGGCAAGTCCGCGGGCTGCACGCCGGGTGCCATACCTGGGATGTCTCCTCTGCCCTCTCGGGCTGGCTGGCAGGGCTGGATGCCTGCTGGGCACAGGGTAATTCCCAGAGGATGCAGCAGAGCAGGAGCTCTTTATGGTGGCAGGGGCTCCTGTGGTATCATGGCAGAGAGAGGTGTGTGACTGAAGCCTCTGACTCTTCTATCATCCTCCTCTGCTGCTGGGAGGGTTGAAGGACGCGGACACGCCCCCCTAGGCAACGCCCTGGCCTGTGTGCTGCACTGCCCAGGCCATGGTGCGTGGGGCAGGCTGAGGGGCACAAAACCATTCCATTAGAATTAAAGCGCAATGAATGGATCATGAAAAGTTCAGATTTGTTCATTGTGTCCCCCATTACACTATGTCTGCTTGCTGGCATGTGAATTGTAAGAGCCAACACACTCTAATACTTGGCACAGGTTTAGAGATTTAGATTTCAATCCCTCTGAACTGCACAGATACATTGTAGCAACATGTGCTGTCCAGTATATAAATTTCCAGACAGTTTTATAGAATATCAAAGCTTTTGTGGCCCGGTAGTGATGAGCAGAACCGGTGGAGTCACCAAGTCAGCCGAACGGGAGCCCCCAATGGTAAAATCTGGGAGCGGTGCTGCTTAAAGGGTGCCAACATAACCACCAGTGCTTGCCGCATTTTCACCTAGGATCACATTCCCAGATGAGACACCCAGAAGTTAAAGGGTTCACATCCACAGAGCCTACATGCTGAACCCCAAAACATCCGTGCTGAAGTTGGGTTGCAATCGAAAAGCGAAATTCACCAATATTCAACATGGACCACCAAAAACTGCAGTCCTAGTGGGTTCAACTAGTGGGGAGCATGGATCTAGAGATAAGACCACTCAAGTTGGGGGTACGTGAGAGTGCATATAAGGCTTAGATCCAATTTTGAGGGACTTTGGAGATGTTTGACTGATTTGAAAATCAAGTACACAGAACATACTATGATTTCATTTGATATGACGTTTTATTATCTGGAGTGGATTGTGCTAACTATTCAACAAAACAGTTGCGATTGGAAAAGTTAAAGAAGACCCATCAGGTCAATTTGGGACCCTAAACCCAACTACAGTCCTTATGGACCATTGGTTTAGAGGTCCAAATTTACCCCGTTGAATCTGTAAATGGAGAAAAATAACAAAATAAACTCTTTACTTACTGATGTGAGTCCTATAAAGCACATCAGACTCCACATTAAGTTCCTCTGCCACCACCTCCTCTCCACGATTGAGGAAAATGAAGCTGGGATATATGCGCTTACTGTGCATGCACTGTACATATGCCCTTGCGCACCTAACGTCCCTGCTTACTGATAATTGCTGTGATGACTGCCTCAGCTGGTTTCAACCATACCACACTGCGGGATAGGGAGAATGAGGACAGAAATTGGGTGTATACAACAGAACAAATCACAAATGAGAGCCAAAGACTCAAAAAAATACGACCACTAGGCAACAATGCACCAATCAGGGGCTAAAGTATAGTAAAGAAACATAGTGGTCAGGCAAAAGTAAGACGCGAGTATAGAAGATTATGAAAATCACTGGCAGAGAAATCCAGCCCTGCAATGCTTTATAGCTTGACTTGAGATAACTGGAGCCAGCTGTGCTCACCATGTAGGTGTTATTTCCTTACCTGCCGATCCCTGATTAATATTAATATGCTAAGTAGCTGTCTAATGTCAAGTTGGTGGTGCTAGATTGCGCTATAATGCAGATTTCTCCAGACTTGCACTGACTTTATATCTAGGACATAACCTGGGGAGATTTAACTTACCCGGTCCAGTCGCAATCCCGCGGCGAGTGGGTCAGCGCTGATTCGGGTCTGCCGGGATCACTAAGGCCGTGTGCCCGATATCCAGAGGTGTCGCTCGCTGCGCAGAGGTCCGCCGGAGTTCACCTTTTTGTCAAGGTGCATGTAAGTGCTGATCTTGACGCGAATCTCAAATTCTTTTTTTTTAAATTCGCGTTTTTTCAAAATCCTTGGGTTGCCCGACGGCCACGCCCCAGGATTCTTCGGTAAAGCCCAAAATACGATCGTGTCGACGCCAAAATCCCGAGGCAATTCGGTGTTGAGATTTGTGTGTGAAATCGGAAAGATTCGGGAACCCAACGAAAGTGCGGCGTTCGGACCTTCGTAAATGAGCCCCATAATTTGTACAGGGCATGAGCAAGATGCAGGGAGAGGACTCATGTTATTCTTTACTATACCTATCCAAATTACTTCGGGGGTCACCCCTCCGTCTCAGTGGCAATGACAGCATAGGGACACACATTAATGCACATGTCCTAGTTTTCTGCTGGGAATAAATGGTGATGCCCTCAGGACATGTCTCTTTAAGGCCCCCCGCCACCTAGTTCTATCATGAACAGTATCATTACCCACTAAGCAAGAGGAATGAACATCCATGCTTTCTTTACGTGAAATTTTGTCCATTGATGCACTTCACGTTATACTCTACCATCAAAAATAACAATCGCAAGACCGATCTAAGTAAGAGATCTTGGTCACCATTTTGGTGTTGACCAATGATCATCACAATAAGGGTCGAACTTAGCTGCAAAGAACCCATGAGGATCAAGGATCGACTGTAAACAATGCCAAGACAGGAGACCCAAAAATACAAGGAGAAAAACATCAGAAGGACTAGGAGGAAACAAGACTCTGGTCTACAATTTGGTGTTGCCCAATGCTCCTCACAATAAGGGTTGACCTAGTTGCCAAGAACCCACTGGATCCAGGTCTAAATGAAACAAATGACCAAGACAGGAGACCAAAAATAGAGAGAAGATCAGGAAGGACTAGGAAGAGAAACGAAGTTACTCCAACTGAAACAGAGGAATAGCCAGTAGATAAGCCAGGGCCAAGCATGATGACGGGATAGATGCAACAACAGGTAAGAGGTAAGTTCAGTCACAAGGTCTAAGAACAGGTGAATAGAAGGTCCAGGAGAACATCTGAGAAACCTCTAGAACCAGCAACACAGTCATGGTCAGATTTATATCCCCCCACCTGTAGACAGAATTGCTTAGGACAGAAGCAAGAACCAGCAGATAGGTCCATGGCAGGAAGCCGTAAAGACCAGGAAGGAAGGAACATTTCTCTAGGAACCTTTTTATTAACATATCCGTATAGAATGTTCTGCCTGCGGGTCGGAGGTCCACAAGATGCCTGGTCGGAGAAAGAGTCCCCTGAGGTAGGACTCACCCGGGTCATCCAGTCCTAAACATATCTCCACTTTAAGGTTACCATAACCAAGGTACTTATTTGTGTAAGTGCTATTATTGCGGAATTTGTTTTTACTTTCTCGCAACAATCTGTATTCTAATTGTTTATTTATATATTTTTATACGTAACGTCCTGGATGCACCAAGGATCCCAGTTTGTGTGTAACTCCGTATTCCTCCAACCACTTTACGGGCGTGAAAAGAAAATAATAATCATATCAGATAGTTAGGGGTATAGCCAGAGTAGTGGAGTATATTAAAGCGAAGGTCCTTCTCAAGTCTAAAAATTGGTGGGTGGTTTGGGTGTTCCCCCTAGAAAGCTTGGGTACCGGTAACCACCCAAACAACCCACCAATTTAGACTGAGAAGGACCTTCACCCATGAAATCATGTTCATCTCTGTCTGCTCTCATACACATGCACACAAACAGCGATTTCAGGACTTCAAAGCCCTCGAACAAGGTCCTGGTAAGCGAAGAAGACTGAGAGAGGAAGAAGGGCACATCCTCCATTCCACAAGAACTGATTCTAGTACCAGATTGTATGAAGTGATTCCAGACTGTAGGGCATAATATTCCTAAGGCCAGAGACCATGGACCCGGGTCTATCTGCCACCCTGGGCATAGAATTCTAGTTTACGGGCCCACAATTCTGAGACATGAACAAAGTCCCCCCCCCCCCCCCCCCCAAAAAAAATGGTGCCCACTTCCTTAGCAGTGCTGGAGGGCGCAAGATTATGAAGAACGTGTGCACACGGTGAAGGATCTGGACACCCTGCACACAGACTGCACTGTTTTTGAATTGATAAATGGGGGGCCACAGTGACATCACAGTACAGGGGACGTATATACAGTGATGAGTCACAGTATAGAGATTAAATACACACAGTGATGTCACAGTTACAGGGATAATACACACCAGTGATGTCACGTAAGGGATTAATACACACATGATTCACAGTACAGAGATATCACACAGTGATGTCACTAGTACGGATAATACACACAGTGATGTCACAGTACGGGATATAATACCACACATTGATGTCACGTAGGGACCAATACACACAGTGAGTCACAGTATCGAGTTTACACACAGTGATGTCACTATTAGAGGTAATAAGTTTATGTTCAACAGGGGGGGTGCCGGAATACTACACACAGTGAGGTACACAGTATAAGAATACTACACACAGTGATGTCACAGTTACAGTGAGAATACCACAGTGATGTAACATTACAGTGACTAATAACACAGTGATGTCACAGTACAGGGATAATTACACACAGTGATGTCACATTACAGTGATAATACACCACAGTATTTCCCAGTACAGCATAATACACACAGTGAGGTCCAGTACAGGGATAATACACACAGTTTGATGCACGTACAGTGAAATACACCACCGTAATGTCACAGACAGGGATAATACCACAGTGATGTCACAGTACAGGAAAAATATACGCAGTGAGTCACAGTACAGGCATACTAAACGCAGTGATGTAAGTTATAGGAATACTACACAAGTGATGTCACACATACAGGAATTAATAAACAGTGATTTTGTCACAGTACAGGGATAATAAACAGTGAGTCACAGTACAGAATAATACCACACAGTGATGTCACACGTACAGGAATAATACACACAGTGATGTCAAAGTAAGGAATACCAAAACGCAGAGTTATGTCACCAGTCAGGGATAATACACACAGTGATGTCCACTATTCAGGAATACACAGTAATGTGACCGAGCGCAGTGACCTTATTCAGACATGGATTGCAAAGGTCAAGACGTGCGTGAGAGCAATGTGTGACAGTAAAGAGCGTGGAGAAATCATGACTTTGCGCAGTTGAAGATGGGTGTATAGTCATTTTATTCAGCTCATTGGGAGTGCGAAGACAAGTAACACTATACTACAAGTGAGCATCCATTTTAAAAATTATAAAACAGCTCATAATAATGTATCCTGTGGGATATGTCCAGTAGATGCATATTTGTATTGGTTCTTTGGACCCACCAGGTCTGTTGTCCATTATTGTCCATTATTGAATGACGCAGCCTGGACTGACGAAGATCCCTTTCGGGCACCCTGGTGGGACAGTCCAAAAGAGCAGTATGGCTCAATATATATATTAATATTTTTGTATTATTTATTTACTGAATCTGTACTACGTTAAAAAACAATACACAGAACAGATTTATAACTTATATGATTTGCATCTGCTCACGATCCTCAGGTTATCCCTTGGGTAGTTTAACCAAGCGTTCTAAATAGTTATGGAAAAAATCTGACAAACTCACACCACAGTGAGAATTATATTCTCCAGCTATACCAAAGAAATACCAGATCGATTTTGATGCAATTGAACAAAGATTTATGTACCAAGTTAGCCGGGCCCGGTAGGTGGTACCTAATTTTACAACAAAAAAAAATAGGAATATGTGCAGCAGAGGCCCCATTTAGTATAATGCATAGCAGATGTGCCCCATGAATGTAATTTCCCAGCAGAGTGCCACCATAAGTATAATTGCCCATCAGGGTGCACCCATGAATTTAATCCAGCAGAGTGCCCACATAAAGTATAATGCCCAAGCAGAGTGCCCTATGATTCAATTCCCTGCAGAGGCCCCATATATATAAGGCCCAGAGATGCCCCCTATAAAAAATAATGCCCAGCAGAGCTGTACCAATTAATGTAATTCCCAGCAGAGTGCCGCTGAACATAGTGGCCACCAACAGTGTTGCACATAAAAAAAGAACAAAGCCCTCCGCACATTTACCCCGGCATCCTTTTCTTTCGCAGCACCTTTCCGCTTCCCACGGCGGGGCCATAAACAAACTATGACCATGACGATACTGCCATCATGGATTATTTGCCAGCAGATCGCACAGACGTTGTGATCTGCTGAACGTCTGGGCACCTGAAGAGTGCGGGGAGAAGAGGACGGCGGGGTCGCGACCAGGGGGTGAGTGCAACGGTTTTTCTATTACCCGGAGTATAAGCCGAGGATAGTGGGCTTTTCAACACAAAATTGTGCTGAAAAACATTGCTTATTATGAAGTAAGTTATACAGTAATCTGAAGGAAGTCAATTGGCTGTATGTAAACTTAATCTATACATAGAAATATCAAAACATCATGCATATTGGCAACATTGGTTATTTGCTTTTATAAAAATATTGGGGGATGATCAATGCTGATGTGGCTGTTTTTTCTAGTGTACAACCCTGAAATGCTCCTTTTTTCATACTTCCGCCACCACCACGCCAAGGGGCATTACTGCGTTTATTGCCTTGCTCCAAAAATCCTAAAAAATTAGGAACGTGTGAACTCAGGTCTGTGTTTCACTGGTTTTCTTTCTGGTCTGTACCTACTATAGGATTGTGAGAATCAGCACCAAATATCCCAAACCACCGTTCTGAAATGTCCTAGTAACAAAGGAAGTAGACCCAGTCCACACCGACGTTGAGGCTTTCAGTTTCAGCAATAGAGGACGATATATGAATTGTTTACCTATGCCATAATTTGTTCTAAAAATGTCTGCTCCAGGTTTATCAAGGGTTTTTTCCGGCCATTAATCACTAGTATGGTGAAAGGGGTGTGGCCTCTTGAAAGGGGGTATGGGCTTCATGGGAAAAAGTCAGTGAGTCAAAAGTTATGCTGGTGGGTGCCGATTTTATGCGGTTTTCTGTGTAGATAAAGACCAACTGATGGGAGGCTCAAACAACGATCAGACAGTCTACACCCTGCCCAATTAATCATCGCATCAGACACGGTGATAATTATGGCCAGCATCAGGACTGTCTCGTCGACCTTAATATACAGTTCCAAGTATCTTTGTTACTATTTTTTAGGAGCGGAAAAAAAAAAAGATGTGACTGTTGTTGAACGCTTATAATTATGTATTTTTAAAACGAGAAGCAGAAGACAGAACCTACCAACGCAATTGTGACAGTAAGCCGAACTTACACCAGTGGATAACCAACAAGCCCTTTGCTCGGTCCAAAGTTTTTACAATTACGAAGAGGTCTAACCAACTACTGCAAACACCAAGAATTTTTGTCGGGAATAACATGTTTACTATAACCTGTCCAAAAAGAGGTCGGACCTGCTAGGTGTTATTCTGGTCCCAGATGTTGTTAACCCATTAAGTGATTCCGGCAAATTTGATGAATGAGGCTGGTGACATGAAACCGGTCTGCTTAGCACAGCTACCACCATGGTTTCTTTTTTATGTTTTTACGAATTCTGATTAATCGGCTCCAATGTATTTATGTTACTTTCATTGTTTAGAGCGGAAAAAGGGAGACTGTTGCGCTATGTAATGTTTTAAAGGAAACTACCATTAGCAGGTCGGGTGTAGGCTGTAGTACGAGCACCAGCTGGGGTGAGCTGGTGCAGGGTACTTACTTCGTTAGTGTATAAACGAGGTATCGCGGTTAACACTTTTTAAACAGTAGCAGAAGGGTGACGCTGCGCGGCGACTGTGCAGCGCGCAACATCTACGCTTTTCATATGTAGCGCGGCCGATCCGTGAGCACGCAGGCCGCAAGCGTTTCTGCTATTAAAGTTTAAAAAGTGTAAAACCGCGATACCTCGGTTTATAACACTACGAAAGTAAAGTTTGTTTTTAAACCCGGCACCAGCCTCACCCGAGCTGGTGCTCGGTACTTACAGCCTACCCCTACCCTTCTAAATGGTAGGTTTCCTTTAAAACGAGAAGAGAACAGAACCTGCCCAACCGCAGTGGGAACTTAGCCGCACCCCTTACACCCAGGGATACCAACAAAGTACCCTTTGTCTCGTCCCAGTGGATAACCAACAAGTCCCTTTGTCTCGGTCAAAGTTTTTACGAAGAGCCGAAGTTTTTACGAAAGAGTCAAAGTTTTTACAAAGAGCCGTACTGCACACACAACAATTTTTGTCGGGAATACTATGTTTACTATAACCTGCTCCAAAAAACTGATTGCACCTAGTATAGTTTTCTATTCTGGTCCAGATGTTATAACCAATTAGTGATTCTAGAACATTGATGAATGAGGCTGGTATATCTACGCCATTGTTCTTTTTTATGTTTTTTTTGCACCCTTTTACCTAGAAGTACTTTGCAAATGACTCTGTGCCTCCAGTCCATGGGTGGCATATGGGAGCTCTGTATGTGGTGGACTTTGATGGAAAAAACAGGTTGGTAAAAGAGTGACTACAGCGAGTACACGCCAGTTCACAAGTGGCTTTTGTGTTGACTTACGTCGATGAAAACCTTTTAGATGGTAATGAATTTCTTCTCCTGTGATCCTGCCCTGCCGCAGATGGATTACAACGTCTCCTATCACAGTGAGATGCCGTTTTGGCTTCCTTCTAACCACCATTAGTTGATCTGTCACAGAAGACCATGATCTGGTTTTCTTTAAGATCTGCCACTATTGTTTTCTTTATATACAGCCACCGGTAGGTTAAAACGCACACTAGATGGATTCTAAGTGAAGGAACCTTTCAAAACAAATTCTTTGGAGTTAAACCACTGTCCACATGGGAAATAAGACATTTAAAGTATCAGGATGGAGCATAATTGAGTCTTGTGAGGTCCTCAGATGTCTGCTATACAGATGTCTGCTCCACAAAACATATTTACTACTTACACTAAACTTATAGTCTGTAACCCCCACGAATGGCACTTGATCTCGGGGACAAATAGTCATTATAATAATAGTAATAAAAGTGGTTATCTCTATTATCAGACTTTTGTGAGCAAATATCCTAAGCTGTTGTTAAAAATGATATCCGACTGCAGAATAACATTAATAAAAATGTTCATAAATGTTAATGATCTATCATCTATCAATAATATATGATCATATATATTTCTAAAATTTATATATTACAAAACAGTCAGGATGATGATACCGATGATATATTTGTAGCTATGTCCAGAGATAATATCAACATTTCCAGTACAGGCGGTCCCCATCGTTTTGATCACTATCCTGGAGTGCTGCCTGTTTTTGGAATTATATACTAAAGACGCTCTAGCCAGAGGGTCAAGGACTTTGCACCCAACCAAGTTGCTGTGCTGCTCTGGACTTTCCAACATTTATCTATCTATCTATCTATCTATCTATCTATCTATCTATCTATCTATCTATCTCTCTGTATTGTATATGAAGAGACAATTAAATTGGGGAGATTTATCAGAAGTGTCTGAGAGCAGAACTGTTCTAGTTTCCTTTGGCAACCAATCACAGCTCAGCTTCCAGGGCTGATTATTAAATGAAAGCTGAGCTCTGATTGGTTTCCATAGGCATCTATAACAGTTCTGCTCTCAGACATTTATGACAAATCTCCCTCAATGTATTAAATTCACAAGATTTATTGGGGAATGATAAAGGTCCATTCTGAATCAAAGTAGACAGCAAGCTGTTATTACAGCCCCCTTAAATATATGCATTCAGTGTTTACTGTGCAAACCATTGGGCAGACATAGGGGGGATGTAGCAGTGTAGCTGCACAAGGTCTGTGCCCCCCTTCACGCAAAGGACATAGGCGAAAATTTCTGGCTGTACACCAGGAACTGCACCTACACTCACCGGCCACTTTATTAGGTACCCCTGTCCAACTGCTCGTAAGAACCTTTTGTATAAGATCAAGTGTAGTAGCGTTCTTATAAGTTTGGGATATGGCGGGTGAGGGGAATGTAAACAGATGCGCAAGAAGCGCATGATGCGCATGGAGCTGGCGCTCCGCTGCCAGGCGAGCTTTCGCCAATCCAAGCCCCTGTCTCTAGGCTACTCCTCAAACAGCACTTCTAAGATGCCGAGACTGGGGACAGGTGACAGTGTCTTGCTGGGGTGACATAAAGCTGGCAAAAGCCTTGTATAGCGTACCCTTGCCAGTGCTGGACAAGCTGCCTGCTCGCCTACTCTCCCTCGCTACTTGTCCCGCAGAACTACGCACTCTGCCGCTAGCGCTGTCAGAAGGGAAATACTGTTTCAGCTTGTGCACCAGGGCCTGCTGGTATTCATGCATTCTCACACTCCTTTCCTCTTCCTCGGCGTCGGCAGTATATGACCAGCCGCAGGGTCAGACTCGGTCCCAGCCTCCACCAAGTTAACCCAATGTGCCGTCAGCGATATATAGTGGCCCTGCCCGGCAGCACTCGTCCACGTGTCCGTGGTCATGCCTGCGCATACTGGTGGTAGTTAAGCTAGTAGTGGTGGAACCCCTGCTGAGCCTGGTTTGGCAAATGTTGCACACCACAGTCCGTCGGTCATCCGGTGTTTCCTTAAAGAACCTCCAGACTTCTGAAAATCTAGCCCTCGCCGCAAGAGCCCTCACCACGGGAGCTTCACTAGTTGACACATTTGGCGCTGATGCACCAGCTCTGGCCCTGCCTCTCCGTCTGGCCCCACCACTGCCTCTTCCAACCTGTTCTGGTCGAGGACTCTCCTCTGTCTCAGAAGCACTGTGTTCACCCGGCCTATCAACCCAGCTTGGGTCTGTCACCTCATCATCCTCCGATCCCTCAGTCTGCTCCCCCCTCGGACTTCCTGCCTTGACAACAACTTCCCCACTGTCTGACAACCGTGTCTCCTCATCGTCGGACACCTCTTTAGACACTTCTTCCACTACGTCAAGAAGGTCATCATCACCCACAGACTGCGACTGGTGGAAAACCTGGGCATCGGAAAATTGCTCAGCAGCAACCGGACAAGTGGTTTTTGAGTGTGGGAAGGGTCCAGAAAACAGTTCCTCAGAGTATGCCGGTTCAAATGGCAAATTTTCCTGGGAGGGGGCAGACTGGGGGGGAGGAGGCTGAGGTGCAGGAGCTGGAGGAGTGCCGATTTCGGTGACATGGGTGGACTGCGTGGAAGACTGACTGGTGGACAAATTGCTCGAAGCATTGTCGGCAATCCACGACATCACCTGTTCGCACTGTTCTGGCCTCAACAGTGCATAAAAAAAAAAAAAGTAGAACGTTATTGTAGCCCTAAGAAGGGCTGTTGGGTTCTTGGAGAATCACTCCTGCCTAACAGTAAGCTAATAGAACACCCTAACGCTTTCCCTGACCAGCAGCAGCTCTCTCCCTAGCGGCATCCAGACACAGAATGATCCGAGCAGCGCGGGCAGCGGCTAGTCTATCCCAGGGTCACCTGATCTGGCCAGCCAACCACTGCTATTGACGTGTAAGGGTACCACGTCATGCTGGGTGGAGTGCAGAGTCTCCTGGCTTGTGATTGGCTCTGTTTCTGGCCGCCAAAAAGCAAAACGGCGGGAGCTGCCATTTTCTCGAGCGGGCGAAGTATTCGTCCGAGCAACGAGCAGTTTCGAGTACGCTAATGCTCGACCGAGCATCAAGCTCGGACGAGCATGTTCGCTCATCTCTAGTCCAAAAGCTTCTACCATTGATGCTAATGTATACAAATATGAATGTTTTTAATGGGAAAGGTGGGCCATATACAGAAGTCTGCTATGGGCGTGTCCCTCGAAACGTCACAGCAGGTGGACGATACCACTCTGTCCAACAGTCAGAGACAAGGCAGTCTCAGCCCTGGGGCCTCCAAACATGTGAGTGTTGCGAAGAAAAAAACTACTAGAACACCAAATGAGGTGAATTTCTCTATATCTCTAAAATTCATGTGATAGCACACTCACTAGGACGTACGTACACTAGCCGAAAAAATGTTGTAATATATAAGAAGATTTAAGAAAATGAAAATGAATTGATGTAAATACATGTATATATTTGAAAGAAGTAAAACTTGATGAAACAAAAAAATGGTTTCAAATGGTTGATTTATAGGGCACTATTCATAGATGTGCTATGGAGCTCTGCCTCTCCTAGTTATACCCCTGATAGAGGGGCTCTAGGACCCAGTAGCCTTTCAGGCACATTAGCTTAATTTTAAAAGTTGATTTTAGAAGAAAAAAGGCCATGGATATCAAATATAAGAAAATTACCACAGTCCCAGTTGCTGGATCTATGAGTTCAGCGGCTAGTCTATCCCAGGGTCACCTGATCTGGCCAGCCAACCACTGCTATCGACGTGTAAGGGTACCACGTCATGCTGGGTGGAGTGCAGAGTCTCCTGGCTTGTGATTGGCTCTGTTTCTGGCCGCCAAAAAGCAAAACGGCGGGAGCTGCCATTTTCTCGAGCGGGCGAAGTATTCGTCCGAGTAACGAGCAGTTTCGAGTACCCTAATGCTCGACCGAGCATCAAGCTCGGACGAGCATGTTCGCTCATCTCTAGTTACCACCTAACAACCATATTCAGTATTGTAGCTGCATAATATCTGCCTGGAAATAACTGTTTACATACTGACCAATAGGATGTCTTGTTTATGTATATTAATCTCATCTGTAAGGTCAAGGTCCCCTGGGTGGCTAGAAAGTTCCAGGCCGTTATTTATGAGATACGTTCCAGTCTTCATGAGAAGCAGATGTGTCGCTGGATATAATCCAGACACACAGCCTGCAGATACCAGGTCTGCTCCTGCAGCAGCTCTGAAGCTCTAAAGCAGATCCGAGCCTCTCCAACCTAAAGCTAGAGAAACTAGCTTTGTGGGGGTTATTAATCATACGCCAGGGCATGAGCGCCACCACTGTTCTTGCACAACCCGATACATCAAGAGGCCTGTAGGGGGTGTGCAGGGGTAGTGACAGTAACGACCTTCGCCGGCCCACTCACGGCTGGCCCACTTCACGTCCCTTCAAGCCCCACTGGCGTGAAGGTTGTGGATTGGGGAAAATAATTTTAAGTGCTAGCAATAAGCTAGCATTGGTTCCCCCCCGGCTCAATGGTGCCCGCGCGATCCCTCCCTTCGCCTTCCCTCATAAGCAGGTGCATGTCCACCCATCCCGCCCGACCACGGCCTCTGACACTGCAGTATTTGGACGCCACGTCCCCTCCATGCCTCGGCCATCGTCCCCCTAGCCCTCGGGTTAAACATGCTTGAAAATGAGATGTTAAATAACGTTAATGTTGTTTTAACTTTTTCTTTGTTGTTTTTTTTGTTTTTTTTTGTGTTTTTTAGTATTCTTAAAACCTAAAGCGCCTGCTTATCCCTCTATTTTCTATGGCTATTTTCTAGCCAAGTAGAAATCACAGTACTCCGATGGCCCGATGCAGAGGACCGCTGAGATTTTGCTTTTTTTTTATTACAAATAAACGTCAAATAAAAAAGGAAATGCAGACTGTGCCTAATTGAAATCCAACCCCTACTAAATTTTCCCACTTCGGTCTTTGTTTGCAATGGATGTGCGTCACTAAGCGCAAAACACACACACTTTCTTCTGTGGTCGGCTCACTCCTTCACTACACAAATTCGCCTCATCCCTTCAATTTTGCTACAGTCACGCCCACCGCCCGGTCTAGCATAGACACAGGCGCCACGTCCTATGCCTGCACCTTCTCCCGAACCCTCACCCGCACACAAATCCAAATATATTTACACTCTGCAGCGCTACTCCCGGGGGGTTACCGGCCCTGCCGTACATTTCACATGCCCATTCTCCCGTGATTCGCGCTAGCGGTTTCTATTCTTCTAGCCTGTATAAGCACACACTACTATGTCCGAGATGAGATGACCTGAGTTATTAAACAATAACTCCCTTTACACACATAAAACTAACTGCTTCCACCATGGTCCAGACACTTGTGGCCTTAATTTTGACCATTCCCACACCGCCCTTCAAATACATAATTTCCCACTTCGGTCCCCCCCCCCCCTTTGCAATGGATAGTGCGTGTCACGGCCATTAGCCGCAAACACAGCGGTCGCAAGCCTCATCACACAATTGCTCACAAGTGCTAGTAGATGCACTGCAGCAGTCAGCCCCCACAGATCAATCAGAAATCAAATATATATAAACCGCTAAAACGGTAGGCTAAGTAGCCGTTTGGATTCTCTATGGCTATTTTCTAGGCCAAGTATGAAAGCACACTAACTATGCAAGATTGAGATGAACGCTGAGTTATTAAAAAATAAACTTAAAATAAAAAGGCAATGGCCGACGGTGCCTAATTGAATCCAACCCTACTAATTTTTCCCACTGCGGTCTTTGCTGGAATGTTGCGTCACTAGCTCAAAAACAGCTGTGTCGGGTCGGGGAGGTCTCCACTCTACAAAATTGCTCACCCATTTGCTAGTGATGCAAATCTGGCAGCCAGTACAGCCACCAGCCATATCAACCAGAAACCATTATATAACCTACTGTTAGGCGTAAGTAAGCCGTTTTGGATTCTCCTTGGCTATTGTTCTAAGCCAATCTATAAGCAACACTACTATGCCAGATGAGATGGACTGAGTTATTAAACAAAAATAAACTAAAATCGAAAAAGGAAATTGCAGACTGTGCCTAATTGAAATCCAACCCCTATAATTTTCCCACTTCGTCTTTGCAATGGATATGTGCGTCACTAATCGCAAAACACAGCGGTCGCACGTCTCCTACAAATTGCTCACATTTTGCTAGTAATGCAACTGCAGCAGTACGCCAACATCATATCAACCATAAATCAAGATTTATAACTCTACTGTAGGCGAATTAAGCCCGTTTGGGATTCTCCTATGGCTATTTGCTAGCCAGTATGAAACAACTACTATGCACATGATATGACACGAGTTATAAAACATAAACGTAAAAATAAAAGTACTGGCATACTGTGCCTAATTGAAATCAACCCCTATAATTTTCCCACTTTGGTGTTTGGAGGTGGATATGTGTGTCACTAAGAGCTAAACACAACGGTAGCAATCCCACTGCAAATTCTCACAATATGGTACTTTCTGAAAATAAATAAAAAAAGTATAACGTTATTGTAGCCCTAAGAAGGGCTTTTGGTTCTTGTGAGAATCCCCTGCCTAACAGTAACTAATAGAACACCTAACGCTTTCCCTGACCAGCGCAGCTCTCTCCCGAATCGGCATCCAGACACAGAGGAATCCTAGCCAGCGCGGTCAGCGCTGTCTATCCCAGGGTCCCCGATCTGGCCAGCCAACCACTGTATCGACTGTAAGGGTACCGGCGTTCATGCTGGGTGAGTGGCAGAGTCTCCTGGCTTTGATTGGGCCTCTTTCTGGTCCGCCAAAATCAAAACGGCTGGGATCTGCATTTTCTCGAGCGGAGGGCTAGTATTTCCGCGCAACTAGCAGTTTCGAGGACCTAATTCTCTACGAGCCTCAAGCTCGGCGATCAACGTTCGCCATCTCTAGTTAACACTGACCAGGGGGATATAAACCCCTGTGCAGTGGAGGAACATGGTCTTTTTCACACAAGCAGATAGTCATACCTGCTGACGTCCTTCAGTACACCTTCAGTGCTTGCCACAAAGTCAAATCCCAGGAACTGAGTCAGGAGACTCTAATGCAGAGCTGCAGCTTCCAACAGTTTGGACCAGCTCCATCTTAACTGGTTCACGACCGGGTCCCACTGCCATGGAGAGGCTCACAGGCCGATCTTGGGTGTTGTCACAGCGATAGCTGCCGGCAAAGCTAGGATCATCGGGGAGCTGCGATCCGTCTCCATGTAGCCTCGGTCTACCCCTTTATTTAATGTCTCTAGCACATGTCAGTGAATTGAAGGCGGAAAATCCCCATATCTTGCAATACTGTAAGTAGGGTATATTGTAGGTCTCGATCAGACAACCTAGGATTAAAGTACCCTAGGGGTCTGAAAAATAGTAAAAAAGAAAAAAAAAAGTTAAAAAAAAAAACTTATAATCAAAAAAACCTAAAAATTCATCACCCCCCTTTTTCCCTAGAACTGACCTAAATATAAATAAACAGTCAAAAATCATAAACACATTTAGTATGGAGGCAATCCGAAAATTCCCGATCTAATCAATATACTACGTTTTTTCATGCGTTTAAACCCCGTAACAGAAAACGCCCAAAGTTAAATTTACTTTTGACTTTTTTGCCATTTTGAAAAATATTTAAAAAATCTATAAAAAGTGATCAAAAGGTCGTATAGTCCTTAAAATGATATCATTGAAAATAACATCAAATGTTGCAAAAAATGACAACAACCACAGCTCCGTAATACAAAGTATAAAAAGCCAGAAAATTAGCGCCAGAAGATGACAAAATAAGAAAAAAATTTTTGTACAGGAGGTTTTATTTTTTGTAAATGTATGAAAACATTATAAAACCTATACAAATTTGGTATCTATGTAATCGTAACAACCCAAAGAATAAAGTTGGCATGTCATTTGGGGCGCTCAGTGAAATGCGTTTTTTCACCATTTTCACTGCATTTGGAATTTTTTTCCCGCTTCCCAGTACATGGCATGGAATATTCAATACCCTCACTATGAAGTGCAATTTGTTACACAGAAAACAAGCCATCACACAGCTCTTTACGTGTGAAAATAAAAAAGTTATAGATTTTTGAAGGTGGGGAGTGAAAAATGGAAATGAAAAATCAGAAAAGGGCCCGGTCCTTAACCGGTTAATTATCCCAGCCTGCATCTACTACCAGGCTGGTGCATTATATCCTGCGGACCCTCTCCATGACCACTTCAGTACCAGAATAACAGATCTGCAGTTTTGACCGTTTTGGCCCGTTTCCTGCTACATGTTGTTCAATAAAGAACCGTGAGTTGATTCGCACAATGTTGCCTCCGTCTTATCCCTGGATACGGCTGTTACCACCACGGGCTTCCCCATCCATTGCCCAGGGACCTATCTTACAGATACCTCAGGGGTTTCCCCAGGGAGAACCAGTACATCAGCCTCTCCCTCCATGTTTCTTGTACATACCAGCTGCTGGAGACCTGCCAGGCTGTAGGTCAGCCCTACGGTCCCCATACCAAGCACCGTGACATCAGCGTGCCTAGGCCGCAACCGCCAGCCACTCCGGTATTCTGGGCCCCGGCTGCCTCCAGGCCCAAGAAAAGGCTAGGCCCCGGTGGGGGATGTGGCACCAACATTACTTGACAAGAGCATGCATGAATAAGAAACTTTACCAGGGTTAGTACAATGCTCTAATAGGGTCACCCTTATTGTATTTACACTGGTAGACCTTCCCCTGAGGATGAGGGGGTGACACAAGAGCTTACAGTCTATGAGGATGAGGGCGTGACACAAGAGCTTACAGTCTATGAGGATGAGGTAGTGACACAAGAGCTTACAGTCTACTAGGATGAGAGGTTGACACAAGAGGTAAACATAGAGGTCTATGAAGAAGAGAGAGTGAATCACAGCTAATTACATAAAAACTTTGATTCCCCCACCTTACCCCCAGGGGTGTAAATACAGGATCAACTTTAATATTATTAGATAGATTTTTAAGAAATATTTGTCACATATTTTTCTTCTGTTATTTTCTGATGTGTATTTCTTGATATATCCCCATTTTTGAACAATTAATCAAAATAACTTGAATCTTAGATTGACTCAATCGGGCACATTTACCAAGAAAGTCGGAAAATAAACTTAAAGTGCTCTTTCCGTGTATAATGCTGGGAGCGGAGATTCACTAAGATCCTGTGCCAGAAACCATGAATGTGTCGCTTCCACGCACTGGTCCGACAAAGTTCACCATCTTTTTAGTGGTGCATGTAAGTGCTTGGGCGTGCGACACAATTTGAAGGTTAAATCCCGAACTCAGTCTGAATCAGTCAGATCGTCCGATGGGACACCCCCTGATTTCTGTTGCATGGAAGCCGGCGCAGCTGCGCCACACAATCTTTAGGGTCTTTAAGATCATTGCTTCAAAATTTTCTGCCTCCTAATTTCAATTTTACATGTTCTTCAGCATTTTGGAGTCCTTCAATATTGTAAAACAAGTTTGCATCAGTGAGACGAAGCGAAGTAATCTGTGTGTTATGATTCTGTTATGGGTAACATAGAGATTCCAATGCTCCATGTCCTGCATTGTATCTAAAGGTAGCTATCTATTGTGTGGACTTTTAGAGTTAAAGGGGTATTCCCATATCGGCAAATTGATGTTATTGATGTAAAGCTTCTATGTTTGCTTCCAGTGGATAGAAATCTGACCATGGTCACACAGGTGCACGGCTCGTTAGTATTACAGAGAGTAATCAGAGCCGTGTTTTATATGAGCAGTGCACCTGTGTGACCATGGTCAGATTTCTGTCCACTGGAAGTAAACATAGAAGCTTTCTATATAAGGACAGCAAGCAGAGATCTAAGAAAAACCACAAGGAATTGATACAGAAAGTATATTGGAAAATATTTAAGTTACATGGGTCTAGAAATGACATGTGACACACTCCTGAGAGCATAGAACCGGAGAAGACAGAAAACCAAGGCAAATCATTTCCGCTCCTTCTCAGTTCAGCTCACGTAAAATGACGTTAGAATTCCAGCACATTGGGGGAGATTTATTACATTGTGCACTCTAAGGGGCTCATTTTTTTTTCTTGCTGTTGGTATTTTTCGCCTTTTTGCTGCGTACTGGCTGTTTCGGCTATTTTGCGCTTTTTTGGAATGTTACGCCTCAATTGCGCCCTATTTGTCATTACATTGCACCTCTTTACAGATGTTTGCGCCCAATTTATATGGGCGCAAATAATTGCACAATAACATGCCAGTCCTGCTTAGGAAAGGCAATGCTGTGATTTGCGCAACAAATTGCACCTAATAAGGCACAAAAAAAACTGTATTTGACAAAGAGCCAAAACAACAAAAAATAGACTCACAACAGGCGCAAATTGAGGGCAGAGAAGGGGGAAATAAGATAAATGACCCCCATCGTATCCTTGGCACGGTGTGGCCTCTTAGTAAATTTGGTGCAGCACTTGTTTGCTATCTATGCCTGGTTCAGCCCAGTGTAGATTTATTAACCTTTATAAGTATGCCAATAAGGAAGGGCTCTGGGGGTGCTTCCAGATTCCCTCTGTGCTGTAGCTTCAAAGGCTGTTACAATGAGTCGAACAGGTTTTTCCTCCTCCCTGCACTTTCTGATGCTGCTAGGGTACACAGAGCAGAGGGAGAGAGTGGGACGTGTTTTACTCATTGTAACAGCCTGTGAATCTGCAGCACTGCAGGACTCTGAGAGCGCCCCCAGAGGCATTTTGGCTCATTAGCATCATTTTAAAGTTGATTTTAGAAGGAAGGAGGCCTTGGATAACAAATATAAGAAGATTACCACATTCACAGTGCCTGGATCTATGAGTGAGGGTTCCCTGGTTTAATATGTTGGATTTTAATTGTAGATTTCTTTTGAAAAGGACTCTCATCTGACGAAACATCTCACTGCAACTCCCACTTATTAAATTATCATGAAAGAAAGAAATTCACAGAACCACCCTAAAAATAGCAGACGAAAGGGGTGGAGCCTCAGCCAACCGATTGTTAAAAAATGTACATTTTTTCCAATTCTTTAGTAACTGTGGGTGAGACGATTCTAAAGGGGTTTACTGAATTCTTGCCTTATGACCTACATATATAAGAATTCATTGTCACATAAGAAGACCCCAGGATTCTAAATTGTGATGTAACCTCGAGGATTAACTTCTGGAGACAGATTTTAAAACACCCTAAAAATAAGTTCTGTGTAAAAGTGCCTGTTATATACTAAGCGCTATAAATATCCTTGCATCTCGCTGCCGTTATATCGTATCCTCAAGATCGTAGAACCTGTTATTTATTTCTTGTTCCCACAACTATTTAACAGTCTTCAGAGACATCAAGGGAAAACTGTGAGTTTCTGAAGAGATCTTTTATGTTAAACCCGAGGCCGAGTTTCGGAGGCGTCTCCCGCATTATTGCATAAGCGTCCCTTTAAGAGCGCCTACATGTTTAGCTTAATTTACCACTCACTGTGTAAAGACGATGAAACTGACAGCCTATTCACAGGTATCAAGCAATATTCTCCCAGCGCATTTATAGAAGATGATGTTTTTTCTTTTTTCAGATCTCCATTTTTTTTTCAAATTCCTCAACTATAATTAATGTGAAAAAAAAGAAAAAAGCAAATTGCTGGTGAGGTTGTTATCAGAACAAAAGACGCTGTGAGAGAGACCAAATTGGAAGCGAAGATAAGCTACGAGAAACGTCACGCGTTCCTATCGGAGGATGAAGACAACAAACTTTCAGATTTTGGGGTTTATGATGTGGTTTTACTTTAATTTTGTTGAAAGCTTTATTCACACATCATTTTTTAGAGGGAATTAGAAGGTTTTTGTTGGTATCTTTTTGGACAAATGCAACACCCCTGCCAAAGTATAGGCAGGCTGGTAGTTGCAAATAGTGCCCTCTCCAGGGAAGGAGCTGTCAGAGGGAGTCATGAACCCTCTAGTAAGTTTCCAGCACTGGGAGATTATGTAATAGCAGCTGTAGCCTCTGCCTGGAAAGGCAATAGTTAAATGGGTGTAAGATGTTATCCAATTATGTGGCTGTATTGTAAACTGGAGTGTGATTGGAGAGGTGCTACCACCTGGCCAGGGGGAGTATAAAACCCCATGTGCAGTGGGAGCACATGGTCTTTTTCCACACAGCAGAAAGTCAGACCTGATGTCAGAGTGAAGGGAGAGACAGTGTTCAGTGGACCTTTAGTGATACCACAGAACCCAATCCCAGGAACTGAGTCAGGAGACTCTAATCCAGAGCTGCAGCTTACACAGTTTGGACACAGCTTCATCTTAATTATCCCAGCCTTCATCTACTACCAGGCTGGTGCATTATATCCTGCGGACCACTCTCCATGACCACTTCAGTACCAGAATAACAGATCTGTTGTTTTGACTGTTTTGGCCCGTTGCCTGCTACCTGTTGTTCAATAAAGAACCGTGAGTTGATTTGCACAACATTGCCTCTGTCTGATCCCTGGTTATGGATGTTACCACCACGGGCTTCCTCATCCACTACCCAGGGACCTATCTTACAGACACTCAGGGGTTGCCCCAGGGAGAACCAGTAGATCAGCCTCTCCCTACATCTTTCTTGGTCACACCACCTGCTGGAGACCTGCCAGGCTGTGGGACAGCCCTACGGTCCCCATACCAAGCATCGTTACATCAGCGCGCCCTAGGCTGCAACCGCCAGCCACTCTGGTATTCTGGGACCCTGCTGCCTCCAGGCCCCAAGAAAAGGCTAGGCCCCGTGGGGGATGTTGCACCAACATTACTTGACAAGAGCATGCATGAATAAGAAACTTTACCAGGGTTAGTACAATGTTCTAATAGGGTCACCCTTATTGTATTTACACTGGTAGACCTTCCCCTTCTGCCTCATGTGACCCCCTGGCCACAGGTTTTGGCACTTCCTGTGATGTCTTGTGTCCTGCTGTCTTCCTGCCAGGAGCAGTACCCCCATAATTGAATACACAACCTCTCCATGAACACCTCCCCCTTGTCACTGACCCACTGGGAGTCCACAGGACACAGGGTGTCATAGAAAGTCCCAATAGAACCTGCACAACGGGAATGTTTAGCAGTTTAAGTACAATATCGGTTACCCCATTAGAGTATTGTGCTTGTTCAACCATTTACATTTACAGTTTATTAGCATATTTTATAAGAATATTATGTGGATAATTGAGAATAATAATATATACCACTGTCTGGGCTACATTCAGTGGGGGGCCACCACCAGATTTTGTGCCAAGGGGCCTGCACCAACCATAATCCAGGCCATGGCTGACACACTAGCATACCAGAGTGTTTCAAGTCCAGCTGGAATCCTGGAATATAAATGCATTTTTCAAAGTCAACACACACAAAGGTATGATTCAACAGAGCTGTTACTTGACACTGGCTCCAGTTTTACATGGTCAAAATTGATGACCAATTCTCTTTAACACACAGCCATAGGACAGCCCCCTTTTATCCCACATGACAATACATACCTGGCAGTGTTCCCCTTATGACACCTGAATAGTATTACTCACACATAGCGGACCTGCCCTGGTTTTTAAGCTAAGATTTTTGAGCCTAAGCATGCCCCTCTCAAAACTTTGCCCAATATGAGATCTGTGCCAAAAACAAACCAGTGTGGTGTGTATGAAAGATCCGAGACACCCCCTTTTTTTAGGATGTGCCTGGTTTACACAAACCTCATGCGGGAATAGACTGGGCGAGAATGTGTTAACCTTTTCCACTTATCTGTAACGTTCATTCTCGGATGGAAGGGTAACATCATTTTGATTTTAATGGTTTGATTTTGAGCAGTAGATTATATCTCGCGCTTACACAGAAGTTCTACAGTACGTGCGCTCCTACTACTATATCCATGGCCCAGACCTTAATCTCAGCTGCGGATCACAGTTCATTCACTTTCCCCGAACAGGAGTCTCTAAAATAAGGTATTTCATAGTAAAGTCCTTGTCAATCTTCTCTGAACAATCATCCATCACAGTGACTCCTTCAATGCTTCCAGTTACCATGACGATTCACCTTTTGTAGATGAGGCATATTCCATCCTTCCATTCTTTATTGGAATATTTTCAGGTTTTAGCAAATAATCACAACATCTCTGCTTACAGTCTTTGAATAGAGATCTCCATCGTCTTCTTCTGATAGATAATGGGGGTCATTTACTAAGGGCCCGAATTGCGTTTTTCCGTCGGGTTACCCGAAATTTACCGTTTTGCGCAGATTTTCCCCGAATTTCAAAGGGTTTTTGGTGCACGGGATCGGATTGTGGCGCAACGGCGCCGTCATGCACGCGACGGAAATGGTGGGGGGGCGTGGCCGTAAAAAAACCCGATGGATTTGGAAAAAACGCTGTATTTTTTTTAAAAAAGTGTCGCTTGACACGCACTTACCCGCACCCAGCCTAACTTGGTGAACTCCAGTGAACTCCGACGGACTTCAGCGCAGCAATGACACCTAGTGGACATCGGGCGCACGGGCCTTAGTGAATTGCCGGAAGACCCGAATCCTCCACAGAGAACGCGCCGCTGGATCGCGAATGGACCGGGTAAGTAAATCTGCCCCAATATCTGTACTTGTCATATAATGGACATGCGGATACCTGGCTTGTTACATTCACAGCTGTGACAATTGGGCGGCAGATAGATTATTAAAGTGGTTTGCCGGTCACTACCGGATAGGGGATAACATGCTGATTGTGGGGAACCCCCATGGATCACAAGAATAGGGCGCCATCTTTGCCCTAAATGAATGGATCGGCAGGTCAGATATAGAAATGTATAGGGTAGCAGGCGCATGTGTAAGCAGTTGGTTAATACATTTGGGGTACAATGGACCCCCGATCTTGGGATTCTTAGGGGTCCCCCATGATCAGAATGTTATCTCCTATCCTTTGAATGGAAGATAGCTTGTTTTGCCAGAACAACCCCATTAACTCCTGAAAATAAATGACAGAAAGCACAGATCTAGAAAGTAGTGTCAAGTCAATCTACATATTTTTTTCTTGTGTGAAGTATGAAATACTTACACAAATATTTGATCTGATTTGTGTAAGGATTTGTGTAACAAATGATTGTTCATGTGTCAACTATTATTCTGAACATTAGCTAATGAGGTCCTTTAGGTCCTGAAACATCTACCATAGTCCTTTCTTTCTAGTGATCAGTGCGAGTACAGATATCCTACCATATATACTCGAGTATAAGCCTAGTTTTTCAGCACAAAAAATGTGCTGAAAACCCAAACTCGGCTTATACTTGAGTAAAAAAATATCAAAACTCACCTTTCCGGCGTCCCCCGCTGCTGGCTATATACTGGGGCAGGGGGATGGCTATATACTGTTGAAGGGGGCTGGCTATATACTGTTGAAGGGGGCTGGCAATATACTGGGGAAGGAGGCTGTCTATATACTGGGGGATATGGGCTGGCAAGCTATATACTGGGGGGCAGGTGCTGGCTATATACTATGGGGCAGGGTCCGGCAGGCAATATACTGGGGAGGCTGTGACCAATAAATTTCCCACCCTAGGCTTATACTCGAGTCAATAGGTTTTTGCAGGTTTTTGTGGTAAAATTGGCGGCCTCAGCTTATACTTGGGTCGGCTTATACTCGAGTATATACAGTATATGACTATGACCTTGACTATGACCAGACAATGGTCTATGACCAGACAATGGACTATGACCAGATAATGGATATTTCTGAAGCCCTCCATATTGTTATCCGTGATGTGTTCAATCATCGCCTCGCTCCCCATTTAGCACTTGGGATCATTACTGTATTCAGATTTGCATGAAGAATTATAATGACGATGACATCAGAATATGATATATGTGCGGAACGTAATTTATTCATACTTTAAAGTTCCGCCATTGTGAGAAGAGACTTAGAACAATGCGAGCGCCGCTAACAGCCGCTGGATGTCCCCGTCTTAATTGATTAACTATTAAGGAGTGACTGTCTCTCTGTTATTTCCACCTCATTTACCTCCACAGCGGAGCTTCCCCTAGTGTTGTATGAAATGTATCAATGTATGTTAGGAATGGTCCGGGGAAATTAGCCATAATAAAACAGGCTCATTTAACACTGCAATATGCAAATAGCTAACGACACTTGGAATGTGGCCTAATCATAAAAGGGAATAGAGGTTTCTGCTAAAGACATATTTGTATGGTCCAGGGGATATGCTCCAGTTCTGTAGAAGCAAATGTTCAATGCGGACTAAATTTCATTTTGCAATGATGATTCATATTTAACAATACTGGCGGACCCGGTTTATTGGTGGTTGTTGAACAAACTACCTATCTTATTTAGGGAGGGGGAGGTCATAGGAAGACAGATTGTTTTTGGGAATGGAAGTAAAACAAAAGATCTTGTGGAAACATATAACAAGTGGTTGAAATGACTGTCTTTGGATAAACCCCTTAAATGGCCTTTAAGGGGGTTGTCTCATTAATGATATCTATGGCCTTTCCACAGTGTTGGTTGTTAGACAATCAGCCCAATAGGGGGTGTCAAGTCTTCTTGATTTGGGCCTCATTGGGGCATATTTATCATACACTAAGTGCTCCCCACTCCCACAGCGGATTTATCAGGAGGCTCCAGAAGACTATAGTGTGCGCGTTTCTGCCTCAAGACCACCCACTCCACCACTTTTGGGCTTAAACGCAATTTTTATAGGTACAAGCCCTTATAAACATGGCCCCTTGACTTATATGGGACTCCCAAAATCAGCTAATAGGACGGCCGGTACTCATCAGGGGAACTTATGATCCACAGTTTTGCTGAGACCCCCCACAAACATATATTTATCCCATATCCTGTGCATAGGGGTAAGTATGATTTATAATAAATGTATGATTGTAGGGGGTCTTGGCTATTGGACCCACCTGCAATCAGCAGAACAGGGGACCACAAGTTCTCCTGATATGCTCTATGGGACTTCTAAGTTTCAGCCGTGGTGTAAGCCGATCTGGACGTCCCATAGGAGTCAATGGAGCATAGGACGCAGCTCCATCCAGTGCTCAATTGACTCTTATTGGACTTCTGGATTTGGATAACAGGGTGGTCAAAACTTGGAAGTCCAGAGTCATTCAGTAGAACTTGTGATCCCCAGTTTTGCTGATCATTGGTGGTCCAACAGCTGAGACCCCAACAAACATATATTGGACCTCTATAGATAGGGCTAAATATGAATAATGATAAATGTTCCATAAACAATAAAGTGGTCAGCACAACCTATGGTACAACCTGTTTGGATATAAATAAAATTAATATTTTCTGTATCTTTGATTGTTAGAGAAGAGCATTTTTGGTGCATTCTGTTTTCTTGTTGTTTGAATAATGATAAATGTATGATAGTGAAGGGTCTTGAAAAATTTGAACCCCCATCCCCAACAATAGGCAGAGCAGGGGAATCACAAGTCTTTCTGATCTGCTCCTTAGCTCAGGGACTTCTGAGTTTCAGCTGTGCCATAAGCATATCCTGTAGTCCTATAGCTATAGTCCTATGGTAGTCAAGGGATCATAGGACTTAGCTCTGTCTATTTCTCAATACTAACATGTGATCAGAAACCAAAAAATCCAGAGCTGATCACAGCTGAGACCCCCCATCCTGTGGAATCCTGTGGATAGGTGATATATATTATTAATGGCAAAATCCCTTTACCATTGATGATTTTAGAATGTGATATCAATATCAGATGCAGGGGGTTTCGACTCCAGACAGATACCCCAGCTGAACAGCTGCTGGAAGAGACCATGGTGATCAGATGGGAGCTGTAACCTTGTCATTGCCAGTGATGGCGCTGTACTTCTGTAGTGACAATGCCTGGTACTGCACAAGGCTTAGTCTTACTCACTTAAAGGGGTATTCTCGTCTGGGCACTCACATTCAGTTTCATTAATCTTCCATATATAAACATTTCTTCAATTGGATGTTATTTAAAAAAATGTTCCTGTGTGAAGATAATTTCCCTTAAACATAGCCATGTTGTCCCTTAGAAACGAGATGGCTTCCTCGGATACGACCACGTCACACTCTGGCAGTGGTGGCCAGACATGCGCTATAGAGTCCTGCCTGGCCTCCAGGATTCAGCAATCATTACCACAGGACGGCTGTGGGACCTGCAGATACTCCTGGACATTTCATATAGAATAACCTTTTTGTTTATTTGTGCAATCTCTCAGGCAGAGGTGGCCGTATCCGAGGAAGCTATCTCGTTTCTAAGGGACAAAATGACAACATTTATGAGAAATTATCTTCACACAGGAACATTTTTTTTAATAACATCTAATTGAAGAAATGTTTATATATGGCAGATTTATCAAACTGAATGTGAATGCCCAGACGAGAATACCCATTTAAAAGGTCTGAAGCTACAGTACAGTAAGGGCACCACGGACCCTTTAAATGGTCTAGGTGCCGAGGGCGCTGGGAATCAAAACTGTGCGAATATTGACAAATCATCAATAGTAAAGTCCTGAAAAAACCTCTCTAATATATTTCTTCCAATGCACAATTTAAAGCATTGAACTAGTTGGTAGCCAAAAGTTTGCAATCACCACTTGTCAGTCTCCTAGAGGTTCACCTTACAGGTCTGACAAGGCACAGCTGAAGCATTGAAGCGTGACAGTGAATTAGATTGTGCTGGACAGTGGGTCATTGATAAATCTGCCCCAGCGCACATCTCAAGTTCTACCAACTTCGAGAATCCCTTTAATTAGACACCATCAGGTTTTACGGACAGCTGAGTGCTGCCGGATATAGCATATGGTCTCCTCCTGGAATGTTACGTTCTTTATTCAGGTGCCATGGAGCATCACACAGTTGTTGCTTAACCATTTTTCACTGTTATTTAGTCTCAGTTTATCAGAGTATTAGAAGATAGAGAATCGCACTTACACACAAGAGCAGAGGATTTATCTCCAGTATGTATTCACTCTGCAAAATTCTACACTTTATCCATAGAAATAAGACTTAGGAGGTAAAGGTTTATCTCTATTGTCAAATCATGATACATGAAAAAGACACATACATTTTGATTATTGCTACAGATCAAACTATATACTCTAACAGTAACTGTAGAACAGTGGTGGCGAACCTATGGCACGGGTGCCAAAGGCGGCACTCAGAGCCCTTTTTGTGGGCACCCGGTCCATCGCCCCAGCACACCAGACAGGACTCAAATAATCTTCTTGCAGTTCCAAGAAACTTAAAAGATGCTGCTTTCAGTCATATTTTGATACTAACTTTGCTACTTGGGACTGTAGGAAGAGGGAGAATTTGACAGGGTCTAATTATTTTTGGAGGACCTCCTGCTGGCCCCACGATTCACTGTGTAGAGGGAAACTGGAAAGAACCTAAAATGATGAAAATTTTCTACTGTGTTGCTGCCCTCAGGAGGCCAATATGATTGAAAGTTGTTGAACTGGGAGCAATAAGTTACTGCTTTAATTTTTGGTTTGCACCCTGCGGTAAATAAGCAGGGTTTTGAGTTGCAGTTTGGGCACTCGGCCTCTAAAAGGTTCGCCATCACTGCTGTAGACACTCGAATGTGTAATACGAGTTATAGTATTATAAATTATTATATGTTATTATATGTCAATTATATAAAAAGAAATCATTATACAATTTCTTATTGGAATGCATAAACATAAAAAATCCATACTTAAAGGGAACCTATCACCAGGCGCCCTTTTGGAGCCTCCTCCATGTCCCCACTGACAATAAATAGCTTATCCACCCTTTTTTTTTGTAAAACTTCTGGCATTAGTGGTTAAAACAAAAACTTATATTAAAGTTTACTTGGTTCCCTGCCAGTATTGTCCTATGTCCCTATGGAGTGTTTAGCACAGAGCAGTACATGCCAGTACTCTCCACTATATCTTCAAGGACAGGAAGCAGAGGTGGGGGCAAGGAGTGACTGGGAAGAGGAGGGATTTTTAAAAACTTACAGATGAGGGAGGGGAACATTGTGCTGAACACTCTCCAAGGACACAGGATACAAACTGGCAGAGAGCCAGGAAGCTTTAATATAAGTTATTGTGTTAATCACTAATGCCAGAAATTTTATAAAAACTTGTCTGTGTGGACATGGGGGAGACTCAAAAAGGTTGCCTGGTGACAGGTTCCCTTTAAAGGAAATCTAGCACATGGTGCAGCGCTTCTAAACCAAGCTAATTACCTGCTGGTGTGTGCCTCCTGAAACAGGATTCATTTTTCTTTTTGGTGTTAAAGTTTGGGTGTTAAAGATTCATTTTTGAGAAAACCATCTTTTAAAATGATGCAAATGAGCCCCACAGGCTCCAGGCTCTATCATAGAAGCCCCTTCCGGCTCTGTCATCAGCTAATTATTCATCTTCAGCTCTCTGGGAGGGAGAATGCAGGAAAAAATGCTGAATGGAGTTGTGAATAATTAGCATAATCATTAAATGACGGAGCCAGAATGGACTTCTAAGACGGAGCTAGGAGCCACTGAGGCTCATTTGCATAATTTAAAAACATGTTTTTCTCAAAAACTAAGCTATTACAAGCAAATATAAGAACAGATCCTGTTTCAGGAGGCAGAGGCCAGCAGGTGTGCTTTGTTTAGAAGCTCTGCATCCATGTGGTAGTGCTTTAAAAAATATTTCTATATGAATGAGAATGGTAACACTAAGGCTACATTCACACTGCTGTTGCCCGCCGTACCGTACCGTAGCAGGCAACGGCAGTGCACGGGGAGAGGAGGAGGAGGTGAGCGCAGCTCACCCCCGCCCCTCTCCATAGGAAGTTATGGCGCACGGCGCCGTAATACGGGAAAGATAGGACATGTCCTATTTTTTTCCGGGGTACGGAGCGGTACGGTGCCGCACGTGTTGTCACGGGTGGTCCTGCGACCCATATCTCGGGTCGAGGGCTCACCCGTGCCTCTCACCACACGCCAGCGAGCTGCAGGCGCGACTCACGGACCCCGGCTCCTGCTCCGGCTTCTGCGCTCCCCGCCGCGGCTGCTCCATCATCTTCGGCTTCTGCAGATTTAAAGGGCCAGCGCGCCATTAGTTGGCACTGACCATCCCAGGTAATCTATTTAATCCTGCCTCTTCCTGTGATCCCTGCCGGATCTTTGTGCTTAGTGCTCTAGAGAAAGCTTGTTTATGCCGTAGGGGTGCAGTTTTTCAGATGCAGTTTTTAAAGGCAAAAACAGGTGTGAATCATAATGGGTGAGAACTAATTATTGAGAGAAGCTGCTCCTCCTCTTTTTTCACTCCACTCCTGGTTTGGGCATCAAAAACTGCTCCTGAAAAACTGAATGCGTGGACGCACCCTAAGTGGCTTTTCCGGACCTAGAGACGTTTTGTGAAGCTCCAACTGAGCTAAACTGGAGTTACTGGAGTGTATGTTTTTGCTCATAGTGCTACGTTTCTGTAACTCCTGGTAAAGGAGACAATGTAGAACTGCACCCCTGCTATGCTGACTTCCGGAGTTGCTCATCCTGTGAGTTGGGACGGAATTCCCATAGTGTTGCATGGAGTCTTGTGCTCTAAAGAACTGCACTCCAGCGTTCTGCAGATCACATGTGTTCTGCATTTATCCCCTATCCTCTTAATTGTGGGAAAAATCTTTTATCAACCACTCAGTGAGTGACAAAAGAACACAGCCTAAAGAAAATGGTACAACAGAGTCACCGCTTTTGGAATCTTTTCCAGCTTCCCAGTACATTGAATGGAATAGCACATTGTGCCATAAGGAAGTACAATGGGGCACATTTACTAAGGGTCCTGCGGCTGCGATTCCGTCGGGTTTTCCGAATATTCCTGATTTGCGCCATTTTGCACTAAAGTGCCCCCAGTTTTGGCGCACACAATCGGATTGTGGCACATCGGCGCCGCAACAGAAATCGGGGGGCGTGACCGTCGGACAACCTGACAGATTCGGACAAACCACAGAATTTAAAAAAAGAATTGTGTCGCAAGATCAGCACTTACATGCACCGGGAGAAGGTGAAGAAGAAGGTAAACTCCGGCGGACTTCGGCGTAGCAGCGACACCAGGTGGATATCGGGCGCACGACCTTAGTGTAAACCGGCAGACCCGAATCCTCATCAGACAATGCGCAGCGGGATCACGACTGGACCTGGTAAGTAAATGTGCCCCAATGTGTCCTGCAGAAAACAACCCCCCATACAGCTTTGTAAATGGTTCTAAAAAATGTAAAAAGTTCTATAAATAAATATAAAGTTATTGGATTTTGGAAGGTGGGAAAACGAAGACTCAAACACAGAAAGGAGCTGCAGAAAAATCTCTAGTTTCAATGAATTTTAAAGAACCATGGACAAGATCATGAGGTCTGCTCCACCTTCTCTCACCAAATTTCACTGGAGATGGTTAAATGGGTGGTAGTGGGCGTTAAAACAGTGCACGCCAATGCACCCAGGTCCACTAATACCTTGGGCCCTGCAGCAGCCACTACAGCACCTCACCTTCAAGGCCATGGGGAACATTTACTGCATTTTCCATCTATAATGCAGCGTGAGGCGATTCACTAAGATCGTGTAGCAGAAATTATGAATGTGTCGCCTCTCAGCTCAGGTCCGACAGAGTTCACCATCTTTTTTGTGGTGCACTTTTAACATAGGGCGTGCAACCCAATTTGAAAGTTAAATCCTGCGCTTAGTCCGAATCAGTCGGATCATCCAACGGTACGCCCCCTAATTTGTCTCATGGAGACCAGCTCAGCTGCGCCACAAAAGGGTCGCGTGCGGCACAATAGAGGCGCAGACACTTCTTAAATACCTGTGCAAGCGGTTTTAGCCATGAAGTACATGCACGGTCTGACAAAAGTGCAGCATGCGACCCTTAGTAAATGAGCCCCCATATGTTTCATTTATATGTGACCCTGGAGCTGACATTCTCCCATCCTGTTCATCCTTTTTACAATTATCTCATTTCCATCCCACGAGTCATAATTAGAGGATAAAAGACAATTTATTTTTATGTCAAAGCAATTAATTTGATAATTTTCTCAATCTATTAAAATGCTTCACTTTTCTTTACTTAATGGAGATTATGCAAGTAATTAAAGGAATAAAAATATTCTGTGACAACCCAGAAAATCTAGTAATAAAGAGATGAGGCTGACAAGGCATGTACAGCCTCTACCTACATGTACTTGTCACTTTATAAGCAGGGGAGGTATATGCATAGGTTGACATAGTCACGGGATTGGAGGTGTTGTAGTCTTGACTAGTTTTCTCCATATCGGTCCATTTTTTTGTCACTTGTCATTACGGACCCATTAAACTCTTAAAGGGACAATTTTCCTTTTATTTGCATATTACTAACCCATTAATGGAATAGAAGGGGTTATAGGCATCAACATTTTGTGATTGTTGGAGAAGTACAAACAAATTAATATCAAGATTCTGGCAAAAATCCGGTGCTTCGCTTGCATGCCAGTATTGAAATGTATGCCAGCCTTGGGCTGCAGTCATTTATAGCTATAACCTGCCCTTTTTCTGAATGGACCCATCTGTTTCTGTCTCAGGTTAATAACTTTTGCTAAGTATGGGGCATTTATTGTTCGAACTAACAACCCCTTTAATTATAATAAAGACCATTCCAGAGAAACCTCTAGTCGTGAAAGTCAAACTACAAAATCAAAGTCAAACTACAAAATTTTATCCTAAATTCTATATCTTTCTTTGAAGGGGTTGGCCTCTCCTGTGCATAAAGTAAGTTGCTCATGTGCCTTTACTGCCTTGTAGATAATCCTGGTTGTTAATCAAGTGATTCAGCAGTCCTGCTACTTTTGTACCGAGTGCAGACCCTCCATGCTTCTTTCTTTACATCTCCTGCCTCTACTGAATAGGGGGAGCTGCAGCAGAAGAGTTATGACTCCTTACATTCTCCTCCCTTCCCTCCCTAAAATTAACTTTTAAAATTATGCTGATGATGCCAAATGCTCTGGGGGGCATTACTAAATCCCCTCCATGCTGCAGCTTTACGTGCTGTCACACTGCCTCCCCTACTCCTCATCCTGCTGTAATCTCAAGGCAGCAGTGAATTTTAGCAAAAAGTGGGACGGGGAAGTGTTCCTGCACAGTGTAACAGCCTGTGAAGATACAGCACCAAGGGGCTCTGGTAATGCCCCCGAGGCTTTAGCTGTATTTTAAAAATTAAATTCAAAAGGAAGGAGGCCATTGATAACAAATATAAGAAGATTACCTCAGTCACGGTGTCTGGATCTATGAGTAAGTGTCCCTGGTTTATCATGATGGATTTTGATGGCAGATTATTTCATTCATAAGTAATAAGACCAATAATATAATTTTGGTAATTGCATATTTTAGTTACCCACAAAATAAAGTTCAAATATTAGTAAGTAAACATGACAAAATTATCGAAGATTAATTTTTTTTAAGCTTTGCCCAAATTTTCAATATATTTGTTTCGGATCCAACTTCATTCGGTCTGTAACAATTTTTCTACAATAGTTTTGGTAATCAGTATATAACCCCCTCTAAAACACAGATTATTATTAAAGCTTCTATATAATTATATTTATTTTTAACTTTTTTTATGTTTCCTTACCCATCTTTCCTCCCTATGCTCTGGGCTGGATGACAATAGTAGGTAGCCACCAATTTAAATATTCATCTGAAGTAAAGCAGGAAAGGCAGGTTTTGATTCACTGGAGCACATCTATCATAAATCCGGCTTTGTCTGTCTGTTTTTTGGGGCTTTTTGGCTGCTGGTTGGATGTTACTTAGCAGTTTTTACTTATTAAGGCGTTTGGTCTTAAATTTGTAAATTTGCGCCTTTGTAAAACAAAAGTCACAAAAAGTCTCCAAAACTCGCAATCAGTTCTAAGCTAATTTCTAAGCCTGTTTCGGGGCATCCATAGATTTGTGCCAAAATTTGTGAAAGTTGCAACTTTCACATCTGGATACAGGTGATAACTCAGGGAACACTGCAGAGAACTAGACAAAGGTGAACTTTGAAGGGAGACAGTTTTTTCTTGCAAATGAGCATATGCACCATGAAAAGTCTCAAAAATTAAAGGAAAAGGTAAGTCACAAGTTTAATACATGTGTCCTTCTACTTCTACGTGAATGGTGTAAAAACAAGGAAAAAAGGTAGAATCGATTCTCTAATTCTACCCTAAAAATAATTGTATTATACATTGTATGGCACAATTGATGGTGCCCATTAAAAATATTACTCAAAACAACTATCTTGACATCAAAATTGGAAGAAGGACAATAAAAAAAAAGAAGTTAAGATTCACATGTCAAAACAAGAAGAAGAAAAATTATAAAAAGAATTCAAGGTGGACAGTTTCCCATGGACGTTTTAGTCCAAAAAACATGGTCCACTTGTTGGCTGCAAATACTGGACTGACGACAACCATGTGAAGCGTGCCTACTGCATTACATTATGTAGTGAGTTCTGGAGTGATACTGGACTCGACTTTATCAGAGGTCAGGAAAGTAACGCACTATTATAAAGTGATTTTGGTTCTCATGGTCCTCGGTGAAATTTGTTAGATAAAATATAACCGTGTGAAACCAGCTTTGCTATACTGTATGTCAAAATGAAAAGCTAAACCAAGACTTGTCATGTTACTTTTATAAATTTATTTTATGGAGAACCATAGAATATTTTGCTTGTCACTTTCTTAGATGTATTGTCACCAGGAATCCAAAAATAAGAATGAAAACTAATAAAAGTGATAAGGAAGCAACGCTCTTCCAAATAGGGGTGTTTTTGTGTTTTTTGGTTAGTCTTGTGGCCTTACATGACATAACGGATTGATCGAAATTCCGACAATGGCAAAACCTTTTGCGTGTCCTGTCTTCCTCTTGCTGCCTCCTGCGTAACTCTGCGGTGGACAATGCTTGTGGAGTGGATGAGCTCTGCTCCTTCTGAACTTGACTTCCTTTATTAGACTTGTCAGATCTGGGTATTTTGCCTTGTTCTTTGTTTCTCTGAGACGGTAGGGTGTCCTGTTGTTTACATGGAATAGTAGAATAATCTAAATTCTGACTTTGTGTCTTATTGCCTGTTTGTGGCCCGTTTCGGGATGGCGTGGTTGACGTTGCTCGTGGAATAGGTGAAGCATGCTTCGTCTGGGCTTGACATTTGGTAGTAGACTTGCAGGAGTTAGTTGTGTTGCCTTGTTCTTTGTATCTTTGTATTCTTTGAGTGGTTATGGTCTCATGTGCTTTACATGGTATCCGTGAACAGTGATCTAATTTCCCACAAAGGCATAGACCCATTTGTTTCCTGTTGAGCATATTCACAATTTCATTGATACTTCTTCTTTCTGGTGAAGCTGGTGTCTTGCTTAGTGAAGGACATTCATAGACACTTTTGGCCTTTTGAGCCTCTTCCAATCCAGTCTTCACATGTTCTTCCTTCAAACTAGTAACAGAATCCTCAACAGGCCAAGCTTGAGATCCAGGCTGGACGTCTTCTCCGTTTGCCACAACTGGATGCCCACAAATTTCCATTGGGGAAATAAAATTTCCACTCATGAATATTTCAGAACTAGCAACAGGTTGAGGTCCAAGTAAATGTCCCTTATCTTTTGGTACAGTTTCTATAGGCTTGTTTTCTTTGTCTATGTTTACATTGTAACATTCTACAGGAAACAAGATAACAATGGATAACTATGATGATGAAAACTGTTATTGTACTTACATAATGTACAACATTATTATAGACTGTTTAAAGGTATATTAATGTGGTAGTGCTGTAGGGGAAATTTTTAGAATTTTATCCATAGCTTTTTGATTTTTATAATTACTTTATTTCATAATATGTTTTAATTATTGTAATAGTATACACTTTAATGCAGGAGACACATGGCTGAGGACGTCTGAAAAGGTCTAAAGTTGCCGTTCCATAGTGGTCCAAGCCGTAGACAAACCATGTGGTTTCTATTGCACTGTTTAGACGTGATTTCCATGTGGTTTGCATAGTGCTAGCCAATTGATTAAATTGCATCCACTATAGATCTGCAATTCCAAACCATGTGGCCAAAGCCTTAAAGGGAACCTGTCACCAGGAATGTTATTTTTAGCTGCTGACAGGTTCCAATAGCCTTTGCTATGCTGATTTTAAAAATGTCTTTCTTAACATTCTGATGACATTTCAGTCATTTATAATAGTTTAGTTTACATTACCTGGCTCCCTGTCAGAAACATGTGGTGAGTCCCAGGGGAGGCGCAGCTGCAGCAGTCTATGTGCATGCATATCTCCTCATGCATTCATCCTCTAGTCCACACCATCCCCCTGCTCAATTCACATGATAAGTGGGGGAGATGGATGAGGGTGGAGGAGAGGAGACTGACACTGGCACACACAGGCTGCAGCTGCACCTTCTCCCCTGGGACTCACCACATGCTGCTGGCAGGGAGCCAGGTTATATAAAATAAACTATTATAAACCTGTCATTAGCTACAAATGACACAATGGCCCAGATATCATTATGTCTGCGCCAGTTTTTTGTCCATCTTTGCAAACGTATTTATTAAAATGTTTGAGCCACTTTTGTGTCGCGCTGCATTTTGTCCAACATTTTAGAAATCTGTGTACCTCAAGGGGCCTCAACAAAATTGTGTCACACGTTGTATAATGAAAGTGTGCCAAAAAGAAAAAAGGCGTGTCCACACTTTCCATAGCAGGACCAATTGCCCCAGAGAATTGAACACCATGCGCCACTTTTGCATTACCTGGCACCACCTGCACGTGAATGATACAAACTGCACAAAAGCACTTTGGACCACTTTTGGTATATTTGGGCCTATGTCTTTTCTTCTGTCCCAGAGGATAACAGGGAAAGGTATGTTCACATATGGGTGCACCGGTTAGCCTCAGCATCATGTGGTGAGGGCCAATAAACATTTACTCTACCTGGTGAGTTGTTGACTTGTTTTCCATACTTTTTAGTCAATTCAAGAAGCAAATATTTTCTGGCAATTGCAAAAGAGTCATCAGATTCAGGATGTTCATAACTTTTCTCCATCACACATCCTACAAAACAAGAAGCATTATTATTTACCATGTGATTATACACTATGCGTTCCAGGAATCCTGGAAAAACCCCATGGGGCTGTTATTGACCTACTCCAGGTCCCAGTTCCAGCATTGTGATGGTTTCCCAGTCTTGGTGGCCTCCCGTGATGGAGAAGATATGGAAGGCACTAAAAGGCCAAATCAATTCCTGTGACCAAGATAAAGGTGCTGAAGGCCAATAGACAGCTGCTAAACTGAAACTAGTAGATGGACTAGGGTATGGTTTTTTAGTTACCTATGTCTCAGCCCCCCAGGGGACATTCCTGGAAACCCCTTTAAGAACATATAGTGAGGACCATTGGTACACTTGATTCAATGTAATACTTTAGACATACGTGCTTTACCTCTGTGTTCTGAATGTAAATACAGGGGCTGCAGCCATAACAGCTGCTATGGGGCCCGCAGTATAAGGGGGCTCCCAGCATCTAGGGTATTGGTTGTGCATATGTTGGATGTGTGTATATGCTACATGTCTGTGTATATGCTTCATGGGTATGTATGGTACTATTTGCAGTCCAGAACCGCTTCACATCATTTACTCAGATATTTCTAATATCTTATACTATCACGTCTCTGCTAGGAACACAACAGTTTTTTCTCATGCAGATGTTTTTAGATACACAAGATGGTGGTTACTTTTATTGTGGGAATCGCTGCTAGTTTTCCTCATATGATGCACCATGATCTTGCCTGAAGTCAGCGATGTGCTATGTGGTCCTCTGAAGAAGAAGACGATTATTCCAGCTGATGATGATGTCTGTGTAATGGACTAGCTCACATTGTAGGAAACCTGCTAAAAAAAAAGTATCATTTTGGATTATGAGGTGGATTATGGAGGTTTGATCCCAGATTGATGACTAAGGTTCCCTCAACTTAGCGGTCAATTGTCATTCAGCTGTTCACAGAAAGAGGCAAGAAGGTTTGGCAGGGCTCAAACTACAATTATCAGTATATTTAATAGATTATTATGAATAGAAGAAATATTAATACAGGCAGTCCCCGGGTTACATATAAGATAGGGTCCGGAGGTTCGTTCTTAAGTTGAATTTGTATGTAAGTCGAAACTGTATATTTTATAATTGAAGTTCTAGACAAATTTTTTTCTTTTGTCCCAGTGACAATTGGAGTTTCAAAATTTTTGCTGTAAAGGGACCAAGGATTATCAATAAAGCTTCATTACAGACACCTTACACCTGATCATTGCAGTCTGGGACTAAAGTAAAGCATCCAGAGAGTTTCACCACAGGTCACAGTGGGCAGAGGGGTCCGTCTGTAACTATGGGTTGTCTGTAAGTCGGGTGTCCTTAAGTAGGGGACCGCCTGTATACTATCTGATAGACTTAGATATTATTAGCGAATTAAGGCCCAATGTAATACAACAGCCAGACCTTCTGCCGTAAATACACAATGATGTGGGCTTCATGATACTGCCTCCTATATACAGTATATAAACCAAATGGTTGACAAAAGATGTATGAAAGGAGAAGCTGGAAAGGGAAGGGTGCGGGGAACAAAAATCCTATAACATAAACATCAATGTCAGTATTCTCTGCCTTGAACCTTTGCTGCTTTTGATCGAGCAGACTGAGGACTTTCTCCAGGGATATCTATAATATGTGAGGATGTTGAGGCTGAAGATTGGATATTCCTTGTAGTCGAGTCTCCAGTGTAGCCTAAGGCTAACCTTTCAGAAAGCTGGTGGTGGGTCGGCCAACTGTCTCTAGTTGTAGCACACGCCTAGCAGTTAGAAGGAGTAGATGTACTCAGACATTGCAGTAACTGTCCTTCTATTTGTAATGTGTATAATAATGCCACAAATACATAGCTCTGTCCAAATTATATTTGGCTGGAAGGAGAAGGCTGAGGTGTGACAAAGTCAACAATGGGATTTAAAAAGTCCCTAGATTGGGATTGACCACCTTAAAGATACAGGAAGTCCCCAACTTAAAGTGTTGCTGATCGGTGGGCGTCTCGGTGAGCGCGGCACTCGGTAATCTCCGTCAGTACCATAGAGATGACTGCATGTACCATTCATCTTGGCGCCCGACTAGGGGTCCGACTTGGTAACTTGGACCCCATCAGACCCCTTTTTTCCGTGATCTGTGGGGGTCTCATCCCTGAGACTACCACTGACCAGCAAGTTAGGCCCTATCCTGCAGATAAGGCCTAACTTGTTTGGTGGGAAAACCCCTTTAAGAATACCCAACTTACAGATGTTACAGACCTCTGTGACCATTGTGATCTCTGGTGAAGCTCTCTGGATGCTGGTCATTTACTGAAATTTAGTCCCGGACTGCAATAAGTCAATATAAGAGTTACCAAAGGTGTCTAAAATGAAGCTTTATTGTTAGTCATTGTTCACATGATAACCAAAAATTATGAAAATCCAATTGTCCAGTGACAAAAAAAATTCATGAGTTAGACTTATATAAAATATCTGTTCTGACTTACATACAAATTAAAACGTAAAGGAAAACTACCATAAAAATTAGGCATGATAAACCACTGACCCTTACTCATAGATCCAGACACCAGGTAATCTTATATTTCATATCCTTCTTCCTTCTAAAATCAACTTTTAAAATGTTGGTATGTAGCCTGGGGACTGCCTATATATGAAAAAATTAACAGCACTAATAGTAAACGCTGAAGCCAAAATAGACACAATGGGGGTCATTTAATAAGGATATCCGAATATTTCCGATTTGCGCCGATTTCCCCTGAATTGCCCCGGGATTTTGGCGCACGCGATCGGATTGTGGTGCAACGGCGCTGGCATGCACGTGACGGAAATCGGGGTGTGTGGCCGAACGAAAACCCGATGGATTTGGAAAAACCGCTGCATTTAAAACAAAAAATGTGTTGCGGAGCTTGCACTTACCTTCACTCAGCCCGGCTCGGTGAACTCCAGTGCGTTCCGATGCTTTTCAGCGCAGCAGCGTCACCTGGTGGACGGCGGAGGAATTACCTTAATAAATCCTGGCCGGAAGACCCGAATCCTGCGCAGAGAACGCGCCGCTGGATCGCGAATGGACCGGGTAAGTAAATCTGCCCCAATTATTATAAGAGAAGGTTCCATTTTATTTCAGAATTGTTTGCATAAAATCTGTTCTATTTACATCTCTCTTTGGTTTTCTTTAGAAAGCACTTGACCTGATTAACAAGTAACTGTACTCCTGCTGCTTCCTAAGGTCTTCTTTTGATTACTAGGCATTTTCTACTCCATAGAGAGAACTGTGAAGCTGAAGACTAGCTACATAGTCCTCTGTATATCTCACTTCACGTACCTCTATGATCCATGCAGGGAGGAACTAGAAGCCAATCTATGATAGGTAAGTTTATAAGCAGTCTATGAGAAGGTACAATGGAGAACAGTCTGGATGAGATGGTGTATAGAACCAGTCCCTGTAATAAAAGGGACATGGGGGAGCAATATTTGCAAAAAGGTGGGCAGCAGTTTGTCAGAGAGTTTGGGGCATGTTATGAGGAGCAGGAGGAGACCAAAGAGTACTTTCTGATTAAGGGGCTAGTGTTTGTCTATTTCCGTTTCAGTCATATATAGTGATCATGACAACACTGGAGTAACCCACTGGCCACCAGTTATGACTGAGTTACTCTTTTTATATACTGACATAAGCTACTTCACTACAGTAAGTCACCGGGAACTGACATTAGACCTTTCACTACCCTAGGCCACCAGGGATATTTACACCCCCATGGTGTCAGACATTAATCCTGAGACCGCCCTTGATCAACAAGGTTGTTGAGCGTATAATCTTGTATTCTCTGGACCCCAATTATTTCACAGACAGTATATAAGAGCTAACATTATACCTTTCGCTACCCTAGGCCACCAGGGGTACCAACACCACCATGATGTCAGACATTAACCTTGATCACCAGGGTTGCTGAGCTTATATTCTTGTATTCTTTAGACCCCTAATTATTTCACAATACAGTATACAAGAAGTGACATTACACCTTTTGCTACCCTAGGCCACCAGGGATACTTACACCACCCTGATGTCAGACATTAACCCTAACACTTCCTTTTATCACAAGGGTTGCTGAACTTATATTCTTATATGCTCTAGACCCCAATTATTTCACAATATATAAGAACTAACATTAAGCCTTTCACTACCCTAGGCCACCAGGGATACTTACACCACCATGATGTCAGACATTAACCCTAACACTTCCCTTGATCACCAGGGTTGCTGAGCTTATATTCTTGTATTCTGTAGACCCCAATTATTTGACATTATGTAGCAGTATTTATGTTCCTGTTTAGGATTGCCCGGTTGAAAAGGAACAGGAGCCAGGTCAGTAACTTCCCATTTACTGGATGCTAGGCTTTACCTACTCGTAGTGAATAGGCACTTCTGCACATTAGTGCCATCACTGAGGTAATATTTTAGTGTGATGCAGTTTAGTTGCAAATGTATCTACCTGTCATCTGGGAGTTCTGAAACATAAATTACCCCCTCAAGGATAACATTAGGAATTACAAATGAGAGCGTCGTACATGTGAGTTCCCTTGAAGCATACATAAATGTACTATCATAAAGGTTCTCGCTGATTGATTTTCTGCCAGACTAAATGTGATTTATTTAACGTTCCCATCTGATAAGTGGGTTGTCATACAGGGGAAAGAAACGGAAAAATATGGTAACGGTAACGGTGTCATTTATCTTTATAGTCAGTGTGTCATTTGCAATAATTTATACCAATAGAAAGTGCATCATGGAGAGACAGACTGCAATCTTAAATCACAGACGCGGCGTATTTAGCTACTACACTGTCAGCGCAGAGCCTGAAAGCAGAAGCTGCAGCTTAATATATAGTCCAGTTCTCATATACATAGATGTAGCAGAGAGGAATCTGTCAGCTGTGGCAGAGATGAGTTTGTCAGGCAGCACCTCATATTTTGATATCATCATATAACATCACCTTACATCAGGATCACAAAATGACCACATGTACCATGGGAGACCAGTACTGCAATGGTTATCAGTATAGGCTACACCACTAAAATCAGTTGAAGTCTGATTATAACCGTATAGGAAGATGTGTGCAACTTGCAATGCTATTCTTCCCAATAAAATGAGGGACACATAGAGGACCACATTACAAGTCAGCCGGTTCTTCTGGGTTTTGCTGTCACTCTGTGTTCCAGAACGGTTCTCAACAGTATCGTAGCCATAGAGGTCACAGTTGGACCCATAATCCAAAAAGGAGCACATCATTATACAACACAATGGGGCAAATTTACTTACCCAGTTTGGGTGGTCCGACGAAGATGAAGTCCGGCGCGATTCACAAAGCTCGTGCGCTCAAGTTCCTGCATCCGTCGCTACCCCGCTGAGGTCCACCGGAGTTCACCGTCTTCTTCCCGGTGCTTGTAAGTGCGTGTCTTGCGACACAATTTGAAATGTTAAATCTTGACCGTAGTCCGAATCCGTCGGGTTGTCCGATGGCCCGCCCCCCGATTTGTGTCGCGTGCAACCCGGCGCTGATGTGCCAAAATCCGATCTTGTGCATCAAAATTCCCTGTTAAATGTGGCGGAAATAGTCGGGAAACCCCACGAAAATGCGCTCCACGGACCCTTAGTAAATGAGCCCCATTAATTAACTTTGCTGTCTCATTATTTAAGATTGGAAATGCTTCATCCGTAGGGTACATTCACAAAATGTATATACAGCTGCGCGCTGGATAGGAGGAGGAATGAGCGCTGCTTACCCCTCCCCTCTCCATAGAGAAGCGAGTGGCCGGGGCTGTAACCCGGTGAAATATAGGACATGTGCGGTGCGACAACATGTGCAAAATGTGATAGATCTTGCTCTATCTTTGGCCATAAGAACGTCCATGCGGCGCTATTTCCTATGCAGCACGCTGAGGTGCACTTGCCCGTTCTATGGGAACAGGCTACATTCATGTGAATGACCGTTTTTGGGTCGTAAATCCGGTCACAACTTTGGGGCCGGGTATAAGTCCCCAGAGGCGGATATGGTCGCGGGGCTCGGTATGGTAAGTACAACATGTGCTCACTGTTCCACTGTTCCGGTGCTCGTGGCTGCCAGGATTCTGTTCCGGCGCTTTGTTCCGCTCAGCCCTGCACCATGGAGCCCTGCTTCCAATGGTCCACTTGTTACTTAAGAAGGGGATGCCACAGGGAAGGTGGGGGGTCTACAGAGAGGTTGCACGCTGTTTATATAATGAGTTAGCGGTGAGCTCACAGAACCCCTAAAGCTCTGTTGTGCATGGTCACGGTACAGTGAGCACACAATGTCCCACAGAACCGTGACCAAGCCCTGAGGGCCAAAGGGTCTGTGTTGCAACGTGGGCGTTCAGCTCCTATGGAGATGGGAGGGGTTAGGAGATGGGAGGAGTGAGGAGATGGGAGGAGTAAGAGCTCACCCCCTCCCATCTCCACCAAGCCAAAATAGGCTTTACCGTTTGTGGCCAGTTCCGGATGGTGACATCCCACTGGCCTCCCACTCACCTTCACTGTATCCAACACAGGAGCAAAGCTCATAAGAATGTATTATTTTACTGCCAAGTCCTTTTTTCGTTTTTTACAAGTTTTTAGAGAGTTTAACCCTCCCGAGCAATGACTTCCAGATGGTGGCCGGCGAACTTCATGATACGTTGTTTGTTTTTATGTTAAACACTGAGGTCTCCATTCCTGGTCAACAAATCCACTTCATTCCTTCCCAGGTCCAATCATTTCATTTCATACAAAAGTACAAAATTACAAAAGTAATTTTTCCAGGTTCCAGGTCCAAGATATGTCAGATCCCTGGAAATAACATAAAATAACATTTTACATGCCATATGTCTATAATAAACATTTCACTGCAGTCAACATTAGATTTTCATTGACTTTATGTTTTAATTAATATTAAGATCTGGAAATAATAAACTCTCAGGCGTGCGGTTACTCTTAGTTCATAACGGCTCATTACATTGCTTTTATCTGAGATTTTAAAAAAAATGGAGAACTTATTTCTTGAAACAGCGCCTCCATTGTCTATGGGCTGTGTCTGGTATTGCACTCAAGTTAATGGGCAAGTGTGGAATACTGCTTCTGGGACAAAAATAGCAAAATATTAAGCTCTCTGGGGGACACTTGGTTCCATCCCATTGAACGGGAAGTGATGATTTCAGCATGTAACATATGTGTTGCCAGAATCATAATGGATGGGCTGAGAGGAATCTGGTCCAATCAATCAATCTCTATTATTTGCTATTAAAGATTCCATCTTAAAATTCTTATTTGTGTTGTGTAATATTTCCTTAATTGTTGGTAGTTTGGTTGACTTCCAGTTTTTTGCAATTAGGTTTCTAGTTGTGTTTAAAATGTGGGATATAATTGTTAGGTGGATTATGGATATATCTTCAAGGCCAAGGGATAATAAAGCAATACCAGGGTCCCATGGGATGGGGTAGGCAAGTATTGCCCTGAGCGTATTGAAAACTTCTTTCCACAGTAATTGCACTGGTTTACAATTCCACCAGACATGTAGTAGCGAGCCTGTTTCACTCTTGCATCTCCAACATATAGAAGAAGAAGGTTGGATCCAGCACTCGTAAGAATTGCTTTAAAATTGCATTTTGTTTATTAAATACATTTTATGCAAAAATCAAAAATAGACACACAAGCCTTAAAAACATGAGCTAAAGTGCTCCCTATAGGGAATGGGGGACGGCAGACCTACGCGTTTCGGACGGATACTTATATGATGTCCTTAGTCATGGTCTATCTGCCTTAGTGCACAACCTTGTGTTATGTTGGGAAGAAGGAGGTGTGATATTGACCAGGTGAGTGAGGACATGCGCAGACTGAGGGGAATGCCGATACATTGTTGCTTTGGGGAGTAGGAAGATAGTATGTATGAAATACAAATTCAATAGAAATAAAGTGTATCCGATCTATTGTTTAGACCGCTGGGATAGCGGGTGTCTAATTTAAAGGGCACCTACCACCACAAATCTACCTATAAAGGTAGATCGGGTGGTAGGTGAATCAATGGGACAGGTGAATCAATGCATGCGCAGACGGCAGGATCGTCGGACGAGGGCGCGCAGCTACGAGCAGCAAAGTGGCTACCGGGGCGTGGAGTAGCCACCTCGTGTAACCTCAGATGCGGCTACTCCACGCCCAAGTAGCCGCATAACAAAATTAACATATTGGGGTAATAAAAGTTTACAAAAAAGTGCGGGGATGTGAGGATTAGCCCTTAAAAGGTCTCTCCTCACGTCCCATTGATTCACCTACCACCCGATCTACCTTTATAGGTAGATTTGTGGTGGTAGGTGCCCTTTAAGGATCCAATGAATCTCTCTGTTTCTGAGTTTGTGGATCCTGTCTCCTCCCCTTGACGGTATCGTAACCCTTTCTATAGCTGCAACCTGTAAGGTAGATATGTTGATATATATGTTCTATAGCTGCAACCTGTAAGGTAGAAGTGTTGCCCTGATGTGTTTCTAGAAAATGTTTAGATAAACACGATTTGTTTTTAATAATATTTGTGTTGGTAGCATCTCGAATATGTTCTGCTAATCTAGTATAGTACTGCCAACATATTGGACCTGACATTCTGCACAGGAAGCTAAGTAAACTACGTAGTTACTATTACAATTAGTAAATGTGAGAATGTCATGTTTTTCTCTGTTAAAATATGATGAAAACTCTTTTGTTGGGATCATATATTTGCATACATGGCATCTATTTCCACCACAGGGATAAGATCCCTTCGTAGATAGCCATGTCAGTGGCTGTTTATGCTGTTTGTTTTCATATGTTGATGGAGATACAATGTTTCCTATTGTTGTAGCTTTACGAGCTACAAAGCGACATCCGTTTTTAATGATACGATAGGACTTGTCATCTGCTGTAAGTACCGGGAGATATATTTTTTAGAATTTTAACGATCTCATGGTAGTCATTGCTATATGGAGTTGAAAAGACTATTTGATTATTGATATTGTCATTTTGTGTAGTTTTGCTTGTTTCATGTATGAGAGATTGTCTGTTCATTTTGTTTGCTTTACTTGCTGCATTATTAAAGAGAACCCGTCATGCAAAATAACCCCCCTAAACTAAATATATCAGAAATAGGGAGATTCATTGGATCCTTAAACTAGACACCCGCTACCTCAGCGGTCTGAATAATAGATCGGATACACTCTATTTTTATTAAACCTGCATTCCACACATAGTATCCTTTCACTCCCCTAAGAAATAATGTATCGCTATTTCCCTCAGTCTGCGCATGTCCTCACTCACCTGTTCAACATCACACCTCCTTCTTTCCAATATAAAACAAGGTTGTGCACTATGGCAGATAGACCATGACTAAGGACAACATGCCAGTATTTGTCCGAAACGCGTAGGTCTGCCGTTTCCCCCTTTATGTTTTTTAACAGGGAGCACTCTAGCTCATGTTTTTAAGGCTTGTGTGTCAATTTTTGATATTTGCATGATATGGATTCAATAAAGAAAATGCAATTTTAAATCAACCCCTACGAGTGCTGGATCCAACCATCTTTTTTCTACATCATATACCTGAGACGGCACAGGACTTCACTACAATTCAAGATCCGAGCACCGTTCACACTCAAATTTGTGGATACCGCATGAAAAAAGGTGACGCATATGCAAGCAAGAGGTGAGCTGGAAATTTACCCAAAATCTATTATTTCTCTGATATACTTTGCCGTTCTACATATCTCCGTGCTCCCTCAAATTTTCCACATATGAACTGTCATATTATATACTTTTGTATATCAAATCATAATCTTGCATATAAGAAACATATATATATATCCACATTCATCCAAAAGAATCCATACACATTGAAAATATTTTCCCTTAACAATATGGAAAACCCCAACATAGCCTTTGAGGACATTGACAACGAAAGCAGAAGAAATAAAGCAGGTGCTATATTTTCAGGTGCACAAGACGAAACAGCAGAATCCAATTTAAACTTGATTAGTCTCATGCAAGACCTTGAAAATGACATGACCGAGCAGATCAAAATCTGGTGGGACCACACCACCATACTAAACTATATACAAAAAAACATGATCCCACGTGGATTACGTATCAGAAAATATCCAACATACGTTTATGATGAATCCTTCTCCAACAGTTGGTATCAAATCTTATCTGAATGCTCGGTCAAGCTAATGCAGCTTATAGCTGACAAAGAACAAACACGTTTGAATGAATTAAACGAACATATCGAAAAAACACGAGTATCCTTAAAACAACATACAGATACTCCAGACTTCAAACGTCTTGATAATAATTTAAAACAAAATATTGCCAAAATTGAAAAAGAAATTATGGAGATAAAACAAAACAAATTCAATAGAGACTCTATAGACTATCGTAAAAATGAAGCTTACACATGGCAGAGAAATAAAAGGAGAAATAAGAAACCACAATCTATTATTAAAAACAAACCAAGAAATGTATCATTTGCATTTTCTGACCAAGAGTCCACAGACTTCAATACAGATCCATCTGATGACGAAACACAAACCTCACAATTCAAAAAACGTAAGGGCCCATATAAACAAAGCCCCACCAGAAAAAACATCAGAAGAGGGGGCAAGAAACATAGAAAATCACACAAACCATTATCCAAATACGAGAAAATACAAAACATGGAAGAAACAAAAGAACTAACAGTAGTAAACCTGTCAGCAAATATACTCAACTTGAATCAACTGAGGGTACTCCAAATAGGTTTAAATTATGTTCCAACAAAAAATTTCAATTTCTACAATACCCTCATAGATGTAAAAAAATGTATCAGGACATTGACAGTCAAACGTCATTTCTTTACAACAGATAACATCCAACATATGAGCAATAGTAGAGTTTACGAAAAACAAAACAACCAATACCAAAAATACAATTTCCAAGAACAATGCAATTTACTCAAACTGCAGGAACTACAAGAAGAAAACGAAGAAATACCCTCACACAAAATAGAAGAAGTTGATATTGTACCTGTTCAAATGAAAAACTCGGACTTTTATCCTATATCCTCGAGAACCATCGAAATAGACAATTTTCAACATCTCGTAGAGAGAGATTTAAAAATACTTTCAGCTAAAAAGAGAAAAGGAAAATTCAATCTCACCATAGGAGAACAGAAGGCATTAATAGAACTACAATCAAATGAAAGTATTATCATCAAAAATGCGGATAAAGGGGGGGGGGGGGTGATCATGGACAGTGGGTTATATGAAAAAGAAATTCATGCAATGTTATCTGATACATTAACATATATAAAGGTTAGATCAGACCCTACTGCCATAACCAACAAACTACAAGATTTAATCAAATGGGGTATATCTCTAGGAATACTTAAAGAAAAGGAGGCAGATTTCTTAATACCTAAATTTCCAAAAATACCCATTTTCCATGCGACCCCCAAAATTCACAAGAATACTTTTCCTCCCCCCTTGCGCCCAATCATATCTGGAATAGATTCTGTTACCGAACATATTAGTTCTTGGGTGGATAGACTCCTCCAACCCATAGTGAGAAAAATGCCAGGTTTCCTACAAGATTCAAAAACAGTACTACAGGTCATGTCCAACATGCACTGGTCTGAACAATTCATGTGGCTTAACTGCGACATTACAGCCCTTTACACCTGTATACCCCATAATAAAGCCTTAATCGCACTAGAACAAGCCATGCACAGGTATACTAACTACTCACCAGAACTCATCATGTACACTACAACTGTAACAGATTTCTTACTCCACAATTACTATTTTTCCTTCAACAGAGAATTTTATTTTCAGAGTCAAGGATGCCCCATGGGCTCTTGTTTCTCGCCTTCCCTGGCAAACATATATGTATCCATGTGGGAAATGTGTTCCATATACAATACTGACAATCCGTTCCAACACCATATCCTATGGTATGGAAGATACCAGAATCACACATAGAACATTTCATTACCTACATCAATTCCAACAGTTACAACCTCAAGTTCACTCATCATATAGAAAAAAGCGAAGTACCATTTCTAGATCTGCTGCTATCAGGTTCCTTTTCTTCCAACTCATCACTACATCACTATACAGAAAACCTACCAGTGGCAACTCCATACTCCATGCAAATAGCAACCACCCAGACCATGTCATCCACAAGCTACCTTTAGGTGAATACATCAGAACTAAAAGAAGCTGTAGCAATACTTCCCTATACATTCGGGAGAAAAATAAATTAGATACAAGACTCAAAGATAGAGGGTAGATAGAGGGTATACCAAAGAGATGCTCAACAATGCAGCAAGTAAAGCAGATAAAATGGACAGACAATCCCTCATACAGGAAACTAACCAAATTTCAAAAAACAACAATATGAACAATCAAATAGTTTTCTACTCCATATAGCAACGACTACCATGAGATTGTTGAAATCCTAAAAAAATACCTTCCGGTACTTACAGCGGACGATAAATCTTATCATATCATCAAAAATGGATGCCGCTTTGTAGCACGTAAAGCTAGAACAATAGGAAACATTGCATCTCCATCAGCATATGAGAACAAACAACATAAACAGTCACCTACATGGTTATCCATTAAGGGATCCTATCCCTGTGGCGGTAATAGATGCAATGCATGTAAATATATGATTCCAACAAAAGAGTTTTCCAACAAATGACATTCTCACATTTACCAATTGCAATTCAAATTACATAATATATTTAGCTACATGTGTAGAATGTCAAGTTCAATATGTTGGCAGTACTATACGCCCTTTGAAAACTAGATTAGCAGAACATATTCGAGATGCTACTAATGCAAACATTATCAAAAATAAATCGTGTTTATCTAAACATTTCTTAGAAATACACCAGGGCAACATATCTACCTTACAGGTTGCAGCTATAGAAAGGGTTACGATACCGTCAAGGGGAGGAGACAGGATCCACAAGCTCAGAAATAGGGAGATTCATTGGATCCTTAAACTAGACACCCGCTACCCCACCATTCCTGCCAGGATATCCCTTTTGTGTTTATCGAAACAGGCCCAGGTTTCACACTGAGTGAGTAAAATAAATTTAGAATCTATATTATTAACTATATGTATAATATGACTGTTTTAGTGTCATTTTGTGCTATTTTGGTTGGTGGTGTGCCCCAGGATTCTCTAAGTATAAAAAGTGTGCCGCGGCTCAAAAAAGGTTGAAAATCACTGCTCTAGATAAATAAAAACGAGCAGTTGGACAGGTGTACCTAATAAAGTGGCCGGTGAGTGTATATATATATATATATATATATATATTGGACTACTCCCAAAAGATAATAGTGCACATCCTCCATCCTCCCCTGGTTGCATATATTGGGGCACATTTACTTACCTGGTCCACGCTCCCCGATTTCTGTTACGTTAAAATCCGATCGCGTGCGCCAAAATCCCAGGGCTATTCGCCGCAAATCGGAGATTGTCGGGAATCCCGATGAAAGTGCGGCGTTCGGACCCTTAGTTATCCGGGTATACAAATTTACTTAGGGCCGGGTTGGGGAGGGCTATTTAAAAATAATAAACGTGTACTTACCTCCTCCGGCGCCTCTGATGTCCCGTGCTGCGGTCCGTCTCATCTGTGCGCCGATTTGTTTACAGGGGCGCACAGGGAGCTTCCGGACGGGCAGTAGCTCCCATCCGACACCATCTCCCAGCGCTTACAATGCTGAGAGATAGGGATGGATGGGAGGAGCCGCCCACATTGCGGACCGGAAGCTCCCTGTGAGCGCGGCTTCTGTGCCCCTGTAAACAAACAGGGGCACGGATCAAACGGATCATGGCACAGGACATCAGAGGCGCTGAAGGAGGTAAGTACATGTTTATTATTTTTAAATATCCCGCCCATAAGTAAATTTGTATACCCGGATAACCCCTATAAGTTATTCCTATCCACAGGAGATGACAAGCTGATGAGTCTAGTTTTTCCACTGATCGCAAAGACCCCAGCAATCTGGGGAATAAGGGTCCCAAATGTCACTCCATTCAAGGCTATCAAGAGTGTCAGAAGTTGCTGAGTACATTCATTGGGGCACATTTACTTAGAAAGTCGTAAAATGCACTAAAAGTGCTCTGCCGTGTCTAATGCTGTGTGCGGCGATTCACTAAGATTGGCGCCAGAAATCATGAATCTGTCGTTTCCCGACTGACCGACTGAGTTCACCAACTTTTTGGTGGAGAGTCTTTAACATAGGGCGTGCGACACAATTTTAAAGTTAAATACTGCGCTCGGTCCGAATCAGTTTGACCGACTGACGGCATGCCCCTAATCTGTGTCGCATGGAGGCCAGCGCAGCTGCGCCACAAAAGGGTTGTGTGTGCCACAGTAGCGCTATAGACACTTCTTAAATAACTCTGAAAGCCGCAGAAGAAGCCCTTAGTAAATGTGCCCCATTGTCCGTGATTAGGAATGCCAGAGATACCTGAACACTGCGCTCAGCAATTACCCTGATCACTGATCAGATAGATTAAAGGGTTTGTTTGGTTGAAAAACATGGCTGGTTTCTTCCAAAAACAACTTCTCTCCAGACCATGGGTAATGTGTAATATTGCAACTTAGTTCCATTCATTTCTATATATCTGCAATACCAGCACAAACCATGGACAAGTGTGGCTCTGTTTTTGGAAAAAAGAAGCCATGTTTTTCAAGTTCCTGAGAAACCCTTTAAATAGTTGGTACAACCCCTTTAAGGGCAAAAGATTAGCAGTGGCCATGAACCAGTAAAGCTCAATGTTTCATGTTGTGACCATGTATCCCGTTAATCATAGAGATTGTATAATCATATTAAATCTCTAAATATTCTTGAAAATCCTGATCCCGTGCGGTGATGGAACGTGCTCCTGCTTACTCAGCAGTTTAATCCTTCTATTTATAAGCCATTATAGCGGCTAATATAGGCCCTACCTGTAGTAAAACCGGGAAATTGTCAAGAAATGAGCGGCTGGTGGTTTATTTCTCAGCTCTCAGCAGGAATATGTGGATATATAACCCCGTCCGGCAGCTTGTGGTGAAGTTATGGTCATGGCTTCTCCCATATATGCAGATATGTATAAAACAGGGGGGAAGCTCAGTTGTGATTGAGTATTCGGGCAGAAAGCTAAGAAAGTTTAGTGAGTTCATAAATCGTTGGTGTGCATTGTGCTTTACGCTGTGGATATATCATCGCAGGTGAAGTGACCTCATAATGGAAAGCATTAACTTTTATGTAATGGGGAGATGGTAATAGATGAGCGGCCGCAGTCATTTCTCAGGCTCAGGCTATGTGGAATATCACAAAAAAAAAAATGGACGGGTGAAATAGTATGGAGAATTTACATGGGAATACAATAAGCATGAATCCTACTGAATGTACAAGAGCCTCCGTCACCGCGCTGCGCGGGAAGGGAATTTTTCCACTTTATGAAATCACAAATCTTTCTATAATGTTCACATTAAGAGGTGGATATAAAGGGGTTTTCGCGGCATGACTATTGCTCACAGTCTCATACTAATATCAGGTGGAAATGTGGACTTAATACAGGGACTGAGCAAGGAGCACACATGTTGGATTTTAACATGCCCAATACTTTGTTTGCACCGGAGTTTAGTTTTTTCTTTTAGGCCCCTATGCACACGACCGTCAAACGGTGACTGGTGCAACAGCTATCTCTCCCGTCATACACACGCATGATCCGTCACCCCAAATCACATGGGTAAGTAATGGGGAAAACCGCTACACAACGCCTCGGACACAAGGCTTTGAAAAATGTATTACTCACTTACCCTAATCTTATCTCCCATAGGGGCAGAATCAGGGTGGAATCTAAAGGTCCAATAAATATTAGACACTGGCCTCTATCATGACCCTTGAGGCCAGTGATTGCTACACAATTCATATGTAGATCATTACAGGACAAGTTAGGCCCCTATATAAATTGGGGGGAGGGGCTTGTTTTGGACTATTTTGCTCCTTACACCACCTTCAACCCATTGGGTGAGAAGTGTAGTAAGCTGTGCTATTGCGGAGTAGGTCAATGGAGGTGCGCACTTCCGTCTGCCGCACGCTCGGCAATCTCTGTAAGCTCCATAGAGATGACTGGAGCAGAACAGACATGCACGGCCGTCAGATCCAGTCATCGCAGGGAGCGAAGAGACGTCATCGGACCTCTCATTCTCGTGATTTGTGGGGGTCTCATGCAGGAGACCTTACCAAGCAAGGAATCTGTTCCTTCTGGAATAGATATACTTGTTTGGTTTTAATCCTGCATCATGTCATAAGGTTTCCGGAAGGTCATGCATGAGGTCAAGGGAGCCGCCTTAGGACGCGAGCGCACAGGGGGAGGTCCTTGGCCCGAATGCACATGCGCTTCCAGGGAAACGCATGCGATTGTTAAGCCGATCGCATGCATTGTTAAGCCGATCGCGTGCGTTATGAACGGACTTCTAGCGGTACGTGTGACCGCGGCCTTACAAGGTAGCTAAAAGAGGAGTGGTTTTCCATATCCCATCCTGGAAAACGTATTTGCATATTTTTCCACAACCTTTCTTAGGCATGGGAGAGTTTTATTTTCCAAGTTTAAAGAGATCCCCTTTAAAGGAATCCTACCATCAGCAATCTACCAATTAAGGTATCCAAAAATTGAAAAAGGCAGCACTCCAAATTAGTGAAAAAACAAGCTTAGTGTTTATTCCACCTCAGCACGTCAAGCAAGCAATACAGAACGCAGCCGAAAACATTGCTGGAGGAGGAATAAACACTAAGCTTGTTTTTTCACTAATTTGGAGTGCTGCCTTTTTCAATTTTTGGATATCTGTTGAACTCTGGCTGGTGAGAGTGGAGGATAGCACCCATTACATCTTTTTCAAAAGGACTGTGCTGCTATTTTTTCTTTTTTATACCAATTAAGGTACTGTAGATACGATGGTAGGTGCCTACTTCCGTCCTCAGCCCTAAACTATCTTTCTCCAAATCTGATCTTAACGTTATCTTACTAATGTGCAAATTATCAGCAGAGGCTACTGAGGCGTGGAGTAGCCTGTCCCGGCTGTGGGAGCAAAGGCTACTTCACGCCCCAGTAGATTCTGCTGTCCTGCCTCCAAGTGTGCCCTACTTGTGCTCCTGATGCCGACTTCTTCAGAGCTCTGTGCATGCGCAGAAGCCCCATCAGTGGCGGCAGCTGCAACAATGTGCACATTTGTCCTGCCACTGGCACTGGAGCATTAGCTACTGCACATACACAGAGCTCCGAAGAAGTCAGCGATGTGTTTCAGGAGCACATATAGGACGTGGAAGGAAGTGGACAGCAGAGGAGTAGCCTTTGCTCACAGAGCCCGGACGGGCTACTCCCCGCCCAAGTAGCCTCTGCCGATAACTTGCAGTTAGCAAGATAAAGTTTAGATTAGGTAAGGCAATGTAAAAGGAGGAGCAAAAGATGGTTTATGGTTTAGAGGACAGAAGGGGGACTTACCATCGGATCCACCTTAATAGGTAGATTCCTGATGGGAGGTTTCCTTTAATGTCCTGATTACGTCCTGCTAGAAAATACCTAAATCATAAATCATATAATAAAAATACAGAGTGTAATACATGATTTCTGCACAGAGCGGTGAAAGTTGGAGTATACTTTAATATTGAAAATGTGAGTAGGATGCGCCAGTCATCGCCAAAGCTGAGGGCATTCTCGCCCTTTTCTGCAGGTGCTGAAATATCTCATTCATTTTCCTGGCCCCATCACAGAGATGGCACCAAAGTGGTGAGTATTCAGTGAAAGCAAGAGAGGGATTTATTCCTTCGAAATCTCTATGAGAACCACATAAAAATTCCATGTTTCCTCCTCGTGAGCCGGTCCAGCCTCATCTCTAGCTTTTTCCTATTTGCTATAAATCAGCTGGTGATGTTAATGGTGCCGCTCAAGTGACTATGCACAGAAAACTTCATCCAACATCCAAAGATTACTGGGGCGTGAAACCTATTCCTGCAATCTGGAAGAGTCGTTCTACAGAGTGCGCCTGTGTGTACTGCATTGGAGGACACACTTTCGACTTTTGAAATCCCCAGCACCCCCTCACACAGCCGGCGAAGTCAATGTTCTGTGCAAAGGAATAGTAAACAGTCACAGAGTGTGAAAACAAGGAGAGCGTTCCTGATGCCAATTGCATCTGCCAGCCAAGGGTTCCTGGGTCACAACACAATGGATATGTAATTGCATTATAGTTTGTGTTCTCTCATTTACATTGGATCCCCTGTGTTGCTTTTCAAATATAAATAATCTTTTGTAATTAGCGCAAAATCGCTTTTTTATCAGAGAATTGGCAAACAAAAATACAGTTTTGCATAGCTGCCATATACTAAACATAAAAAAAATGGCCTACATCAATAGTACAGATGATAATTATTAACTTTGTAATATTAAAAAAAATCTGTTCTTGTGCCCTTCTTTTTCCTCTGCCTTTCTTCCTTTTTTTTAAAGGAAATATTTCATCAAATCCTGATAAACCAAGGGACACTTACTCATAGATCCAGGCACCGTGACTGTGGTAATCTTCTTATATTTCTTATCCATGGCCTCCTCCCTTCTAAAATCAACTTCAATAATTATGCTAATGAGTCTGAGGGGCTCTGGTAAGTATTTCTTGTGCTTCTAGGTTCACAACACTTTTTTTGGTGCAACTTTTGGCAAACAAATAGATGAGCTAAAAGCTCAAGTTGTATTTCACCTTCATGTATGTGGAGTCAGTTCATAATCTTTTCGGTTGTGCCCTGATTCATTAATCCCTTGTGCCACAATGTAACATCCCTGTGTAAATCTCCACACAATTTGTGCATCACCAAAAAAATTGGACCAAGCAGCACAATTGATACTATTAGGGTTAGGGCTAAAGATAAACATGTTCCCCCCTTTTGAAATGGACCTGTATATTGGTTCCGATCCCACAGGGCTTTTGCTGTCAGACATATTTTTGTATGAGATAAGAACTCACATCCTGTGCAATGTATTTGGACCATCAGATCGGACAAACATAGGGGACCATTTCTATGGGCTGAACATGTGTATCTGCAGCCGGCCTTACAGAGAGTCTACTGTTCCCCACTCCCCCCCCCCCCCCCCCGCCCCCCACTGCTCTACCATCAAAGTCAAACATGATAAACCAGGGACACATACTCATAGATCCAGACTCTGTGACTTTTGGAATCATCTTATACTTAATGTCCTCCTTCCTTCCAAAATCAACTGTTAAAATTATACTAATGAGCCTGAAGGGCTCTGGGCATGTTATAAAAGCCCTTTGTGCTCCTGCTTTATAAACTGTTGTTACACTGTGGAGCAGCATGTCTCAGTCTCACGTTCCACCCTGCACTACCTGCAAACATGGTAGCAGTGAGCACAGAGTGGAAAGAGCTCTGGTAACACGCCAATAGCCTTCCAGGCTCATTAGCATAATTTTAAAAGTTTGATTTTAGACTCTAGGAGGCTTTGAATAATAATGATTAATTCATTACCACAGTCACTGTGCTTTGATCTATGAGTAAGTGTCCCTGGTTTATCAGGATGGATTTTAATGGTAGATTTCCTTCTACTTTTGTCATATATTGTATATAACTAAGAGGAGTTATAATGTCCCTGCCCTTTACCCCATCTGATGGGTACAGTATAAGATCTGTAATGGTGTCTGTATTGGTTTAGACATACATAAATGGCTAAAAAGTATTATACAAAATCACTTTATTTGACAATACTTTAGCTCAGTGGTAGTTAGTATGACAGATGGATTATTTATGGACGACGCGTTTCGGGGAGGATTACCCCTTCTTCAGGTCCACATTCTGTCTGAGCATACGGTTCCGTGATGCAAGTAGGCTCGGGGGACAAGGATTGTCAGAAGCTTTTTCTTTTTGTGGCCCCTTGTCCAATATGGGATGGTAGGTGTAGTTGCAGCCTCAAGGAATCGGCGTGCAGTCTAAATAGATGTGTAGTCCAAGCCGGCAGCAGATAGATGTGTAATCCGAGCCGAGACGCGTCGTCCATAAATAATCCATCTGTTATGCTAATTACCTCTGATCTAAAGTATTGTCAAATAAAGTGATTTTGACCATTACAGATCTTATACTGTATCCATCAGATTGATCCAAATTAGCAGTGCTACAAATACACTGGTTTCTCCACTAAACTACTGTCTATTATACTCTCCTGAATACCAGCAGTCTGAAGCAGCTTTAGATTACTACCCGCCTTTTCTACGCACGGTGCGCGGTGTATACACCCTGGAGGTCATTTACTAAGGGCCCGATTCGCATTTTCCCGACGTGTTACCCGAATATTTCCGATTAGCGCTGATTTTTCCTGAATTGCCCCGGGATTTTGGAGCACGCGATCGGATTGTGGCGCATCGGCGCTGGCATGCACGCGACGGAAATCAGGGGCGTGGCCGTAAAAAAACCTGACGGATTCGGAAAAACCGCTGTATTTAGAAAAAAAAAAAGTTCTCTTTACACGTGCTTACTTCACCCGGGTAGGGAACCGCTGAACTCCATCAATCCGATGGTCTTCAGCGCACAGTGACATCTGGTGGACGTCGAGGAACTGCCTTATTGAATCCCGGCCGGACCCGAATCCAGCGCAGAGAACGCACCGCTGGATTGCGAATGGACCGGTAAGTAAATCGTCCCACTATATTACTTTACCCCATCTACAGAATTCCTTACACACAGCGTGAGTGGGAGAGCAGGGTGTTACAACCCAAAGGATGTTATAATTTGTGCATAAACCTCAAAATTTATTTTTCTGAAAAATATACCACGCTTCTGAATATATACATATGGAATATGGATAGGGTTGCTGTCTCGCAGGGGCATTCTATATATCAGCGGGGTCACCCTGACTATCCATTATCCCTCCCTATAACAGTATCAGTCATTTATTGGAAATAATGTATGCTTTATTTTATTTTACTTTTTTTTTTTATTGCCATTGTGAGTTTCCTCTGGATGAATCTATCACTCGGTGACACTGTTCAGGCAAATCTAATGAGATAATCCGGAGCCGCAGCGCACTGTGTCCATTAAAGGACTCATTTCGCTATCGCACTCCCACATGCGCTCAAATGAGCCTCCTGTATTGTGATTGTGCCTCAATAATTCCCTGTAATATGTTTTCACTTCACGAGCAGCTTTAGCCTCCCACTTACCTCTTCTCCATGGGCTAATTGACAAAATGTTACTCAAGGATTTGGGGGTGAAGCGATCACAATTAGTTACAAAATGCGACGAGTTACTATATCACAAGTTCATTATGAGAAGGAAATTTCTGTAAATACTCTCTATAATGGAAATGTCTTAAAGAGATATCCCAGGGGGCTCATTGCCATCATAGATGCCGAAATTGTCCCAGGGGTATAGTTATAGATATATTTAACCCTGTAAATGACCCATTCCTGTGCGGGTCCACCACATTCAAAAAGCAATGCAGACAGTATATACCATACATATATTTCTTGCTTGTATAGCATTCTTGTTACTGTATCTGATGACACCATGGCAGCACATCAATTTTTCTCACCATTATTATTCAGCGCCTCTTTTACTTCTCAAATCCATTGACTTGTTACTCCTCAAGCCTCTAACCATTTTCACCGCCGCGTCGACCACTAGATGTTAACACTTCCATCCCCAGACTTATGGAGATCCCTTCAGGAAAATTGTTATATATTTTTCTTAAAGGGAATCTTTCACCACGATTTACCTACCCGAACTTACTACTATGTTATGTGGGGCTATGCGCACACATGTCACCTATAGCTTTGTGATTTGGCTGCAATTTATCATCAATGATAGATCAGGGGCAGTTACTCATAGATCCAGGCACTGTGACTGTGGTAATCTTCTTATATTTGTTATCCATGCCCTCCTTCCTTCTAAAATAAACTTTTAAAATGATGCTAATGAGTCAGAAGGGCTCTGATCGTGCTACCAAAGTCCCTCCTTTCTGTAGCTTTACAGGCTGTTACACTGTGCAGGAGCAGTTCCCTCTGTGCTGACGGATCAGGTTGAAGGTTAAGACAGTTTAACAGCCTGTGAAGACAGAGTGTAGCTTTACAGGCTGTTACACTGTGCAGGAGCATTTCACCCTGTGGTGATGGATCAGGTTGAAGGTTAAGACAGTTTAACAGCCTGTGAAGACAGAGGGATCAGGTTGAAGGTTAAGACAGTTTAACAGCCTGTGAAGACAGAGCATGGAGGAGCTCTGGTAGAACCATTCTGGCTCATTAGCCCCTCCTTTCTGTAGCTTTACAGGCTGTTACACTGTGCAGGAGCATTTCACCCTGTGCTAGGGGCTCTTAATTAGTAAAGGGAGGCCGCTAGAGGTTTTTATTAGTAAAGGGAGGCCGCTAGGGGTTTTTTATTAGTAAAGGGAGGCCTTTTATGACTGTTTTAGTGTCATTTTGTGCTATTTTGGTTGGTGGTGTGCCCCAGGATTTTCTAAGTATAAAAAGTGTGCCGCGGCTCAAAAAAGGTTGAAAATCACTGTTTTAATTAGTAAAGGGAGGCCGCTAGGGTCTTTTAATTAGTAAAGGGAGGCCGCTAGGGGCTCTTAATTAGTAAAGGGAGGCCGCTAGGGGCTCTAAATTAGTAAAGGGAGGCCGCTAGGGGCTCTTAATTAGTAAAGGGAGGGGATCAGGTTGAAGGTTAAGACAGTTTAACAGCCTGTGAAGACAGAGCATGGAGGAGCTCTGGTAGAACCATTCTGGCTCATTAGCCCCTCCTTTCTGTAGCTTTACAGGCTGTTACACTGTGCAGGAGCATTTCACCCTGTGCATCTTCCAGAAAGGAGGGGCTAATGAGCCAGATGGTTCTACCAGAGCTCCTCCATGCTCTGTCTTCACAGCGCTGTTAAACTGTCTTAACCTTCAACCTGATCCATCACCACAGGGTGAAATGCTCCTGCACAGTGTAACAGCCTGTAAAGCTACAGAAAGGAGGGGCTAATGAGCCAGAAGGGTTCTACCAGAGCTTCTCCATGCTCTTTCTTCACAGGCTGTTAAACTGTCTTAACCTTCAACTGATCTCTCAGCACAAGGGAACGCTCCTGCACAGTGTAACAGCCTGTAAAGCTACAGAAAGGAGGGACTTTGGTAGCATGATCAGAGCCCTTCTGACTCATTAGCATCATTTTAAAAGTTTATTTTAGAAGGAAGGAGGGCATGGATAACAAATATAAGAAGATTACCACAGTCACAGTGCCTGGATCTATGAGTAACTGCCCCTGATCTATCATTGATGATAAATTGCAGCCAAATCACAAAGCTATAGGTGACATGTGTGCGCATAGCCCCACATAACATAGTAGTAAGTTCGGGTAGGTAAATCGTGGTGAAAGATTCCCTTTAAGAAAAATATATAACACTGTCCTGAGGGATCTCCATAAGTCTGGGATGGAAGTGTTAACATCTAGTGTCGACGCGGCGGTGAAAATTGGTTAGAGGCTTGAGGAGTAACAAGTCAATGGATTTGAGAAGTAAAAGAGGCGCTGAATAAATAATGGTGAGAAAAATTGATGTGCTGCCATGTGTGTCATCAGATACAGTAACAAGAATGATATACAAACAAGAAATATATGTATTGGTATATACTGTCTGCATTGCTTTTTGAATGTTGGTGGACTCGGCACAGGACTTGGGTCATTTACAGGGTTAAATATATCTATAACTATTACCCCTGGGCAATTTCGGCATCTATGATGGCAATGAGCCCCCTGGGATATCTCTTTAAGACATTTCCATCTACAGAGAGTATTTACAGAAATTTCCTTCTCATCAATGATCTGTGATATTATGTAACTCGTTGCATTTTGTAACTAATTGTGATCGCTTCACCCCCACAATCCCTTGAGTAACATTTTGTCAATTAGCCCATGGAGAAGAGGTAAGTGGGAGGCTAAAGCTGCTCGTGAAGTGAAAACATATTACAGGGAATTATTGAGGCACAATCACAATACAGGAGGCTCATTTGAGCGCATGTGGGAGTGCGATAGCAAAATGAGTCCTTTAATGGACACAGTGCACTGCGGCTCCTGATTATCTCATTAGATTTGCCTGAACAGTGTCACCGAGTGATAGATTCATCCAGAGGAAACTTCACAATTGGCAATAAAAAAAAAGTAAAATAAAATAAAGCAATACATTATTTCCAAATAAATTACTGATACTAGTTATAGGGAGGGATAATGGATAGTTACAGGGTGACCACCGCTGATATATAACTAATGCCACTGCGAGACAGCAACCCTTATCCATATTTCCTATATGTATATATTCAGAAGGCGCTGGTATATTTTTCAGAAAATAAAATTTTGAGGTTTATGCACAAATTATAACACCCTTGCTCTCCCACTCACGATGTGTAAGGAATTCTGTAAGATGGGGTAAAGTATATAGTAGGACAGATTTACTTACCCGGTCCATTCGCAATCCAGCGGTGCGTTCTCTGCGCTGGATTCGGGTCCGGCCGGATTCACTAAGGCAGTTCCTCCGACGTCCACCAGATGTCACTGCTGCGCTGAAGACCATCGGATTGCATCGGAGTTCACCGTCCTACCCTGGGTGAAGGTAAGCACGTGTGAAGCGACACTTTTTTTTTTTCTAAATACGGCGGTTTTTCCGAATCCGTCAGTTTTTTTACGGCCAGCCCCCCGATTTTACGTTGCGTGCATGCCGGTGCCGATGCGCCACAATCCGATCGCGTGCTCCAAAATCCCGGGGCAATTCAGGAAAAATCAGCGCTAATCGGAAATATTCGGGTAACATGTCGGGAAAATGCGAATCGGGCCCTTTGTAAATGACCCCCAGTGTGTATCACCGCGCACCGTGCGTAGAAAAGGCAGGTAGTAATCTAAAGCTGCTGCAGCTGCTGGTATTCAGGAGAGTATAATAGACGCAGTTTAGTGGAGTAACCAGTGTATTTGTCGGCTGCTAATTCGGATAAATCTAATGGGTACAGTATAAGATCTGTAATGGTCAAAATCACTTATTTGACAATACTTAGCTCAGAGGTAATTATATGACAGATGGACTATTTATGGACGACGCGTCTCGGCTCGGATTACACATCTATCTGTCTGCCGCCGGCTCGGACTTCTATCTAGACTGCACGCCGATTCCTTGAGGCTGCAGTACACCTACCATCCCATATTGGACAAGGGGCCACAAAAAGAAAAACTTCTGACAATCCTTGTCCCCGAGCCCACTTGCATCACGGAACCGTATGCTCAGACAGTTCTGGACCTGAAGAAGGGGTAATCCTCCCCGAAACGCGTCGTCCATAAATACTCCATCTGTCATACTAATTACCACGAGCTAAATATTGTCAAATAAAGTGATTTGTATAATACTTTTTAGCCATTTATGTATGTCTAAACCAATACAGACACCATTAAGATCTTATACTGTACCCCTCAGATGGGGTAAAGCAGGGACATTATAACTCCTCTTAGTTATACAATATATGACAAAGTAGAAGGTAATCTACCATTAAAATCCATCCTGATAAAGCAGGGACACTTACTCATAGATCAAAGCACAGTGACTGTGGTAATGAATGAATAATTATTATTCAAAGCCTCCTAGAGTTTTAAATTATGCTAATGAGCCTGGAAGGCTATTGGCGTGTTACCAGAGCTCTTTCCACTCTGTGCTCACTGCTACCATGTTTGCAGGTAGTGGCAGGGTGGAACGTGAGACTGAGACATGCTGCTCCACAGTGTAAAACAGTTTATAAAGCAGGAGCACAAAGGGCTTTTATAACATGCCAGAGCCCTTCAGGCTCATTAGTATAATTTTAACAGTTGATTTGGAAGGAAGGAGGACAATAAGTATAAGATGATTCCAAAAGTCACAGAGTCTGGATCTATGAGTATGTGTCCCTGGTTTATCATGTTTGACTTTGATGGTAGAGCAGTGGGGGGGGCGGGGGGGGGGGGAACAGTAGACTCTCTGTAAGGCCGGCTGCAGATACCATGTTCAGCCCATAGAAATGGTCCCCTATGTTTGTCCGATCTGATGGTCCAAATACATTGCACAGGATGTGAGTTTCTATCTCATACAAAAATATGTCTGACAGCAAAAGCCCTGTGGGATCGGAACCAATATACAGGTCCATTTCAAAAGGGGGGAACATGTTTATCTTTAGCCCTAACCCTAATAGTATCAATTGTGCTGCTTGGTCCAATTTTTTTTGGTGATGCACAAATTGTGTGGAGATTTACACAGGGATGTTACATTGTGGCACAAGGGATTAATGAATCAGGGCACACACGAAAAGATTATGAACTGACTCCACATACATGAAGGTGAAATACAACTTGATAGACCAGCTTTTAGCTCATCTATTTGTTTGCCAAAAGTTGCACCAAAAAAAGTGTTGTGAACCTAGAAGCACAAGAAATACTCTGAAAATACCTACCAGAGCCCCTCAGGCTCATTAGCATATTATTGAAGTTGATTTTAGAAGGGAGGAGGCCATGGATAAGAAATATAAGACGATTACCACAGTCACTGTGCCTGGATCTATGATTACGTGCCCTTGGTTTATCAGGATTAATTTTGATGCTATATTTCCTCTAAATAAGGAAGAAAGGCAGAGGAAAAAGAAGAGCACAAGAACATATTTTTTTAATATTACAAAGTTCATTATTATCATCTGTACTATTGATGTAGGCCATTTTTTTTTAATGTTTAGTATATGGCAGCTATGCAAAACTGTATTTTTGTTTGCCAATTTTCTGATAAAGAAGCGATTTTGCGCTAATTACAAAAGATTATTTATATTTGAAAAGCAACACAGGGGATCCAATGTAAATGAGAGAACACAAACTATAATGCAATTACATATCCATTGTGTGTGACCAGGAACACCCTTGGCTGGCAGATGCAATTGGCATCAGGAACGCTCTCCTTGTTTTCACACTCTGTGACTGTTTACTATTCCTTGCACAGAACATTGACTTCGCCGGCTGTGTGAGGGGGTGCTGGGGATTTAAAAAGTCAAAAGTGTGTCCTCCAATGCAAACACACAGGCGCTCTCTGTAGAGCGGCTCTTCCAGATTGCAGGAATAGGTTTCACGCCCCAGTAATCTTTGGATGTTGGATGAAGTTTTCTGTGCATAGTCACCTGAGCGGCACCATTAACATCACCAGCTGATTTATAGCAAATAGGAAAAAGCTAGAGAAGAGGCTGGACCGGCTCACGAGGAGGAAATATGGAATTTTTATGTGGTTCTCATAGAGATTTCGAAGGAATAAATCCCTCTCTTGCTTACACTGAATATTCACCACTTTGGTGCCATCTCTGTAATGGGGCCAGGAAAATGAATGAGATATTTCAGCACCTGCAGAAAAGGGCGAGAATGCCCTCAGCTTTGGCGATGACTGCCGCATCCTACTCACGTTTTCAATATTACAGTTTACCCAACTTTCACTGCGCTGTGCAGAAATCGTGTATTACGCTCTGTATTTTTATTATATGATTTGGGCATTTTCTAGCAGGACGTAATCAGGACATTAAAGGAAACCTCCAATCAGGAATCTACCTATTTAGGTAGATCCGATGGTAAGTCCCCCTTCTGTCCTCTAAACCCTAAACAATCTTTTGCTACTCCTTTTACATTGCCTTACCTAATCTAAATTTTACATTACTAACTGCAAGCTATCGGCAAAGGCTACAGGGGCGGGGAGTAGCCCTTCCGGGCTCTGGGAGCAAAGGCTACTCCTCTGCTGTCCACTTCCTTCCATGTCCTATATGTGCTCTGAAACACATCGCTGACTTCTTCGGAGCTCTGTGCATGTGCTGTAGCTAATGCTCCAGTGCCAGCGGCAGGACAAATGTGCACATTGTTGCAGCTGCCGCCACTGATGGGGCTTCTGCGCATGCACAGAGCTCTGAAGAAGTCGGCATCAGGAGCACAAGTAGGGCACACTTGGAGGCAGGACAACAGAATCTACTGGGGCATGAAATAGCCTTTTCTCCACAGCCGGGGCAGGCTACTCCACACCTCAGTAGCCTCTGCTGATAATTTGCACATTAGTAAGATCATTAAGATCAGATTTGGCGAAAGATAGTTTAGGGCTGAGGACGGAAGTAGGCACCTACCATCGTATCTACCTTAATTGTATAAAAAAAAAAAATAGCAGCACAGTCCTTTGAAAAGATGTAATGGGTGCTATCCTTACTCTCACACAGCCGGAGTTCAACAGATATCCAAAAATTGAAAAGGCAGCACTCCAAATTAGTGAAAAAAAGCTTAGTGTTTATTCCTCCTCCAGCAATGTTTCGGCTGCATTCTGTATTGCTTGACGTTGCTGGAGGTGGAATACACTAAGCTTGTTTTTTCACTAATTTGGAGTGCTGCCTTTTTCATTTTGGATACCTTAATTGGTAGATTGTGATGGTAGGATTCTTTAAAGGGATCTCTTAAACTTGGAAAATAAAACTCTCCCATGGTTAAGAAGGTTGTGGAAAAATATGCAAATAAGTTTTCCAGGATGGGATAAGGAAAACCACTCATCTTTTAGCTACCTTGTAAGGCGGCTCCCTTGACCTCAAGCATGACCTTCAGGAAGCCTTATGACATGATGCAGGATTAAAACCAAACCAGTATATCTATTCCAGAAGGAACAGATTCCTTGCTGCTTGGTAGGGTCTCCTGCATAAGACCCCCACAAATCATGAGAATGAGAGGTCCGACGACGTCTCTTCGCTCCCTGAGATGACTGGATCAGACGGCCGTGCATGTCCGCTCTGCTCCAGTCATCTCTATGGAGCTTACAGAGATTGCCAAGCGTGCAGCAGACGGAAGAGCGCACCTCCATTGACCTACTCACCCGCAACAGTACAACTTACTACACTTCTCACCCAATGGGTTGAAGGTGGTGTAAGGAGCAAAATAGTCCAAAACAAGCCCCTCCCCCAATTTATATAGAGCCTAACTTGTCCTGTAATGATCTACATATGAATTGTGCAGCAATCACTGGCCTCAAGGGTCATGAGAGAGGCCAGTGTCTAATATTATTGGACCTTTAGTTCCACCTGATTGCCATATGGGAGATAAGGTTCGGGCAAGTGAGTAATAAATTTTACAAAACCTTGTGTCCGAGGCGTTGTGTAGCGGTTTTCCCCATTACTTACCCATGTGATTTGGGGTGACGGATCATGCGTATGTATGACGGAGTTGGGAGAGATAGCTGTTGCACCAGTCAACGTTTGACGGTCGTGTGCATAGGGGCCTAAAAAAAAAACTAAACTCCGGTGCAAACAAGTATTGGGCATGTTAAAATCCAACATGTGGTGCTCCTTGCTCAGTCCCTGTATGAAGTCCATTTCCACCTGATATTAGTATGAGACTGTGAGCAATAGTCATGCAGCGAAAACCACTTTATATCCCCTGTTTATGTGAACATTATAGAAAGATTTGTGATTTCATAAAGTGGAAAAATTCCCTTCCCGAGCAGCGCGGTGACGGAGGCTCTTGTACATTCAGTAGGATTCATGCTTATTGTATTCCCATGTAATGCTCCACACTATTCAGCCGTCCGTTTTTTTTTTGTGATATTCCACATAGCCTGAGCTGAGAAATGACTGCGGCCGCTCATCTATTCCATCTCCCCATTACATAAAGTTAATACTTTCCATTATGAGGTCACTTCACCTGCGATGATATATCCACAGCGTAAAGCACAATGCACACCAACGATTTATGAACTCACTAAACTTTCTTCGCTTTCTGCCCGAATCCTCAATCACAACTGAGCTTCCCCCTGTTTTATACATATCTACATATATGGGAGAAGCCATGACCATAACTTCACCACAAGCGCCGGACAGGTTATTATCCACATATTCTGCTGAGAGCTGAGAAATAACCACCAGCCGCTCATTTCTTGACAATTTCCGTTTTACTACAAGTAGGGCCTATTTAGCCGCTATAATGGCTTATAAATAGAAGGACTAAACTGCTGAGTAAGCAGGAGCACGTTCCACATCACCGCACGGGATCAGGCTTTTCAAGAATATTAGAGATTTAATATGATTATACAATCTCTATGATTACGGGAGAACATGGTCACAACATGAACATGAGCTTTACTGGTTCATGGCCACTGCTAATCTTTGCCCTTAAAGGGGTTGTACCAACTATTAAAGGGTTTCTCAGGAACTTGAAAAATATGGCTTCTTTTTTCCAAAAACAGAGCCACACTTGTCCATGGTTTGTGCTGGTATTGCAGATATATAGAATGAATGGAACTAAGTTGCAATATTACACATTACCCATGGTCTGGAGAGAAGATGTTTTGGAAGAAACCAGCCATGTTTTTCAACCAAACAAACCCTTTAATCTATCTGATCAGTGATCAGGGTAATGCTGAGCGCATGCTCAGGTATCTCTGGCTTCCTATCAAGGACAATGGGGCACATTTGCTAAGGGCTTCTTCTGCAGCTTTCAGAGTTATTTAAGAAGTGTCTATAGCGCTACTGTGGCACACACAACCCTTTGTGGCGCGGCTGCGCTGGCCTCCATGCGACACAGATTAGGGGGCATGCGTCAGTCGGTCCAACTGATTCGGACCGAGCGCAGTATTTAACTTTAAAATTGTGTCGCACGCCCTATGTTAAAGATGCTCCACCAAAAAGTTGGTGAACTCAGTCGGGTCAGTCGGGAAACGACAGATTCATGATTTCTGGCGCACAATCTTAGTGAATCGCCGCACACAGCATTAGACACACGCAGACACTTTTAGTGCATTTACGACTTCCTAAGTAAATGTGCCCCAATAAATGTAGCAACTTCTGACACTCTTTAAGCCTTCAATGGAGTTACATTTGGGACCCCTATTCTCAGATTGCTGGGGTATTTGCGATCAGTGGAAAAACCATGACTCCTCAGCTTGTCATCTCCTGTGGAATAGGGGTTATCCGGGTATACAAATTTACTCATGGGCGGATATTTAAAAATAATAAACGTGTCTTTACCCTCTGTAGCTTTACAGGCTGTTACACTGTGCAGGAGCATTTCACCCTGTGGTGATGGATCAGGTTGAAGGTTAAGACAGTTTAACAGCCTGTGAAGACAGAGCATGGAGGAGCTCTGGTAGAACCCTACTGGCTCATTAGCATAATTTTAAAAGTTGATCTTAGAAGAAAGGAGACCGTGGATAACAAATATAAGAAGATTATCACAGTCACAGTGCCTGAGTCAGTTTCCCTTGATTTTGTAGGTAGATTTCACAAGATTTTCAATTTTATTACCTAGCGTCTGACAAGATGGTGTTGTTGGGAGCCTTGCTGCTGAGACACAGTGGGGCACATTTACTTAACCGTCCCATTGCGATCCCCGCTGTGTGTTGTTCGACAAGGATTCGGGTCTGTCGCGTTTCACTAATATCGGGCGTCCAATTTCCTTCATGTGTGGCTTCCCCGTTGAGGTCTGCGGGAGTTCACCTTCTTCTTCCCAGCGCAAGTGAGTGCTGATCTTGTGAGACAATTTCGTTTTTTAAATTCTGCCGTTTGTCCGAATCAGTCGGGTTGTCCGGCGTCGGCAAAAACCCGGGGCAATTCAGGGCAAAAAGGTAAAAAGTCCGGAAACCCAACGAAAATGCGGTGTTCGGACCCTTAGTAAATGTGCCCCAGTTACTCTTCTCTGTTACCCTCCAGCTCCTGTCGGCCATGTTTGGCTTCACTCATCTGCCAGATCATAATATGCCTTTCTCTCTAATGCAAATATAATAGCAGAAAATATCCTGTAAAAAAAGATGAGCTGTGGCAGTCAGGGACACAGTAATGAGCAGAAGTCCACAGTTAGTCATAGATTAAACTGATTGAATATATTCTAGATTCTGAAGATGGGGCGATGAGAATGTCAGCAAAATTAATGGAAATATTCCTTCACCAGAACATCCATTTCCACATTATATTAATAAAAAATATCAAACATGATGAGACAAGTTACATATTCACCCTTACTAGGGAGAAGTGTCTCATATTTTCCATGGGAAGCCATAAAGCACCATGGAGACGCCATGGATCAGGTGAGCCGTGCCGACTAACCTTTAGGGTGCGTTCACACTTTTTCAGTTAATCAGATGAAAGTTTTGATAATCCAAAACCAGAGTGGATGAAAAAAAGAGGAGGAGCGGCACCTCTCATGATGAATTCTCATCCACTTAGGTAACAACATCTGGCATTTGTCTTAAAAACTGCCATCTGAAAACTGAATGTGTGAATTCACCAGAGGGATTTGCAGCTTGCATAAAAAATATTTAGAGGAGCGAATTGCACTGCAACATGTCCATGTGTGTGGCCATGGCCTTGGCTAGAGCAGCCTCAATTATACAAGCAAATTAATGCGATTGTAACATTGGGAGTAAGGTTCACACGGATGACCACAATAGGAAACTTCCAGTTTGTCATGGGGCCCCCAATAGAGTTGTGAGACCCTTCTTGGTAAGATTTACTGTATGATACTGTGGGTGGATTTTCATCATCTTATGTATTACCAAGATCAGACCCTACTTCATCTTAGGTAGGAGGAGTGTTGTTTGGTGACAACACAAACATACCAGGAGACATTTAGAGGTGGTACAGAAAATAGAATGCAAGAAAAGTGGTTGGAGAGCAACCAAGGTCAGGGCAGGTTAATACGAAAAAGAGTCAAGTCTTCCACTGCGACATAAAGATACTGAGCAAAAAAGGGCAGGACGCAAGTTAATTTAAGTACCTAAAGGTAGAGGTCGCAGTAGGTGGAACAGTTCAGTTTGGGTAAGCTTGATTCTACAGTAGGAATGTTGTGGTGAAATCTAGCAGACTAGAGACTTGTGTTAAGGGCAGCTTCTTGGGGTCCACAGGTGCAAAGACGACCCTCATTTCATGCAACTGGCTTCAGCAACACGCCAACTAGGGTGATGGTACAGAGATGACATTCGATTATAAATGGTCAGAAGACAAGCAAGTTCAGCAGATAGTACAGAATACGGCCCTCCAACCTGGACAGTAACTTGTGAACACAAAAATAGCATCTGGGAACAAACCCTCGCGATGCAATGGCGCGGGAGTGATGGTGTGTCGCGAATCTTCACACTGCCATGTACCCCCCACATCACACTACATGGTCATGATAGGACATAGAGGATATGCAGTGGTGAATCCTGCCTGGCAAGGCGAGGTTAAGTAGTTTGGTATGATGTTGCAAGATGTTGGTCCAATGACTGTGTTACAGTCCTTGTCCTTTGTAAGCGTGAGATGTGATGGAGGAGGCAGCCACCACGTGACGCAAAGGTGAGGGATAAAAACCCCTGGCCCAGGAATGTTCTGGAGATCTAAGAGAAAGTAGTTACGTGAGAGAAGTCTTCCACAGATGAGAAGAGGAGAAGATTTGATTAGACTTAGAGTGACGTGAGGTGAGTGAGTAATCTCAGTCTGGCCCAGTACCAGAGCAGGAAGAGCGAAGCCCCTCCTCGAAGAGTGGAGCATTAGAACTAGAGTTAGTGTAGTGGAGAAAAAGGGATCATCATTCTTACCTTAAAGAGGTGATACTGAAGCCTCTACAGGATAAGGTCTGAAGTTCCTACCAAGACACAGCTGACTTAAGAGCATTGACTATAATACAGGCTGGTGAACTATCTGCCTGGGCTCCCTACCCAACTTCAAATATCAGCAATCATACTACCTGGTAAAGGTAAGGGCTGAGGTTCCTGCCGGTACAAATAAAGAACTGTAAAGTTGTTTTTTCATTACTACGTCTCCGTCTCGGTCACTGATAATACGGCGGCCTTCATAAACGGAACCCTGGCAATCACAAGAGACCACACCGGGACATAAGGTTGCACCAGGGAGAATCGCTATAGCAGCTGTCCCTCATCGTTTCCTGCCCAACACACCCCTGCTGGAGACCAGCAGGCGCAGGCAGCCATCCGGTGTAAACCGTAACAAGACACCGTGGCAACAAGCGGCTTAGGCCGCAACCGCAAGACACTAGGTACGGGGGCACGGCGTCTCCAGGAATCCATCCTCACAGGCAGGCCCGGTGGGGGATGTTGCCGGGCAAGAGTCGTCTGAGTTAAAAAGCAAGGAGAGACAAAACGAACAAATTCAAGAATAGAAGCAAAGGGGTTTAGGTCAGAGGGTGAACGGGCCCATAAAGCAAGCAGGGGGCGACTTGTCAAAAGCAGAAAGAACATAACTGAATCTAACAAGTGACCTCTGCTCAGAACTTCCGGGGGTGCAGGGGTCCAGAGGCAAATGGATGGCAGCAAAATATTTCGAAAGGCCAGATGTACAAGCCCAAGAAACGAGCGAGACCCACTAGGGTGTGGTACAGCGAAACCTGGATGCGAAAGTGGTAGGGACCAGCAAAAGAGGGCAAAACATGAAAAAATGATTCGCCCAGGGCGAAAGTAACCAAGATGAAGCAAAAGCAATACAGAAGAAACGAAACAGGGGGTCCGAATAAAAGCTTAGGGTCAGACCCGAAGGGGGAACTTCAGGGAAGCGACGGATGCAACAGGGCGAATGACCATGGATCAGGTGAGCCGTGCCGACTAACCTTTAGGGTGCGTTCACACTTTCAGTTAATCAGATGCAGTTTTTGATATCCAAACCAGGAGTGGAGTGAAAAAAAGAGGAGGAGCGGCACCTCTCAATGATATATTCTCATGCATTAGGATCAACATCTGCTTTTGTCTTTAAAAACTGCATCTGAAAAACTGAATGTGTGAATTCACCCTGAGTGATTTGCAGCTGCAGTAAAAAAATATAGAGAGCAAATTGGACTGCAACATGTCCATTGTGTGTGGCCATGGCCTTGGCTATATGCACACAAATTTCACAAGCCAAAATTAATGGATGTAACATTGGGGAGTAAGGTTCACTCTCACACGGATGACCACAATGGAAACTTCCCAGTTGTCATGGGGCCCAATAGAGTGTGAGACCCTTCTTGTGTAAGATTTACTCTAATGATCTGTGGGTGTGATTTTCATCAGTCTTATGGATATTATCCAAGATCAGACCTTACTTCTTGTAATAGTCAGGAGAGTAGTGTTGGTGACAACACAAACAGACCAGGAGACATTTAGGAGTGGTACAGAAATAACATGCAAAGAAAGTGGTTGGAGAGCAAGCCAAGGTCAGGGCAGGTAATACAGAAAAAGAGTCAATGTTCAGCCTTGGACAGTAGAACAGTATCTGAGCAAAAAAAGACAGGCAAGTTTAAAGTTAAGTACAAAAGTAGAGGTCAGAGTAGGTGTAACAGTTTCATGGGGTAAGCTTTGGGATATCTAACAGTAGAGAAATGTTGGTGAATCTAGCAAGCTAGGAACATTTGTTAAGGCAGCTTCTTGGGGCTCCACAGGTGCAAAGTACAGACCCACATTGTACATGCAATGGCTTCAGCAAAGCACCCGCACTAGAGTGTATTACATAGATGACATTCGTATAAAGTGGTCAGAGAGCAAGCCAAGTTCAGGGCAGGTAGTACAGAAAAAGAATCAGCCTCCAACCCTGGACAGTACTTGTGAACACAAAATAGACTCAAAATTAGGAAGATGACAATGTACAAATTCAGGTACCAAAGCATAAGTCTGGGTGGGCATCAGAGGTTCATGGTCCAATAAGCAAGCTATGGGTCAGATATGTAACAGCAGAAGAACATAACTGAATCTAACAAGTTTGTTACCTTTGCTCAGATACTTCTTGGGTGCCCATGGGTCCAGAGTTTTGACTGGCAGCAAAAAAATCTGAAAGATGCAGCATGTACAAGCAATGACTTGAGCAGAGCACTCATACTAGGGTGTGGTACAGAGATAACATGGGAAGAAAGTGGTTAGGGAACAAGCCAAGGTTAGGGCAAGTAATACAGGAAAATAATTGATTTCTGACCCTGGGCAGGACAGTTAACCAAAGAGAGAGCAAAAATCAGGCAATACAAAGACAAATATTACAGGTTCATGGTCCAATTAACAAGCTTAGGGCCAACTCTTACAAGGTTGGAACCTTTGCTCAAGCAGCTTCCTGGATGCCAACAGGAGCAGAGGTCTGACCGGAGACTCAGGTTTCTTAAAGGGACAGCACGTACAATGTTCTTCTGCATAGTCTCCATGCAAACAGTTTTTCCAGGTTAATAAACCCTAAAATAAAGTTACATTTATGCGTAGGTTTTAGTATTTGGAGGTGTGGAGTTACTTGACATACATGTGAACCCAACTACACTTGTAGCCCTTTAATATGTTTTAAGGGGGTGAATTGCGCCATTATTCACCATTATTGGCCCCTCTCTGTGTTTTCTAACCTTTGCCATACACACGGCATCATTGTTCCAGATTTCAGTGTCACCGAATATCGCCGTTGATTAGTATTCACAATAATATTTTTCCTTTACAAGCCGACTTGTGTTTGCTCGGCCAAAGAAATCAGGGATTTGGAAGCGAAAAAGTTTATTCTGGAACCTGGGAAGGGGCTTGAATTTTTTTTTTCTTCTTTGCTTTTTTCAGAAGCTTCTAAAATCTGCTTTTATTTCCAAAATGTCTGGAACGGTAAATTTCTAATGGTGGTGGATTATTTTGCCCACTCTGTGTGTTTGTTTGCATTACCTTTGCGGTTATACACGGATTCTCTATAAAGCCATTTTGATATCCACAGGCTTGATAAGAGCGGAGCTGAGTATTTTGGAGAGCTGGTGCATTGCTTCTAATCTGCACTCCCTGACAGCTCATTATTCTCCTCTCCAGGCATGCTTCACCAGCTTGTCTTCCGGGTGCTTTAGAAAAGCTAAATGAACCTTGTGAAATATATATATATATATTGCAGGAACCAATCTCCACATTTAGTGGATGTGGGGATTAAACAAAGTTCTGATCCCTGGCCATTTCTTTTAGGTTTGAAGCTTCAAATTTAACAAATGTCTCATGTGTTTCTATTAATCATGTTGTGTAAGTTACAAGTGAGGAGGCGGCAGCAGTACACGGAGTGGCTCAAGCGGTCAAAAGGACGGATGGATAGATTAATAAGTATGGAACGGGAGATAGAGATGGAACAAATCAATGGAGAGATGGATAGTGGAGGAAAAAATGCATAGATGATCGGTGGATAGATAATGGGGAGGTAGACCGCTAGGTAGAGTCCTACAAATATATACAGATAATGGATAGTTATAATGGAGACATCCATGGACAAATAGATAGATGGATACTGTAGATGGATAATAGGGATATAAATGAACGGATAGATATTAGGACTGCCATGGACCCTGGGCTGCATGAATATTATAGCCCCTACAAGTCTGAAATTCACTTCCTACATGTGGTACTAGAATCAAGCTTGTTGTGGAATGTAGGATGTGTTTCTTCTATCTGCTTTCAGTCTGCAGTTTCAGGACCTTGGGAGGTCCTTCACAGGTCCAGAAAATGGCTCTTGTGTATATGTGTATTGTGAGAAGGAACAGATGTACGAGGATTTCATGGGTGAAGGTCCTTCTCAGTATAACATTTGGTGGGTGGTTTGGGTGTCTATTGGCCCCCTTGAAGGTCTGGGCCCCAGGCTACCACCCAAACTGCCTAAATTATAATCCACTACTGATGATCCTCCTGCTATATTACATGCTGCCTGCAGATAGGGCACTATGTACAATGTACTCTGATCCTCCTGCTATATAACATGCTGCCTGCAGATAGGGCACATTGGGGCAGATTTACTTACCCGGCCCATTCGCGATCCAGCGGCGCGTTCTCTGAACAGGATTCGGGTCCGGACGGGATTTATGAAGGTAGTTCCTCCGACGTCCACCAGGTGGCGCTGCTGCGCTGAAAAGCATCGGAATGTGCCGGAATACACCTCGCTGGACCAGGTGAAGGTAAGTGCTTCCCAAGCGACACATTTTCGGTTATTAAATGCGGCGTTTTTCCGAATACGTCGGGTTTTCGTTCGGCCACGCCCCCCATTTCCGTCGCGTGCATGCCAGCGCCGATGCGCCACAATCCGATCGCGTGCACCAAAATCCCGGGGCAATTCAGGTACAATCGGCGCAAATCGGAAATATTCGGGTAACACGTCGGGAAAACACGAATCGGGCCCTTAGTAAATGACCCCCATTGAGTATTATATGCTCAACTCTTTCTGCTCTATATCATGCTGCCTGCATTATATATAATTGGCTCCATTCTTCCTGCTCTATAACATTCAGCCAACAAGATACACTCTGTTTGTAATATGACAGGTTGTCTATAGCATCAGAAGGCAGCCAGCTATCAAAATGGTCTGTCTCTGATGAGAAGATTCACAAATAACTTATTAGGACTAGTCGATGATATGAGATCGTCCTTATGTGAGTTTCCTGGATACAGCAGATGCTGATGCAGGGGAATTTCAGATATCCATTTGCCTCCCCATAACATTTCTCAAAATATTCAGATTTTATGGACTTGAATGTGACCCAAAACATTTGTCAGAAAACATTTTCAGCCAAACATATTACGTTTTCTGAATGAAACCTCTCTTCTGGTCCCTTTGCTGATTATTTAGACCACACAGGGTAGATAGTTCCTCATCGAGAGAAAATTCTAAAAATTACAAAGAATCAATAACTCATTTTTGTAACGTAGAGCTGCACACAAGCCGCGCATAAAACTCTGTTCGCTCTAATAAAAATGTAACAGATGTCATGGACTTTGATAGAAAACCCTTATTAGAGAATTACTAGAATATATTGGCTTGGGCTATTTGGTATTCAGACCGTTACGGCTGCTCTATAATGGTAGTTGTTAAATACGTCCATCTGTGTTTACGCTGTGAGCATTTCCTCATGCAAAGTATTAGTACGTTTCATTTTAATATTTTCATGTTCTTCTGTGGCCACCCACACACAACACATAAAAAGTTCCACCAAGTAGTTTCCGTAACTGTGAATAAAACAAAAATAGTTAAGAAGAAAATTGTGGTCAGCATGGAAGTGATTTGTTTTTGTAAACCCAAAAATAGAATAGCCACCTATGCATTGTAAAGTGGAACCCCCACCATGAAGATGTTATAGGAACCTCAGCCTGCAGTTGTTATAGGAACCCAAGAATGAAGAAGCTATAGGAACCCCATCAAAAGGTAATTAGCAACCCCACCATGAAGATGCTATAAGAACCTCAGCTTGAAAATGTTAATGGAACCCAACCATGAAGATGTAATATAATTCCCACCATGAAGTGTTATAGGAACCCAACCAAGAAGATGTTATTAGGACCCCATTATGAAGATGCTCTAGGAACCCCATTGGGAAGATGTTATAGGAACCCCACAATGGAGATGCTATAGGAATCCCACTAAGAAGATGTTATTGGAACCCCACCATGAAGATGTTATAGAAGCCCCACCACGAAGATGCTATAGGAACCTTAGCCTACAGTTGTTATAGGAACCCAATAATGAAGATGTTATAGGAACCCCATCAGAAGAGTATTGGCAACCCTACCATGAAGATGCTATAGGAATCTAAGTCTGAAAATGTTAATGAAACCCAACCATGAACATATAATATAATTCCCACCATGAAGATGTTATAGGAACCAACCAAGAAGATGTTATTGGGACCCCATTATGAAGATACTATAGGAACCCCATTGGGTAGATGTTATAGGAACCCCACCATGAAGATGCTATAGAAGTCCCACCATGAAGATGCTATAGGAACCTTAGCTTGCAGTTGTTATAGGAACTCAATAATGAAGATGTTATAGGAAGCCCATCATAAGGGTATTTACAACCCCACCATGAAGATGCTATAGGAACCTCAATCTGAAAATGTTAATGAAACCCAACCATGAAGATGTAATATAATTTCCACCATGAAGATGTTATAGGAACCCAACCAAGAAGATGTTATTAGGACCCCATTATGAAGATGCTGTAGGAACAGCATTGGGAAGATGACATTGGAACTCCACCATGAAGATGTTATAGAAGCCCCACCATGAAGATGTTATAGAAGCCCCACCATGAAGATGTTATAGAACCCCCACCATGAAGATGTTATAGGAACCTTAGCCTGCAGTTGTTATAGGAACCCAATAATGAAGATGTTATAGGAACCCCATCATAAGGGTATTAGCAACCCTACCATGAAGATGCTATAAGAACCTCAGCCTGAAAATGTTAATGGAACCCAACCATGAAGATGCTATAGGAACCCCATTGGGAAGATGTTATAGGAACCCCACCGAGAAGATGTTATTGGAACACCACCATGAAGATATTATAGAAGCCCCCTACAAAGATGCTATAGGAACCTAAGCCTGCAGTTGTTATAGGAACCCAAGAATGAAGATGTTATAGGAACCCCATCATAAGGGTATTAGCAACCCCACCATGAAGATGTATTAGCAACCCCACCATGAAGATGCTAGAAGAACCTCAGCCTGAAAATGTTAATGGAACCCAACCATGAACATGATTCCCACCATGAAGATGCTATAGGAACCCAACCAAGAAGATGTCATTGGACCCCGATTATGAAGATGCTATAGGAACCCCATTGGGAAGATGTTATAGGAACCCTACCATGAAGATGTTAAATACGCCCCACCATGAAGAATTTGTTGGAATCTCACCATGAATATGTTATTGGAGCCCCATGAAGATGTTATAGGGAACCAATTTTTGGTTCTGAGTTCAAAAGACAATATCATCATCATATCACTATACTATATATATGCATTAGGATAAACCATGCAGGATTAAACTGACCCACTGGAATGCTAATAAAAAAAAATTCTCTGAATACAACCATATCCCAAAGGTCTGGCAGAAGAACCTACCCAGTGCTCCCTTTGGACCCAGTCAATTGGAACTAGGGTCTTATTTTTTAAGACCTCATCATTGACATGTCCTGTGTGACATAGTTGTCCTAGTAATTGAACCCCTCACATGTAACTTTCTCCATACGCTTAGGATATACATCAGGAAAGCTCTGGGTATGTACACCGAGCTTATCCAAAACGTATACTGGCTGATGGGGGCATCCTTTTTTTTCGCCTCCGACTGCCCAGTATATGATGTATACACTGGGAAACACAGGATGGAAAGACACAGCAAGCGACATCTTTCTACCCTCCTGTGTCCTGCTAAGCGAAATATACGCTCAGCGGAGGCCATTGGAGAATCTATAGAGAATCTTAGGGCATCGACCTGTATAATATGAAACTGAGGACGTGTACCCGATACTGGAAGGAGTCCTTTGTTCCAGGCTCCGCCAGGACGTAGTAGTGATCCAGGTGATGGTGACTTCTCATTGATCCCCATACTGGTGACTTCTCCTGAGAACTAGAGGAAACAAAAAGAACAGAACGATGTCCTGTGAAAGGATATTTTGGGGTGAAGGAGCTGCATAATAAGTGAAAATGTGATTTTCTGGTCTACCGGTAGATCAGAGGGTCAGTTGGGTGCAGCGTCTCTATATACAGTAGGTTCTAGGATGTAAAAAATGCTGAAAAGATGAAAAGTGAACTCCAAGTAAACAAACTCGGAGCCGTGCTGAGCTCTGCAGTCATGGTAAATATCCAATTCTGTGGTTTGCTAAGTCATCTGGAAATTCCCCTGACTGCTCATATCTGTTATAATGTTAAATGCTATGGATAATGAAGTGGAGAACAGAAGTCATGGATTTCGTGTATTACACATTATATTGTAGGGATCATAAACCCAGTGTCCACAAGTCTGGTGCCAGTCACTATAATAATCACATACGGCTACTTACTGATGGATCATTCTTCCCGAAATTTCAAACCAACATAAATAGGAAGTGGGAATGTAACTTCTGGAGACCAGAGCGGCTGTAGTTATACAATCCACATTTAGGTTTAGGGGCTATTTTATATGTTTAATAAGGGGCTTGTCTATAGATGGTCATCACAGATAGGAGTCTACTGCTCGGGAGGCCCTTTATTAGCTAGGACACGGAGTAACTCGAAGCATCTCCAATTCAGGTGGACTCAAATTAGACGTTCACCACATCCAAAAGTTCACATATTAATAATCTTTATTTATATCAGAGGGTGACACAAGAGCTTACAGTCTATGAGGATGAGGGGGTTACATAAGAGCTTACCGTCTATGAGGATGAGGGGGTGACACAAGAGCTTACAGTCTATGAGGATGATGGGGGTGACACAAGAGCTTACAGTCTATGAGGATGAGGGGTGACACAAGAGCTTACAGTCTATGAGGATGAGGGGATGACACAAGAG
>CM033645.1:14891740-14906284 GCA_019512145.1 Engystomops pustulosus
GTGGCGGCCAAAGCGAGGTACAGAATCTTGAGGCAGAGACGGAGTCGGGGACAGGCAGGAGGTCAGGACGGGCAGCACAGGATCGGAGTAAGAAACGGAATTGAGGACACAACGGGAAATCACTATAAACGCAGAGGACAAAGGGAACAAGCTTTCTCTACGGCACAAGGCACGGAGATCTGGCAGGGGATGCAGGAAGTAGCCGGGAATTTAACTGGGAAGGCTTTAAGCCAGCACCATTCATTGAGGCACTGGCCCTTTAAATCTTAAACAAACGGCGCGGGCGTGCCCTGGAACGAGGAGACCATCACTGGAGCGTGGAGAGGTAAGTGAAGCTGCTGGACTCTGGGGGCACAAGAAGGTTGCGCCTGCAACCCGGAACATGGGTCACAGGGGCACCAGTGACAGTGGGCTTCCTTAAATTTCGTTATCCCAACCTATATTTGTATATTTACCAGATTCCCCTAATGGAGCATCAATGGCTATAAGTCTGCAGATTTCTGAAAGGCGGTCTTAATTGGCAAAGTCTCCTACACTCTACTGATGAGATGCAAATACATCGAAACAGCACTGTCTACAGTTGGGAATCTGATATACTAGTTTTACTTTAATCTGGCATCATGTCTTTAGGCTTCTTGAAAGTCATGCTTGATGTTAAGGGGGCTGCCTTAAAAGATAGAGGCAACAGTTGCCTTATCCCATAATGGAAAACACACTTTCATATTTCTCAGGAAAGGCACAAACAAGGGGTTCTGATCTGGGGAGCTCTCTCCTTGTTATCTCTACAAAGCACTTCCATGGTTTGGAGGGGCCCTCTAGGAGCTTTGGGCCCTGAGTGGCCGCCTGAGACACACATATTAAAATCTGCTACTGTGTAACTCACAACAAAGCCACGGGGTGACTAAACAAAAACAATATTCCAAATCAATATTGTCTTCAAATACCATGAGGTTCTGCAGATATCTGTGGATGTTCAGCCAAGGGGAAACGGAAGGAAGCTACATTTCAACAGAATCATATAGTTAATTCATCATGGCCGTTAAAGCATATTATTTCATATAATATATAACTGGTAAGTGTTACCCTGATGAAGGACAGGCATAGTGCTACAAATCTCCCCTTGTAAGTAGGCCTGTGGTGTCATTGAGGTAAGTCATGTATCAATATTATTCCCTACACCATTTATAGTCATCTTTAAATTCTAGCTATTTAATGACATTTTACATAGGTGATTATCCAGTTGTAGTGTGAGATTTATTGCACTATACATCCTTCATCAGGGTCACACCTACTTATAGATGATATTCATTACTATTCATTGCCTGTGCTAGCGTTTCTGTTCTTAGGAAGCCTTTTTTGACCAAACAAGATGAATTGACTATGTGATCCTGTTTCCTTTTATCTATGTATATTAATATTAAAATGTAGCCGTATTCATTATACGCCATGTCTTGCCCTATTGAGCGCTTGACAGTATGTAAGGGTGATTACTGTTACTAAAAAAAATTGCCATAAAATTGTACAGATTTTAAAAAATAGACATCAGTGAATTTGAGTCACAAATAGTAGAGGAAGTACATATCTATGTAAAGGTTAGCAACCATTATACCTGGCAAGTACTGCCGTAGCCTTGTATCTACAAGGATCATCACAAGTATGATGATTATGACTGAGTATTATGATTATGATCACGAGAATGGGTAACCATGATGGCCCTAGGAGACAGGGACGTGCGCACGGAGCCATTGGGAGCCAGAGAGGCTGCCACTGGAGCCAGGGGAGGTAAGTTGTGCCGGGCTCCGGGGGCACACGCAGGGACACATCCCAGCGTAGTCACCCAATGCATAGAAAAATAAGCTGGAGAGTATGTTACATAATCTACTTGCATAACTATATGAATACAAAGTGATGCTGAATACATATCCATCCAGTCTATGAGAGTGCCGGAGACACCTGAGAGCTGCGCTCAGCAATATCCAATGCTCATATGGTATTGAATGAAGCAGCAGCATGCACCCTTGTCTGCCCCTTCATTCAGTTAGTGAAAACCGGACCACCATTTTCTTGATAGCGGGGGCCCCAGTAGTCTGACCCCCACCGATCAGATTAATATACCAAGGGGTACACCATCCATGAGGCACGGTGAGCCTATTGCTTCACCTGCAGGAAGATGGGGGCGGCATCAGAGGTGCAGTCACCTACTACAAAGCATGACCTGACACCTAAAAATAGTGGGGCAGATTTACTTACCCGGCCCATTCGCGATCCAGCGGCGCGTTCTCTGTGGTGGATTCAGGTCTTCCGGCGATTCACTAAGGTAGTTCCTCCGACGACCACCAGATGTCGCTGCTGCGCTAAAGTTCCCCGAGGCCCGCCGGAATGCCCTGAAATTCACCGGCCTATTCCTGGTGAAGGTAAGTGCGAGTCCCGCAACACTTTTTTTTAAAAAATGCGGCGGTTTTTCCGAATCCGTCGGGTTTTCACTTGGCCACGCCCCCTGATTTATGTTGCGTGCATGCCGGCGCCGATGCGCCAAAATCTGATCACGTGCACCAAAATCGCGGGCAATACAGGGAAGATCGGCGCAAATCGGAAATATTCGGGGAACACATCGGGAAAACGCAAATCGGGCCCTTAGTAAATGACCCCCAGTGTCTCTTTACACCCAATGTCAGCATGGAGAAGCCAGTAACTAAACCTGAAATGTTACTCCTGGATGAGACAAAGGGGGCACAATTCTATAGCGCGAAAGAAGTCCTATATGTTGTATTGCACTCTTTAGCTGGATTATCAGGTTGAAAGAGCATTTTGTGCCCCCAACTACTGGAAACGTACCTAATGAAGTGGCCACTGGGTGTGTAATTAACCCTCATCTCCCTGCATTGGTTTGCAGACAGATTACATACCCTACAGCTGCCCTATGTGCTTAATGATAAAAATGAAATGAAAAATATATTGTCTGTAATGAAGTTCTCCTATCTTTGATGAAGTCCATTGCATTACAAATTAATTAGTTTTTATTCGATTGAACTAATGGCATTCTTGCGTAATTAGTATCCACAAGGCGCAGGGCGACTAATGAAAATGAAAACAATGTCAAGGTTGGCTCAAAATGTGAGATTTTTCGCTTTATTGTTTCATTTTAATTATGAGTTTATGAAAATCAACACTCAGAATTTGTGTGATGTGCGTCACCTATTGGCTCCGTGATTTTTTTTTTCCGTATAAATCTTTTTATTGTTTTTCAAGATACAAAAGTGAAATATAGAGGGGAGGGTACAGGGAAAAGGAATTGTTTCACATCTTAATACATTTAAAGGGGTTTTCCCACAAATACTAGTGATGAGACCCCCATAGATCACAATAACTCAGTCGGACCCCTAAACGCTCCATGAGAGTAATGGGGCAGACGGGCGCTCATGACTGTTCTGTTCCATTCATCTCTATGGAGCTGTTGGAAATCGCCAAGCGCGGCACTCTGCAATTTTCATCAGCTCCATTGAGATGTATGGAGCAGAACATATTGGGGGCATTTACTTACCCGGTCCAGTCACGATCCAGCGGCGCATTCTCCGACGCTGATTCGGGTCTGCCGGGATTCACTAAGGTCCGTGCGCCCGATATCCACCAGGTGTCGCTGCTGCACCGAGGTCCGCCGCAGTTCACCTGCTTCTTCCTGGTGCATGTAAGTGCTGATCTTGCAACACAAATTCTTTTTTAAATTCCGCAGTTTTTCCGAATCCGTTGCGTTGTCCGACGGCCGCGCCCACCGATTTCTGTTGCGTGAAAGCCGGCCCCAATGCACCAAAATGCAATCGCGTGCGCCAAAATCCTGGGGAAATTCGGTGCAAATCGGAAATCGTTGGGAAACTCGACGAAAGTGCGCGATTCGGACCTTTAGTAAATGATCCCCATTATATTAACCCTGGAGATCTGTATAATCAGACCTCTGTGTGTGGTGTTAGTAGCAGCAGGACTGTAAAAAATGCATTTATATTCCAGGATTGTAGCTGGTTAGTGCAATCTGGACATGGGTGCACCAGTAATGTGGCGAGTTGGGCTTCTTTCTTCAGCCAGCACCACCTGGTGTCAGAACAGGTGTGAGAACTTACTTACAATAAAAAATAACCTTATATATTGCATGTGGATGCGGTGGAAGGAGCACCATTCCAAGGAAAGTCACTTCATTAGCTTTCCCAAGGTCTAAGGAGACCTCTGAAATGGATCTCCTTAGATCCTATGAAATTTCAGGGCAGACAAGAAAACCATTAAAACTGCATCATCGTGAGAAACAGGAGCCTGGTAAACAAAAATATTTTTTTCCATGCCTGGAATTCCTGGAAAACCCCTTTAATTTTATACATTTCAAAGGGGATAATATTGAAATAGAAGTTGTAAGATAACTTTCCTGGGGCTCGGAAAAAGCTAAAGAAGGAACAAAGGGCACAGTAGCTGTCCTGACTCCATAGTGCAGATGGAGCAGTCCGGTCTGGACCAAAGTGACGGACATTAATTGGTGTTTTTGGATTGTCCCTCAAAGTGATCCGTAACCTCTAGGTTGAATTGCAACCGACGCTCACTGATCTTCCCGTTCTATACTAGGTGATTATGACAGATAACTTCAAGGCAATCTTTTATTCTTCATCTTTTATTTTTGGACCCTTGGTGAACGATTGTATGTATTTTCTAATTCTTTGATGAAACTGAAACATCTTTTATATGAATAGAGTTTTTTAATAGTGTTACAAGATTGCAAAACCGAGGTACTGGAGACATGAGCTGGAGCTCCGCCCAATGTCCTCTGGTGCCTGGATATAAAATTTGTATTATAATGTAAAATGGTCATGCCTGACAAAGAATTTAGTACGGAGCCGAAACGCGTTGCTTCTGCGTTTTAAGTTATAAAATATCAGTCCCATGACACAAGCCGACTGGGAACGGTGTTTTCTCATCTCCATTTGGTCCCTGCGCGATGTCTGACGAGGATGAAATCATCTGCAATTCAACAAGATCGTGCGTCCGATATCCTGCATGTGTCGCTTCCCCGCTCAGGTCCACCGGAGTTCACCTTCTTCTTCCCGGTGTATGTGAGTGCAACACAATTTGACTTGTTAAATCTGCGCGTAGTCCAAATCCGTCGGATCGTCCGTCAGCCCGGTCCCTGATTTGTGTCGCGTGAAAGTTGGCGTGATTGCAATACAATCCGATCGCGTGCGACACAATCCCTGACGCGGTCCCGACGGAAATGCAGCTGTGGGACCTTAGTAAATAAGCCCCAATATTTAATAAATAGACTCTTCAATGGAGCTGACAGATCATCTATAAATAACGTTTTCCATGTGAGGTTGTGTTGTCATTCTAGTCCCGGGCATGGATAGGACATTAGTGTCCTCTGGCTATCTTTTCATGAAGAGTCCTCCCGTGTTCCCTGCTGGGTCCTGTCTCTCTGCAGGTAAACACCTTTAATGATTTTGGTCTAAATAGCGATGATGTGATGTTCCCCTTTCATCCTCGCTGGCTGTAATGTTATCGGCGCCGCTTTATCCGTTATTGCTGTGCACTTTCAGGCCCTTATGAATAAAACATGGCATTCTCTATTAGATTTGTTTTAAAGTTTAAAGTGGTTTTCAGCAATGATTTTGGTTTTTTTTTTGACATCCATCATAATGCTTTGCGAAATCTGGAGTTTTTCACTTCAGTTTAGCAATCGCCATCAATAAGCGGAAATGAAGTTGTTTGATGAGCTGTATACTGGCAGGTGAAGGGATATAGAGCTGGGAGATTTCTAGGTGAAAGCCATAATACTGTCTAATATTAACTTTATGGGTCATAAGTTAGACTGAGGGGGTGAGGATAACCGCTTCTAAATACTTTGGGCTTTTTATATGATTATCACATCTTTCTGCACCTTGTTGTGAGTAACTGAGAATTGAGGAAAAGTTTCCTTTCTAAAAGTTGGAATCATTAGGGGTCATGTACTAAGGGCCCGATTCGCAGGTTACACGAATATTTCCGTGAAGATCATAGAAGCAGAAGGCCAATGTTTTTCAACTCCAGACACAGTTGAAGAGGACATAACTCCAACCACCAGGGGCAACAGAAGAGACCCATAAATCTGTGGCCGTCTTTCTCCATCGAGGTCAGCTTCATGTGTAGCGTGCCCATGATCAAAGACTATGATGTAATGTCTGTAAAGCTATCAGAAGGCTATTTATTGGACCAAAGATCGGACATATCCTGAGATCCATATTGGAGATCCAGAAGAATGTGGGACCTAGTGTCGATTTCCTCTCCTTTTGTACAAACAGTACTTGAGTCATACGAGTCCTCAGAAGTCCTGCACACATTTTCCAGTACATTCGTGCGTGTGATGCTTGGACGTCATAAATATAATCTTTGGCCTGAACACATCAATAATACTTCGATAACTCTGAACTCTGCCCCATCATTTCCCATTCCATGTGGATCATATACAACTTGTCTGGATCTAATATAATGTTGGATCCCTACAATCAGATCTTCACCGCCATGTGTCCTTCACCTCAGCAGACACATTACATACGTGATGATTTCTAGTTATCCATGGCAATTGCTGAAGTTCTTAGTGCCAAATTCCTCTGTGAGTAATCCTGAGAAATACTATCGTTGTCAATGAGAATCGGATGCCTGCTGTTTTTTTCATCAACGCGCCAGATAATTACTTGGGCTTTTAGCAGTGGCCAGCTCAGGCTGACTGGTGACATCATGCGGAGATGGAGAGGTAGGTCGTCACTGCTCATTGCTAGAATTTCAATCCTACAGCCAACACCAAAATAAAGCCAATCCTATAACCACACTGAACATGCACCGCACGCGGTTACTTCAGTGCAAATGTAATAGCCACAGTATGGCAGTAAGGAATTATGAAAAATCATCTGAAAAACCTGACAATTTTTCATGTGTTTTCAGTATGTGCACTGTACCTGTAGAGGAGGCTGGGAAGTATTCAGAGACTATTGTCTTCAATGGTTTCCAACTCCGTGTTGTCTGCAAAACTAGTGCAAGGTAAAAACGTACGGCGTCTGCGCTATTATGGTCCATTCTACATCTACACCAGTGAAATAACAGTAGTCTAGTTGAACCAAACTTCCAATTTATTGAGAATTATTAAACAACTAGCACCAGAATTTTAACGCAATGGAGGGATATTCATTATGCCTTCTCTGTCAGATTTCTGGCTCCTCTTACCTGAACGCCGCTTTGGGCGTATTGGAGCGGGGAGTGGGGCGGGTAGAGGGTGGACCGGGACGTGAACGCCCGGCCTGCCAGATTTACTATAGTCTTTGTGGAAACTATGCCCAGTTTGTTTTAAAAGGACATCTACCACCAGGATGAAGGACTGTATGCAAATGACCCTGAGGGGCTCCAGGCACTATTGACACCTATGGAGCCTAGAGACCCTTAGCACCATTTGCATACAGTCATTCATCCTGATGGTAGATGCCCTTTAAGTTGAATTTGTATGTAAGTTGGAACTGGTATATTCTAGAATTGTAGCTTACCAGGGTAAGTATAAGAGCCTCATAGAGTCACTCATATAATACTTGGAGAACAGCCACCTGGACTAGCGGGTCATGTGACCCTCCAGCAGCAGGACTTCCTGTGACTTCCTGGGTCCTGCTGGCTTTCAGCAGATAGAAGGGAGCATGCAGTCATTACTGTATGCACACCCTCAAACCCTTATTCATTTTTGGAGGGCTCCAACCACACAACCAGCTGGTTCCGGCGGCTTTAGACAACCTTTACCAGGGTAAGTGTTAGGGTACTTACAGTATTAAAGTTTTGTAAAAGTGGCCAACCCCTTTAAAGGACATCTACCATCAGATTTACTTTCAGATTTACTGTCCCAATCTTACTTGCTTGTCCCGGTGTCAGGGTATGATCTTTCTTTTATGAAATCCTGGGACATTGGCATTGTTCTAAAACAAGACTTTATGAAGATATTCAAATGTAGCCCCGAGCACCTCTCAGCTCCGCCTCCTGCTAATATATGCAGCCACCTCCGTGTTCATGGCACCTGACCTGACCCCCGTGACATCAGCGTGTTGGTGGGCGGGGCCAGGATTCATGGATACAGAGGGGATGTGCATATATTAGCAGGTGACATAGTTTGGTACCTCGTTAATGCCCTTTTTATAAGCCATCAGTTTAATCAGCTGATATTATTCTTCAGTATTGCTTTCTAATTACTGATAGATTTTCAGGCATTTTGCACCTCGCTTTCTTTACATGATCAATACTTTTTTCCTGTGGCATTTCAAATTATTATATATAACGTAAAGGAAATCTACCCTCACAATCCATCATGATAAACCAGGGACACTTAGGCTCATGCAAACGCAGACAAAGCTGCGCCCACTGGGCGGGCCTCGGCCCGATCGCATCGGCGTTTCTATGGAAACGCCTGCGATCGGGAACGAGCCGGCGGTGTTTTGCGTTAATTTAATGCAAAACACCGGCGGCTCCGGGAACCTGACTGTGGTAATCTTCTTATATTTGTTATCCATTACCTCCTTACTTCTAAAATCAACTTTTAAAATTATGCTTATGAGCCTGAAGGCCTCCTAGGTTACCAAAGCCTCTGTGTACAACTTCACAGGCTGTTACACTGTGCAGGAGTACTTTCTCTGCTGCAGTGAGATTACATCAGCCAAAGGGAGAAAGGAAGTTTCGAGGGAGCAGGGGCAGAGTGTAAGACAGCATAACAGCCTGTGAAGTTACCGAACCGAGATGCCCTTTTTGCTCATAAGCATAATGTTAACAGTTGATTTTAGAAGGAAGGAGGCCATGGATAACAAATATAAGAAGATTATCACAGTCACAGTGCCTGGATCTATGAGTAATGTCCCTGGTTAATCAGGAGGATTTTTATTGTAGATTTCCTTTAATTTATGGATATTTATGGTTTGATTTGTTTTTCAGTGTGCATTGGATGAGATGCTACCGACCTCTAGAAAAAATTTCATAGCACCTTTAGAAATAAACCTGCTTAGAAAATTGTGACGTGTTGAATACTTCACCAGCGATGTAGCAAAAATCGGAGGAATGCAATTCAAAAATTCATATATTCATAGCTTATGTATTTTTTTTCGGAGTACCATGGCGTTCTTTGTTATTTTTTGCTTTTCAGTGCAGTCACGACATGCATATACCTGTGAGCATAAATTTTGCTTTGGAGGTGCTGTCTTATCCCTGTCTCTTACAAAAAAAAAAAAAAAATATATATATATATATATATATATATATACATACGTATTCTGCTGTAGGTGCCAGTACAGAATAATCCACTGAATAATGTAGCAATATCTTTTGATCTAAAGATGACTCTTTCATTTAACAGCGGAATATCCCCCTAGGCCGTCGTTGGAAGCTGTATAATATTACTTAATTTCCATTCAGTGGAGCCAAATGTCTGTAATATTGATGCTGAATATTACTCCATAACTGGGTATTATTATTATTGTGCTGCTATAGGGTCTGCTGCATTATATGAGCTTGTGGGGGCCTACAGACACAAACCAGAAATATATCAGATCCGCATACAACAAGAAGCAAAGATAACCAATGTACATTATACACACATCAAAAACTCAATAAACACATCACGCACACAGTGGGGCTCATTTACTAAGGTTCTGAATCGCACAATTCCGTCAGGTATCCCGACGGTTTCCGATTCGCACAGAATTCCGCCGGGATTTTTGCGCACGCGATCAGATTTTGTGCCGGGTTGCACGCGACGGAAAACGGGGTGGGGTGAACTTGCCCGTCGGAAAACCCGATGGATTCGGAAAAACCATGGTATTTTAAAAAAAAAATATATCGCTTGACACGCACTTAACTGCACCAAGGAATAGAACGTGAACTCCAGCGGACCTAGGCGCAGCAGCGACACCTAGTGGATATCGGCACACGGACCGTAGTGAATCCCGGCCGGACCCGAATCAGCGTCGGAGAACCCGCCGCTGGATCGCGACTGGATCGGGTAAGTAAATGTGCCCCAGTGATGTCACTAATACTACAAAATGAACAGGTCACTTACACACTTCTATTCTTAATACTCACCATGGTCCTGTGCGGTTCTTCAGCAAAAATAACCCCACCAACAATAAAGCCAGTGCCATTTTTTAGGCTCCACCCACTTGTACAAATAAGATGCATCCCCATTGGAAATCATAGCATTTCTATTAAAGGTACTCTCACTCTTTTCACGTGTTCCGGGCAGAGCAGGAGATCATTGCCAATTACAGATGAGGACATCAATTCAGTACTAAATGAATTATTAATGAATTCCTAAAAGTTTCTGTTTTTGATAAATGCAAAAGTTTTGTAATTTCTCATGCTTAAATAATACATATAATACGTCTGGGAAGGTCAGAGGCAATGGCACGGAAAAAGTTCCAGGACATGGACAAGAGACAGAAGCGTAACTAGAAGATAGCCCCACTCCCCTTAAACATAAAAAATAAACTCACACATGTCTATATCATATCACACATACAAACGTTCATATAGTATATACTGTACACATACCATACATACTCATACAGTATATACACATCAAATAGATATACATACAGTATATACAAATCAGTATATACACATCGTATATACACATACCTATAGTAAATATCATGTACAAGCGCATACAGTATATAAACAGCATATATACAAATACATACAGCATATACCTGTCATATACACTCACATACACACAAATGCATACAGTATATATACTTACAGTCCAGCAGTCTGCTCATCTTCATCTCATGCTGTCCCCTTCTCATTTCAGGGGGGAAAGTCACAGATAAGAAAGCAGCACAGTATCTACTAAGCACATGAAGAAAGTAGACAGCGAGATGTCTCCCTTTCCCAATATTTCTTTTCTGAGCCGAGGACTGCTCATCTTGTGCTGTGGAAGATGACAATTCTTTGTGTGTCAGGTCAGCTAGCCGGGCCCCCTGACACTCCGGGCCCTGTAGCAGGCGTCATGGCTGTTTCCCCAATAGATACGCCACTGATAGGAGAATGGGACCTGGTACAGTAGAGCATGAAATGGTTTGGAAATAGTCATTGGAGACCTAAAAACATCATACAGGATTTTTAAGAGCATTCTGGTCACTTTGGAAAGCTGATTTTACTCAAACCAAATTACAACCCATTCACCTAAATCAGACCAGGAAAGAATTCTGTAGGATTTACTTATCTCTACTGCCAGTAAAGTAGGACATTGATGGATCAGCCTGGGAGACTCCTGTAAATAAGGAAAACCTTTTTGACTTCATGGTGGTCACAGGAATAAGTGTCCATGATGTCTTCATTGTCAGTCTGGATTGGTCCAGAAGCCCCAAGGACTGGACTTGTTGTGTAGCATCAAAATAAGTTTTAGGAGAGGAATTAATTTTTTTTTTTTTAATTTTGTTTATACTCCTGTTTTTCATATTTATATTTTTCCATTGTTCTTTTCCAATTACCGTATATACTCGAGAATAAGCCGACCCAAGTATAAGCCGAGGCCCCTAATTTTACCACAAAAACCTGGGAAATCCTATTGACTCGAGTATAAGCCGAGGGTAGGAAATGCATTGGTCACATGCCTCTCCATTATATAGCCTGCCGGACCCTGCTCCCCAGTATATAGCCTGCCAGCCCATATCCCCCAGTATATAGCCAGCCCCCTGCCACAGTATATAGCCAGCCCCCTGCCCTAGTATATAGCCAGCAGTGGGGGAAGCCAGAAAGGTGTGTTTTGATATATTTTTTTTTACTCGAGTATAAGCCGAGTTTGGGTTTTCAGCACATTTTTTTGTGCTGAAAAACTAGGCTTATACTTAAGTATATATGGACATCCTGGTGCGATGGTGAGGTCCATCATTTTGTGGATATAAAAGTTATTGTCCATGATTTTGGTTTGAATTTGCAGCAGAGACTTTAGCAAGTATGTGGACATATCCTTACATCTTCTTGGCCGAGATTGTGTCAATTCATTCCTCTTCTTTGCGGTAAGTGTTAATATTCCACTTGTTTACACAGAGCAGAACAAGATCCAACACTAATCCAAAATAATGGATGGTCTATCAAAAATATCCCGTGGCACACATACAGGGAACACAGTGGTCTATAACATAGTCATCAGTTGTGTTTTCCTTGAGGCTTGGGCCCAGTACTATTTACTTTGGATGGTGAAACTGGCCTGAAATTGAGTGTTTTACTGGTGAATATTTCCGAGCTGCTCCATCCATGCAGATTTTATATACATTTTTTTTTATTAAAGCCGGAAACTGTTTGCAATGCAAATGTAAACCTGCTAATAAAGTTGCAAAATGTTCAACTGTAAAGTTAGAAAATTCATCTTTTCCTTCTTTATTGCTTCGCAGGAAGAAACGGCCGCATCCAGAGATCATAATTGCCAAAAAAACTGGTGATTCAGTCCAAAGCTCCTTCCAAGCCTGAATATGCAGAAAGTTTGTATCCCTCCTGTGAAATCAACTTCATATCCCGAATAATCAGAGTTATGTGTCATTCCTATTACAATATTGGTTCCACTCCACATCCTGGCAGATCGAAAAGAGTGACTGCAGCTACGTCCCCATGGACCTTAATATAAGTTTGGTGGAGGATTGACTTCTGACACCTCCGCCAATCACCTTTTTGCAGCAACTGCAAAGCGCCAAGGCATGTTCATGTATAATCTCGCATTTAGTCATTCCTTATCCATCAATGGTACTTCCCAATAAATGTCAGTTTTATGTCAAATAAAAGGAGTCTTTTGGCTTTTGAAACTAAAACCTCAGACAATGTAAGGTTTAGGGCCTTTGTAACTAAACTTGTATGTTTGATGTTTATTATATTCCAGGATTGTAGCTGGACTGGGAACAGTGGTGTTGGAGATCTCCTCATTGTAATGCTGCACAGCTCCTCCCCTCTGCTCTGAATCATAGCAGTAGCATGACTCTGGTTGGATATTACAGGAGTAGTGAAGGGCTAGAAGGCAGTGTGATTACAGAGATGAAAATGTGTGAGTGCTCATAGTCCAGCTACAATCCTGAAACATAAATCCATTTTTCAACACACACAAAGGTATGATTACACAGATCCCCAGGGTTACTACTGAAAGGGAACCTGTCACCGGAAAGCAGAATTTTAGTGTTGAGGTCCCAATAGACACTGCATAGTACATTACATAACTGTTCGACGTATTATATAATATTCTTTTTCTTCCCCTCCCACATCCTTCCTGCTCCTCTCTGACACCTGCTCTACGTGTAGCAAACCTTGCGTGTGCGCAGTGAGCCCTACACCCTTGCGCATGCGCAGTTATTTTGTGCATGCGCACCCTCTCAGCTCAGAAAGCGCAAACTGCACAGGCGCAAGGTTTGCTGCACAATGAGCCGACGTCAGAGATGGAGGGTTAAGAGCAGGAAGGATGTGGGAAGGGAGTAAATAGTATATTAACAAGCGGGTGCTGAGCATAGCGTTATGCTGCGTTCTGGTGACAGGTTCCCTTTAATAGGCAGTTTTAGCAATTTTTTTAAAGGTTGTTAAAAAACTTAAAGGAAATCTACCACTGAATTTCCGTTCTTGGGATTTCTTGCGCAGAGCTGGGTGCCTCAGTGAGATGCAGAGTGTAGCGCGCATGCGCGAGAAGTATGGAGAGTCGGGTGGAGTCATCTACTAGGCACAAGGCATGGTAGAGGGTCGAAAAACTGCACGGGCATGAAGCCAAAGCCCGGAGGCTCTTGCCCCCAAAAGCACTTCTGCCTCATTTACATAAATATAAATTAAGTTTCATATCGGATGAAACCTTGGAACCTTTTGGTCACCAATGCAAACATGTTTTGAGCTTTGTAGAACTGAAATTCATAGAAAAATTAATAAATAGAAATTTATGATTGTGAACTCTTCTACAGAGTAATCCCTGGAGATGATATTGGTGATAAGCAACATAAATATTAATAATAAAAAGTCAGTAATCACACTGTATACTTTTTAGCCGACGCAGTTCTGAAATGATTCCATACGAGGTCACCTCCCTGTGACGTATTCCGTTACCATAATAAACATCCTTCATATATTTACTTCAGTTTCATTGATTTACAAAATGTCGAAAAATCTGTTGGCACTTTTCCCCTAAATGGGGGTTTGTAAATGCGACATATCCACATTCCTGTTATTTACTGTAAGAGAAGCGGCTCAGTCTTGACGCCAAACCAACCACTCAGTGAAGAAAGACTCCTTTTCCCGTCAGCGGAGAGCGAGCTCTTGTGTACAGGCAGCCAGTGATGAGGACGCCAGTAACATAAGACAGCCTTGTGCTTAGCACTCTTCACCTCCAATTTACAGAGTAAACATTTCCATGTTGTGTCGCTTCCAGGAATATACAGTACGATAATTAAAGGAAAAGAACTGGTAAACACAAACTAAACCGCCCAATGTCCGTGGAAGATTTCATGCAGACAAGGTTAAATCATTGCTGAACGTTTTTATACCTAAAATTCATTCATT
>CM033645.1:14906360-15041800 GCA_019512145.1 Engystomops pustulosus
TGCACTAAGATTTTAGATATTTTTCCGGAAACAAAAGCTGTTAATTTTGTACGTAATAAGCAAGGGTGCAACAGCCATGAGGCAAGTTGAGCCTTTTGCCTTAGGCAGCAAGATGTGAGGGGGAGAACAGCATCAGGGGCTACAAAGCAGGACCTGCCACTTAAAAACAGTGGGGCACATTTACTTACCCGTTGGACGGTGTTCACAGAAAGTGCATTGTCCGATGATAATGCCCTGTGCCGCAATTCACTAAGATCATGCGCCCAATTTCCTGCATGTGTCGCTTCCCCGCTCAGGTCTGCCGGACTTCACCTTCTTCTTCCTGGTGCATGTAAGTGCATGGCTTGCAACACAATTTGAAAGTTAAATCCCGCACTCAGTCCGAATCAGTCGGATCGTCCTAAGGCCCGCCCCTGATTTCTGTTGCATGGAAGCCAGCGCAGCCGCGCCACAATCTGATCACGTGCAGTATAATCCCAGTGCAGACACCTGTTAAATACCTGTCCTAGCCGCGCAAATCCTGAAAACGGCAAACTGTCAGGCGAAAGTGCAGCGTACGACCCTTAGTAAATAAGCCCCAGTGTCTCTTTATGCCTTATGTCAGCATGAGTGTGAGACACTGCATGGAGAACCCACTTACTGAAAAAATAACCTGATATATTACTACTGGATGGGGCAGAGAGGGGGCGCCATTCTATTGCACGCCTCGGGAAGCAGCGAGTTTCAGCCCTGATGATGGGGCACATTTACTAAAGGCCTGTGCAAGTTTTCTGTCAGACTTTGCAGATTTTTTAATATGCAGACTACGTGCACATGTATTTCAGCAATGTCCGTGCCACCCTCTTCTGTCGTGGCTGCGCTATTCTTCACGCAACACAAATTTCGTCACTGAACGGGGAGTTCTTCATTTATCAGGCAGAGTCCGACAGAAGTATGTTGCACGTTAAAGGTGCACCAAAAAAAAGTTGGAACACTCTCTCGGGGCAGTGTAGGGGCGCCAGATTGCTGCTGAACGTGTGCCACAAATCCTGAATCTGGCGCCCCCTGCACACTGCACAAGCAAACTGCACATAGAGGAATTTGCACAGATTTTAAGTTATGTGCCACTATGGGGCTCGTTTACTAAGGGTCCGAATCGCGCAAATCCGTCGGCTATACTGACGATGTCCAATTTGCAGCGAATTCCGCCGGGACTTTTTCGGATTTCGACGCCGGGTTGCATGCAATGGTAATAGGGGGCGTGGCCGTCGGAAAACCCGACGGATTCGGAAAAACCGCGGTATTTAAAAAAAAAAGTGTCAATTGACACACACTTACCTGCACCAAGAAATAGAAGGTGAACTCCAGCGGACCTCGGCGCAGCAGCGACACCTAGTGGATATCGGCACACGGACCTTAGTGAATCCCGGCCGGACCCGAATCAACGTTGGAGATCGCGACTGGACCCGGTAAGTAAATGTATCTGGTAATGTGCCCCTGAATTGTGCAGTTTTAGCAGTTTTTTCCTCTGCCGGCTCTCTCTCTTATTCTTTACTTCCTCCCACTCGGAGGAATAAGCTCCACATAGGACATTACAGAGATGTGCTCACTAGTATTGATGTGAATCCAGTTGCTATGTTTTGTATAGTTGATTGTGATGACATGAGGAAAGACTTTTAGGACTCTATGGGGCACATTTACTTACCAGTCCCTGGCACTTTCCCTGATCCGGAATGTCCGACTGAGATGCTCTGTGCCGGCATTCACTTAGATCCTGCGCCCATTTTCCTGCATGTGTCGCTTACCCTATCAGGTCCGCAGGAGTTCACCTTCTTCTTCCCGGTGGATGTAAGTACTTGATCTTGCGACACAATTTTAAAGTTAAATCCCGCACTCAGTCAGAATCCGTTGGATCGTCCAACGGCCAGCCTTCCCCCCCGATTTCTGACGCATGAAGCCGGCACGATTGCGCCAAAATCTGATCATGTGCAACACAATACCCTTCTAAATAGCTGTCACAGCAGCGCAAATCCCGAAAATTTCTAAAATCCGACTAAAGTACGTCCCGCGGACAATACCTTTGTGCCTCAAAATCTTGACATGTTGATATCTTGACATTTCCTACAAGTTCTACAAACTTGGTCTTATAATAATAATAACAATTCCTTTATTGATATAGCGCACACAGATTACGCAGCGCTGCACAGAGCTTGGTCTTCCGTCTTTTCTCTCATATCCTGCACACATACAATACTAATCATGATGATAAGAGTAGTAATATTTTGGGAATTATTTTAATTGCTCCCTGTTGTTGATGTTGTGCCATTCGGTCTCCTTTGACACATTAACAGCAGAGACCTGGATGGAGTTTTCTGGGAATATTTCATGTGGCCAAAATATAAATTATGCCACATATTTCTTTGATATTTAAAGCATGATGGGGGTTTCTAGATGTGATTTTTTACATCACCTTTTGATGCCTTCTCTAAGGGAGATTGGTAGATTCCCATTATCAGACCATTAGGTTTTATGATAGTATCTGGTTCCTGTGAATACTGGTTTTATGGATGAAGCATCCTGGCCTGGTTTAGGGATGAATAATTTCAAGGGATGCACACTTACTTTTACTCATAATTTAATTGTATCTGACACTGGCACCCCAACAATAATCTCTTAGAAGCATAATACCATCCATTTTCCAGTTTAGTTACACTGAGATGAATGAGACTTAGCTGAAAACTCAATATTGTGAGAGAATGACAAGAAACCTATGACCCATGTCCCTGTCTACTTCGCCAAACTGTGCTAACCAGCAGGTGACAACTGGAGGACAGTCCCTACTCTGAATATGTGCTCAGAACATATGACAAACTAACAGAGATGGACAGACAGATAGACAGACACACAAAAAGTCCAAATAACCAGATACAAGATCAAGATAAAACCACCCAGAATCCCACAGACCCAGCTCAGCTTTTAACCAAATCTCAGGATAGCGGATCACCAAAAGAGAGTATCCGAATACCCCTTTACACAGAAAACACCCTCAGATTTCAGATTTTCTCACTGTGACACACCTATGTTAAAATAATTATTGTTTTATGTAATTGCTTTTTGAGTGTCAATCAAATCTTTCCCAAAATAAAGTGTGGCCTCATTACCGCCCACTCACTGACTGTTAATTGGCAGTGACAGTATTCACGTAGGCTAAAGAGAAGGATATTTAGAAAGTGTAACGCAAGATTTATTTAATATATGGAACATTTTAAATAAAGTGTTCGAAATAAAAACTAATCAGAATATTGTGTGAAAGAGCAACAGTACCCGGGGGTCAGGAGCTCGGTCCTCCCTCAGCAGCACCATCACAGAACCCAAACAACACAAATATGTTCAAGGGTTTTTCCATTGTGTCCACTTTTTTCACACACAGGGGTTTGGGAGAGTCTTTTGGGGATAGAGTCTGTGGACTCCCTGGGCCACCACGATGATGGTACTAGCCGCAACCCGGAACTGGAGTCTAAGTGGCCCCTAGTCTTCACCAGAGCCCGCTGCATAGCGGTATGGTCTTGCTGCGGCGGGGTGCCACCAGGTCGTTCCATGGGTGCGACTAGGTACGTGGTGGCAGCCAAGGTAGGGAAGCGGGAAGGCAGGACCTCGGGATGGCAGGACCTAGGGATGGCAGGACCTCTGGATGGCAGGACCACCACAGGACCGCCCCAGGAACGCCACAGGAACACGGGGAAACCACAGGAACACGGGGAAACCACAGGAACATGGGAACTCGGAGGAACACTGGAGAATAGACACACGGAGGAAACCTGGGAATGCTGGAACACTAGGAAACACAGGAGGGCTTTGAAGGGAGGTGCCGGACTATAAGGACGCGCTGGATTAGCCAGCGCCAATTAGAGGGACGCTGGCCCTTTAAATCACAAAGTATCGCCGTGCACGTGCCCGAGAGCAGGGGGACAAGGGCGGGCCTAGTCCTGGACGGGAGCGGGAGCCAGAACAAGGAAGACTGGGACCAGAGCCGGACCAGGAGCGGGGAGAGGTGAGTGCGAGGATGGGGCATGCCATACAGCAGAGCACGGGAGTACCCGCGATCCGCGACATGGATCGCAGGGGTACCCGTGATACAGGTCCGGGCCAGGGGAGCTGTGTGTCAGTGCCACGCAGGGTCACCCGTGACACTCTTATCCGGCAGTGAAAGAAGTCTAATCATTGGGGGTCTGACCATGGAGCATAACTTGAGGGGGTGCAGAAGGTGCAGTCACAACCAGTCCCAAGAGGCATAGGGGGCCTATAAGGTGTCACTTTCCCATATGAGAGGGCTAGTACTATAAAACATACATTATAGTCGCGGACCTGGCACAGATTTTGTACTGGGACCCATCATTCACAAGTTATGCCACTGGTGGCATATATAGCAATAATATGATAGAGGGTCCACAAGCACCCCATGCTTGTTCAACCCCATTTACTTTTGAAGGTCAACAAGAGAAAACATCCCCGTAAGTTCCATAAAGATTGATACAGTATAGAGCACTTAGGGGCAGTTATAGGCTCCTTTCTTGTGATTGCTGGAAATGCCAGTGTTTGGACCCCTGTTATTAAACCCCTATGCAATAGTTGGTGCATAAGGGTACTTGGTTGGAAAACTCCTTTACTGACCCTTTAGTGAATGATAGGCAGATGTGATCCCAGACTCTAATTCTATCAGTCCTTATCGGTCACCAAAACTGGATTTTTAAAATGGATCCTATTAAATTCACTATTCATAAATACCTGACTTTTGGATATGGGATGGATCCTCGCTTCATCAAAACAAGAGCAAACACTGTGTCCAGTATATATAAACACAAAACACTTTATTTTAGGGTGTCAAATAGGTCACAAGAGAAAGAGGAAGAGCGAGACAGGACAGGAAGTGATATCTACTGCTGGGCCCCACCCCTCTCACAGTACCAACCTAGACCCTACAAACTCAATATAATGAAGTCAATACAACTACATAAAAATGGGGTTCTTCATCTCGGCTTCCATAGAAACAATCGGCACCGACGTGCCCTACGATTGTCCCGGTAATGCCATATAGACAACACATTCACCATCACCAGGATCGCGACTATCTGTTACTGCAGGAACCCGGCTTACACATACTACCAGGTTTCCGCAGTGATCAGTTGGGCTCAGCTTCTGATCCCCGGCGATCCCCATGACGTAACTGTACGTCATGGTGCTGCAACTACTAATTGTCAACAATATAAACAGTATAAGCTGATTTTACACCGACATTGTTGAAATTGTTCTACTTCTACAGTAAATGGCTTTCAAATAAAAACAAAAAAAAGAATACTTACCTTTCTTTCCCAGATGAGTGGCATGGGTCTGGAACTCATCCTGTGTCAGGGAGCTAACTTGTTGTGCCCTTTTCTGGCACAGCTTTCAACAGTAGTGTCCTAATGACGCCAATACTCTTGAAACAAGGGTGGGAAGCTTGGACTATGATTGGAGCCTCGCTCTAGGGCGCTCATAAACAGCATCACCGAGTCCAGAGAAGGAGCTCTAACGATAATTTGACGGTGCCTGGGGTGTCCTCCTGTGTTCAAAAAGAGAGGGCTCTGCGTGCCATAGGTTCGCCACCAATGCTCTAATGTCTCTTCACAATTGTTGTTAGCATTGATGGAAGTGGCAATACGCTTGACAAAATAATACCATGATAAATAACTAATGGATAGCCTCATGCACACGAATGGATGCCCGTCCGGGATTCCTACACCGGTGGCCGGTGCCATAATCAGCAAAATATAGAACATGTCCTATGTTTTGCCATCCTGGTTACGGTGAGACAGCGTGTGATCACCGCACCGTGACCGGGTGCCAAAGAAACCGTGATACCCCCCTGAGCCCCTCCCCCCGCCCTTTCCGTTTGTGTACATGAGACTTAATAGTGCAGATGACGTTCTCTCTGGGTTCTGATAAATATGAACAGGTCAATCTTTTTCTTCTTCATAATTCCCAGTGAGAGAATGAATCTCCACCATTATACAACCTAATCACTGTCAGCATTTATCTTCTGCTTTTGAGATGCAAATTACACGTCATTGATGAAGTAAATGAATTAGATTTAATTAAGAGACAAACCACAGGTAATGGCGCTTATTTAGTTGCGCATTTAATAGCCTAAAAAATGTCAAAGTTTAATTTTTCTGCCACAGCAATTTCATTCATTTGCATTATTTCTAGTTGTTAAGACAACAGCAATATTTTTTTTTAACAAATATACAAAACTTCCAAAAAAGAAGGATTTGCTACTAAGAAATTGAGGAAAGTCTTTATGCATGCGGCACAGAGGTTATAAGGCGACATGAGGAGGAGTCCTATACAGTACACACTATAAAAACATTATAGAGAACTCATGTGAACTTGAGTGTTCAGTGAGGGTCTACATTTTAAAGGACATCTACCACCAGGATGAAGGATTGTAAACCAAGCACACTGACATTAACACCTATGGAACCTGGAGCCCCTCAGCTTTTTATTCTCTGGTTTTCACCAAAATTATGCAAATGAGCATGAGGGGCTCCAGGTTCCATAGGTGTTAATGGAGTCTAGAGCCCCTCAGGCCCATTTGCATGCCTTTTTTTCTTTAAAACATAGGTATAGGAAGCTTAAAGAAGAGCAGATTCTGCCAGAGGGGGCACACACCAGTATGTCAGTGTGCTAGGTTTACCATCCTTCATCCTGGTGGTAGATGTTTTTTTTTATTGAAATGGATGGAGTTTATGAAGTGAAGTGGTTGGTCAAGTAGATGATCAGAGCATTTTACAGGAATTCTTTCTCCAACTGGGTATCACTTGGTGTATTCATGGTCAAATAAAATATGTAGCATCTCTGATACAAGTCTTGTGTGAGATGGTTCCAGAAAGCTCCTCAGGATTTCCACATTGCAGAACCTTTGCTTGGATGGACTCTGATGGATGGATTTCAGAGTAAAAAGCTGATGAGGAAGGAAGGAAAATGATGAGAGCCAAAGTAAGTGGGAAAAAGAAGCGGGTTGTGAACTGTGGCATCTAAGTGGTTTGTCTTTGGCCAACACACCAAGGGTACATTCATAAATATGTAATGGGGATGATAAGCGGCCGCAAATTGATCACCATTGACGTTCATGGTGCCCGGTCACGGTGTGGGCATTTTCCTTGGACCTCTCCAGTATTCACCCTTTTACCTGTTAGCAGGGATCTTGACTTCGCTGTGGAGAGATCACAAGGCCGATACCTCTTGGTCTCAGTAAGGTTAGCAGCTGGCCCGTGGGCACAGAGACACCGGTACGTGTTACCAAGGGATCAGGCAAAGTGGGTAGTCAAGGTCAGTCTAGAATAAAAGCAGGTGAATAAAAGATTTTACCAAGCGCAATAGTGAATGGAAGCAGGCAGCATACAAGCATACAAGCCTGAAAACAGGCAGAGGGTCGTTGCAGGCAGCACAGGTTCGGAATATAGGCAGTCCTTGACTTAAGGACACCCGACTTACAGATGACCCCTAGTTACAGACTGACCTCTCTGCCCCCTGTGACCTCTAGTGAAGCTCTCTGAATGCTTTACTCTAGTCCCGTTCTGCAATGATCAGCTGTAAGGTGTTTGCAATGAATGAAGTTTTGTTGATAATCCTTGGTCCCATTACTGCCCAAAATTTTGAAAATCCAATTGTCAGTAGGACAATTATACAATTATAAAATATACTGTGCCGGCTTACATACAAATTCAACTTAAGAACAAACCTAAAGAACCTATCTTGTACTTAACCTGGGGACTGCCTGTACAAGTCAGGGTCAATATACCATGGAACATGGAACGGGAACAGAGTCAGGAACTGGTGATCACACATGGGAAATCAGCAGAAAACAACACCATACAGCAAAACTAGGAAACTAGAACCTTTGCTCAGGCATGGGGAACAGGGCATGCTGGGCGATATGACTGGAGGTGCACACTGATAGGCTGGAGAGCCAAGCTCACGCTCGCGCTGCCCCATTAATAAGGGGAGAGGGTCTCGCACCCTATGGAAGCTTGACCATGGCCGGACAAAGTGGCTGAATGTAAGTCAGCAACGAGGAGTAGGACCAGGGGCGAAACCCATTGCCAGCCATCGGAATTATGTCCTCCTATTAGATATATCACAAAATATTCACTTGAACTAATGATACATTTTAAAGTTTCTTGATCATTTAGATTGTTGCTGAATCTTAAGGCAGGGGATGAGGTTTCTGGATTAGGTTTTTACCATATAAATCAGCAGTTTTAGGTGGAATATTGGTATACAAAAGAATAAAACCACACAGTTAAAATCCACATGATTCAATGGGAGTTATTTATAAAGTATTGTACATGAGTTTTCTGTCATACAAGCCCTTAACGAGGATATGACAGATGGATTGGAGACCCTAAACCGACTACAGGTCCATATAGTAATATTGTAGTTTAGGGTCTCAAAAAGACCTTTATGAAGGCTGTACATGGGTAAAAATAGAAGAAATTTTTTTACTCAACAAGATGTGAGTCTGATGAGGCATATCAGATTCACAACTGCCGATCCTGCGCCGGCGCCCCTTCTCACAGTGCGGCAAGTGAAGCCAAGATGGCTTACAGGAACAAGCAGGCACCAAAGAAACAAGTGATGAGATTCTCCAGAACTTTGTGCAGATGAGCTATTTACCCTAAGTGCTCACACACCACAGGCTATAGACTTCATGTAACTGGTTTGTTCTTGATTTCTACCACTTTACTGGTGGGAAACTAAATGGATTTAATGCTAAATTACTTTGAGAGAGAACATAAGGCATCATGGGATCTGTGGGCAAGCTAACTGGCCTCAGCTTAAGGGCATAGACAGGCAGACATTAGTCTCCACCCACTTAACCTTGGGTGAGAAAGACACTTTCAAAGCAGAAACTGCCATAACTTTGGAAAGAAGAGAGTAAGCATCAAAATATTGGTATCGTTCTGTTTGTTTTTAAAGGGGGAATCACATATAATAATTTGGTAAAATCATTATAACTTTACAGTTATGGTGCAGTGTATTCATGAGAGGGCAGTCCAGACACTCCCCTCTCTTCTGCAACTCCCAAACCAGATGCAGGCGGTGACTGCCAGGCTTGATGACACAGTCACCGCCTGCTCAGTCGGTCTCAGACCGCCCCCCTTATGAATACTCCGGACCACTGAAAGATAGATCCGTCGATCGCACCGCTATGTGTCACAGTGTGTCAGAGCTTTACTGGATATGTACTGATAAACACAGTAACATAACTTGGGATATGCTTTCATTAGTAAGTGCAGCTAGTTTGTTTTAAGTCCGTCAATCCTCATCCAGTCGGAATATAGATTTACCACTCACTCTCCAGTCCACGGAAACGCCTCTCATAGAACTGAAAGGAGAGTGATGGGCCATGCGCAGCCCAGGGAATTGGGACAGCGGACCCCTGTTCTCCAGATACTGTACGTGTAGTTCCCATAGGTGGGACCTGCATCTATCATACATTTCCTGTAGCAATGTCATAAAAATTTAACACAGGAATAAAGAATTTACAGGTTATTCCTAGACTTCCTATCACGGACATTGAATTAGTTGTTGAGATGTAGTTTTCATTTCTTGGAGCCAGAACATTTTAATATCAAATATCCATCTATCCAAAACAAAATTTGCTCCCCCGCTTCTTTCAGTTCAATGCTGCATTTATAGAAGGTAGCACATGCTCCGGCAGCTCTTACCTTGTGTGAGGAAACGTCCACCACAAGATTCCCATTCATTCAGGCATGTCAGCAATTAAGCCTGGCGGGCAAGTCCATGGCCTATTTGATCTAGGCATATTATAAAAATTGAGGTTTAGACCGTGAGGTTTAGGCCAAAGGAACCTACCCATGCACGCTGTGAAATGTTTTCAATGTGTTTTCTGTTCATGTCAGTAGCTCTTTTGAAGAGGTTCCAAAAATATAAGTTTTGTAAAAGCTACAGTGTGTTTTTGCTTCTATTGCAGTATCCTTGGGTGGCCTTGGGTTGCACCTGTGAATGGCGGCCCCCTCCTCTTGATTCTGTTATTTTGGGAAGCTGGAATTATGTCTTTGTTCAAATTATTTTCCAGCCCATGGGCAGCCATCTGCCAGCGACTGAATAAGAAATGCTATTATGGGCAAAGCGGCCTTATTTCATTACTATGAGTGTATGTATGTGGCCTTACATTGCTGCCCTCTTGTAGGCACAACAAGATGTAAGGCAATAAAAAGAGTTGGCGCTCGTTGGGATGATGTAATTTCATCACTGATTTACAGGGTAAAGTTTGCTCATGGAAAGCTATGGTAAAAGGCACGGTCTGGTTTACACGTGGTTTGTCTTAAAGGAAATCTACCAGTAAAAATAAACTAAAGATACTCATCCTCTTCTCGTCGATCCCTGCGCTGGTCTTCTTTAAAGGAAACCTACCACTACGGATCTACCTATTAAGGTAGATACGGTGGTAGGTGCATCTAGCCCATTTTAGGGCTAATCCTTTACTTCCCTCTATCTTTGCTAATCTTTAATCAGGATACTATGCAAATTTTCGAAAGAGGCTCCTGGGACATGGAGCCGGAGCTGAGGCTATGCCACACGGCTACTCCACGCCCTAGTAGCCTCTTTGATCCTCCTACCCAGATATTTTCACCGCGCAGCTACGAGGAGCTGCGGGCACTCATCAGTGAAGCCAGAGTTCTGCACATGTGCATAACACAGGCCTGCGGCTGCGTGATCTCGACTCCAAAGCCGGAGCCAGTGCGCATGCGCAGAACTCCGGCTTCACGGACAAGTGTGCACAGCTACAAGGAGCTGAAGATGTCTGGGTAGGAGGATCAAAGAGGTTACTTGGGCGTGGAGTAGCCGTGTGGCGTAGCCTCAGCTCCAGCTACTCCACGCCCCAGCAGTCTCTTTAGAAAATTTGCGTATAACCCTGATTAAGGATTAGAAAAGATAGAGGGAAGTAAAGGATTAGAACAGAAGAAATTGCATGCCGCACCAGGTGTAGATAAAAGCGTAATTCTTTAATTCCAATTCTCTGATAAAAGTAGTAACGAAAGTACAAAAAAACTGCAGCAGTATAGCCTACGCGTTTCGGACGTACAAGGCGTCCTTACTCATGGCTAGTTTTTGTGATAGTGAGACATGGGTATATACCCCCATTATCTCCCTGCCCCAACACGCAATCCTGTGCATGTGGAGAGGGAGGTGGAGTCACAACCAGGGGTGCACCTAGCCTTTCTGCTGCCGGAGGCGAGCTATAAAAAGACGCCCCCCCCCCCCCCCCCACTCCATATATGTAATATATCAAGGAGTGTCAGGACCAGACCGAATCATATTGGTTTAATGTGAAAATATAGCAATGCAAAATACATAAGAGTGCGCTGCCATGTACTATGTAATAAACACAGTAAGCTGCCATAAAGAACAAAATACATACAACAATCCGCCATATAATATAAAATGAATACACCGTGCTGCCATATATCATATAATACATACAGCGTGCCGCCATATACCATATAATATATACAGCGTGCTACCATATATTATACAATACATACAGCGTGCCACCATATACCATACAATACATATAGTGTGCTGCCATATACCATATAATACATACAGGCTGACACCATATACCATACAATACATACAGCGTGCCTTCATATACCATATAATATATACAGCGTGCTGCCATATACCATATAATACATACAGGCTGCCGCCATATACCATATAATACATACAGCGTGCCTCCATATACCATATAATACATACAGCGTGCCGCCATATACCATATAATACATACAGCGTGCCGCCATATACCATATAATACATACAGGCTGACGCCATATACCATACAATACATACAGCGTGCCTCCATATACCATATAATACATACAGGCTGACGCCATATACCATACAATACATACAGCGTGCCTCCATATACCATATAATACATACAGTGTGCCCCCATATACCATATAATACATACAGTGTGCCGCCATATACCATATAATACATACAGGCTGCCGCCATATACCATATAATACATACAGGCTGCCGCCATATACCATATAATACATACAGCGTGCCCCCATATACCATATAATACATACAGGCTGACGCCATATACCATACAATACATACAGCGTGCCGCCATATACCATATAATACATACAGTGTGCCGTCTGCTGGGGAGTGTGGCGGCCAGCGGGCGTATTGATGTGATGGGCGGGCTTCGAGTGGAAGTGCCGGTGAGCGGGTGGAAGTGATGGGCGGGATGCAGGGCGAAGTGCCGCGGGGGAGTGTGCCTGCCAGCGGGCGTGTTCATGTGATGGGCTGGCCGCGTAGGGAAGTGCCAGCAGGCCGGTGGGAGGGATTTGCGGGTTATGGGCGAGTCTGCCGGCCAGTGGGCGGGTTGATGTAAAGGGCAGGTCCATGTGCTGGCCGACGTTGGTTCGGGGGACGTGCTGGCCGGAGCACATGCCAGCGGGCGGAAACCCAGCACCGCCCCCTTGTCTAGTAGGAGGCGCGCCGCCTGAGGCGAGAATCTCACCTCATGGCAGGTGTGCCCCTGGTCACAACCCTAAAAATCATAATATAAAAACCTTGATAATCAGATAATCAGTATTACACATTCCGGGTGAAGGTAAGTATATAAAAATATGCGACATTTAATGTCAATGCCGACTCAGTGGTAATTACCTGATCCGTGCAATGCTGTGCAAGCGATCACCCGGAAGTTACTGTTGGACACTCCTGCCGGAAGTGTTCTCCGGCTTTGTCATGCCAACTCATGACACTACAACAGTGGAGTCTGCCCCGTTATAGAAAGTCCAAAGAAATACACCGTATGGGAGAAGAAGAAAAGAAACAAAAAGCACATGGAGGTATATATAAATACTGCCGATACCAGTTATTTAAAACCATCTTATACATAGACCAAAAAGGAAAGCTACGATCACCACCAGAACGGAAAAAGAAGTTAATATATCCCGGTTGGATTATATGCGAAAGATATAACCTTTGTGTGAGTGTGGGGTGACAGGCTAACGGAGGAAATTACAATTCATGGAAAATACAGTCAATAATGATACATGAGTTCCTTTCTGTAGTTCATGCCCTTGGGATAACTAGTATTTAAAACCAGCGTCCAGTAGGCTTCACGATCTACTCGTTTTTTGTGCCTGTCACCACCCCGTTTGGGGAGATGCACCTGTTCTATGATGAATGTTTCCAAGGTTGATACTTCTCCTCTATAATGGTCAATAAAATGTCTTGCTGCCCCCGAAAGAAATCTTCTTTTATCTATTTGTTGTGGGGCAGTGAGTCTGTGCCAGTTACGGATGTCCCTAAGGTGTTCTAGGAATCTTAATTTAAACCTTCTGGTTGTGCAGCCCACATACATCTGGCCACACTGTATGCACCTGATGACATACACAACATGATCTGAGTTGCAATTGAGATAGTGGGGCAGATTTACTTACCCGGCCCATTCGCGATCCAGCGGCGCATTCTCTGCGCTGGATTCGGGTCTGGCCGGGATTTATTAAGGCAGTTCCTCCGACGTCCACCAGGTGGCGCTGCTGCGCTGAAGAGCATCGGAACGCACTGGAATAGACCGAGCTGGGCTGAGTGAAGGTAAGTGCAATTTTCGCGACACATTTCTTTTTTTTAAATGCGGAGGTTTTTCCGAATCCGTTGGGTTATCGTTCGGCCACGCCCCCGATTTCTGCCACAATCCGATCGTGTGCGCCAAAATCCTGGGGCAATTCAGGGAAAATCGCCGCAAATCGGAAATATTCGGGTAACACGCCGGAAAACCGCGAATCGGGCACTTAGTAAATGACCCCCAGTGTGTTATGTCATGTGTTTGTGTGTTTTCTGAATTTGAAAAAATGTTTGTCGGTTTTGCAAAAGTGCAGGTTTTGCATGGAAATGATCCGCATTTATAGAACCCCTTGTGGTGTAACCATGATGATCTGTATCGGGTCCTAGTGCCAAAGTAACTGGGAGATATTTTATTGCAGTGGGGGATTTTTTCGCTACGATTTTGACGCCATTAGATAAAATTTGCGATAGATTCTCATCACTTTGTAAGATGGGCAAATATTTTAAGAAGATGTTTTTAATTTCTTGAAACTGATTAGAATATTGAAGGGTGAGACAGGGTGTATCAAGAGTTGTCCCTCTGAATTCTTGTTTCTCCTTTTGTTTGAGTATATCTGTGCAGTGTTTTCGTGCAACCGCAGCCTCAGCTCGGTTAAGAATCCAGTTTGGATACTTTCTGTTTCTAAGTCTGTCCCTAATATCCATGACCTCCCGTGTATAATCGGCAGTGTGGCTACAGTTCCTTCGAGACCTAGTCATTTCCCCAATGGGGATTGCTTTGACTACATGTGTAGGATGCGCACTGTGGGCGTGTAAAATAGTGTTACCTGCGGGTTTTTTGCGGTGAGTGGAAGTAGAAATTGTCCCTGACTTGTCAACTCTCAATTTTAAATCTAGAAATTCCATATATGTTTCGTTTACAGAAAACGTAAATTTGAGATCATATGAGTTATTGTTGATATAATCAATGAACGCTGGTACGGCAGACACATCTCTGACCCACACCAATAGCAGGTCGTCTATGTATCTGCCGTACCAGTGCACCGCATCACAGAAGGGATTATGTGTTGTGAAGATAAATTCTTCCTCCCACATGGCCATCACCAGATTGGCTAACGAAGGGGAAAACTTTGCCCCCATCGAGACCCCCTGTGTTTGGAAATAAAAGATATCATTAAATGTAAAGAAATTGTGTGTCATGAGGTACCAGGTTACATCCTTAAGTAGGAATTGTAAATTCTCTTCATAGCCACTGTATTTAGTGATGTGGGCTATCCTTACATTCATTAGATGCACCTACCACCAAATCTACCTTAATAGGTAGATCCGTAGTGGTAGGTTTCCTTTAAGCTTGCCTAAATAAAAGTTAGGAAAAGCAGCCCGGACTCAATGGGGCAGATTTACTTACCCAGTCCTGTCGCGATCCTGTGGTGCGTTGTCCGATGAGGATTCGGGTCCGGTGCGATTCACTAAGATCGTGTGTCCGAGTTCCTGCATGTATCGCTTCTGTGCCGAGGTCCGCCGGAGTTCACCTGATTCTTCCTGGTGCATGTGAGCGCTGATCTTGCGACACATTTCCTTTTTTAAATTCCCCGGTTTGTCCGAATCTGTCGGGTTGTCCGACGGCCACGCCCCCCAATTTATGTCACGTGCAAGCCGACGCCGATGTGCCACAATCCGATCGCGAGCGCCAAAAACCTGGGGCAGTTCAGGGCAAAAGAGAAATATTCAGGAAACCCGATGAAAGTGCGGCGTTCGGACCCTTAGTAAATGTGCCCCAATGTCTTGGCTCTCCGGGCCTGTGGATAGGACCTAACTTGGTTCCAGGGACAACCCCTTTAATGGATTAAAATTTGATGACAGGTTCCCTTTAAACAGGGGAACTCAGAAACCCCCATTATTCTGTACCTGTTGCATAAGGTTAGCGTCGTCCCGGGAAAAAAAAAAAACAGGCGTCAAGTTACTAGATCATTTGTGTAAACACCTCACTATATAATCTTGTTGGGGTTAGCAGATGTTGAGGACACCATACAGAATGTACCAACATGAGGCGATAAATGAGTGATTTAGACGGATATGTATCCCTCTGCTGAGTGGATATGAGGGCAGTATTCGGGTTACGGGAACCTGCTTATTAGAATAAGTGCGAGAGAACACAATCTCCGCTCTATAGAATCGTTTTTGGAGAAAATTAGTATTTTCCCCATTTGCTTATCTTGGCCTGTCCTCATTATACGCCATTATTACTGTGTCTTTTATCTGCTTGAAAAGTAATTTAAAAGTCCTTAGAAACTCAGATGTCGAATCTGGGTACATCAGTGTCAGGCTGGGATCTATTGTTATGTAGATAGATGATGTATATAAATATTTATGTCTGATATGAATTTTCAGTTATGATAAGAGCTCGAGCGTTGAGGAATAAATACCGTCACGGGATAAAGACAGAACTCCCCCCCACCCTCATTGTTATGTATTTATTTATCTAGGCCTAAATAACATTTGCGTGGTCTTCAATAAATATCTTCTGGTGATGACAACGACAACAAAATCCTCAAAAAAAAAAATTTCCAAAAAGTTAAAAAAGATAAACATTTAAGAATCAAGTGGCAAATAATACAGTTCTCCCTTCCTAGGGAGAGTAAGAGAGTGAGGTCTTACTAATGAAATACACAGGATTAGTATATCATCAAGTGTGACCACCTCTATAAAAGCAGAACATCCGGCCATTTGGTGGTGCTAAAATATGAAAAATATCAACTAAGAAATTATTGCCTTTCATTAAATGGGTTCCACAGGATCATGTAAATGTATGGTATTTATATATATTAATATTTTTGTGTAAAATAGAACATCTGCATTATCAAAAAGCTAAGTCATGTTACATTTATTGGGGAAGCTGAGATAAGGAGTGAGAGTGCTCCACTTTCTCTGCTGCAGTGAGATTACATCAGGCAGAGGGAGGAGTAAGCAGGAGGGAGCAGAGGGTGAGACAGTGTAACAGCCTGTGAAGCTATAGCATGGAGGGGCTCTGTGAACGACCAAGTTATGTTATATTTATTAAGGGGGGCTGAGATAAGTTTTAGGAGTGAAGGTGCTGGTAGTTTCCTCTGCTGCAGTGAGAGTTACATAAGGCAAAGGGAGGAGGGAGTGCCGAGGTAGCAGAGGGGAGGGTGAGACAGTGTAACAACCAGTGAAGCTACAGCACTGTCCATTTCCGTGGTGTTTCCATCCTTTTCTGAGGTTCCCAGGTGTTTGGCCAAGCTTCCCTGTGCAGAGCCTTGGTCCCCTTGAAAAATGCTCGAGTCTCCCATTGACTTCAATGGGGCTCGTTACTCGAAACGAGCACTCGAGCATCGGGAAAAGTTCGTCTCGAATAACGAGTACCCGAGCATTTTAGTGCTCGCTCATCTCTACATTTCATCACTGATTTACAGGGTAAAGTTTGCTCATGGAAAGCTATTGTAAAAGGCACGGTCTGGGTTATACATGGTTTGTCTTAAAGGAAATCTACCAGTAAAATAAACTTAAAGATACTCACCACTCGTCCTCTTCTCGTCAATCCTATTAAGGTAGATCCGGTGGTAGGTGCATCTAGCCCATTTTAGGGCTAATCCTTTACCCCCCTCCATCTTTGCTAATCTTTAATCAGGGTAATATGCAAATTTTCTAAAGAGGCTACTGGGGTGTGGAGTAGCCGGAGGTAGATCCGGTGGTAATGAATGTAAGGATCCTTTACTCCCCTCTATCTTTTCTAATCCTTATTCAGGGTAATATGCAAATTGGCTGAGGCTATGCTACGTGGCTACTCCACGCCCTATTAGCCTCTTTGATCCTCCTACCCAGACATCTTCAGCGCGCAGCTCCTCGTAGCTCGTCAGTGAAGCCGGAGTTCTGTGCATGCGCAGAACACAGGCCAGTGCTGTGTGATCTCGACTGCAAAGCCAGTGCACATACGCAGAACTCCAGCTTCACGGTCGAGTGTGCGCAGCTACAAGAAGCTGAAGATGTCTGGGTAGGAGGATTAAAGAGGCGACTGGGGCGTGGAGTAGCCGCGCGGCGTAGCCTCAGTTCCAGCTAATCGACGCCCCAGCAGCCTCTTTAGAAAATTAGCATTTTACCCTGATTAAGGATTAGAAAAGATAGAGGGGAGTAAAGGATTAGCCCTAAAAATGGCTATCCTTACATTCATTAGATGCACCTACCACTGAATCTACCTTAATAGGTAGATCCATAGTGGTAGGTTTCCTTAAAGATTGTCAAGTGGGATCGATGGAAATAAGAGTTAGAAATAGCAGCCTGGACTCAATGAGGCTAATTTACTAAGGGTCCGCAGAGCGCATTTTCGTTGAATTTCCTGGTGATTTACATTTTGTGCTGAATTGCCCCGGGATTTTGGCGCACACGATCAGATTTTGGCGCATCGCCGCCGGCTTGCACGGGAGGGACGTGGCCATTTACAAACACCGGGAAGAAGAAGGTGAACTCTGGCGGACCTCGGCACGGAAGCGACGGATGCAGGAACCCGAATGCATGATCTTAGTGAATCACGGCAGGACAACGCACCGCGGGATTGTGACAGGACCGGGTGAGTAAATTTGCCCCAATGTCCTGGCTCTTTAATGGATTAAAATTTGATGATATATCATCCCTTTAAACAGGGGAACTCAGAAACCCCCATTATTCTGTACCTGTTGCATAAGGCTAGCATCGTCCAAAAAAAAAAAAAAACCCAGACGGGAAGTTACTAGATCATTTGTGTAAACACCTCACTATATTATCTTGTTGGGGTTAGCGGATGTTGAGGACACCATACAGAATGTACCAACATGAGGCGATAAATGAGTGATTTAGACGGATATGTATCCCTCTGCTGAGTGGATATGAGGTCAGTATTCGGGTTACAGGAACCTGCTTATTAGAATAAGTGCGAGAGAACACAATCTCCGCTCTATAGAATCGTTTCTGGAGAAAATGAGTATTTTCCCCATTTGCTTATCTTGGCCTGTCCTCATTATACGCCATTATTACTGTGTCTTTTATCTGCTTGAAAAGTAATTTAAAAGTCCTTAGAAACTCAGATGTCGAATCTGGGTACATCAGTGTCAGGCTGGGATCTATTGTTATGTAGATAGATGATGTATATAAATATTTATGTCTGATATGAATTTTCAGTTATGATAAGAGCTCGAGCGTTGAGGAATAAATACCGTCACGGGATAAAGACACACCTCCCCCCCACCCTCATTGTTATGTATTTATTTATCTAGGCCTAAATAACATTTGCGTGGTCTTCAATAAATATCTTCCGGTGATGACAGCGACAACAAAATCCTCAAAAAAAATTTTTCCAAAAAGTTAAAAAAGATAAACATTTAAGAATCAAGTGGCAAATAATACAGTTCTCCCTTCCTAGGGAGAGTAAGAGAGTGAGGACTTACTAATGAAATACACAGGATTAGTATATCATCAAGTGTGACCACCTCTATAAAAGCAGAACATCTGGCCATTTGCTGGTGCTAAAATATGAAAAATATCAACTAAGAAATTATTGCCTTTCATTAAATGGGTTCCACAGGATCATGTAAATGTATAGGATTTATATATATTAATATTTTTGTGTAAAATAGAACATCTGCATTATCAGAAAGCCAAGTCATGTTACATTTATTGGGGAAGCTGAGATAAGGAGTGAGAGTGCTCCACTTTCTCTGCTGCAGTGAGATTACATCAGGCAGAGGGAGGAGTAAGCAGGAGGGAGCAGAGGGTGAGACAGTGTAACAGCCTGTGAAGCTATAGCATGGAGGGGCTCTGTGAACGACCAAGTTATGTTATATTTATTAAGGGGGGCTGAGATAAGTTTTAGGAGTGAAGGTGCTGGTAGTTTCCTCTGCTGCAGTGAGAGTTACATAAGGCAAAGGGAGGAGGGAGTGCCGAGGTAGCAGAGGGGAGGGTGAGACAGTGTAACAACCAGTGAAGCTACAGCATGGAGGGGCTCTGGGAACCGCCAAGTTATGTTACATTTATAGGGAGAAGCTGAGATAAGTTTTAGGAGTCAGGGTGCTAAAACTTTCCTCTGCTGCAGTAAGAATTACATCAGGCAAAGGGAGTAGGAAGTGCTGAGAGAGCAGAGGGGAGGGTGAGACAGTGTAACAACCAGTGAAGCTACAGCAAAGTACCGGTGCCAATGCTGGGAGCACAGGGAGAATCAACATGGAGAAGCTTATTCACAACCTAGGGACGCTTTCCTGAGGAAGCCAGGTGCTGGCGTTTCCCGGGCGTTGGGGATACAGGGCAAAAGTCCCGACGAAGGTGCTGGGCGGCACAATACATGCACAAGTTCTCTGACGTGTCTGAACGCTCTTGTAGAGTGAGCCGGGTTCGGTCAACCTGCTGGGTTCCTCAGCAGAAGATTCAGGTGGGACCTGGAGCGGCCTTTGGAAGACTGGCGCCAGGCGAGGAATGCGTAACACGGCCTTGGGGATACTCGGAGCGTAGTTCCCACTCGCTCCCTTAAACCGAACATTAATTCGAGTGGCCAAGGTGATGAGGTCACTCAGAGTAGATGGAAGATCCTGGCTGCCAGTGCGTCCTGACTGCGCAGAGAGCCCTTTCTAATGTAGCGATGAGGGTGCATGCAGTTCAAGCAAGTTCAGAAGCCAGGTGCGGAATTGAACTGCGTACTCTCCCACCATGAGTTGCCCTGACGCAAGTTCAACAATGCAGACCCGCAGAGGAGGCTCGTGCTGGTTCCTCGAAGACTGACCGGAACTCTGACAGAGAAACGCAGTAGGCTAGACACAACCGGGTCATCTCTTGTCCAAAGCGGAGTAGTAGCCCAGGCCAGGGTTTCCGGAAAGAAGGCTGAGGACAATGCCACCTTGGACGCTCTGTGGCAAATTGCGACGGATGAGTTCTAGTGCAGAGAGCAATGGGTTATGAAGCCCTGCCACATCTTGGGGACTCCATCATACTTGCCGGGCAAGAGAGGCGTAGCCTGGGTTCAGCAGCAGGAAGATAAGCCGGGGTTAGCGGGTCGCAGCGGCCGCTTCAGGAGACTGTTGCTGATGTTGGGTAGCAAGTAGTTTGTTGGTAGCATGGCGGTGACTTGCTCGCTGATTTCGCTGTGCTGCAATCTGCCGGACTGGTGGATCACGATGGTGGCGAGATCAGGATGACGGGAGAAGGGCCTCGGCGGGTCAATGGCCGGATCTTTAGTTAGGATCAGTGAGTCCTCTGGACCACCGCGGGAGATTGTAACTAGCCAACACCCCGGAACCGGAGCCTAGCGGCACCTGTATTCACCAGAGCCCGCCGCAAAGCGGGTTGGACTTGCTGGCAGGGAAGGATACCACTAGGTCGTTCCAGGTGGACTAGCCCACGGTGGCAGCCGAGGTTGAGGTACCTTAGCGGTAATGACAACTCGTGACAGGTCTAGGCACAGGGTCAGGGCAGGCGGCAGAGATTGCAAGTCAGGTCCAAGTCCGGGGTCAGCAACAGGAGGTCCAGGCGGTGGGAACGGGAACAACAGGCACACGGAACACAGCAACACGGAGGAACTCAGGTAACACGGCAACACGGCTCAGGAGCGGGGAACCACACAGGAATACAAGGAATACACGGGCACGCAAGGAATACTCGCTGGAAGCTTCTCTAAGGATATGAGGCACAAAGATACGGCAAGGAACACAGAAGAGGCAGGATTCTTAAAGGTGAGGTGTTTCAGCCAGTGCACCAATTAGCGGTGCGCTTGGCCTTTAAATTTCCGGCAGGAGCCCGCGCGGCGCCAAGGAGGTGGGGGGGGAGCGCGTGCATGGCAGTCCGAGGAAGTGCAGGAGCGGGAGAGGTAAGTGACACGGCAGCAGCGGGGGCACATGAAGGAGCACGGATCGCCCGCGATCCGTGACAGGGATCGCGGGAGCACCGTGACAGTTTCATATGATCAATGTGGAGAGCCTTGTGCCAAATTATAATGAGGCCTGTGCCATATCATATTAGAACCTGCAGCTGAGCCAAACAAAATGTATTCTGTGACATTGGTTAGGGGGAATTTCGTGGACTATTGGCTACTGGGGGGTCATACTGTGATGATGGCTCCGGGATCATCATTACTTGTCTACTGGGGGCTATTACTATGTCTACTTGCTACTAGTGTATTATTGTGATACTAACTGTTGGGTTGCAGGGGCTGTGACTATTCAGGTCAACACTGGTGACTACTGGCTAATGGGGGGATCACTGCGATATGATTAAGATTCAGTAGAAAAAATTAAAGTTATGAAGAAAACTAAATAATTTTAAGGTTGAGGGGGTCACCAAACATGAAGAACTGTATTAAGAGTCTCAGTATAGGAAGGGTGAGACCCTCATTCATTATGTTTCATCCGATGATGTTTTATTTTGCTTGTACCCCATGATCTGTACAGCGTGCAGAAATTGATGGGGATATAGAAATAAAGATTTCTTTTTTATAATTACAAGGGAAAACTTTTTAATTTCTCATGACCTGGAAACAGTGTCAGTGGGCGACTGTCAGTGTGGGAAACGTTAAATGAAGATGATTCATGTTATAAACAAAAACATACAATGAATATTATCACAAAAATTTAAACTCTGCTGTATTGCTGGAAAGAGAATATGTTCCAAAACCAGGTATAGATGCGAACGAAATCGTTTATGACAGGTGTAAAACAAATGCTGAAAAGTAAGATATTTCCAAAATAAAAAGTCTTAATAGTGATATTTAAAAAATACGGAATTACAGAAACAAGAGGGCAAATGCAGTATAGAATCGTTGGCAAATGGATAATCAGAAAACAGGCAAAAAGGGTCAAGGAATCAAAACTACAGAAGTCAAGATAAACGCCATCTAATCACAAAGTTATTCCAATCCTGTATATAGGAATAACTTGTAGTTGGAGAACCCCTTTAAATGTGATAACTGCATTCTTATGTGAGGAATGTGTTAGATGCTGGGCTAGACCTATTTATCTAGTGCTATTAGTACCTCCTTATATACATACACAAACACTCTAAAACTTAACTCAGTTGACCCAATAAATGTAACACAAATGGTGGTTCCCAGAGCCCCTCCACAGCATGGAGGGGCTCTGGGAACCGCCAAGTTATGTTACATTTATAGAGAGAAGCTGAGATAAGTTTTAGGAGTGAGGGTGCTAAAACTTTCCTCTGCTGCAGTAAGAATTACATCAGGCAAAGGGAGGAGGAAGTGCTGAGAGAGCAGAGGGGAGGGAGAGACAGTGTAACAACCAGTGAAGCTACAGCATGGAGGGGCTCTGGGAACCACCAAGTTGTGTTACATTTATTGGGGCAAGCTGAGTTAAGTTTTAGGAGTGTTTGTGTATGTATATAAAGGAGGTACTAAATCAGCACTAGATAAATAGGTCTAGCCCAGCATCCAACACATTCCTCACATAAGAATGCTGTCATCACATTCGAGGGGTTCTCCAACTACAAGTTATTACTTATATACAGGATGTGGAATAACTTGTTGGTTGGTGGGCATTTACTTTGTGAACTAGATGGCGTTTATCTTGACTTCTGTAGTTCCTTGACCCTTTGCCTGTTTTCTGATTATCCATTTGCCAACGATTAATCGTTGGCAAATGGCATAATCCAGAAAACAGGCAAAAGGGTCAAGATATCATACCTACAGAAGTCAGATAACGACCATCTAATTCCAAAGTTATTCCACATCCTGTATATAGAGGATACTTGTAGTTGAGAACCGCTTTAAATGTGATAATGCATTTATGTAGGAATGTGTTAGATGCTGGTCTAGGCCCTATTTAACTAGTGTTATTTAGTACCCTCCCTTATATACATACACACACTCCTAAACTTAACTCAGCTTGACCCAATAAATTAACACACCTACCAATTGGTGGTTCCCAGAGCCCCTCCTCGTAGCTTTCACAGCTTTCCGCTGTCTCTCACCCCCCCCTGCCTCTCGCAGCACTTCCTCCTCCCTGTTGCCGATGAATTCTACTTCAGCAGAGAAGTTTTACGCAACCTCACTCCTAAAACGTAGCTCAGCTTCCTCCCTATAATAGTAACATACTTGGGCGGTTCTCCAGAGCCCCTCCATGCTTAGCTTTACTGTTGTTACAACTGTCCCCCCCCCCTCTGCTAACCTCGGCACTTCCTCCTCCCTTGCCTGACGTAACTCCCACTGCGCAAGGAAACTACTCAGCACCCTCACTCCTAACAACTATCTCAGCCTCCCCTAATAACTTTACATACACTTGGTCGTTCATAGAGCCCCCCCATGCTTTAGCTTCACATCTGTTACACGTCTCACCAACCCCTCTGCTCCCATCCTGCTTACTCCCCCTCTGCCTCTGCCAATGTAAATCTCACTGCAGCAGAGAAAGTGGAGCACTCTCACCTCCGATCTCACGCTCCCCAATAAATGTACAATGACTTGGCTTTCTGATAATGCAGTGTTCTATTTTACACAAAAATATTAATATAATTAATCTATACTTTACTGATCCTGTGGACCCATTAATGAAAGGCATAACATTTCTAGTTGAGATTTTCATATTTTGAGCAACCACCAATGGCCAGATGTTCTGCTTCTTAATAGAGGTTGTCACACTTAATGGATATACTAATCCTGTTGTATTCATTAGTAGTCCTCACTCTCCTCTCCCTGAAGGAGACGCGTATTATTGCACTTGATTCTTAAATGTTTATCTTTCTTAACTTTTGAAAAATTTTTTGAGGCATTTGTTGTCGCTGTATCGACAATCAGAAAGATATTTATTAGAAGTACCACGCAAAATGTTATTTAGGCCTAGATATAAATACATACAATGAGGGGGGGGGAGACCTGTTTCTTTATCCCGTGACATATTTATTCCCTCAAACGCAGCTTCTGTACATAACCTGAAAATTCATATCAAACATAAAATTTATATACATCATCTACTCATAAATAGATCCCAGCCTGACCTGATTAACCCAGATTCTAATCTGAGTTTTCTAAAAGGACTTTTAAATTACTTTTCAAGCAATAAAAAGACAATTACGTAATAAGTAGCGTATAATGAGACAGGCCAAGATAGAGCAATGGGGAAAATCCATTTTCTCAGAAACGTTCTATAGAGCGAGGATTGGGTTCTCTCTCTCTGCACTTATTTCTATAAGCAGGTTCCGTAACACCCGAATACTGACCTCATATCCACTCAGCAGAGGATACATATCCGCTAAATCACATCATTTATCGCCTCATGTTGTGTACTCTGTAATGGTGTCCTCGACTCCGTCTTATCCCAACAAATAATAATATGAGGTGTTTACAGCAAATGATCTAGTACCTCTTCCCGCTCAGGGTTTTTTGTTTTTGGATGACCCAGCCTTATTCACAGGTACAAATAATTGGGGTTTTCTGAGTTCCCCTGTTTAAAGGATGATATATCTCAAATTTAACCTTAAAGAGCAGACTGTGGGGCAAATTTACACACCCGGTCCTGTCAAGATCCCGCGTGCTTGTCCTGCCCGATTTCACTAAGACATGCATCGGGTTCCTGCATCCACGCTCTCTGCGCCAAGGTCGCGCCGGAGTTCACCTTCTTCTTCCCGGGTTTGTAAATGCTTGTCTTGCGACACCATTCTAAATGTTAAAAGCATTGTGCAACGTTTCTCAAGGCCACGTCCCTCCCGTTGCAAGCCGTGCGGCGATAGCGCCAAAATGTGATTGTGTGCGCCCAAAATTCCCGGGGATTCAGCAAAATGTCAATCACCATGAAATTCACAGCGAAATCACTCTGCGGACCCTTAGTAAAATGAGCCCCATGAAGTCCAGGCTGCTATTCTACACTCTTATTTCCATCGATCACCGACTGACAATCTTTAAGGAAACCTACCACTACGATCTACCTATTAGTTAGATTCAGTGGTAGGTGCATCTAATGAATGTAAGATAGCCTTTTTTAGGCTACCTGACTACCCCTCTATCTTTTCTAATCTTAATCATTGTAAACAATGCTAATTTCTAAAGAGGACGCTGGGCGTCGGGAGAGCCGGACTGTGGCTCCGCCGCGCGCTACTCCACGCCCCAATCACCTCTTTTAATCCTCCTACCCGAACATCTTAGCTTTTGTAGCTGCGCACACCTCGACCGTGAACTGGAGCTCTGCGTATGGCGCACTGGCTTTGTCAGTCGAGATCACACAGCACTGGCCGTGGTGTTTCTTCTGCCATGCGCAAACATCCTGCTTCATACTGACAGCTACGAGACTGCACGCTGAGATGTCTGGGTAGGAGGATCAAAAGGCTACTAGGCGGTGGTAACACGTGCATAGCCTCAGCCATTTGCATATTACCCGGATAAGAGTAGAAAAGATAGAGGGAGTAAAGGATCCTTACATTTCATCCACCCGATCTACTCCGGCTACTCCACACCCCAGTAGCCTCTTCTTAGAAAATGTGCATACTTACCCTGATGTAAAGTTAGCAAGATAGAGGGAGTAAAGGATTAGCCCTAAAATGGGGCTAGATGCCACCTAACCAAACCAACGACTACCTTAAATGGATCGACGAGAACGAGGAACGAGTTGGTGAGTATCTTTAAGTTTACTTTTACTGGTAGATTTCCTTTAAGAACACCCCACGTGTCACCCACGTGCCTTTACCATGACTTCCATGAGCAAACTTAACCCTTAACATCAGTGATGAAATGAATCATCGCCCAACGAGCGCTCAACTCTTTTTATTGCCTTACACTTGTTGTGCCTACAAGAGGGTCAGCAATGTAACGGCCACACTACGTACACTCATAGAAGAGAATAAGGCCGTTTGCCATTAATAGCATTTCTTATATTCATCACGGCAGAGTGCTGCCCATGGCTGGAAAATAATTTGAACAAAGACATAATTCCAGCTTCCCAAAATACACAATCAAGAGGAGGTGCCGCCATTCCAGGTGCAACCCAAGGCCAGCCCAAGGATACTGCAATAGAAGCAAAAACACAACCTGTAACTGTTACAAAACTTATATTTTTGTGAACCTCTTCAAAAGAGCTACGACATGAAACAAAAATCCACATTGAAAACATTTCACAGCGGCTGGTAGGTTTGCCTTTGCTAAACCTCACAGTCTAAAACCTTCAATTTTTATAATAGCCTTACATCACATAGGCCATGGACTTGCCGCCAGCTTACTGCTGACTGCCTGATGAATGGAATCTGTGGTGGACGTTTCCATCACACAAGGTATGGCGCTGCCGGAGCATGTGCTACCTCTCATAAATCCAGCAATTGAACTGAAAGAAGCGGGGGAGCACATTTTGTTTTTGGATAGAATGGATATTTGATATTAAAATGTTTCTGGCTCCAAGAAATGAACTAATTCAACAACTAATCATGTCCGTGATAGGAAGTCTAGGAATAACTGTAAATTCTTTATTCCCTGTTGTTAAATTTTTATGACATGCTCAGGAAATTATGATAGATGCGGTCCCACCTCTGGAACTCAACCTATCTAGAGCCCATTCCCTGGGCTGCTATGCCCAAGCCCCTCTTCTGTCATGTTCTATGAGAGCGTTTCCGAGACGGGAGAGTGAGTGGTCAATCTATATTCCGACTAGATGAGGATTGACGGACTTGCATACTTAAAGGACACCTGCAGCTGAATTAAAAACAACTAGCTGCACTTAAATGAAAGCATTCCAAGTTGATTTTCTGTGTTATCATTACATATCCTGCAAAGACTTGACACCTGGGGCAATAGCGTTACGAATCGATGACCTATCTTTAAGTGGTTCATGAGTATTCATAAGGGGGCGGTCCTGAGACCATCTGGGTGGCGGGGACTGTGTCATCAGCTGGCAGTCACCGCCTGCATCTGGTTTGGGAATTTGCAGAAGAGAGGGGAGGCCTGGACTGCCTCTCATGAATACGCTTCACTCAACTGTAAGTTATATGATTTTAAAAAATTATATTGATTCCAATAGAACGATCCAATATTTGATGCTTACCCCTTCTTTCCAAGTTATGGGCAGTTTCTGCTTGAAGTGTCTTTCTCCACCCAAGTAAGTGGGTGGAGACAATTCTCCTGTCTAATGCCTTAAGCTGAGCCATGTTAGCGTGCCCACGGATCCCATGAATGCCCTTATGTTCTCGTCTCAAAGTAATTAGCAGAAATCCATTTGTTTCCCCCAGTAAAGTGTAGAAATCATAAATAAACCAGTTACTGAAGGCTATCTGCCTGTGGCTGGTGAGCACTAACTGCTCTAATAGCTCCCTGCACAGTAACACAAGTCTGATGACAAAGTGGTGGAGGAGATCAGCATGAGGTGCAGAGTGAGACAGAGATAGTTCTCTCCACAGCGAAGATCAAGATCAAGATCCCTGTATATGGTAAAGTGGTGTACAAGGTCCAGGATCAGATGCCGCGCCGTGGACTGGGCACGCATGACACTCAATGAGTGATCATTTGCGCGCCACATATCTTCCGCCCATTACCATCTTATGAATTACCTTTGGTGTTTGGCCAAAGTCAAACTACTTAGATGCCACAGTCACAACCTGCTTCTTCTTTTCCCACTTATTTTGCTCTTATTCATCCTCCTTCGTTCCTCATCAGCTTTTACCTCTGAAACTCTGCATTCAAATTTGTTTTGCTAATAGATGATATACAAAGGTTCTGTCATTGTGGAATCCCGAGAGCTTCTCTGAACCATCTCATACAAGACTGTATCAGGATGCTCCTATTTTTATTGCACATGAATACAACATGATACCACAGTGGAAGAAAGAATTCCCTGTAAAATGCTCTGATCTCTACTTGACCACAACGCTTCAATCATTCATAAACACCCATCCATTTCAATAAAAAAAACATCTACCACCAGGATGAAGGATGGTAAACTAGCACACGGACATACTGAATGTACCCATCTGCGGGATCCTGCTCTTCACTTAGCTTTTTAATTTCCTCTGGTTTTCACAAAAAGGTTTAAAAAATTATGCAATGAGCCCGAGGGCTCAAGGTTCCATAAGTGTTAATCGAGTAGCGGCCCCTCAGGCTCATTTGCATAATTAAAGCCTTTTTTCTTAAACACATAGGCATAGAAAGCTTAAGAAAGCAATGTCAGTGTCTTGGTTTACAATCCTTCATCCTGGTGGTAGATTTCCATTTTAAAATGTAGACCCTCACTAACACTCAGATTCACATGAGTCTCTAGAATGTTTTTTTTAGTGTGGTACTGTATAGGACTCCTCCTCATTTCCCTTATAACTTCGTGCCGCATGCATAAAGACTTCCTCCTCAATTTCTATGTATGCAAATCCTTCTTTTTGGAAGTTTTGTATCTGTTTTAAAAAAAATATTGGTGTGTCTTAACAACTAGAAATAATGCAAATGAATAAATTGCTGTGCAGAAAAAATTTAAACTTTGAACATCATTTAGGCTATTAAATACGCACTAATAAGCGCCATTCCCTGTGGTTTGTTCTCTTAATTAATCTAATTCATTTACTTCATCAATTACGTGTAATTTGCATCTCAAAAGCAGAAGTATAAATCTGACGGTGGATTAGTTGTATATGTGGAGATTCATTCTCTCACGGGAATTATTAGAAGCAAAAGATTGACCTGTCATATTTATCTAACCCAGATAAACGTCATCTGCACTATAAGTCTCATGTACACAAACGAAAGGGCGGGGGAGGGGCAGGGGGTGGGGGTCACGGTTTCTTTGGCACCCGTCACGTGGCGGTGATCACAACGCTGTCTCCCAACACCGTAACTCAGTGATGTCAAACACTAGACATGTTCTATTATTGCTGTTATGGCAGCCAGCACCGTTAGGAATCGCCGGACGGGCATCCATTCGTGTGCATGAGCTATCCAATTAGTTTATTTATCATGGTATACTTTTTGTCAAGCGATTGCCACTTCATCGATGCTAACAACAATTGTGAAGAGACTAGAGGCAATTGTGGCGAACCTATGGCACACAGAGCCCTCTCTTTTGAACACAGGAGGACACCCCAGGCACCTATCAAATTATCGTTAGAGCTCCTGCTCTGGACTGGACTCGTTGATGCTGGTTTATGAGCGGCCCTAGATCGAGGCTCCAAATCATAGTCCACCTCCCCCTTGTTTCCAAGGTATTGGCGTCATTAGGACGATACTGTTGAAAGCTGTCCCAGAAAAGGCACAACCAGGTTTTTTAGCTCCCTGAACACAGATGGAGTTCCAGACCCATGCACCATCTGGAAAGAAGGTAGATGTCTTTTTTTTGTTTTTATTTGACGCCATTTACTGTAGCAAGTAAACACTTCTCAACTGTCGTTGTAACTCTGGCTTATACTGTTTTATATGTTGACATTAGTAATTGGGCACACCATGACGTACATTACAATCAGGGGATTCGCCGGGGATCAGAAGCTGAGCCCAACTGATCCACTCGGAAACCTGGTAGTATGTGTAAGCCAGGTGCCTCATAACAGATAGGCGCTATCCTGGTGTGGTGAAAGTGTTTAGTCTATATGGCATTAGCCGGTGAACAATCGTAGGGTCCGTCATGGGCCGGTATTATCTATCCATGGAAGCCCAGATGAAGAACACCTTTTTATTGTAGTTTATGACTTCATTATATTGAGTTGTAAGGTTTTCTAGGTTGGTACTGTAGAGGGGTGGGGCCAACATCTAGTAAGTCACTTCCTGCCTGGTCCTCGCTGCTTCCTCTTTCTCAGTGCGCTTTTACACCCTAAAAAAAAAAAAATAAGTGTTTTGGTTATATATATACTGGACACAAGTTGTTTTGCTCTGTTTTTGATGAAGCTATACTGCCATTTGCCCTCTTGTTTCTGTAATTCCGTATTTTTTAAATATCACTATTAAGACTTTTTTTATTTTGGAAATATCTTACTTTTCAGCATTTGTTTTACACCTGATAAACGAGTTTCGCAGTCTATACGGTTTTGGAACATATTCTCTTTCCAGCAATACAGCAGAGTTTAAATATTCTTTGTGATAATATTATTGTATGTTTTTTATAACATGAATCATCTCACATTTAAACGTTTCCCACACTGACAGTCGCCCACTGACACTGTTTCCAGGTCATGAGAAATTAAAAAGTTTTCCTTGTTAATTATAAAAAGAAATCTTTATTTCTATATCCCCATCAATTCTGCAGCGCTGTACAGATCATGGGGTACAAGCAAAATAAAACATCATCGGATGAAACATATGAATGAGGGGTCTCAGCTTCCTATACTGAGACTCTTTAATACAGTTCTTCATGTTGTGGTGACCCCTCAACCTTAAAATTATTTAGGTTACTTCATAACTTAATTTTTTCTACTGAATCTTAATCATATCGACAGTGATCCCACCATTAGCCAGTAGTCACAGTGATGACCTGAATAGTCACAGCACCTGCCCCCAACAGTTAGTATTCACAATAATACACTAGTAGCAAGTAGAATAGTAATAGCCCCCAGTAGACACAGTAATGATGATCCACGAGCAGCAGCTCACAAGTATGACCCCCCAGTAGCCAATAGTCACAGAAATTCCCCACTAACCAATAGTCACAGAATACATTTTGTTTGGCTCAGTGCAGGTTCTAATATGATATGGCACAGGCCTCATTATAATTTGGCACAAGGCTCTCCACAATTGATTCATATGAAACTGTCACGGTGCTCCCGCCCGATCCCTGTCACGGATCGCGGGCGCATCCGTGCTCCTTCATGTGCCGCCGCTGCTGCCCGGTGTCACTTACCTCTCCGGCTCCTGCACTTCCTCGGACTGCCATGCACGCGCTCCCCACCTCCTTAGGGCGCGCGCGCCGCGGTCCTGCCGGAAATTTAAAGGCCAGCGCACCGCTAATTGGTGCACTGGCTGAACAAACATCACCCGTTAAGAATCCTGCCTTTTCTGTGTTCCTTGCCGATACTTTGTGCCTCATAGCCTATAGAGAAGCTTCCAAGCGAGTATTCCTGCGTCCCGTGTATTCCTTGTATTCCTGTGTGGTTCCGCTCCTGAGCGTGTTGCCGTGTTTACCTGAGTTCTCCGTGTTGCTGGTTCCGTGTGCCTGTTGTTCCGTTCCACCGCCCTGGACTCCTGTTGCTGACCCCGGACTTGGACCTGAGTTGCAATCTCTGCCGCCTGCCCTGACCCTGTGCCTAGACCTGTCACGAGATTGTCAATCGCTAAGGTACCTCAACCTCGGCTGCCACCGTGGGCTAGTCACACCTGGGAACGACCTAGTGGTATCCTCACTGTTCCGCAGCAAGTCCAACCCGCTTTGCGGCGGGCTCTGGTGAATACAGGTGCCGCTAGGCTCCGGTTCCGGGTGTTGGTTAGTTACAATCTCCCGCGGTGGTCCAGAGGATCACTGATCCTAACATAAGATCCGGCCATTGATCCGCCGAGGCCCTTCTCCCAGTCATCCTGATCTCGCCACCATCGTGATCCACAGTCCCGGCAGATTGCAGCACAGCGGAATCAGCTAGAGAAAGTCACCGCCATGCCTACAACAAACTACTTGCTACCCAACATCAGCAACAGTCTCCTGAAGCGGCCGCTGCGACCCCTGCTACCCCGGCTTATCTTCCTGCTGCTGAACACAGGCTACGCCTCTCTTGCCCGGCAAGTATGATGGAGATCCCCAAGATGTGCAGGGCTTCATAACCCATTGCTCTTGCACTAGAACTCATTCCGTCGCAATTGCCACAGAGCGTCCAAGGTGGAATTGTCCTCAGCCTTCTTTCCGGGAACCCTGGCCTGGGCTACTACCGCTTTGGAAAGAGAGACTCCGGTTGTGCTAGCCTACTGCGTTTCTCTGTCAGAGTTCCGGTCAGTCTTCGAGGAACCAGCACGAGCCTCCTCTGCGGAGTCTGCATTGTTGAACTTGCGTCAGGGCAACTCATGGTGGGAGAGTACGCAGTTCAATTCCGCACCTGGCTTCTGAACTTGCTGGAACGATGTATGCAGCCCTCATCGCTACATTAGAAAGGGCCTCTGCGCAGTCAGGACGCACTGGCAGTCAGGATCTTCCATCTACTCTGAGTGACCTCATCACCTGGCCACTCGAATTAATGTTCGGTTTAAGGAGCGAGCTGGGAACTACGCTCCGAGTATCCCCAAGGCCGTGTTAGACGCATTCCTCGCCTGGCGCCAGTCTTCCAAAGGCCGCTCCAGGTCCCACCTGAATCTTCTGCTGAGGAACCCAGCAGGTTGACCGAACCCGGCTCACTCTACAAGAGCGTTCAGACGACGTCAGGAGAACTTGTGCATGTATTGTGCCGCCCACAGCACTTCGTCGGGACTTGCCCTGTACGTCCCCAACGCCCGGGAAACGCCAGCACCTAGGCTTCTCAGAGAAAGCGTCCCTAGGTTGTGAAAAGCTTCTCCATGCTTGTTCTCCCTGTGCCTCAGCATTGGCACCGGTACTCCGGTTTTCTTTCCGCTTCCTGGATTCGGGCCTCCGAACGAACTTTTTGTAGATGCCTTGCAATGTCACCCTGCTCATCAACTTACCCGTGTTGTCGTCTTGAAGCCCTTGTTCCATTGCCTCAGTCGTGGCAAGATCTCTCCGTTGCCATCTGGTTTCGCACTGAACCCCTCCCTTCAAGTTGGTGCCATTGCATTGATAAGGAAGACTCTCCTTTTTTTGTGCCCAGTGCAACTTCCACTCTCCTGCTGGGGTCTCACCCTGGTTGCGCCACCATGCCCCTGTTTCTGGACCGGTCTTCTGCGGGAGTTCTCCGTGGGGTCCGGATTGCTCCTCAACGCTTCATGTACGGGTTCCACATCTCCGCTCCCGTCAGGATGGACCTTGTCTCCAAGCTCTGGAGGGACTTCCAGCTCCGTACCGGGACCTTTGCGAGTGTTTTCTAAAAAACAAGCCGAGATCCTTCTCCACATGTCCTATGATGCCCCATTAGACCTGCTGCCGTGGATCTTCTCCACCATGCGGGTCGGGTGTATCCGCTTCTGGGTTCCTGAGACTGCCGCTATGTCGGAATATGTTAAGGAAAATCTGCAAAGAGGTTTCATCCGCAATCCTCCTTGCCAAAGGGGGGGCGGGCGCGGTTTCTTTTTTGTCACAAAAAAAGGATGGCTCTCTCAGCCCCTGTAGTAGACTATCGCGGTCTTAAAAGGTCACCGTTAAGAACCGCTATCCTCTGCCCGCTTATCACGGAGCTATTTGATCGTCTGGGATGGTGCCAAGAATTTTTCAAATTGGATTCTTCGTGGGGCCTACAACCTATCCCCATAGGAAGAGGTGACGAGTGGAAGACCGCCTTTAACACCGTGATGGGCATTTTGAATATCTAGTTATGCCCTTCGGGACTTTGTAATGCGCAGTGTTTCCAGGAATTGTAAAATGATATTTCTGGACTTATTGTTACAGTTTGTGTCGTGGTGTACCTGGAAGACATCCTTGTGTATTCTGCCAATCTGGGAGTCCCACCAGTCTCATGTTGGCAAGTTCTCAGCAGCCCTCGGCCCCAACCACCTCTATGCAAGTGGAGAAGTGCCACTTTCATCATCCTCCAGATGAGCCTTCCATTCCTCGGCTACATCAGTTATGATAAAGGTTTGCAGATGGATCCTGCCAAGTTATCTGCGGTCTTCAGTGGCCCACGCCCAGGGGAATGAGGCTTATACAAAGATTTCTGGGCTGTGCTAATTATTATAGACAATTTATACCACATTCTCATCTTGGTCGCACTCCCCCAACGCCGATGGATAGTGGGCTTCGAAAAAGGGTGCTAATCCCCGTGTCTGGCCACCAGCAGCAGAAGAAGCTTCACGAAATAAAAACAGCTTTTTCCTCCGGTTCAGTCTTACCCGACCGGATTACTGAAAAGCCGTTCCTTGTGGAGTGATGCCTCCTCGTGGGTGTGGGGCAGTCCTTTACCCAGAAGGGTTCCCAGGGGACAAACATCACTTGTGGTTTCTTCTCAAAACCTTCTCCTCCACGGAGAGAAATTATTCCATTGGAGAGCGGGAGCTTCTAGCCATCAAGTGGCTTGGACGAGTTGGTGTCATCTGCTGGATGGAGCCCCGATCCAGTCAGAACTTTTCAAGGACCACAAAAACCTTCCGTGACCTTCGACGGCTCAGCATTTGAATCCACTGTCAAGCCGGGTGTCCCTATTCTTTCCCCTTGACTCCGAATCCATTTGCGCCCTGCAGAGAAACATCAAGGATGAAGCCTTGTCCAGTGCTCGATGTTATGGGGGAGGACTTGCCCAAGGCATATTGTTTCCTCCAGAGAGGACTGTGAGTTGCCGAGCGGTGACCTCCGGCAGCTGCCTCCCGGCCCAAAAGACTTTATGTGAGACCTGGTCTCCGAAAGAGGATTCTGACATGGGGGACATTCTTCTCGTGTGGCTGGGCACAGGGGGTGCAGCGCTCTGTGGCCGTAATTTCCGATTATACAATGGTGGGCCTGATTTGCGTCAAGGACGTGGTATTTTGTGGGTTCCTGTGCCTCTTGTGCCCGCAACAAGCTTCACGACTTAAAACCTGCTGGTCTTCTGTTGCTGTTTACCCGGGCCTACCAGCCCATTAGGTCTCATGTGCCATGGACTTGTTACGGAGGGGGGTCTACCGCATCTCGCGTCTGGCAAACACCGTTATCTGGATGGTGACTGACCGCCTTTTCGACGATGTCTCACTTTGTCCTCTACCCAGGTTTGCCGTCTGCTCCACGTTCTCGCCAGCCTCTTCGTCAGCATAGTTTCCGCGCTTCATGGTCTCCCTCAGCCACATCATTCGGATCGGGAGTTCAGTTGTTGTCCAAATTCTGAGATCTTTGTGCACCAGTTTGTAGGTGAACTTGGAACTTCTCTCTGCCTATCACCCACAGACTAACGGCCAAGTGGAGTGGGTGAATCAGACTTTAGGTGCTATCTCGCCACTTCGTATCTGACCGTCAGGACGACTGGGCATCTCTTTCCTACCTGGGCGGAGTTAGTTCTATTACAATCCCTGGACTCCACTTCTCCGGTTCTGCTCCCTTTTTGATTACTACGGACTGCATCCTCGGTCTCCGTCTTCCGTTACCTAAGCGGCAGATGTGTTCCTACTGGTGAAGGACATGGTACGTGATCTGAAAGCCATCTGGGAGCAAGTCCCAACACCCATTGTTCTGCAGCTACAACCCAGACAAGCGTTCAGCAGACAAAAGACGCCGACCTTCCCGTTTTAGCTCATGGTGACAAGGTCTGGCTGTCCGCCAAGTATGTTCGGCTGAAGATCCCGAGCTATAAATTGGACCTCAGTTCTTGGGTCCATTTGAGATTCTCGGACCGCATCAACCCGGTGGCTACAAGTTGCGTCTGCCTCCCAGCATTGCGCATTCTAATTTTCCACGTTTCTCTCCTTAAGCCCGTTCATCTTCAACCGCTGCTCAACCGACAAATTACCTCCGTGCACCTACCGTTACAGGGTACCACAAGTCTTGTAAGACCCGGATTCCACTTGCTGCGTAGAGGGGAAGAGATCCGGATACTAAGACTGTGAGAGGTAGGCGGTTGTTTTGGTAGACTGGAAAGGATTTGCGTCCTGAGGAGAGATCCTGGGAGCAGAGATAGCATCCGGAAAGAGCATGCCTCAACGTTTTCTCAGGGCCCAAGAAGAGGAGGGAGGCCGAAGGGGGGGGGTGGATGTCAGGGTCGTCAGGTGCCCCCGCTGCTGCCCACGGTGCTCACCACCTCTCCCGGCTCCTGCACTTGTCCTCGGACTGCCGATGCGCGCTCGACCACCTCCTAGGGTGCGCTGCACGGCTCCTGCCCGAAAATTTAAAGGGCCCGCCACCACTAACTTGGTGCACTGGCGCGAACAACTACCTTAAGAATCCTGCCTCTTCCTGTGTTCCTTGCCGGATCTTTGTGCTCATAGCCTTAGAGAAAGCTTCCAAGCCGCCAGTATTCCTGCGTTCCCGTGGAGGTATGTCGGCGCCTGAGAAAGATGTCAGCGCGACGGTCTTCACGCCAGATGATATTTCCTGTGTTCGTTTCCAACCGGCTCCTGAGTAGCGTGTTGACCGTGTACCTGAGTGTCCTCGTGTTAGCTTGTGATTCCGGGGGGCAACTGACGTATCCGTTCCCCACCCCCTCCCCCGCCACATGGACCTCCTGTTGCGACCCGGACTTGGACCTGACGTTGCATCTCTGCCGCCTGCCATGACCCTGTGCCTGGACTGTCTACGAGATTGTCATCCGCTAAGGTACCTCGACCCGGTGCCACCGTGGGCTAGTCATACCTGCCGGGAACGAACTAGTGGATCCTGCAACAGCAAGTCCAACCCGCTTTGCGGCGGCTCTGGTGAAAAAAATACCATTAGGTGCCGCCTAGGCTCCGGTCAGCGGGTTGGCTAGTACATCCCCGCGGTGGTCAAGAGGATCCACTGATCTAAAAGAAACTACAGTCATAGTAGCGAGCTTTCAGCTTGATCAACGTTCGTAAATCCGATTGGCCCGATGGCACCGGGCCCTTTTTCTTTTCACCACGCCCTCCCAAGTGATCCCATTTTACGGAAGTGTCGAGGACGGGTGCAAACCCTGTTCTGTCAATTTGTGCAAAATCGTTTATATGCCAAAAAGGCCTTTATAAATGATAGCCAATGAGTATACATAGAAATTATTTTAAATAACTAGAGAATTGGAAATACTTATAGGCATTGTACGGACAGACCCATAAGACAACAGTGTTTAGATCCTACGAGTGTTACTACAAGGTATCTGGATGGGGTAAGAACCGCGGTATGTTTTCATGCACAGCAATTTAAAAAAACCTTGACATTTAAGCACCAATAATCCCATACTTCTTTCTCGATGTTAACAGCTTCCAGATGTGTAGTTCCTGGACAGACTTCCCTGCTGTTTTTTTTTCCAGAGGGTGGAGATCAGCTACTTTCACAACCCAGATGCCTGCGACGTCTTCCCCGCACCACATCTGCCTATGACAGACTTCTGTCACTGCGACGTGGCAGACTAGGAACGTTTAATGAAGGATCGCCGAATCATAGTCATCAAATGTCTATGAGGAAAGGAAGAAAAAGATGTTCCAGAACACAGAACACGAAGATGACATGGTAAGGACGGGGTGTCCTATCTCTCCCCCCTCTGGTGCGAGTTAATGAAATTAAGAATTAAAATCAGTTCGACAAAGTGACAGGAAGGAAGATGGAAGAAGCGAATAAACACATTGGATTGATGTGGATTCAGCTGCTCAATGAGCCGGGTATAATATTGCTGCAATTTGGACTAATAGTGCATGTAGTAAATACTTTGACAGTTCCAGATGGCTCAGCACAACTGTCGATAGGACAAGCAGTAACAAAGACAAAATATTAATCACTACAACACTATTTACAGTTTTCTTAACTTTTAGAATTTTTTTTTTGGACAAATGTATTAAAATAACAGTACAAAAGAATGTTTGAGATTAGGAAAAAGAATTTCCATAGAACGTTTTTTGTGAAGACCAGATTGCAGCCAAAAGACATGGGGAGTGTTGTTTCTTAAAACAGACTTTCGATGAGAAGCTAATAAGCGGAACAAATGAAAGGGCGTCTATACCATGGCATCAAATGTAATCCTTCTGTATTAGAGGCCATTGTGTAATCATGTGCCATCTTTCTATTACACTTGCCTGGGAAGGGTTGAATAGGTGTAGAAAGTGAGGAAGAGAAAACAATCACAGGATAGGTGGACTCTCTGGCCCTTGATAAATCTCTCTGGGATTTTGTATTCAAATAATCACAAAATAATCTCAAGAAGTTACAAATTCAAACAGCACATACGGCCACGAGAGGGGGTTTGCAGTGACCTTGCGACTTTTTGTGATCATTTAAAAAAATCGGAACTATAAATCGGCTTTGCCATGTCGTTGCTCTAAGAGGGGGTTTTCTATGTTTAGCCCCTATGCCTGAGTGGGGGGGAAACCCATTGACGAATTTTTGACTCCAAAAAATTGGCAAAAGACCCCTTTGTGAATTTTTCAGATTTTCAATTCCCAAAAAGTCAGTGATTAAATCTTCATCGCCTTTTAGCAATAGAGATGGACTCACAAACACATGGGGGTTGTTTATCGTAGGCTTTTCTCCTATCTCTGTAACTTTTTGGGGTATTTGACATTTGGCTTAATTTTCCATGAACTAACAAAGTTAGAACCTGCAAGGATTTTCCAGTATTGCGCCTGATTATCTGGTAAAAATCCAGTGGAGTAAATTGAAGCTTAAAGACCCCAGTGCAAACTCTGTGACACGCCCCCAACCATAATGTATGGTTTATAGTAATAGTCTTTCCATATGAGGGAAAGTGACACCTTATGGGCCCCCTAGCCTCTTTGGCCCGGATGAAAAACCGCACCCTCTGTAGCCCTCAGAAAGTGACGCCCCTGGTAAAATATAGATGTGGACGTATTAAAAAAAGTTGCAATTTGGTTAAAATGGTGCAATAAACTCCAGTCCCGAGCAGGCAAGGCAAAAGTTATAGGGGGTTTAATAAGAATTTGCCAAATTTTGTGTCACTTTTTTTTTTTAAAAAACAACAGACACACATGCCCAATATATCACCCTAACGATAGGATGAAAACAAGTCCGTTCAATCTATGCTGAAAGTCACAGAGATGGTAGACAGAGCAGTGAAGCTCTTCTGAGCTGATTTCTAAATCAATGGTATCTGTGAGTTGTTAAAGACATAGATTCCAATTGATTGTCACCAATTGGCTAGTCCTGGGGAGTGTTTGTGAAAATGTATATTAAAAAATCATATATGTGTAGCAGATCCGTCATATTGTTAAGACCCATGTGTAGTAAGGAAAGGGGGCGGGGAGGGAATTGATTAAGACGGTGTTTTGAAATTGCCAGTCCTAAAGTTCCTCTACTGGAGGTTCGGTGCCGTATTTACTAGAGGCTCCATCCTGTAGACTAGATTGGACTGGTTTAGGTTTTCTGCCTATAGGTTTCAGTGGAGATTATAGTAAATGTGGCGTGTGAGGCGTTCTGGACCGACCACTCTGCCTGCCCTCCTCTCCGCCATGACCGCACATAGTGGCCACAGTCAGAAACTGTTCTGGGACGGAGGATACATGTGTTTTCTTTGACAGAAATTGGTGGATAAAGCATAAAGAATCTCCCCCACAGTGATTTAAATACCGTGTCTGTGATATTTTTAGGGGCGCAGTTGTGGAGATGTTGCGGTAGGACAGAAACATTGGGGAGGAATTAAGCAGCAATTGAGTTTATAAGCTTATTTCCTTTTTTTAGAAATTTCACCAAGTGCTGTTTCCAAGGGAACCACTCCTCATCTGTAGGTTGCCAGCTGCCACTTCTACCAGTGTTAATCAGCACTCAACCTTCAATATGCAAGACAATACATGTGTACATGTTATGTTTCAGAATGGTAAATTGTAAAGTGCCTGTTGGAACCGCCAAAATTCCTGATGGCAGCACAGATGACTGGTAGTCTGTTTCACTCAAATTAAGTAATTTGAATATCTATGTACAGAGACCAGAATAATCACACAATGATTATGGAACAACCAAACAAAGATTCATCAAATTTAATGCTTTAGCAATTGCACTTACTCCATTATTGATAACATAGACCCAACAAGACGCGCAGAAATATATTAGAGCAATTATTAAATCGCCATTGAAACCAGTCAATGATATACCGTGGTATAATGCAAACACACAAATGGTAGCAATAATCTGCGGGCCAAAATATCCTTTATGCCATTCTTTTTAAAACCCATTGGGCAACATATACTACCCGTCCGGAGGAGGTCACTAAAGTGCCTTTGTCCGTGCATAAGTGCACTGCGCCCGATGTCACTAAGATGTGCGCCCGTATCCTGCATGGGTTGCTTTCCGCTCAGGTCCGGCAGAGTCACCTGTTCTTATTCCTGGGGTGCATTGAAGTGCTTGATCTGCAACACAAGTTTGAAAGTAAATCCGCGGATCATTTGGGCACAATCCCCCCCATTTCTGTGCATGAAAGCCGATGCAGCTGCACCACAACCAAATCGCGTGCGACACAATACCCTGTTAAATACAGGTCACAGCATGCAAAACCTGGAAAAGTGCCGGAGGAAAGTGCAGGCTGCCAACCCTTAGTAAAAAGCCCCATAATCTTTCCCAATTCATGAGTCAAACAAAATATGGACAATCATGGTCAATCCTAGACAGGCCACAAACCGGCTTAAAGGAAATATGTAAGCACTATTTTGGTAATATAATGCTCAGATGGCGACCTGCACCAATGGTGTATTCGGTGCGTAGGTCACGGTGCATTGCAGATAAAGAACCTTTTGTGCAATTAGATGTTTGAAGTTCTTCCCAGCTGTTATTCATTATGACCCAGTATGATTCCGACAATGAAATCAATGCTTGCCCCCTCCGAATTTACCTGTGACTATAAAATTCAGAGGCCGTACAGCCTTGAAGCCAAAGGTATGTCCAAAATTTCTATCGCTCGTGCAGCGGGCTATTTAGTAACATCACCATGCCCCTGCCACATGGAAAATTTCAGAGGGGGTATTCCCCCGAAGACAAAATTATTAAAATATTCAGGAAGGAAAATATTTCAAGGAATAATTCTAAACTCTCTCTACCAGTAATGCTGTGTGCTTTGTTGGTGGTTCCATGGATCGACCATAACAAACTGACTATGTCGGGTAGATCTTCCTGCTGGTAGATTCTCTCACATGAAAGTGTCATCTCCTGTACTCCAGGAGAGGGAGAGGTGGTAGGAGGCAGAAAGTCGAGGTGGCACTTTATTCCAGAAGTGCGAAGAGTCAACTAGCCTCTCCAATACAATATGTGTGTCTGGATTTAGGAGGGAGGGGGCTTTAGCGAGCTGAATGTGGTTACTCGCAATCTTTTATAAATTGATGACTCTGATCTGTCTCATATCTCTTGTTTCTTTTGGTTGTATTAATAGAATCTTCTGAAGGCTACATAAAGTGTTGCTAAACCTTTGCCCCAGCATAATAATCTAAGCAATGCAGTACACAGCAATGGAGACAGGAACAGAGCATAGCACAGAAGGACTCGGTAGTGTATGCAGCTCAGGGCCTGCCACAGAGCCGAATCTTACAGCGAGCAGATTTAATGCAGTGATAGGAGCAAAAGCAGCAATAAATATACAAATAAGGTGGTTTTTTAAAAGTTTTAATCATAATTAAATCACTAGGGGATTAAGGATTAGGACTTTCTTTACATGGGCAAAGCCCTTTAATGTTCATCCTTGCAGTAGCAGTGTAAGAGCGAGGCTGCACGTTCTCCACCAGCTGTACTACAGACTCAAAGTCTGCATATACACTAAACGTTATCATTTCCCCACTGCACTTTTGCATCAAAAAGTTGTTGTTGATATTTTAGGTTAATGTGAGCATTTATTAGCAACATTTTGCTGTCAGATTTATGCACCCCTCTCTTGAAATGAAATGACTCTGCTGATTTTTTTTTTTTTTTCCCTGTCCTATTGACACAGCAATGTTATAAGTGAACCACACAGACATCAGTTCCAAGTTGCCATTTCGCAGGTCAATCCTCCTCCATATTTATATCTTTATCAGGGGCATAAACAAGGCGAGGACGAGGGCCCATAACGATTTCTGAATGGGGCCCCTTCCGCTCAAAAATATACGTATTACACTCATATATTCTCACCAATTTATATATCTATTATACTAAATAGAATACAGTTGTTTAACTCATAGACACACATTTATACACTCACACACATCGAACATCGTAGAATCACATATACAGCAATCTATAGGCACAGACAACAGAATAAACACAAACACATACAGAATACAACCACAGTATACAGCCATATATACATCACATTAATAGGTAGAACATATTAAGGATGCACATGTACAGCAGTCTATGTATATAATGGGAACACCTCCATTCTTTAGTGTCAGCGTCAGATGACGAGGCCCCACTGACAGCTGCGGGCCCCATAGCGGCTGCTATGGCGGCTACCTCTGTAGTTACACCCCTGTTTTGTGCAGTACATAAGACAACAATCATGTATTAAAATATTCTACCAGGTACCTAATCCCATATCACTGGCAATGCTATGGAGGATTAGCCATTGAGTTCCATGGTCTGGAGTGCAGATTCTGTTGAGCTTTCTCAGATCACATTGATAACATCATCAAAAGTGTTTTATTTGCTTTTAGCGGCTTAGAGAAACTATAATCTCTCCGTAGTTACTTTGCGTCCTTCCGTATCTTATCCTATGAGTGTGTTTCTTCACTGAATAGATTCGCTTAATAAAGGATTGTCATACAGAATCCCCTTCAGATGTGTGAATCGGAAGCAGATTTCCAATCCTTCTGCTTTTATCCCATGATAAGATAAGGAATCCAATATGCCAACAATCATGAGGTCAGATATACAGGCCCGAAATAATAAACATATGCGTGGCCAGAAAGTGTGCGTCTCCCCCAAATGCAACATTGGCGTAAGGGGGAGTTTTGTTCAGCAGCAGACGCGGGTCGGGCAAGGCTATAGCACAATTCTACACAGGGCGTCATGCAAGCCACCTGATGGGGATTTCTCAGGCATATGTCATCAATGCCAACTTCTCCACTCGTTTATAAGTTCAGATGAGGGGCAAGGCAGGATGTTTTTCTCCGTACAGGACCCCCCATTTTAGGCAATATGCACACAACCATATGGGGGCCCATGATCGGGCGCATTAGAGGTTATGCAACTTGGTCACAGTCGCTGGTGGAGACATGGCGTATCATTACACCCTTCTCGCGGCTGGAAGGGACCCTATTGGACGAACAACAAACAATGACGTATATAACGAGAGGGAGTGTTGGTGGAGCGACTAAAGATCGGTGAGCAGCCGAAAATTAAGGAACGGAGGGCATATCGGCAGGCGGGACGTCCGCACGCGGCTTTCTTTGGAGAAGAGAAAGGGATGAGGACAGCTCTCTCCACCTCCCCCTGCACCAGAATATGGTACGACGACCCAGGGGGCTACGACGATACATTCGTGTGCATGAGACCTTACGGTAGAGTGTCAATATGGTTATAAAATTACCCTAAAATTTCGAAATGAGTGGCCTAGGCCGGAGTTGACATCGACAGTAGAGAATCAAAAGATTTCAATTGCGTTATCAGAAACGGTGGAGGTTATGGGGCAGAAATCCTAGCGTTTGCAGAGTCATGCGGATCTATGCCAAATGGTGCTGAAAAGTCCTCAAAAGAAGTAGACAGGGCGCATGCGTACACTAGGAAACATATTAGCAGGTCAGGTCCGTACTGCATAGAGAAACCAGGATTATGCACATAGCGCGGAGCTTTGTTTGTTCTCAGATATGTACTTTAGATTATCTGGACATATACTGAAATTACTACAGCCAATTGCAGCTGGACCGAATTGCCAGCAGAACATTATCACAATGACAACAGAAGACAACAGCCAGGTGAGAAAATCACATTTTTTTTTTCCTCACGGAGGTAAATAGGATAGACTTTTGAAGCTTATCTCACCTAATGAAACACGTAAATACTTATATAAAGAATAAAACTCACCTCAACATTGAAATTTAATTATCCACAGAAAAACAAGAAATAAGAATAAAGATCACAATAGACTTTAAATCTGAAACGTCTAATAATGTTAAAAGGAATCCAAAACTCAAATGGTAGATTAATTTCTTTAAATATTAACGTAAACACAACAACAAACCTACACTGTAGTTTAAATCACAAATAGTCTTTCCCAGCAGATTTATTTCCAGTGGGAAAGAAATCTGACCATGGGTCACAACCAGGTGCACTGTCCATAGGGAAGTCAAAGTAGGGAAGCTTTCTATAGCAAGACAGCCAAGCAGAGATTGAAAAAACGGGTGACGAGATATGAAGTATAGAAGTTAATTGGCGAAAATTGTATAATTTTCATGTCATACCAGCCATAAACATTAATTTGCCAAAGTAAAGAAACAGGCTGAAACAGATATGTATTGTCTGCAGCTCACATTGCCAACAATGGGCTTATTTACTAAGGGTCAGGATCGCATTCCGTCAGACTTCCCGCATTTTCAGGGATTGCACGGCGGGACAGGTATTTAGAAGGGGATGTGTTGCACGTGATCGGATTTGGCGCCAGCTTTCATGCAACCGAAAGGGTGTGGGGGTTTGTGGGGGGGTGCCGCTCGGACGATTCCAACGGATGTCGGACTGAGCGTGTGATTTCACTTTAAATCTGTTAGTCAGCAAGACAATGCATCCCTATCAAACTTTAAAGAAAAGTACCCATCCCTTTCCCAGCGCGTAAGATGATATGGAGTAGTCTAGCACCTTTCTTTACCATTTGTTCAGTCATTTTTTCTGGCTCCCACCTCATTTGTACAAGGATCGCCGCTGAGTCTTCAGATCCACTCTCCCCCATATTCGATAAGCAACTGAAGGCTCCGCAGGAGGCTTACAGGCACCGGGAAGAAGAAGATGAACTCCGGCGGACGTGACGGGGAAGCGACAGATGTAGGATATCGGGGGCACGCACGATCTGATATCGCGGCAAGAGGCATTGTCATGGAACTTTGCATTCGGGTGAAACTCCTCGGACAGGGTAAGTAAGTGCCCCCAATGTTCTTTAACTACTGGTATCTCAGTTTCTGAGATCACAGAGCCACAATCCTGATTGTGATTTGAAAGATAAGATTTCTTATCCTTTACAGACACCAAAAGCAAACCAAAGCTATCAAACTGAAAATAGGGGCATCTAAAAAAGTACTGCGAGACAGTCAGTTTGAACCTTAATCACAGCTTTTATGCCTGAGAACTAGTGTGCAAGCCTTGAAATAGCACACACAGCCAGGAATTGCGGCCTATTTCCCCACTTACTCCAACTTGTGCCAGGTGAGCATGGCGGTGTGTTGAAGGGGATCACTGCCGGCAGTGGCGTGGATGGTGCGGAGTATTAATGCCAATGCGCAGTCCTATAGCCAATTTCAGGCACAGGTACGGCACAATTTATTGTCAGGCCTGGACCTCCGATACATGCAGCGGGGCCGAGTGGCAGGGGGAAATAACAAGATACTATCATAAGATAAATGTGGTGTTTCAGTTTAAGTATTTTCTGTTTGTGAAACTTGACCATGACTCTCACCACTGCAATGAATGCCCACAATAGGCAGGTGGTGTTGACAACATAAGGATGATATTGCGCAGACTAAAATTAAGGAATCAATGTCCAGGTAAGGAAAAGTATGGGGAGTGCATATAAAAGTCAAACCAGGGTCTAAAAATACACTAAAGTGCTAAAAGAGGGAATACTACCTTCAATAGGAAATAATGTCGTTCAGGGGATCTGCGGACTATGGCTACTCTGTGTGGATTGTTCCGCTACTAGTTTATGGGCCGTTCTGGAATGAGACGGCACAAAGGGCCATCTCATGTTCAGTGAGCCTAGGGACTCAATAAATCCGCCAAAAACGGCTCACCAACCCCCTTAATCCGGGTTTAATCGCGCGTGTAAAAAGTTATGTGATATTGGGGGACTGACTGGCCCAGCGGCTCCCTATTATATATTTAATAGGGAGCCAGCAGGAGGCCAAAAGAGCCGGCTCTTCTCAAGTGAGAACCCAGGACCAGGGAAACTTCACGTGGTGGTTCTCAAAAAAGATGGAGGAGCAGCTGAAGACCCTCCTCCTTCCTGCCAATGCTGGCTTCCCTTTCTTCTCGGGTCTGCTTTCTTATCCGGACCAAGTTTTAGCTTCAATTTGTAGTAAAAACTTAGGAGAGGGTTCTTGAAAGAATATATGGGAAGGGGAGGGGGGATAAAGTAATGGTCTTTATCACAAATAAGGTCAGGTCATACCAAAGTGCTAAACAATTCCAGTTCTTTAAAAGTCCACAGGTGGAATAAAACCGTTTGCCCTGCTGTGATGGCATTACACCCCTCCTAATCATTGCTTTCATTCTACGCCACAAAAAATATCATTTTTAATTCATCAAAAAGAAAGAATTAGACGCTGCATTTGTAGCTGTCACAAACTTCCCAAAAGCAATATAACAGAAAAATCGCTGACAGAAAGACGATAATGCGACCTGACGCCTCAACGTGATATTACAGGCGGTTATTATGAAATTCCGAGCATTTTCCTTTCGCTATTCTAAATCCTCTGCTGATTTTCCTCAATTATTTTGTGGAGCAGCGCAAGTTCTTTCACTCAGGCCCAGCATGTCATGAGTAACAAGCAAACCAAGCCCTGATCTCAAAATACACTGATCTCTGAGAGATGGTAAAGGAACCGAGTGATTAAAGGCAATACCACCAGAATGATAGACTGCATATGCAAACTAAGCTCACCAAAGGAAAAACCTCCCAACCAGGATCTACCTATTAACCCTAACGAACTTGTCCTTTTTTTTAGTTTGTTCACTCCATTTTTCACTCCCACATTCAAAAATCCTATAACTTTTTTATTTTTCCACACTAAAGAGCTCTGTTATGGCTTATTTTTGCGTAACAAATTGCACTTCGTAGTGACGGTATTCAATATTCATGGCGTGTACTGGGGGGAAGCGGCGGAAAAAAAATTCCAAATGCAAGTGAAAAATGGTGAAAAAAAACACTTCGCGACACTTTCTTGTGCGAGCTTGGATTTTACAGCTTCCACGTGTGCACAAATGACAGTCTACTTGATTCTTGTGGGTCGGTACGATTAAGGGGATACCAAATTTGTAATAGGCTTTATAATGTTTCTACATTTAAAAAAATAAAAACCTCGGTACAAATTTTTTTTGGATTTTGCCATTTCTGGCGGCCAATAACTTTTTCATACTTTGGTGGTACGGAGTTGGGTGGTGTCATTTTTTGGGGACTTTTGATGGTTGTTTTTTTTATTGCCTTCATTTAGGACTGTGCGATCTTTTGTCACTTTTTATTAATTTTTTTATATTCCAAAAATGTCAAAAATGCCATTTTTTGACTTTGGACGCATTCCGTTTACGGGGTAAATTAAATGCAGTGAAAAAACGTAATTATATTTTTGATAGATCGGACATTTCAGACGCGGCGATACTAATGTGTGTATGATTTTTAGTTATTAGATATAATATCAGTTCTAGGGGGAAAGGGGGAGTGATTTGAAATTTTAGGTTTTTTATTAGAATTTGTTTTTTTGTTTTAACTTGTTTGTTCCTTTTACCTTTTACTAATTTTTCAGCCTCCATAGGGTACTTTATACCCCCCCCCCCGACCCGTTAGGTGTCTGATCATCCTACCATATACGCCATTACTGCATATGGCAGTATATGGGGATTTTACTCCTCATTCATTACTATGTGCTGATAGCCATTGTAATGAAAGTGGTTAAAACGAGACGGCTTCGGGTCTTCTGAGACCCGAAGCTGTCATGGCCAAACGGATCACCGCTCCCCGTGATTGTCATCGGGGAGCGGCGATCCGCGGCAAGATGGCGGCACCCATGCAGCGCCATCGTGGAGCCCCGGCAGCATTGCCTGGCGGCGATCGCCGTTGAAAGCCACCCGCGATCGGTGCTTAAACGATCGCGGGGTGTTACCTGTAAGCCTCAAATCGTACAAGAAAACAGGGAGGCCCATAGTGTATAATTAATCATGACAATCTTTTATTTAAGACAAGAGGTAGGATACATACATTTAAAAGCAGTTAAAAAAAGGCACTTGGACTGTGCCAAAAACAAACAGCAAATCCCGGCCTGATGTAACTATAACATATGGGGTATTTGACCGCCATAAAAATTGAGAGAAAATAAATGTAAAATCACAAGTGTCGGTTAATATGCAGCAAAGATACCGGGCTATGGGAGAGGACTCGGCCCACGGCCCTCTCATTTCACGGGACCCGGCGCGCGCCGTATAGTACGGCGCGAGTCGGGAAGCGGGTTAAGGTACATCCGGCGGTAGGTGCCTCTGATGTATTTAAGGAAAGCCTTTTTAGGGCTAATACTTTTCTTTTGTAATCTTTAATTGTGCGTAATATGCTAAGTACCAAAGAGGCTACGAGGGCGGGAGTCGCTGGAGCGGAGGCTACACGGTGCGGCTACTCACGCCCCAGTAGCCTCATTGGATCATCCTACCTAGATAGTGTCAGCACGCAGATACGTAGAGCTACGCAACCTCGTCTGCAGAGCTGGCGTCTGCAGAATGCAGCTGTCAGTGAAATGGTCTCTGGTCCAAAGCGGAAAGCTACGGATATTGTGCAGAACGCCGGCTTCGCGGATGAGTGCGCGCAGCTCCTTGTAAGCTGGTGAGAAGATATTCTGGGAGGAACCAAGGAGGGCCTACGGGGCCGTGAGCTAACCTGCGCAGGTAGCATCAGCGCGCGGACTACTCTCGCTCCCAGTAGCCTCTTTAGTTAAATTAGCACTATACAATTAAAGATTAAAAAAGAATAGAGGGGACTAAAGGGTTAGCCCTAAAAGGGCTATCCTTAAATACATAGAGGCACCTCCACCAGTCTACCTTTAATAGGTAGATCTGAGGTGGTGGTAGGTTTCCTTTAAAAAACCATGGAGCCTGGGCCCCTCAGGATAATAGCCATTTACAGCCTTCATCCTGGGGGATGGTTAGATGCACTTTAAAGGACAAATTACCAGCAGATATACGGATTGATCTGACTCTAACTATCTGCTCGTTGTGTATAGAGGGGAGGGAATTAGTTTTTATCTCCTCGTGAAACGCCAGGGATTCTTGAACTGAAGACTTTAAAAAATTATGCAAATGAGCCAGAGGGGCTTAGGCGTACGTTCACTCTTGAGCACCTCCTGGGTACAGGACACTGTAATTTATGCATGTTCGGGTTCGGCTGTGTAATCTCGGTGGCGTCTGTTGGAAGTCTACGCAAATCTCACACATGTAGTTAGTGGCATGGGACATGGAATGGTCTACATTTACATACTGGGGTGTGCCGAAAATTACGACAGCGCTGGGAGCAGGAGGCACTCATGCCTCCAGCTTCATTGCAGTATATTTTTAAAGTCCTTTATGTTCAATGTTCCAGCGTTCCAGGAGAGAATGAAAAACTGTTTCTATCCATTAGAATAAAAAAACCAAGTAAGTCAGATCAGATTTCCATCTTTTATATCTTTATATAGATGCAGACAGCTCCCCCCAGGGGTTAAGTACCAGTAGGGTCTGTAGATAGTTTCTTAAGTTAATTGTATGATAGTTTGAACTGTTTATATTTTATATTTGTAACCCGATATAGTTTTTTGAGTCTCTGTGAACAATTGGATTTTAAAAATTTGGATTTAATTGCATACACTGTGATAAGGCAAAAGTAAGTAAATTAACCAACATCAAGAGGCTCCGTTATAAACTCGTGGTCGTTTGTAGTCGGCGTCTTAAGTAGGGGGGACCGCTGTAAATAATAAAAATAAAGTGTGATAAACAGAACTGGACTGCCAACGGTACTTATGAAGATTTGCCAGAAGCTGGTAATAAAGGGAGAAGTTACACTGCCATAAACACCACAAGGGGGAATGATGTGAGCGGCATATGATAATAAATCTTTTAATGTATATTCCGATAGCGCTTTACAAATCATAGGCGAAATATACAAATAATATATATATTACATTACACTGTACAAAAGTCATATGATACAAGAGCTTACAGTCTATGCGAATGAGGGGATGCACAAGAGGCTACTAAGGGCTGTATATACGGGGGCAGGCTGGGCTGGCTGTATACTACTGGGGGCAGGCTGGTTGGCTGTATACTACTGGGGGCAGGCTGGTCGGGATGTATACTACAGGTGGCAGCGCACTCGGGATGGGATGGATCACACACACCGGGGTGCCCCCCACCAGTCTATGTAAGGCTGGGCTGGCTGTTATAAAAATTGGGGCAGGCTGGGTCGGGACTGTATACTACAGGGGGCAGGCTGGGTGGCTGTATACTACTGGGGCAGGCTGGGATGGCTGTGTAGTGATCTACTGGGGTGTGGATGGTTACTGGCTGCCCCCCTCCCCTGCTATAATACTTGTGGAGGCAGGCTGGTTGGCTGTATATACAGGGGGGCAGGGTGGGATGGCTGTATACATACAGGGCGGAAGGCTGGGGAGATGGCTGCACTACTAAAGGGGCAGTCTGGGCTGGAGGACCCTGCTATACTAAGGGGGCGGGCTGGGGGGCTGTATACATACAGGGCGGAAGGCTGGGCTGGCTGATACTACAGGGGGCAGGCTGTGTGGCTGGCGGAGATACTCGGGGGCAGAGCTGGGCGGCGGTGTATACTACTGGGGGCAGGCGGAGCTGCTGTATACTACTGGGGCGGCCAGGCGGGCGTATACTAACTGGGGGCAGGCTGGGTGGCTGTATCTACAGGGGGCAGGCTGGGCTGTCTGTATACCTATAGGGGATAACGGAGAAACCTTTTATCCACGAGAACAAATCTAGCGGATGGCTATTATACTGGGGGGTTCAGGTACCATGCATTTTCCACCATCGGCTTATACTTGAGTCAATAGGTTTTCCCAAGCTTTTGTTTGTTTGCATTGAGGGTTTTGAGCCCGTTCACTCTAAAAAGTCTCACAGGACATATACACCTCTTCATTAATCTTGGCTAATATAGAACTACTACTAGTGCAAACCCAGGCCAAACCGATTCAGGACTTCCGACTTTTGCACAAAAAAAAAACTGCCACTTCAGTCCCCCACTAGTCTATGGATGAGACCTTTTTTGGGACTTTTTGAAAAAAAAAATCACGACAGAAAATAGGGCAATTATAACGAGCATGCACCTGTGTGCCACACATGACCAGAGATAAACGCGCTGGGTACCTGTTGTGACATCACATTACCAGCGAGATGTAAGAGCCGTGCCGCCTGTGTGACATCACATTACAGGGATATAATGAGCCGTTGAACACCCATGGTGACATTCACATTACCAGGGATCGTATAACGAGCGTGCACCTGTTGTGACATCACATTACCAGGGATTATAATGAGCCGTGCACTGTGTGAACATCACATTACCAGGATATAACGAGCCGATTGCACCTGCGTGACCAGAACATGACCAGGGATTATAACGAGCCGTGGGACACCTGTACAACATCACATGATAGGGATATATAACGAGCTTTGCACTGATGACATCACATGGACCAGGGTATAACAAGCATGCACCTGGTGACATCAGAGGACAACAGCCACAGAAGTAAACAGTAAAGCTTCACTAGATTATGACAGCAAGCAGAGATCTAGAAAACTGAGGGGAATGTTACAGAAGTTATATTGGAACATTGTAGAACTTTTCTTCACACATTACAAATTTGAAATTCATTGCTGATGAAAGTGGACAGATCGAGGGAGATCAGGAAAAAAACCCCCTCAAAGACACCTGTAGTGGAGGGCTTATCTACTTAATGAATACAAAATCAGTTATCTTCAGTTCTATAACACAGCGTGAGGCCTTCTCTACAGGATAGGATTGTCAGGAGCCCCAGTACACATGGAAGATAATCACCAATCACTGAAATTTAGTAATCCTATTCATGTATAAAAGTCTTCAGTCTTTCCTTTAACAAAGTAGGTGAATCCTCGAGTCAAAAACTCTTGAAAAAAAGAAGAGGCGGATGTCTATCTTGTCTATGGGCTTTCCTTTCCTCTCGGCGCGGATCTCCTTTCCATATAACAAGTGAGGCTGATTGTTCATTTTATGAAGGGGGAAAAGATAATGATGATGAAAGCGCAAATGGTTTGTCTTTCCCGGGCACAATTTATGTGACATTAGAGGTCCATTTCCCAGCGCCGGCACTGCCTGAGAGCCCCATTTTGTCAAGAGTCTTTATACATTGCCTTTTAGAACACTTAACAGCAACTCCCTAACAGCACTTCACCCACTTTGGGAACTTTTCTGAGCTACGCAAGTAAAGACTAGTAACGTAGCTTCACATTATTGTGATTATTAATGTCACCGGAGTTCAATGTCTACGATGGAGGGAAATAAGACCTGAATGTTATGTGTAGTACAAAAAAGATATTATTGCCGCTTTATGGACTCTTACATACTGTATAAACACACTCAGATACTACTATACAGATAGATCCAAACACAGTAACAAAATTGGGAAGTCATGCTTGTTCAGTAATGGCAGTCATCGCTTTTAAAGGGATGTTCCCATATGGATATTACCATTTTTTTACATTCATCTTCAAATATATACCATTTCTTCAATAGGATGTTGTTTAATAAAATCTATCCCCTTGTGAAGATAATGTAGCCTTTTGTCCCTTAGAAAATTGGTAGTATCCTTGGATATAACCACACTTGCACCCTGACAGCGAAGCAGGAAGCCTACAGGGCTATTGAGGGGATGACTCGCTGTACTCAGCGTTCATACCACAGGGACGGCTGTGGGGGACCTGCCAAGTAACTCCTGGACATTTTCATATGCAAAAATAGATGTATCTTGGCGATCTACGTCGGTGTGGATCTCCTGCACATGGGAATGTCAAGTCGAGTGAGACAACAAAAAACAAATTTTTTTGCTCTATTATTTATGATTGTCATAAAATATGACCCCAAGTTCATGGGGCAGTGGTCAAAAATGAGTGTGGAATACACCAAACCCCAACGTGGGATCAAACACCTAGGTACATTCACACTAACGTGATGGGGGACGTATATACGGCCGACGTATATACGGCCGATATACGCCCCCATAGGCAGCAATGGAGCACGGGCCACCCGACGGGAGCGGTACGGGCCGCACACGTGCAGCACCGTACCGTTCCGTACCGGAAAAGATAGGAACTGTCCTTTTTTTCCCGTAATACGGCGCCGTGCGCCATAGGTTGCTATGGAGAGGGGCGGGAGTGAGCTGCCCGCTCACCTCCTCCTCTCTCCCCGTTACACTGCCGTTGCCCGCTACGGTACGGTAACGGGCAGGGCAACGGCAGTTGTGAATATGCCTTAGGCGTAAACAGGTGAATTTGCAAAACTGTCTCCCCCCCAACCCAACATAGAACTGCTGAACTGAACTAAGATGTTGCGGTCAGTTAAGCTGTAGATCCTGTGGACCACGGAAAGTGTGTGTTGTATAAACTTAGTCACTACCATCATGTTTCTTTATTTTTTTGGGTGGGAGGGCTGAAGATTCTTTAACTTATGGGACAATGAGTTTAAAAAAAGTGCCAGATCATGGATGTAGAGTGATAGATTATGCAAACGAGGTTGTGTAGAAGTTCAGGGACCTAGACGGAAGACCAGATGTTCACTATGGATCAGTTAGTACAATTTACATTAATACACAGGTTGCACATGAGGGACTTCTGGCCTTTCGAGACGATGAATACATGTGTCAAACGGGTGACATATAGATATTAGAGGGACCACTATTGTAAATATTCTACGCAAATATTTGTAGGATCGGCTTTTCGTCACAGCTTTGCTCTTTAATTTGATCCAAGGATAATAAATATCGATAATATTTATGTAATTTGTCTTTTAACATTTTTCCTTCAACATTTGATGTACTTGGACAACGTTGGTTCCCCTATAACATTTCATTTGATCTTGGATCCTAGTAAATATTGGAAAGGAATCAATCTATTCATAGAACATGTGGATGTGGGACTTTTCAGCAGATTATGTGCTGTTATCATTGGACTTCATCATCGCTTATCGATTCAATTATGACTCTGTGAAATCTGCACCATGATAGGTGCCCGTTGGAGTTGGCTCAAATAGGTTAGACTTCTGGATTGAAGCATGCATTAACAGATGCCGATTAGATCCGCCAAAAGCCAAAGCGAAACGGCACACGGGTGACATAAACATTTTGGAGTATGAAGTCACTCAGTTACCAAAATTTTATTGTTTTTCTTTGTTGTACACTACTAAGTAACGTTTTGACTTCGCCCCCCCCCGCGACAAAGGGTATTTTATCCATAATTAGAGGCACATAAGTATTCTACTGAAGAGTTTTCGTGTAGGCAATGCTATTTCCATAGACAGACACTCCAAATCCTATAGCCACCTAACACCGAGAAACATGCGCTAATGTAGGCACGCAATGACAAGTCCCTGACCCTCCTCATGACTCGCGAGAAAGAACAGCAAATAGGGTTTATTGCACATAAAGATATTGTGAGTTCCATTACGCACTGATGCAACCTTCTGGCCATCTGTAAGACAAGGCTGGGGGAGAAATGTGGGATTATATAGTTATAGAATTCAGTTTTGCTTGGCTTTTCCATTTGCTAGGGTCAAGGCCATTAAGTAGGTGGTTATCAGAGATTCCATGTCATTTGGATTCACTGTGGAATACATTTTGTAATTGGTCTTTTGTGTTGTGTAATACATACCAATCTAGGTAATTGATAATTTGGTATAGGTCTATCTTGATACACCTTGTATTAGGCTTAGCCACAGTGACACAATGCGTTTTGCCCTCGCGTGCAAACAGGTTTCACAAAGATAGGATGAAAGAATAAGAAGAATGACATTTCTTAAAAAGGTTTGCCCATAGAAATGAAGGAAGATGACGATACTAACTAGGCGCAGGCACATATACCACAATATTGAATTTTAGGTGTCCTACAAATTGGGTGCCAAGCATTTACGAGAACGGGATCTGCCATCCATCTGAATGGAGCTGTGGCCACCACATATGGTCTCCTCGCCATTGTAGCTCATTGAAGACAGTTAGGTCCAATGTTGGGGTTCTTACATGGAAAGGTAGTGGGCAATGATGCCCAAAGCCACATAACAAAATGATAGACAATCTCACATTTCATGATAGTTTGGGTTCCCAAAGTCCAATCTCTAGCAGTCACAGTGATCTCCCCCCCATTCTGATGTACCTAATAAAATTTAGGCCAAGCCCCTTAGTTTGGGTAGTGGACAGTTTTTGAAGCAGGAAGCATTTATACTTGGTAACTTACATGTCTTTGGTTATACAAAATAATATCGGTATTTTGACTGCGATTAAGTACAGTTATTAAATGGCTGTTTTGATACTATTATATCCTTGTTATCTTTTACCATGATAGTAAATAACGCTCATTCAGCGGTATAGTCCAAAAATATTTTATATGTAGCTATCTCTCTCTTTTTCTGACTGTATCTGCCTATTTCTGACTGTTGTCTATGACTGCAGTGGTCTTCTGACTGTATCTCATCAATGTCTCTCTGTTAACCTGCTATCTCTCTGACCTTAGAGGGCAGATTTACTTTACACGGCCAGACATTCGCGATCCAGCGGCGCAGTTCTGTGTGGAGGATTCGGTCTTCCGGCAAGTCACACTAAGGTAGTTCTCTTTGTCCACTACTGGTGTCGCTGCGCGCTTGAAGTTTGTCGGGAATGCACCGGAAGTTAAACAAGCACGGGCCGGGTTCAGGTTAAGCGCGTGTTCAAGCAACACTTTTTTGAAAAAAATGCGGCGGTTTTTCCAGAAACATCCGGTCGGAGTTCTCGCACAGTCACGCCCCGCAATTTCGTCGCATTGAAACGCCGGCGACGATAGGTGTGCCAACAATCATGATCGCATGCGCCCAAAACCCGGGACAATGAAGGGAAAATCGGCGCAAAACGTAAAAATTCGGGTAAACCACGCCAGGGGAAAACGCCGATCAAGCCCTTAGTAAAGTGACCCCCCCCCCTTTGTCTGACTGTACTGCTATCACATGCTGTCTACTCTGTGTGTCGTCTGTCTCTGCCTGCCGACTGGTCTTGACTGTTTTGTTTCTGTCTTGACTCTGTTATTCTGAAGTTGTGTTTGCATTTTTGCAGGAGCTACCTTTAAGAACTAAACTTGATACTAATAATAATATCGGTAAACATGTACAGGTGCCCCTATTGGTTGTCTTTTGTACTAACAGCTTTGTCCTCCTCTCGAGTAAGCAATATAAGCTGTTATAGCAATCAGGAAGTCTTTTCGATGGTCTATCCTATGATAGTGTCTAAACAAAGCTGTGTAAGTATTTTGGAAAGTCACATGCTAACATAATGCATAACATACTCAAGTTCCTGAGTGCTTGTGCTGCTTGGAAGCTGAACTGATATATCTTCACATAAGAATGCACTCTAACCTATTGTAGTAGAGAGTGGAGCTAGAGGTTACCTCAGCTGCAAGAAACACTAAGGGCTGAAGGCGAAAACAAAGAGATCTAGCAAAGGAAGCGCGCCAGAGTAGTGGTAAAGTCAAGGCTAAAAATAGAGTAACTCTAAAATATACAAAGGGAAACCCTGAGAGGGATTATGGAGGGGGGCGGCCGGGCACCCCCGGATTTTATCCAGGGACCGGCCCGCCTCAAGGCGGCGGCCCCCTTCACACCTCACATTACCAAAGGATGTTAGCATAAGAGGGGCAAATAGGTACCAATCATTCGCTATCTGCCAAGAGTAATAAGCGTACTCAGATTTACAGGGCCCGGGTACTGCCAGGGCCCACCAGCCATCCAGGGCCCCCCACAATTTATCGCCAATAGTTGTAATTTTATTACTTAAGTTTATTTCCTAAATTATATCAGGGATATTCTGGCGAGAAGCACTATTACAATGGTAAATACAGTTAGTTTATAAAAAAAAAAAAAACCAAGTTAAGAGTCACGCGCAGAGGGGCCTCCACCACCAATAATTAAGCGCACTATAATAAGAAACCATCTTCTTTATCATAGCCATATGACCTATAGGTTAGACAACCCCAGTAAAGAGTTGTAGGGGTTTAGACACAGTGCCACACCGATTTTCAGGTTGGCATCACATGAGGTATGCAGCTGAGCAGGGTTAACTGTGAGTAAAGTTACGGTTATATGGCGCGTCTGTATCAGTCCAACGGGGATATCAGTTAAACTAATCACAGCGTCTTGCAGCAAGTCAATATGTAACGTTCAGCATCATATAAAGAAAGATTAACTTTATCCAAAAAAAGTACGAAATACTGACAGAACTTTTTTTTTTTACGTTATTTTTTTTTTAATAGAAAATAATTCTATGAAACACTGCGAGAATATGTGTACAATACGGTAAAATAGCCCGGCTCCGAAGAATGCCGGCCGCCACTACCAGTAAGCACTAGTCAGTCTAATGTGACGCGCCTCTAATGTTCCTCTATCGATTAAAATGGATGATGATTGGTCGTGTTCTTTTCAAAAGATTGCAGTCTGAAAAAAAGGCTATTATATGGGCTTTTTGGGGTAATGAGAAATGCGTCTGAGAGAATTTCAGAAATGATTTGCTATTTCATTCAGTAGCGCTGGAAATTTTATGAATTGCTGAGAAGATGAAATTTTTTCTCTTGTCTCTTCTCCTTGTAAAATAAATGAGTGCGTGGAATGAATCGTGACTCGTCTTCCTAGGAGGAGGTGAAATTACTTCGGGGAACCGACAGGTGACCTAAAAAGCCCCGAGATGCGCTCTCGGGTCAGGAAGCATCACTCCCCCCCCATAGCCCGGCGATAAGCCCACACGTTAAGCAAGTATAATGTTCTCTTGATGTTATATTGGGTGTACCTAAATGCCCTTATGGTTCTCGACCGATAAAACCTTGACGGGGGTTACGTTCCGATATTGTTTGTGATGTGTCGGGGGTACAGAATCTTCATAATGTTCACCAGACAGCCTGACAGATATACAGGTGACAGAAAGTTTGCCCAGTCTATTAACATCGGGACTTGTATCCTCTTTTACGATTTTTCGTGTGTTAGAAAAATGTACAGTCTTAAAGAATCGCTAACAATCCTTGTTTGTTTTATAAGTACAAGATTAGGGTTCGGGAAAGAAAAAAAAACGACGTACACAAAACTTTTAGGAGAGAATTTATTAATTGCGTTGCACAGTACGACAGTGTAGACCTCGACAACTGTTTTAGTGTGATGAAATCTGTCGCTGTTTAAGACTGACGAGTCTACCTTTTTAGACCTTTTAGGCCTGCGTCTTCCAAACCGCCTAATGTGGTGACACGGAATATTTACCGTTCCGTTAAGTCCATGTACAGACACCACTTGACTCAATTGCAGGGGCCCCCGGCGCCAGCGCACGGGGGGAGAGATACCTGGGCCAGAAAGTGACACAGGGCCCAGAGCAGACCGGGGGGCCCAATAGGGTACATAGGGAATCCATGGGGTTTGAAGTTATCTGTTATCTAATGGAACCATAGGTGAGGGTGAGGGCTGTTAAAAATAAAAACTATAGGGGGGCTGTATATAAAAAATAACTGAGGGGGCTATTTGGGATAATACACCTAGGAAATATTTAGGGAACAGGAGACTGTTTTCATTCTGAATTTTTAATGCTGCCATGTTAAGTTCACTGCAAAGGGGCCCAATGAGGGTCTTCACCCAGGGGCCGACTGAAACATGGAGCCAAAACCTGTTCGACAAGTGCTAGCCCGAAACATGTCAACAAGCACACGAGATCCAGTCCCCTAACACAAGATTGAGATAAAACTAATAATAGTTGGGCAACTTGAGTATTGGTCTGCATGCTCCATCAATACTACAGATATCCCGAGCACAAGGCTTGGATCTCCATAACTTATCATTGAGAGCAGCCTTCCTTGACCCTTTGCCTGTTTTCTGATTATCCATTTGCCAACGATTCTGTACTGCATTTGCCCTCTTGTTTCTGTAATTCCGTATGTTTTACAATATCAACTATTATGACTTTTTTATTTTGGAAAATATTCTTACTTTGCAGCATTTGTTTTACACCTGTCATAAACGATTTCGCAGTTCTATACATGGTTTTGGAACAATATTCTCTTTCCAGCAATACAGCAGAGGTTTTAAATATTCTTTGTGATAATATTCATTGTATGTTTTTTTATAACATGAATCATCTTCACATTTAAACGTTTCCCACACTGACAGTCGCCCACTGACAACTGTTCCAGGTCATGAGAAATTAAAAAGTTTTTCCTTATAATTATAAAAAGAAATCTTTATTTCTATAGCGCCATCATATTCTGCAGAGCTGTACAGATCATGGGGTACAAGCAAAATAAAACATCATCGGATGAAACATTATTAATGAGGGGTCTCAGCCTTCCTAATACTGAGACTCTTTAATACAGTACTTCATGTTGTGGTGACCCCCAACCTTAAAATTATTTAGGTTGTTACTTCATAACTTTAATTTTTCTACTGAATCTTAATCATATAGACAGTGATCCCCCCAGTAGCCAGTAGTCACAGTAATGACCTCAATAGTCACAGCGCCTGCACCCACAGTTAGTAGTCACAATAATACACTAGTAGCAAGTAGACATAGTAATGCCCCCAGTAGACACAGTAATGATGATCCCAGTAGCCAGCAGTCACAGTATTGACCCCCCTGTAGCCAATAGTCACAGAAATTCCCCCACTAACCAATAGTCACAGAAATACATTTTGTTTGGCTCAGCTGCAGGTTCTAATATGATATGGCACAGGCCTCATTATAATTTGGCACAAGGCTCTCCACAATTGACTTCAGTATGAAACTACAGTCAATAGTAGCGAGCTTTCCAGCTTTATCAACAGTTTGTAAATCCGATTGGGCCCGATGACCGCTTCTTTTCACCGCCCTCACCATGTTCCCTTTTACGGAAGTGTCGAGGATGGGTGCAACCCTTGTTCTGTCAATTTGTGCAAAATCTTTTTGTATGCCAAAAAGGCCTTTATAAATGATAGCCAATGAGTATACATAGAAATTCTTTCTAAAAATACTAGAGACATTTGGAAATACTTCTAGCATTGTACGGACAGACCCATCAGACACCAGTGTTTCGATCCTACAGAGTGTTACTACAGGTCATCCGAATGGGTAAGAACTTGCTGTATGTTTTCATTCACAGCAATTAAAAAACCCTGAATTTTAAGCACCAATAATCCCATTACTTCTTTCTCGATGTTAACAGCTTCCAGATGTGTATTCCTTGGACAGACTTCCCTGCTAGTTTTTTTTTCCAGAGGGTGGGATCAGCCTACATTCACAACCCAGATGTCCTGCGACGTCTTCCCCGCACACATCTGCTCTATGACATACTTATGTCACTGCGACGTGGCAGACTAGGAAACGTACTGACGGATCGTCGAATTCTAGTCCTCAGATGTCTATGAGGAACGGAAAAAGATGTCCAGAACACAGAACACGGAGTTCCTTGACCCTTTGCCTGTTTTCTGATTATCCATTTGCCAACGATTCTGTACTGCATTTGCCCTCTTGTTTCTGTAATTCTGTATGTTTTAAAATATCAACTATTATGACTTTTTTATTTTGGAATAAACGTTTTTGCAGTTCTATACATGGTTTTGGAACAATATTCCCTTTCCAGCAATACAGCAGAGGTTTTAAATATTCTTTGTGATAATATTCATTGTATGTTTTTTTATAACATGAATCATCTTCACATTTAAACGTTTCCCACACTGACAGTCGCCCACTGACAACTGTTCCAGGTCATGAGAAATTAAAAAGTTTTTCCTTATAATTATAAAAAGAAATCTTTATTTCTATAGCGCCATCATATTCTGCAGAGCTGTACAGATCATGGGGTACAAGCAAAATAAAACATCATCGGATGAAACATTATTAATGAGGGGTCTCAGCCTTCCTAATACTGAGACTCTTTAATACAGTACTTCATGTTGTGGTGACCCCCAACCTTAAAATTATTTAGGTTGTTACTTCATAACTTTAATTTTTCTACTGAATCTTAATCATATAGACAGTGATCCCCCCAGTAGCCAGTAGTCACAGTAATGACCTCAATAGTCACAGCGCCTGCACCCACAGTTAGTAGTCACAATAATACACTAGTAGCAAGTAGACATAGTAATGCCCCCAGTAGACACAGTAATGATGATCCCAGTAGCCAGCAGTCACAGTATTGACCCCCCTGTAGCCAATAGTCACAGAAATTCCCCCACTAACCAATAGTCACAGAAATACATTTTGTTTGGCTCAGCTGCAGGTTCTAATATGATATGGCACAGGCCTCATTATAATTTGGCACAAGGCTCTCCACAATTGACTTCAGTATGAAACTACAGTCAATAGTAGCGAGCTTTCCAGCTTTATCAACAGTTTGTAAATCCGATTGGGCCCGATGACCGCTTCTTTTCACCGCCCTCACCATGTTCCCTTTTACGGAAGTGTCGAGGATGGGTGCAACCCTTGTTCTGTCAATTTGTGCAAAATCTTTTTGTATGCCAAAAAGGCCTTTATAAATGATAGCCAATGAGTATACATAGAAATTCTTTCTAAAAATACTAGAGACATTTGGAAATACTTCTAGCATTGTACGGACAGACCCATCAGACACCAGTGTTTCGATCCTACAGAGTGTTACTACAGGTCATCCGAATGGGTAAGAACTTGCTGTATGTTTTCATTCACAGCAATTAAAAAACCCTGAATTTTAAGCACCAATAATCCCATTACTTCTTTCTCGATGTTAACAGCTTCCAGATGTGTATTCCTTGGACAGACTTCCCTGCTAGTTTTTTTTTCCAGAGGGTGGGATCAGCCTACATTCACAACCCAGATGTCCTGCGACGTCTTCCCCGCACACATCTGCTCTATGACATACTTCTGTCACTGCGACGTGGCAGACTAGGAAACGTACTGACGGATCGCCGAATTCTAGTCCTCAGATGTCTATGAGGAACGGAAAAAGATGTCCAGAACACAGAACACGGAGATGACATTGTAAGGCCGGGGTGGAGTTAATGAAATTAAGAATAAAATCAGTTGCGACAAAGTTGAAGGAAGGAAGAAGGAATAAAACACATTGGAATTTGATGTGGATTCAGCTGCTCAATGAGCCGGTATAATATTACTGAATTTTGACTAATAGTGCATGTATTAACTACTTTGACTAGTTCCAGCTGGCTCAGCACAACCTGTAGATAGACAGCAGTAACAAGACAAATATTAATCACTACAACACTATTTACAGTTTTCTTAACTTTTTAGAATTTTTTTTTTGACAAATTTATTAAAATAACAGCTACAAAAGAATTTTATGAGATTAGGAAAAAGAATTTCCATAGAAACGTTGAAGTACCAGATGCAGCCAAAAGACATGGGTAGTGTTGTTTCTTAAAACAGACTTTTCGATGAGAAGCTAATAAGCGGAACAAATGAAAGGGCTGTCTATGCCATGGCATCATAATTGTAATCCTTCTGTATTAGAGTGCATTGTAATCCTGTGCCATCTTTCTATTACACTCTGCCTGTGGAAGGGTGTAATAGGTGTAGAAAGTGAGAAAACAATCACAGGGATTCTGTTGGACTCTCTGGGCCCTTTAATAAATCTCTCTGGGATTTTGTATTCAAATAATCACAAAATAATCTCAAGTAAAGTTAAAAAAATCACAACAGCACATACGCCACGAAGGGGGTGCAGTGACCGTGCGACTTTTTTGTGATCATTTAAAAAAATCGGAACTCATAAATCTGGCTTTGCATGTCGTTGCTCTAAGAGGGGTTCTATGTTTAAGCCCCTATGCCTGAGTGGGGGGAAACCCATGAGACTTTTTGACTTCAAAAAATTGCAAAAGACCCCCTTTGTGAATTTTTTTCTGATTTTTAATTCCAAAAAGTCAGTGATAAATCTTCCATCTGCCTTTTAGTCAATAGAGATGGACTCATCAAACACATTGGGGGTTGTTTATCGTAGGCTTTTCTCCTATCTCCGTAACTTTTTTGGGCGTATTTGCATATTTGGCTTAATTTTCCAATGACCTTAACAAAGTTAGACCTGCAAGGATTTTCCAGTATTGCGCCTGATTTATCTGTAAAATTCAGTGGCGTAACTTGAAGCTTAAAGACCCCAGTGCAAACTCTGTGACAAGCCCCCCAACCATAATGTATGGTTTATAATACTAGTCTTTCCATATGGGAAAGTGACACCTTATGGGCCCCCTAAGCCTCTTTGGCCCGGATGAAACCGCACCCTCTGTAGCCCCTCAAGTTACGCCCCTGGTAAAATCTAGATGTGGACGTATAAAAAAAAGTTGCAATTTTGGTGTAAAATGGTGCAATAAACTCCAGTCCCGAGCAGGCATAGGCAAAAGTTTATAAGGGGGTTTCAGAAGAATTTGCTAATTTTGTGTCACTTTTTTTAAAAAAAAACAACAGACACACATGCCCAATATATCACCCTAAAGATAGATGAAACAAGTCCATGTTTCAGTCTATGCTGAAAGTCACAGACATGGTGCAGAGCAGTGAAGCTCTTCTGAGCTGATTTCTAAATCAATGGTATCTGTGACTTAAAGACATAGATACAATTGATGCACCAATGGCAGTCGTGGGCATAAAATTTATTAAAAATTAATATATGTGTAGCAGTCAGTCATATTGTTAAGACCATGTATTAGTAAGGAAAGGGGGGAGGAATTGATTAAGACCGGTGTTTTGAATGCCAGTCCTAAAGTTCCCCCTACTGGAGGTTCGGTGCCTGTATTTACTAGGAGGCTCCATCCTGTAGACTAGATTGGAACTGGTAGAGTTTTCTGCTATAGGTTTCCAGTGGAGATTATAGTAAATGTGGTGTGTTGAGCGTTCTTGACCCGACCCACCTCTGCCTGCCCTCCTCTCCGTCCTGACACGCACATAGTGGCCACAAGTCAGAAAACTGTTCTGGGACGAGAGGATACATGTGGTTTCTTTGACAGAAAATTGGTGGATAAGCCATAAAGAATCTCCCCCACAGTGTTCTAAATACAGTGTCTGTGATATTTTTAGGGGCGCAGTGTGGAGTTGTGCTGTAAGGACAGAAACATCTGGGGATGAATTAAGCAGCAATTAGTTATAGCTTAGAGAAATTTGTCACCAAGTTCTGTTTCCAAGGGAACACACTCCTCATCTGTAGGTTGCCAGATGCCACTTCTACCAGTGTCTAATCAGCACTCAACCTTCGAGTATGTAAGACAATACATGTGTACATGTTATGTTTCAGAATGGTAAATTGTAAAGTGCCTGTCTGGAACCCCAAATTCCTGATGGCAGCACAGTATGACTGTTAATTAATTTGAATATCTATGTACAAGGAGATAGAATATCACACAATGAATATGGAACAACCAAACAAAAGATATCATCATATTTTACTGCATTAGCAATTGCACTTACTGTACATTATTGATAACATAACACAGCGCAGCAGAAATATATTAGGAATAACTCTAAATGTCATGAAACCAGTCAATGATATACCGTGTGTATAATGCAAACACACAATGTGAGCAATAATCTGCGGCCAACAGATCCGTTATCCATTCTTTTTACAACCCATTGGAGCACATTTACTTACCCGTCCGGAGGAGTTCACCTAAAGTGCATTGTCCGTGCATAATGCACTGTGCCACGATTCACTAAGATCATGCACCCGATATCCTGCACGTGTCGCTCCCCGCTCAGGTCCGGCAGAGTTCACCTTCTTCTTCCTGGTGCATGTAAGTGCTTGATCTTGCAACACAATTTGAAAGTTAAATCCTGCGCTCAGTCCGAATCCGTCGGATCATTCGGTGGCACAACCCCTACCGATTTCTGTTGCATGAAAGCCGATGCAGCTGCACCGCAATCCAATCGCGTGCGACACAATCCCCTGTTAAATACATGTCACAGCCGTGCAAAACCTGGAAAAGTGCCGGAAAGTGCGGCTGCACAACCCTTAGTAAATAAGCCCCATAATCTTTCCCAATTCATAGTCAAACAAAATATTGACAATAATGGTCAATCCTAAGAACAGGCCACAAACCGCTTTAAAGGAAATATGTCAGCACTATTTTGGTAATATAATGCTCAGATTGGCTGACCTGAACAATGGTGTATTCTGTTGCGTAGGTCACGGTGCATTGCAGATAAAGAACCTTTTATGTGCAAATTAGATGTTTGAAGTTCTTCCCCTCTGTTCTTCTATATGACCCCTTCTGATTCCGACAATGAAATCAATGCTTGCCCCCTCCGAATCTTACCTGTGCTATAAAATTCAAGAGGCACTTTGAAGCCAAAGGTATGTTCCCAAATTTCTTCGCTCGTGCACGCGGGCTATAGTAACATCACCATGCCCCCTGCACATGGAAAATTTCAGAGGCGGGTATTCCCACGAAGACAAAATTCTTAAATATATTCAGGAAGGAAAATATTTCACAGGAATAATTCTAACCTCTCTGTATCAGTACTGCTGTTGTGCTTTTTGGTTGTCCATGGATCCGACCATAAACTGACTATGGTCGGGTAGATCTTCCTGCCTGGTCAGATTCCTCTCACATGAAAGTGCATCTCTTGTAGTGCAGGAGCAGGGAGAGGGGTAGGAGGCAGAGGCACTTTCTATCCAGCAGTGCGAAGAGTCAACTAGCTCTACAAACAATATGTGTGTCTTGATTTCAGAGCTGAATTGTGTTACTCGCAATCTTTTATAAATTTGATGACTCTGATCTGTCTCATATCTCTTTTTCTTTTGTGTCTGCTATTAATAGAATCTTCTGAAGCTACATAAAAGTGTTTCTAAACCTTGCAGCATAATAATCTAAGCACATTGTCAGTACACAGCAACTGGAGACAGGAACAGAGCATAGCACAGAAGAATCAGGTAGTGTCTGCTCAGCTAGTGCCTGCCACAGAGCCGAATCTTACAGCGAGCAGATAATGCAGTGATAGGAGCAAAAGCAGCAATAAATATACAAACTAAGTGGTTAAAAGTTTTAATCATATTAACATCACTAGGGGATTAAGATTTTAGGACTTTCTTTCATGGGCAAAGCCCTTTAATGTCATCCTTGCTAGCCCGTGTAAGAGCGAGGCTTGCACGTTCTCCACCACTGTACTACAGACTCCAAGTCTGCATTTACACTAAAACGTATACATTTCCCCACTGCACTTTTGCATCAAAAAGTTGGTGATATTTTAGGTAAAGTGAGCATTTTTATTAGTAAAATTTTGCTGTCAGATTTCTGTACCCTCTCTTGACAATGAAATGACTCTGCTGATTCTGTCCTATTCTGCACAGCAATGTTTGAACCACAGACATCAGTTCCAATGTTTCCAGTCACTCCTCCTCATATTTATACCTTTATGCAAGGGGCATCACTAGGAGAGGCAGGGCCCCATAACAGATTTCTGAATGGGGCCCCTTTCCCACTCAAAAATATACGTATTACACTCTCACACATTTATATATCTATATACATAAATAAGAATACAGTTGTTAACTCATAGACACACATTTATACACTCACACACATAGAACATGTAGACATCACATATACACACATATACAGGGCCATATACAGACAAACAGCATATAAACACAATACACATACAGTATATGCACACCAAATACAGCATATATACATCACATATAGGTTAGATACATATTGATGATGCACATTGTACAGCATAGAGGTATATAATGGTGCACATCCTCCATTCTTTAGTGTCAGGTCAGATGACGGGGCCCCCTGACACTGCGGGCCCCATAGCGGCTGCTATGGCTGCTACCTCTGTAGTTACGCCCCTGTTTTATGCCAGTACATAAGACACAATCATGTTATTAATAATATTCTGCCAGGTACCTAATCCCATATCACTGTCAATGCTACGGAGGATTAGCCATCGAGTTCCCTGGTCTGGAGTGCAGATTATGTTGAGCTTTCTCAGATCACATTGATAACATCATCAAAAGTGTTTATTTGCTTTTAGCGGCTTAAGAGAAACTATAATCTCTCCGTAGTTACTTTGCGTCCTTCTATCTGATGCTATGAGTTGTGTTTCTTCAATGAATATATTCGCTTAATAAAGGATGTCATCCAGAATCCCCTTCAGATGTGTGAATGGAAGCAGATTTCAATATCTGCTTTTCTCCCGTGATAAGATAAGAGAAGCCAATATGCCCAACAATCATGAGGTCAGATATATAGGCCCCGAAATAAACATAACTGCGTGGCCAGAAATTGTGCCGTCTCCGCCAAATGCACCCCTAGGCGTGAAGGGGGACGTGTTCAGCAGCAGAGAGGGTCGGGCACAGGCTATAGCACAATTCTACACCAGGGTGGTTCATCGCAGCCACCTGATGGATTTATCAGCATATGTCATCAATGCCAATATTCTCCACTCTTTATAGTCAGATGAGGGGAGGCAGGCTGTTTTCTCCAGTACAGGACCCCCCATTTTAGGCAATATGCACACAACCTTATGGGGGCCCATGATCTGGGCGCATAGAGGTTTTATGGCACCTGGTCACAGTGCGGTGAGCACATGGCTTCTCATTACACCATTCTCGGGCTGGACCGGCACCTTGAAAAATATAGGACATGCCCGGTATTTTGCCGTATCGAGGCTGCCCGGCTTTCTTTGGAGAGAGAAGGCGAGGAGCGCTCTCTCCACCTGCCTCCTGCACCAGACTATGGTACTACGACCCAGGCTACGATACATTTGTGGGCATGAGACCTTCCAGTAGAGTGTCTAATATTGGGTTATAAAATTACCCTAAAAATATTCTATGAGTGGTCCTAGGCCGGAGTTGACATCTGACAGTAGAGAATCCAAAAGATTTCCATTGGTTACTCAGAAACGGTGGAGTTTATAGGGAGAAATCCAGCGGTTGCAGAATCAGGGGTGCTGAAAAGTCCTCCAAAAAGAAGTAGACAGGGCGCATGCGCACCCTAGGAAACATATTAGCACCAGGTCAGGTCCGTACTGCATAGAGAAACCAGCATTATGCACATAGCACGGAGCTTTGTTTGTTCTCCGATACTGTACTTTAGATTATCTGACACTATACTGGAATTACATACAGCAATGCAGCTGGACCGATGCCAGAACATTATCACAATGCAACAAAGACAACAGCAGGTGTAGAAAATCACATTTTTTTTTCCTCCCGGAGTAAATTAACTTTTGAAGCTTATCTCAGCCTAATGAATAACATGTAAATACTTATATAAAGAAGAAACTCAATCAGCATTGAAATTTAATTATCACATAGAAAAACAAAGAAATAAGAATTAAAAGAGCTGCATAAGATCACAATAGACTTTAAATCTGAACCGTCTAATAATTTGTTAAAAGGAATCCAAACTAAAATGGTAGATTAAATTTTCTTTAAATATTAAGTAAACACAAAACAAACCTACACTGTATTTTATAATCCAATACTTCTTTCCCAGCAGATCTATTTCCAGTGGAAAGAAATCTGACCATGGTCACACAGGTGCACTGTCCATTGGAAGTCAGCATAGAAGCTTTCTATAGCAAGACAGCAAGCAGGGATCTAGAAAACTGTGACGAATTGATATAGAAAGTTAATTGGAAAATTGTATAATTTTTCATCATACAAGCCATAACATTAATTTGCCAAAGTGGAAATACCCCTTTAAAGAAACAGGCTGGAACAAGATCTGTATCTGCAGCTCACATTTGCAACAATGGGGCTTATTTACTAAGGGTCCACGGATCACATTTCTGTCAGACTTCCCGACATTTTTAGGGATTGCACGGCTGGGACAGGTATTTAGAAGGGGATTGTGTTGCACATGATCGGATTTTGGCGCAATCGCGACAGCTTTCATGCAACAGAAATGGGGGTGGGGTGGGGGGTGGTGCCGTCGGACGATCCAACGGATTCGGACTGAGCGCGGGATTTCACTTTAAAATTGTGTCGCAAGACAATGCACTTACATGCACCGGGAAGAAGAAGGTGAACTCCGGCGGACCTGAGCGGGGAAGCGACACATGCAGGATATCGGGCGCACGATCTTAGTGAATTGCGGCAGAGTGCATTGTCATTGGAACTTTGCACTTCGGGTGAACTCCTCGGACAGGTAAGTTAATGTGCCCCAATGTCTTTAACTACTGGTATCTCTAGTTCTGTAGATCACAGAGCCACAATCCTGATGTGATTTGAAAGATAAGATTCTTATTAGAGATGAGCGAACATACTCGTCCGAGCTTGATGCTCGTTCGAGCATTAGCGTACTCGAAACTGCTCGTTGCTCGGACGAATACTTCGCCCGCTCGAGAAAATGGCAGCTCCCGCCGTTTTGCTTTTTGGCGGCCAGAAACAGAGCCAATCACAAGCCAGGAGACTCTGCACTCCACCCAGCATGACGTGGTACCCTTACACGTCGATAGCAGTTGGGTTATATTGACAGCCATAAAACAATGAGAAGAAATAATAGTAAAATCCACAAGTGTGGAATATGCAGCAAGAATTACCGGCTATGGAGAGGACTCGGCCCCACGGCGAAGCCCTCTCCATCACCGGGACCGGCGCAGAGCCGTACTAGTACGGCGCGCGGTCGGGAAGGGGTTAAGGTACATCGGCGGTAGGTGCCTATGATGTATTAAGGAAAGCCTTTTTAGGGCTATACTCTATTGTAATCTTTAATGTGGTAATATGCTAATTACCAAAGAGGCTACGGGGCGTGGAAGTAGTAGTGGGCTGAGGCTACACGGTGAGGATAATCCACGCCCCAGTAGCCTCCTTGATATCTACTAGGATTAGTGTCAGCCGAAGCTACGTAGAGCTACGCCCCTCGTATTGCAGAGCCGGCGTTTGCAGTAATGCAAGCGGTCAGCTGCAATGGCTCTGGTCCCAAAGATGACGCTACTGCGCAGTGAAGAAATCCGGCTTGCGGGGATGAGTGCGCGCAGTCCTTGTAGCTGTGTGATGAAGATATATGGGAGGAGGACAAGGAGGGCTACTGGGGGTTGGAGTACCACTGGGCCGTGTAGCCCCAGCTCGGGCCTAACTCTACGACCCAGTCGCCTCTTAGTAAATTAGAATATTATCACAATGAAAGATTAAAACGATAGAGGGACTAAAGGATTAGCCCTAAAAAGGGCTATCCTTAACAATACATTGAGGCACCTACCAACAGATCTACCTTAATAGGTAGATCTGTGGTGGTAGGTGTCCTTTAACACTATGGAGCTGGAGCCCTCAGGCTCATATGCATGACAGGCCTTCATCATGGTGGTAGATGCACTTTAAAGGACAATTACAGCAGATAACTGATGTACTGCTCTAAAACTATCTGCTCGTTTGTATTCGAGGGGATAGGATAGTTTTTATTCTTCTGTGAAACGCCAGGATCTTGAAATGAAGACTTTAAAAAATTATGCAAGGAGCCAGGTAGAGGGGATTAGGAGTAGTCACTTGAGCACCTCCTGGGTCAGGCACTTGGTTAAATTTATGCATGTTCGGGTTCTGCCTGTGTAAAATCTCGGTGACGTCTGTGGACGTATACAAATCTCAACATGTCGTCCTGGAATGGACCTGGAATGGTCCTACAATTTACATACGGGGTGTGTGCAGAAAATAACCAGCGTCGTGGAGCCGGAGGCACTCATGGACATCAAGCTCATTGCATATATTTTTTATAAAAGTCTTTATTTCAATTGTTCCAGCGTTCAGGAGAGAATAAAAACGTCTATCCATTAGAATAAAAAACAAGTAAGTCAGACAGATTTCCCTCGTTAATCTTTATATAGATGCAGACAGTCCCTGGGTTAAGTACAAGTGGTTCTGTAGATATGTTCTTAAGTTGAAGGTATGATAGTTTGAACTGTATCTTTTATATTTGTAACTCCAGGACTAACTATTTTGGTCTCTGTGACAATTGGATTTTAAAAATGTTGGATCTTAATTGCATGACACCTGTGATAAGGCAAAAAAAGTACAGTAATTCCCAAAATCCAGAGTCCGTATAAATAGTGTCGTTTGTATTGTAAGTCGGGTTGTTCTTAAGTAGGGGAACGCCTGTAAAAATAAATAAAAATAAAAAGTGTGAGAACAGAACTGGACTGCAGGTACTTATAAGATTTGCAGAAGCTGGTAATAAAGCGGAGGAAGATTACACGCCATAAACACACAAGGGGAATTGCTAATGGAGTGCAATGATATAATTTCTTTAATTCTATTCCGTTAGCGCTTTACAAATCTAGGCGAAATATACAAATATTAATATTACATTACCACTGTACAAACAGTCATATGCTCACAAGCGGCTCCAGTCTATGAGAATGATGGGGATGACACAAGAGCGGCTATGGCTGTATACTACTGGGGGCAGGCTGGCTGGCTGTATACATGGGGCAGGCTGGTCTGGCTGTATACTACTGGGGCAGACTCGCGTCTGGCTTTTTATACAGGGGCAGGGTGGGCTTGCGTATTACTACGGGGGGCAGGGTGGTATGGTGTATACTCCTTGGGCAGGCGGTCTGGCTGTATACTACAGGGGGCAGGCTGGGATGGCTGTATACTCTGGGGCAGGCTGGGGCTGGGGGTATACTACTGGGCGGCAGGATGTGGTCTGGCGTATACACTTGGGCAGGCTGGTCTGGGTATTACTACAGGGGGCAGGATGGGCTGGGCTGTAAATACAGGGCGGAAGGCTGGGCTGGCTGTATACTACAGGGGGGCAGGCTGGGGATGGCTGTCTACTACTGGGGGCGGGATGGGCTGGCTGTTAATACGGGCGGTAAGGCTGGGCTGGCTTAAATACAGGGGGCAGGCTGGGGTGGCGGTATTACGACAGGGGGCAGGCTGGGCGGCTGGTATACTAATGGGGGCAGGCTGGGTGGCTGTATACTATGGGGGCAGGCCAGGCTGGATGTATAATAATGGGGAAGGCGGCTGGCTGTATACTAGGTGGCAGGCTGGTATGGATGATAATATAGGGGCGATGGATGGCTATATACTGGGGGGGGTCAGTGACAATGCATTTTCACCATAGGATGGCTTATACTTGAGTAAATAGTTTCCAAGTTTTTGTGTTGCATTGGGGTTTGAGCCCTTTCACGGCTTAAAAAGTCTACAGGACTATATACACCTCTTCATTAATATGGCTTAAAATATTAGAACTACGACTAGTGCAACACCCAGCAAAGCAGAGATTCAGACTTCCGACTTTGCAAAAAAAATGCACTTCAGTCCCCACTAGTCATGTGCTGAGACTTTTTTGGTGATTTGTGAAAAAAAAAAGACCGGACAGGAAAAATAGGCATATACGAGCAATGCCACCGTGTGAAATCAATGAACCAGAGATATACGAGTGTGTGTGTTACTGGTGTGACATCACATTACCGGGGATATAAGAGCCGTGCGCCTGTCGTGACATCACATTACCAGGATATAATGAGCCGTGCACCTGGTGTGACATCACATTACCAGGGATTATAAACGAGCCGTGCACGGTGACATAACATTACCAGGGATATAATGAGCCGTGCACCTGTGTGGACATCACAGTACCAGGGATGATAACGAGCCGGGACCTGTGGACATCACAGACCCGGGACCTAACGAGCGTGCACATGTACAACATACATGACTAGGGATGGATATATAACAAGCGGTGCACATGTATACATCAAATGACCAGGGTTATAAACAAGCCATGCACCCGTTGTGCCATCAGATGACAAATGCACGGAAGTAAAGAAAACAGTAAAGCTTCCTAGAAATGACAGCACGCAGGATTTCGAAAACTGAGGGGATTGTTACAGAAGTATATTGGAACATTGTAGAACTTTTCTTACACAAAAAATTTGAATTATTGCTGTGATGAAAGGGACAGACGAGGGAGATCAGACCCCCTAAGACACCTGTGTGGGGGGCGTATTACCCACTTAATGAATAACAAAAATCTTATCTTAAGGTCGATAATGGTGATGCTTCTCTCCAGTGATAGGATTTGTCAGGAGCCCCATACACATGGAAGATATTTCACCAATTCCACTGAATTTGGTAATCCTATTCGTTGTATAAAAGTCTTCAGTCTTCCTTTAACCAAAGTGAATCCTATACGAGTCAAAAACTGAAGAAAGAAAGAGGCGATGTCTATCTTGTCTAATGGGCTTTCCTTCCTCTTCGGCGCCGGTCTCCTTTTCCATATAACAAGTGAGGCTGATTGTTCATTTTATGAAGGGGAAAAGATAATGATGATGAAATCGCACATTGGTTTGTCTTTCCCGGCACAATTTATGTGACATTAGAGGTCCATTTCCAGCGCTCGGCACTGCCCGAGAGCCCCATTTTGTCAAGAGTCTTTATTACATTGCCTTTTAGAACACATTAAAGCAACTCCATAACAGCACTTCACCCACTTTGGGAACTTTTCTGAGCTCCGCAAGTAAAGACGTAGTTAACATAGCTTCACATATTGTGATATTAATGTCACCAGAAGTTCAATGTCTACGATGGAGGGAAAATAAGACTGAATGTTATGTGTAGTCAAAAAAGATATTACTGCCGCTTTATGACTCTTACATACTGTATAAGCACACTCAGTAACTACTATACAGAGAGATCCGAACACAATAACACAATTGGGAAGTCATGCATTGTTCAGTAAATGGCAGTCTATCGCTTTAAAGGGATGTTCCCATATGGATATTACCATTTTATTTAATTCATATTTCAAATATATACATTTCTTCAATAGGATGTTGTTTAAAAAATATCCCTTTGTGAAGATAAATGTAGCCTTAATTAGTTAGTTATCCTTGTAACAAAATTAGTTAGTTATCCTTGGATATAACCACACTTGCACCCTGACAGTGAAAAGCCAGGCGACATCAAGAATGTGTAGGACAGAGGAGGCCAAAAAATCTGTCCATAGAAAGCGTGGAAGTGAAGAACCCTGAGAATGCAGACCAAATCAAAGACATGGGAGTGTATGTTTCTTAAAACACGACCTTTTTCTGAGAAGCTAATAGGCGAACAAATGAACGGGCTGTCTATATCCATGGCATCATATTGTAATCCTGTCTGTAGATGAGTCATTGTAATCCTGTGCCATCTTTCTATAACTCTCTCCTGTGGAGGGGTGTATGTGTAGAAAGTGAGAAAACATCACGGGATTCTGTTGGACTCTCTGGGCCTTTGATAACTCGCTCTGGATGTTGTATTCAAATAATCACAAATATCTCAAGTAAAGTAAAAAATCACCAACACAGCATACGCCACGAGGGGTGCAGTGACCTTGCGACTTTTTTGTGATCATTTAAAAAAATCGGAACGCATATCTGGGCTCTTGCATGTCTTGCTCTAAGAGGGTTCTTGTTTAAACCCACTATGCCTGAGTGGGGGGGAAACCCATCGGTACTTTTGACTCCAAAATTGCAAAAGACCCCCCCCCTTGTGAATTTTTTTCAGATTTTTAATTCCAAAAAGTCTGATAAATCTTCCATCTGCCTTTTATCTCAATAGAGTGGACTGCATCAACACTTGGGGGTTGTTATCGTAGTCTTTTCTCTATCTCTGTAACTTTTTGGGCGTATTTGCATTTTGGCTTAATTTTCCAATGACCTTCCCAAAGTTAGACCTGCAAGGATTTTTCCAGTATGCGCCTGATTTATCTGAAAATCCAGTGCGTAACTTGAAGCTTAAAGACCCCAGTGCAACTCTGTGACAAGCCCCCAACCATTAATGTTGGTTTTATACGTACTAGTCTTTCCATTGGAAGTGACACCTTATGGGCCCCCTAAGCCTCTTTGGCCCGGATGAACCGCACCCTCTGTAGCCCCATCAGTTACGCCCCTGGTAAATCTACGATGTGGACGTTACAAAAAAGTTGCAATTTTGGTGTAAATGGTGCATAACTCCAGTCCCGAGCAGCATGATGCAACATTTTATAAGGGGTTTCAGAGAATTTGCAAATTTTGTGTCACTTTTTTTTTTAAAAAACAACAACACAGCAATCCCCATGCCTATATACACCCTAAAGATAGATAGAAACAGTCCATGTTTCAATCTAGCTGAAAGTCACAGAGATGGTGCAAGCACTGAAGCTCTTCTGAGCTGATTTCTAAATCAATGGTATCTTGTACTAAAGACCTAGAATACAATTGATGCACCAATGGCAATCCTGGCATAAAATGTATTAAAAATTCCATATATGGGTAGTCAGTCAGTCATATTGTTGACCATGTATTCTTAGGAAAGGGGGGAGAATTGATTAGACCGGTGTTTTACATGCAGTCCTAAAGTTCTCCTACTGGAGGTTCGGTGCCTGTATATATAGGAGGCTCCATCCTGTGACTAGATTGGAACTGGTAGTTTTCTTTTTTGCTCTAAGTTTCCAGTGGGATTATAGTAAAGTGTGGCGTGTTGAGCGTTCTTGACCCGACCCACCTCTGCCTTCCCTCCTCTCCGCCCTGACACCCCCTAGTGGCCACAAGTCAGAAAACTTTCTGGGACGAGAGGATACATGTGGTTTCTGTGACAGAAAATTGGTGGATAAGCATAAAGAATCTCCCCCACATTGTTCTAAATACCGTGTCTGTGATATTTTAGGGGCGCAGTGTGGAGTGTGCTGTACAGACAGAAACATCTGGGGATGAATTAAGCAGCAATTAGTTTTCGCTTAGACAATTTGTCACCAATTCTGTTTCCAAGGGCACACTCCTCATCTGTAGGTTGCCAGATGCCACTTCTACCCATGTGTCTAATCAGCACTCACCTTCAAGTATGCAGACAATACATGTGTACATTTATTGTTCAGATGGTAAATTGTAAAGTGCCTGTCTGGAACCGCAAATTCCTGATGGAAGCACAGTAGGACGGTTATTCCTGTTTTCACTCAAATTAATTAATTTGACTATCTATGTACAGAGACAGATATACACACAATGAATATGGAACAACCAACAAGATATCATCAAATTTTACGTGTTTACAATTGCACTTACTCCATTATTGATAACATAGACACACAAACACGCGCGCAGAAATATATTAGGATCAATTTATTAATGCCATGAAACCAGTCATGATTATACCCGTGTATAATGCAAACACACATGTGCGCAATAATCTGCGGCCAACATATCCTTATCCATTTCTTTTTAACAACCCCTTGGGGCACATATCCTTACCCCGTCCGGAGATTTTCACCTAAAGTGCATTGTCCGTGCATAATGCACTGCGCCACGATTCACTAAGATCGTGCGCTCCGATATCCTGCATGTGTTGCTTCCCGCCCCCTCAGGTCCGGCAGAGTTCACCTTCTCTCCTGGGGTGCATGTAAGTGCTTGATCTTGCAACACATTTGAAAGTTAATCCGTCGGATCATTTGATGGCACACTCCCCCCCCCATTTCTGTTGCATGAAACCGATGCGCTGCACCACAATCCAACTCGCGGCGACAGACAATACCGGTTAATAACATGCACATGCCATGCAAAACCTGGAAATTGCCGGAAATTGCGGCTGCAACAACCCTAGTAACATTAAGCCCCATATCTTTTCCCAATTCATAGTCAAACAAAAATTGACATTATGGTCAATCCTAGAACAGGCCACAAACCGCTTTAAAGACTATGTCCAGCCATTTGGTAATATAATGCTCGAATTGGCTGACCTGCACAGGGTGTATCTGTTGCTTAGGTCACGGTGCATGCAGATAAAAACCTTTTCATGTCAAATTAGATGTTTGAAGTTGCTTCCCCTCTTTCTTCATAATAGACCCCTTCTTGATTCACCGACATGAATCAATGCTTGCCCCCTCCGAATCTTACCTGTGCTATAAAATTCAGGGGCCGTACATGCACTTTGAAGCCAAGGATGTTCCCAAATTTTTCTTCGCTCGTGCACCGGCTATAGTAACCACCATGCCCCCTGCACTAGGGGAAATCTTTCATAGGGGGGTATTCCCACGAAGACAAAATCTTAAATATATTCAGGAAGAAATATTTCACGGAATATTTCTACCTCTCTCTACCAGTACTGCTGTTTTGCTTTTTTGGTTGTCCATGGATCCGACCTTAAACTGACTATGGTCGGGGAGATCTTCTTCCTGCCTGGTCAGATTCCTCTCACATGAAAGTGCATCTCCTGTACTCCAGGAGCAGGAGAGGGTAGGAGGCAGAGGCAAACTTCAATCCAGCATGCGAAGAGTCAACTAGCTCTCCAAACAATATGTGTGTCTTGATTTAGGAGGGGAGGTTTAGCAGAGCTGAATTGTGTTTACTCGCAATCTTTTATAAATTTGATGACTCTGATCTGTCTCATATCTCTTTTTCTTTGAGTCTGCTATTAATAGAATCTTCTGAAGCTACATAAAAGTGTTGCTAACCTTGCAGCATATAATCTAAGCCATTGTCGTACACAGCACCTGGAGACAGAACAGAGCATAGCACAGAAGGGATCAGGTAGTGTCTGCTCAGCTATCCTGCCACAGAGCCGAATCTTACACGAGCATAATGCAGTGATCGGAGCAAAAAGCACAATAAATATACAATTAAGTGGTTAAGTTTTAATCATATTAACACACGGGATTAAAGATTTTAGGACTTTCTTCTATGGGCAAAGCCCTTTAATGTCATCCTTGCTAGCCCGTGTAAGAGCGAGGCTTGCGACTTCTCCACCACTGTACTACAGACTCCAAGTCTGCATATACACTAAACGTATCATTTCCCCACTGCACTTTCATCAAAAGTGGTTTGATATTTTAGGTAATGTGAGCATTTTTATTAGCAACATTTTGCTGTCAGTTTATGCAACCCTCTCTTGACAATGAAATGACTCTGCTGATTCTGTCTATTCTGCACGCAATGTTTATAAGTGAACCACAGCACTCAGTTCCATGTTGCCATTTCCAGTCACTCCTCCTCCTATATTTATATCTTTATGCAAGGGGCATAACCAGGAGAGCAGGGCCCCATAACAGATTTTCGATGGGGCCCCTTTCCCGCTCAAAATATCGTTATACACTCATTATTTCTCACACATTATATATCTATCTACTAAATAAGAATCCAGTTGTTAACTCATAGACCACAATTTATACACTCACCACATAGAACTGTGACACACATATCACACATATATAGGGGCCACAGACAAACAGCATATAAACACAATACACATACAGTATATACACACCATATACAGCATATATACATCACATATAGGTTAGATACATATAATGATGCACATTGTACGCATAATGTATATATGGTGCACATCCCTCCTCTTAGTGTCAGGTCAGAGACGAGCCCCCTGACACTGCGGGCCCCATAGCGGCTGCTATGGCTGCTGCTACCTCTGTGTTACACCCCTGTTTGTTGCCAGTTATAAGACACAATCATGTTATTTAATTTCTACCAGGTTACCTAATCCCTACACTGTCACTGCTATGGAGGATTAGCCATGAGTTCCTGCGTCTGGAGTGCAAGTATATGTTGAGCTTTCTCAGATCACATTGATAACATCATCAAAGTGTTTTATTTGCTTTTAGCGCTTAAGAGAAACTATAATCTCTCCGTAGTTACTTTGCGTCCTTCTATTGATGCTATGAGTTGTGTTCTTCAATGAATATATTCGCTAATAAAGGAGTGTCTACAGATCCCCTTCAGGTGTGAATGGAAGCAGATTTCAATTCTGCTTTCTCACCATGATAAGATACAGAGAAGCCCATTTGCCCAACAATCATGAGGTTCATATACTACAGCCCCGACTAAACATAATTGCGTGGCCAGAAATTGGTGCCGTCTCCCCCAAATGCACCCATTGGCGTAAAGGGGGACGTGTTCAGCAGCAGAGAGGGTCGGGCACGCTATAGCACATTCTACACAGGGCGGTTCATCCAGCCATCCTGATGTATTTATCGCCTATGTCATCAATCCAATATTCTCCACTCTTTAGTTCAATGAGGGGGGGCAGGCTGTTTTTCTCCACGTACAACCCCCCATTTTAGGCAATATGCACACAACCATTGGGGGCCCATGATTGGGGCGCATAGAGGTTTTAGGGCACTGGTCACAGTCCGGTGAGCACATGGCGTCTCATTACACCCATTCGCGTCTCGCCTGGAACGCACGCACCTTGAAAAATATAGGACATGTCCGATAGTTTGCCGTATCGCAGCTGCCCGGCTTCTTGGAGGAAGGTGAGGACCCTCTCTCCACCTCCTCCTGCACCAGACTATGGTACTACGACCCAGGCAACGAACATTCGTGTGCATGAGACCTACTAGAGTGTCTAATATTGGGTTATAAATTAACCCTAAAAATATTCTATGAGTGGCCTAGCCAGTTGACATCTGACGTAGAGAATCCAAAAGTTCCATGTTTACTCAGAAACGTGGAGTTTATAGGGAGAAATCCAGCGGTTGCAGAATCAGAGGATCTAGGCCAACTGGTGCTGAAAAGTCCTCCAAGAAATAACAGGGCGCACTGCGTACCCTAGGAAACATATTAGCAGGTGCAGGTCCACTGCATAAGACAACCAGCATTATCCATAGCTCGGCTTTGTTTGGTTCTCAGATACTGTACTTTAGATTACTGACACTGATACTGAATACATACAGCAATGCAGCTGGACGCATCCCGAACATATCACATGCAACAAAGACAACCAGCAGGTGTAGAAAATCACATTTTTTTTTCCTCCCGGAGTAATTACTTTTGAAGCTTATCTCAGCCTAATGAATAACACGTAAATACTTATATAAAGAAGAACTCAATCAACATTGAAATTTAATTATCACCAGAAAAACAAAAAATAGAATTAAAAGATCACAATAGACTTTAATCTGAAACGTCTAATAATTTTGTTAAAAGGAATCCAAACTAAATGGAGATTAATTTTCTAATATTAGTAACACAAAACACCTACACGTAGTTTTATAATCCAATACTTCTTCCAGCATTTATTCCAGTGGAAAGAAACTCGACCATGGTCCACACAAGGTCACTGTCCATTGGAAGTCAACAAGAAGTTCTATAGTTCAAGACAGCAAGCAGAGATCTAGAAACTGTGACGTTTTGTATATAGAAAGGTTATTGGAATTTGTATAATTTTCTCATACAACCATAACATTAATTTGCCAAGAGAAGAACAGGCGCTGAAACAAGATCTGTATCTGCAGCTCACATTTGCACACTGGGGCTTTTTACTAAGTGTCCACGGATCGCATTTCCGTCAACTTCCCGTACATTTTCAGGGATTGCCGCTGGACGGTATTTAGAAGGGGATTGTGTTGCACGTGATCGATTTTTTGGCGCCAAGCTTTCATGCACAGAATGGGTGTGGGGTGTGGGGGGGTGCGTCGGACGATCCGACACGTTCGACTGAGCGTGGGATTTCACTTTAAAATTGTGTCGTCAAGACAATGCACTACATGCACCGGGATAAGAAGATGAACTCCGGCGGCCTGAGCGGGAGGACCAGATGTAGATATCGGGCGCACGATCTTACGCGCAGAGGCAATTGTCATTGGAACTTTGCACTTCGGGTGAACTCCTCTGTACAGGTAAGTTAATGTGGCCCCATGTCTTTATACTACGGTATCTCCATTTCTGTAGATCCAGAGCCACAATCCCTGATGTGATTTGAAAGGTAATGATTCTTATTTCCAGTTCTGTAGATCACAGAGCCACAATCCTGATGTGATTTGAGAGATAAGATTCTTATCTTTACAGAACACCAAAAGCAACCAAAAGCTATCAAACTGAAAATAGGGGCATCTAAAAAGTACTGGAAGACATATCATTTGAACAGTAATCACAGCTTTTATGCCTGAAAACTAGTGTGCAAGCCTTGAAATAGCACACAGCCAGGAATTGCGCCTATTTCCCCACTTACTCTAACTCTGTGCCAAGTTAGCATGGCGGTGTGTGAAGGGGATCACTGCCGGCAGTGGAGTGGGCTGGTGCGGAGTATTAATGCTAATGCACACTTCCTATAGCCATTCAGGCACAGGCTACGGCACAATTTTATGTCAGGCCTGAACCTCCCGATACATGCAGTGGGTGCCGAGTGGCAGGGGGAAATAACAAGATACATCATAAGATAAATGTGTGTGTTTCAGTTAAGTATTTTTCTGTGTGAACTGTGACCCTGCTCTCACCAATGCACTGAATGCCCACAATAGGCAGGTGGGTTGACAACATAAGGATGATATTGCCATACTAAATTAAGGAATCAATTTCCAGGTAAGAAGTATGGTGGGTGCATATAAAAGTCAAACCAGTGTCTAAAAATACACTAAAGTGCTTAAAAGAGGGAATACCTACCTTCAATAGGAAATAATTGTCTTCAGGTGGCATCTGCGGACTATGGATACTCTGGGTGGATTGTCCTATACTAGTTATGGGCCGTTCGCGAATGAGCCGGCACAAAGGGCCATCTCATGTCAGTGAGCCGATGGCTCACTAAATCCCCGCCAATAAACGGCTCACCAAGCCCCCTTTAATCCGGGTTTAATCGGGTTAAAAGTTATGTGATATGGGGTGACTGACTGGCCCAGCGGCTCCCTATTATATATTTACTAGGGAGCCATCAGGAGCCAAAAGAGCCGGCTCTTCTCAGTGAGAACCCAGAGACCAGGGAAACTTCACGTGGTGGTTCTCAAAAAGAGGGAGGAGCATGCTCAAGACCCTCCTCCTTCCTGCCAATGCTGCTTCTCTTCTTCTCGGTCTGCTTTCTTCTCCTCAAGATTTTTAGCTTCAAATTTGTAAAACTTGGAAGGTTTTAAGAATATGGAAGGGGAGTATTGGTTTTATCAAAATAAGGTCCGGTCATACCCAAGTGCTAACAATTCCAGTTCTTTAAAAGTCTCACAATGATTATTAAACCGCTCGCCTGCTGTGATGCATTACACCCTTCCTAATCATTGCTTTCATTCTACGCCACAAAAAATATCATTTTTAATTCATCAAAAAGAACAGATTAGACGCTGCATTTGTAGCTGTCACAATAACTTCCAAAAAGCAATAATAAAGAAAATCGCTACAGAAAGACTATAATGGACCTGACGCTCAACGTATATACAGGTTATTATGAATTCCGCTTTTCCTTTTCACTATTTATAATCCTCCTGCTGATTTTCCTCACTTATTTTGTGGAGCCGCGCAAGTTCTTTCACTCAGTCCCAGCATGTCATGATTAACCAAGCAAAACCAAGCCCTGATCTCAAAATACACTGATCTCTGAGAGGAAAGCAAAACCAAGCCCTGATCTCAAAATACACTGATCTCTGAGAGGATTGGTAAAAGGAACCGAGTGATTAAAGGGCATCGACCACCACAATGATAGACTGTATGCAAATGAGCTCCACCAAAGGAAACCTCCCACCACGGATCTACCTATTAAGGTACATCCGGTGGTAGGTGCCTCTGATGTATTTAAGGAAAGCCTTTTTAGGGCTAATACTTTCTTTTTTAATCTTTAATTGTGGTAATATGCTAATTTACCAAAGAGGCTACTGGGGGCGTGGAGTAGCTGGAGCTGAGGCTACACGGTGCGGCTACTCCACACCCCAGTAGCCTCCTTGATCATCCTACCTAGATAGTGTCAGCACGTAGCTACGTAGAGCTACGCACCCTCGTCTGCGGAGCTGGCATTCTGCAGAATGCAAGCTGTCGGCTGCATGGTCTCTGGTCCGAAGCTGAAGCTACTGCGCATGCGCAGAACTCCGGCTTCGCGGATGAGTGCGCGCAGCTCCTTGTAGCTGTGTGATGAAGATATCTGGGAGGACCAAGGAGGCTACTGGGGCGTGGAGTACCTGGGCCGTGTAGCCTCAGCTCGGGCTAGTCTACGCCCCAGTAGCCTCTTTAGTAAATTAGCATATTACCACAATTAAAGATTAAAAAAGATAGAGGGGACTAAAGGATTAGCCCAGGATCGATCAGACAACCTAGGGTTAAAGTACCCTAGGGAGTCTGAACGATCCTACCATATACTGCCATACTGCAATATGGCAGTATATGGGGATTTTACTCCTCATTCATTACTATGTGCTGATAGCACATTGTAATGAAGGGGTTAAAACGAGACAGCTTCGGGCCTCCGTGAGACCCGAAGCTGTCCGCGAGCCCTCTCCATGCACCGGGACCCGGCGCGCGCCGTACTAGTACGGCGCGCGTCGGGAAGGGGTTAAATGAAGTCACCGAAACGATGCTGATATAGTCTGTTACAATTGACATAAATACCACACATCCATTCCTGACATTAAACTATAGCGATTCTAGGCTTAAATGAAGTCACCGAAACAATCCTGATATAGTCTGTTACAATTGACATAAATACCACACATCCATTCCTGACATTAAACGATAGCAATTCTACCATAGCCTACTTCACATTTCCACTTACCTGTAAAATGAAGCCCCTTCACTAATAGACAGAAACCCAGTTCTCTGATAATCCACACACCAGACACGAAGTACGGCTGTTCATAACGCCTATTAGCTTCTTGGTCCTTCTGGGCTTCCGTAGTTGTAGTACCGCGACCATGCGGCATCCATTTTAGTAGTCCCGTTCACCTGACACCGGACCAGATACAGAATACACCAACACATATGGGACAATCACATCGTAGGATATATTTTACTCATATAGATTAAGTGCACCATCTCATAGAAGTGTTTTATATTCAGACTCGAAAATATGTAATGCAACTGAAGAAGGATCCAATCCGGATCCGAAACGCGTCTTGCTTTTATAACACATTTTAATGGATTTTACATTTGAAGAATAAATCGTAATTCTGGAATAGAGTGCGCCGGGTCTTTTCTCTAGGACCAAAAGGATAGTCACATGGATCTCTAGCAATAGAGACCCCTCCACACAAATTTGATTAGAATTAGGCAGAGTCTGCTGATTTATTTTTTTTTACCTTTATTTCTTTTTATAACTCAAAGTCATCAGGCACAGCACAAAATCCAGTTGTGTGAAGCAAAACCAAGCCCTGATCTCAAAATACACTGATCTCTGAGAGGACTGGTAAAAGGAACCGAGTGATTAAAGGGCATCTACCACCAGAATGATAGACTGTATGCAAATGAGCTCCACTGAAGGAAACCTACCACCACGGATCTACCTATTAAGGTAGATTTGGTGGTAGGTGCCACTAATGTATTTAAGGATAGGCTTTTTAGGGCTAATCCTTAAGCCTCCTTTATCTTTTTTAATCTTTAATTGTAATATGCTAATTTACCAAAGAGGCTACTGGGGCGTGAAATAACTGAGCTGAGGCTACACAGCGCGACTACTCCATGCCCCAGAAGCCTCCTTAATCCTCCTACCCATATATTGTCAGCGCGCAGCTACGAGGACCTACGCATCCTCGTCCACAAAGTCAGCGTTCTGCGCATGTGCAGAATGCAAGCTGTCGGCTGCATGGTCTCTGGTCTGAACTGAAGCTACTGCGCATGCGCAGAACTCCGGCTTCGTGGATGAGTGCGCGCAGCTCCTTGTAGCTGCGTGATGAAGATATCTGGGAGGATCAAGGAGGCTACTGGGGTGTGGAGTACCTGGGCCGTGTAGCCTCAGCTCGGGCTACTCTACGCCCCAGTAGCCTCTTTAGTAAATTAGCATATTGCCAAAATTAAAGATTAAAAAAGATAAAGGGGACTAAAGGATTAGCTCTAAAAAGGGCTATCCTTAAATACATTAGAGGCACCTACCACCAGATCTACCTTAATAGGTAGATCTGTGTTGGTAGGTTTCCTTTAACACCTATGGAGCCTGGAGCCCCTCAGGCTCATATGCATACAGGCCTTCATCCTGGTGGTAGATGCACTTTAAAGGACAATTACCAGCAGATATACTGATAGTACTGCTCTAACTATCCTGCTCGTTTTGTATTCGAGGGGATGGAATAGTTTTTATTCTCTCGTGAAACGCCAGCATTCTTGAAATAAAGACTTTTAAAAATTATGCAAATGAGCCAGAGGGGCTTAGGTGTACGTCACTTGAGCACCTCCTGGGTCCAGCCACTGGTAATTTATGCATGTTCCGGGTTCTGCCTGTGTAACTCTTGGTGACGTCTGTCGGAAGTCTACAAATCTCACACATGTCGTCCTGGAATGGACCTGGAATGGTCCTACAATTTACCAGTGTCTGGAGCCAGGAGAGACTCATGCCTCCAGCTCATTTGCATATATTTTTAAAAGTCTTTATTTCAATTGTTCCAGCGTTCCAGGAGAGAATAAAAACTGTTCTATCCATTAGAATAAAAAACAAGTAAGTCAGATCAGATTTCCATCTTTATATCTTTATATAGATGCAGACAGTCCCTGGGTTAAGTACAAGTAGGTTCTGTAGATATGTTCTTAAGTTGAATTTGTATGATAGTTTGAACTGTATATTTTATATTTGTAACTCCAGACTAATATTTTTTGGTCTCTGTGACAATTGGGTTTTAAAAATGTTGGATCTTAATTGCAGACACCTGTGATAAGGCAAAAGTACAGTAAATTACCAACATCCAGAGGTCCGTTATTAACTAGTGGTCGTTTGTAAGTCGGGTGTTCTTAAGTAGGGTACCGCCTGTAAAATAAATAAAAATAAAGTGTGATAACAGAACTGGACTGCAAGGTACTTTATAAGATTTGCAGAAGCTGGTAATAATGGGAGAAGATTACACTGCCATAAACACGCAAGGGGAATTGCTAATGGAGTGCAATGATATAATTTCTTTAATTCTATTCCGTTAGCGCTTTACAAATCTAGGCGAAATATACAAATATTAATATTACATTACCACTGTACAAACAGTCATATGCTCACAAGCGGCTCCAGTCTATGAGAATGATGGGGATGACACAAGAGCGGCTATGGCTGTATACTACTGGGGGCAGGCTGGCTGGCTGTATACATGGGGCAGGCTGGTCTGGCTGTATACTACTGGGGCAGACTCGCGTCTGGCTTTTTATACAGGGGCAGGGTGGGCTTGCGTATTACTACGGGGGGCAGGGTGGTATGGTGTATACTCCTTGGGCAGGCGGTCTGGCTGTATACTACAGGGGGCAGGCTGGGATGGCTGTATACTCTGGGGCAGGCTGGGGCTGGGGGTATACTACTGGGCGGCAGGATGTGGTCTGGCGTATACACTTGGGCAGGCTGGTCTGGGTATTACTACAGGGGGCAGGATGGGCTGGGCTGTAAATACAGGGCGGAAGGCTGGGCTGGCTGTATACTACAGGGGGGCAGGCTGGGGATGGCTGTCTACTACTGGGGGCGGGATGGGCTGGCTGTTAATACGGGCGGTAAGGCTGGGCTGGCTTAAATACAGGGGGCAGGCTGGGGTGGCGGTATTACGACAGGGGGCAGGCTGGGCGGCTGGTATACTAATGGGGGCAGGCTGGGTGGCTGTATACTATGGGGGCAGGCCAGGCTGGATGTATAATAATGGGGAAGGCGGCTGGCTGTATACTAGGTGGCAGGCTGGTATGGATGATAATATAGGGGCGATGGATGGCTATATACTGGGGGGGGTCAGTGACAATGCATTTTCACCATAGGATGGCTTATACTTGAGTAAATAGTTTCCAAGTTTTTGTGTTGCATTGGGGTTTGAGCCCTTTCACGGCTTAAAAAGTCTACAGGACTATATACACCTCTTCATTAATATGGCTTAAAATATTAGAACTACGACTAGTGCAACACCCAGCAAAGCAGAGATTCAGACTTCCGACTTTGCAAAAAAAATGCACTTCAGTCCCCACTAGTCATGTGCTGAGACTTTTTTGGTGATTTGTGAAAAAAAAAAGACCGGACAGGAAAAATAGGCATATACGAGCAATGCCACCGTGTGAAATCAATGAACCAGAGATATACGAGTGTGTGTGTTACTGGTGTGACATCACATTACCGGGGATATAAGAGCCGTGCGCCTGTCGTGACATCACATTACCAGGATATAATGAGCCGTGCACCTGGTGTGACATCACATTACCAGGGATTATAAACGAGCCGTGCACGGTGACATAACATTACCAGGGATATAATGAGCCGTGCACCTGTGTGGACATCACAGTACCAGGGATGATAACGAGCCGGGACCTGTGGACATCACAGACCCGGGACCTAACGAGCGTGCACATGTACAACATACATGACTAGGGATGGATATATAACAAGCGGTGCACATGTATACATCAAATGACCAGGGTTATAAACAAGCCATGCACCCGTTGTGCCATCAGATGACAAATGCACGGAAGTAAAGAAAACAGTAAAGCTTCCTAGAAATGACAGCACGCAGGATTTCGAAAACTGAGGGGATTGTTACAGAAGTATATTGGAACATTGTAGAACTTTTCTTACACAAAAAATTTGAATTATTGCTGTGATGAAAGGGACAGACGAGGGAGATCAGACCCCCTAAGACACCTGTGTGGGGGGCGTATTACCCACTTAATGAATAACAAAAATCTTATCTTAAGGTCGATAATGGTGAATGCTTCTCTCCAGTGATAGGATTTGTAGAGAGCCCCATACACATGGAAGATATTTCACCCCATTCCACTGATGAATTAGTAATCTATTCATTGTATAATAAAAGTCTTCAGTCTTCCTTTAACAAAAGTGAAGAATCCTATACGAGTCAAAAACTTTTGAAACAAAGAAAGAGGCGATGTATATCTTGTCTACTGGGCTTCCTTCCTCTTCGGCGGCCGGGTATCCTTTTCCATATAACAAGTGAGGCTGATTGTTAATTTATGAAGGGGAAAAGATAATGATGAGAAATCGCACATTGGTGTCTTTCGGCAAATTATGTGAATTAGAGGTCTTTCCAGCGATCGGCATGCCTGAGGCAACCATTTGTCAAGAAGTATTTCTACTGCCTTTTAGTTAGAACACATTAAAGCAACTCCTAACAGCACTTCACCACTTTGGGAACTTTCTGAGCTCCGCAAGTAAAGACGTAGTTACAGTAGCTTCCACAGATTGTGATATTAATGTCACCGGAACGTCAATGTCTACGATGGATGGGAAATAAGGACTGAATGTTTTATGTGTAGTCAAAAACGATGTTTTGCCGCTTAGGGACCGTACAACTGTATAAAACACTCAGATACTACTATACAGATCATCCAAACACATAACACCAATGGGAGTATGCCTTGTCAGTAAATGGCAGTCTATCGCTTTAAAGGTCTGGTCCCATATGGATATTACCATTTATTTAATTCATCTTTCCAAAATATTACATTTCTTCACGAGGAGTTGTTTTTTAAAAAATACCCTTTGGAAGATAAAGTAGCCTGTTTGCCCTTAGAAATGGTTAGTTATCCTTGGATATAAACCACACTTTGCACCCTGACAGCGGAAGCCATACACGGGCTAGAGGGGCTGACTAGCTGTACTCAGCGTTCATTACCACAGGACGGTGTGGGGGAACCTGCAGATAACTCCTGGCCATTTCATATGCAAAATTAGATGTATCTTTGGAATCTAAGTCGGTGCTGGATATCCTGCAAATGGACTGGTCCAAGCGGGTGGCAAACAAAAACAATTTTCTCTTATATTTATGGCTTGTTAAAATATGACAAGTCATGGTGGACAGTGGTCAAAAATGAGTGTGAACTCACAAAAACCAACGTTGGAGGAAAAACCACTAAGGCTACATTCACACTAAGGTATGGGGGGACGTATATACGGAAGCAGTATAACGGCCAATATCTACGTCCCCCATAGGCAGAATGGGAGCAACGGCACCCTACGGGAGCGGACGGTGCCGCCAAACGGCAGCACCGTACCGTTACGTACCGGGAAAAGATAGGACCTGTCCCTATTTTGCCCGTAATACGGCGCCCGTGCGCCATGTTGCTATTGGAGAGGGCGGGGGTGAGCTCGCTCACATCCTACCTACTCTACCCCGTACACTGCGTTGCGATACGGACGGGTATGGCAGCAACGCATGTGTGAATATAGCCCTAGGGATTGTAAACAGGTGAATTTGCCAAACTGTCAACCCAAAATTAGACTGCTGAAAAGAACTCAGAGTTGGTTCAGTTCCGCGGTAAACTGTGGAACACAAGGGAAAAAGTGTTGTGTATTATAACTAGGCATCTACCTCATGTTTTCTTCTTTTTTTTGGGGGGGGGAGGGGGCTGACGACTTCTTTAACTTATTGACAAATGGTCGAAAAAAAAGGCCAGATCACTGGAGATTGTGCGTGATGGTGAAGATATGCAACTAGGGGAGAAGTTCGGGGACCTAGACTGAAGGACCGATGTTTCCACTATGTAGTCAGTAGTCCAATTTAATTAATACCAGATTGCACCTGAGGGAATTTCTGCTTTCTTTTCGAGATCGATGGACACATGTGGGTTCAAAGTGGGACATTATAGATATAGAGGCCACTATGTAAATATCTACTCAAATATTTGTAGATCGCTGTTCTCACAGTTTTGCTCTTTACTTTGACCAAGGATAATAATATCGATATCTTAGTAATTTGTCTTTTTTTAACATTTTCCTTCAACATTGATGTGTACTTGGACAACGGGTTCCCTCTACATCATTTCTTGGATCCAGTAAATCTTGGAAAGGGAAATCAAATCGATTTAGAACATGTGGATTTTGACTTTGCAGCAGATATTGTGCTGTTATCATTGGAATTCATGCAACGCTTATCGATTCAATTATTGATCCGGTGAATCTGCACATGATAGGTGCCCGCCGTTTGGGTTGGCCAATAGTGTAGACTTCTGATTTGAAGCAGGCATTCTAAAAAGATGCCGATAGTCCGCACAAAGCAAAAGCGAAAACGGCACACGGGGCCATAAAAACATTTTGGATTATGACGTTTCAGTTACCAAAAATTTTATTGTTTTTCTTTGGTTGTACTAAAGGAAGTTCTTGACTTCTGGGTACGTGTCTTTTATCCATAATTTAGAGGGCACATAAGTCTTTACTGAAGAGTTTCGTGAGGCAATGCTTTTTTCATAGACAGGACTCAATTCATAGTATAAGTACCATGTTAATTGTAGGAAGCAATGACAAGTCCCTTGCCCTCCATTCACGGACCAGGACGAAGCAATATGGGTGTATTGACATAAGATATTGTGTTCATCCTTACGCCTGCTGCCAACCTCATGCATTCTGTAAGACAAGGTGGAGAAAATGTGATATATATAGTTATAGAATTTCATTTTTGATTTGGAGTTCATTGCTTAGGTCAAGGCCATTACGTAGGTGTATTCAGAGAGGTCCCATGTCATTTGGATGCACTGATGGAATACAATTTTGGTCATTGGTCTTTGTGTTGGTAATACATACAATCTAGGAATTGATAATTGGTTATAGTCCTCTTATTGATACAACCTTGTATTAGGGGTTTTTATTGCCACAGTGACACAGGTTGGCTTTCTCTACTGGGTCCATGTGAGATCTGACATTTCTAAAAGGTTGCCCATAAAAACTATTAAGAGCTATCCCCAAATGAATTTTAGGTTTTGTACTCTACAAAATTGGGAGCCAGCATTTACGAGAACCGGGATCGTGCCATCCATCTGAATGGAGCTGTCGGTCAAACATATGGTTCTCTCTCCATGTAGCTCATTGAGACAGTTAGGTCCAATGTTTGGGTTCTTACATGGAAGGTAGTGGAATGATGCCCCAAGCCAAATAACAAATGATAGACATCCTAATTAATGATAGTTTGGGTCCCAACAGTCCAATCTAGCAGTTCACAGCTCACCCATTCTGATGATACCTAATAAAACTTAGGCCAAGCCCCTTAGTTTGGGTAGTGGGACATTTGAAAGCAGGAAGCATTTATACTTGGGAAAAACTTACATGGCTTTTGCGGTTATACAACATAACTATCTGTATTTGACTGGATTAAAGATACGTTATTAATGGTGTTTTGATTACCTATTATATCATTTTTATTTTTACCAGGATAGTAAATAACTGCCTTTAGCTATAACAAAAAATCTTTAGATGTAATCCTATCTCTCTCCTTTTCTGACTGTATTGCCATATTTCGACTGTCTGTCTATGACTCATGTCTCTGACTGTTATCTCTCACTGCTCTTGTACTTGCTATCTCTCTGACTCTTAGGGGAGAATTTACTTACCCGGCCCATTCCGCGATCCAGCGGCGCATTCAGTGTGGGAGGATTCGGGGTCTTCCGGAAAATTCACTAAGTAGTTCTCCGCTGTCCACTAGCGTGTCGCTGCTGCGCTGAAAGTTTGTCGGAATGCACGGAAGTTCAAACAAGCCGTGGCCGGGTCAGGGTAAGCGAGTGTCAAGGCAACACTTTTTGAAAAAAATGCGGCGGTTTTTTCCGAATCCGTCGGGTGCTCGCACAGTTACGCCCCGGCCATTTCCGTTCGCTATGCAGCCGGCGCCGATGTGCCACAATGATCGCAGTGAGCCAAACCCCGGACACTTCAGGGAAAATCGGCGCAAAAACGAAAAAAAAATCGGGTAAACCTGCCAGGAAAACGCGATTTTCAAGCCCTTAGGTAAATGCCCCCCTTTGTCTTGACTGTCTCTGCTATACGTCTCTCTGGGCTGTCTGTATGTCTCTGTGCCTGATGTAATGAATGTTTTTTTTCTCTGTCTTTGACTCTGTACTTCTCTGTTTTTGCCTTTTTGCAGGGAGTAATTTTAAGAATAAACCTGTACTTATAATATGGTACACATGATTACAGTGCCCATATTGGTGTTCTTGTTACTACAGCTTTTGTCCTACTTCTAGAGGTAAGCAATATAAGTGTATTATAGCCAATCAGGAGCTTTTCAGATGGTCTACCTACTTACTTGTCAAAAAATGCTTTAGATTTTGACATCATCCCTACATAACATACTCAGTTGAGTGCTTGCTTGGCTGACTGATAGATCTTACCATAAGAATGAACTCTCACCTATTGAGTAGGGGATAGAGTTACCTACTGAACTGAGCAAAAGATTGGGCCCATGAAAAGTCAAGAGAGTACTCTAAAATATACAAAGGGAAAACCTGAGAGGATTTATGGGGGGGCGGCCTTGCACCCCCGGATTTATACAGAGGCTCCGCCCTCAAGGAGCGCCCCCTACACACCCTCCATACCAAGTGGCATATAAGAGGGAGGAAAGGTACAATTATTCGCTATCTGCCAAAGTAATAAGTGTACCAGATAAGCGGGTAATAAGGGAACCCAGCCCAGGGCCCCCACCATTTAGACAGCAAATAGTTGTTATTTATTACTTAAGTTTATGTCCCATATTATATATGGGATATCTGGAGAAGGAACTATTACCATTATAACATTTCGTTTATAAAAAACAAAAAAACAATACATGGGGCGGCCTCCACCCCATCATATTCAGCCTATAATAAGAAATCTTCTTTTATCAGCATCCATATGACTATAGGGTTAGACAAACCATAAAGAGTTTTGTTACCCGGGGTTGAGAAAACAGTGCCACACATGGTTCAGTTGAATCTGGTAGTGCAAGTTAAATTGAGTAAAGTTCGGTTATATGTCGCGTGTATCAGTCAAAAGGGATATCAGTTAACTAATCCAGCTCGCAGCCATCAAATAATTCCGCATCATCAAAAGAACAATGTTAACTTTATCCAAAAAAGTACCCAATTATCCGAACTTTTTTTTTTTTTTCGTTTTTTTTTTTAATAGATAACATATTTCTATGAAACAATGCGAGAATATGTGATACAATCGGCTTAAAGCCTTCCGAAAAAGCCGCCGACTCCCGACGTCAGATACAGGCTAGGGAGCGCCTTAATGTCTCTTATCCTATAAATGATGATTGATTGGTGTGTTCTTTTCAAAAAGATTTGCAGTCTGAAACAGCTATTTATATGGGCTTTTGGGGTTAAATGAGAAATGAGTCCTAGAGAGAGGAATTTCAGAAATGATTTATTTTCGTTTCAGTTAGGCTGGAATATTTTATGGACTTGCGGAGAAGATGAGACATTTTTTTCTCTTGTCTTCTTCCAGTGTTAAAATAAATGTGCTGGAATGATGTGACGTCTTCCTGGAGGAGGGAAGTACTTTGGGACGAAAGGGTTAAGAAGTTATAATGTTCTCTGATGTTATATTTGGTTGTGATACCTAATTTGCCCTTATTTTTCTAGACATAAAACTTGAGGGGTGACGTTCGATAGTGTTTGTTGATGTGTCGGGTACAGATCTCATAATGTTCACCGACAGCTCAGATATACACCGTGACTCAAGTGTTGCCCAGTCTATTAAAATCGGGGACTTGTATCTCTCTTTTAGATTTTTCGTGTGTTGTTGTTAGAAATTGTACCAGTCTTAAAAGAATCACTAACAATTCCTGTTTTTTTTTATAATGATACAAGTTATAGGTTCGGGAAAGAAAAAAAAAAACGACTCACAAACTTTGAGGAGGAGAATTATTAAGCGTGCACAGTCGACCAGTGTAGACCTCCGACAGCAGTATTGTGATGAATTCTTGTCCTGTTTAAGAGACTGACGAGTTCTACTTTTAGACCTTTTAGGCCTGGTCCAAACCCCCTATTTTGGTTGCACGGATATTTACCGTTCCGGTTACAGTCCATTTTTACCCAAGATCCCACTTGAACTCAATTGACAGGGCCGGCGCCCGCAATGGGTATACGGCGGCAAGTGCCAGGGCCCAGAGCAGAAGGGGGGCCAGCCACATAAGGATTGTACATCGGGAATCCATGGGGTTGAAGGTATCTGTATTAAGAATCATGAGGTGAGGGTGTGAGGCTTGCTATAAATATAACATGAGGGGGGCTGTATATAAATAACCATGAGGGGGCCTATTTGGGATAATAATCCTAGGAAAATATTTAGGGACAGGAGACTGTTTTCGATTCTGGAATTTAATTGCTGCTGTAAGTTCACTGCAAGGGTGACCACTGAGGGTTCTGTCACCCAGGGGCCTACGAACATGGAGCCAAACCTGTTCGACCAGATGCTAGTTCACAGCAACAAGCAAAAGAGTCCAGTTCTCAAAGATGGAGATAAACTAATAAGTGGAACTTGGATATTGTTCTGCTGCTCCATTCAATACTACAGATATCGAGCACAACGGCTTGGATATCTACATACACTATCATTGAGAGACGTCAACGAGTGCCAGAGGTAGTCGAGCTCTGTGCTAAGAAATTTTGGGCACTCTTGTAGATTAAAGCAGGCAGAGTCCACAGTTGACCCGCTACTTCAATGGGATTAGCGGGAATGGGGCCCACATTATTTGTGAACCGCCAGAGGGCAGTCCATGATGGGTCCCGGCAGCTGGACTCAGCCAATCAGGATTGTATGTCTAATCTTGGTATAGGAAATAACAAGCAAAGTACAAATAAAAACAAAGTGATGTAATAACACATTATGTGAGAAATATTTCCCTGTTCTTCAACAGGATCCGATCAGGTGTGATATTTGAGAGGCAGGAGTTAGATTTTTAACGAGAAAACCAACTTTGAGTTCCACACTGTGCCTGGACTATTTAAGCCAAGAAAGACAATTAATTCGGTGACACTGTTGCAACTGCAAAATCCCTGCCGACGTATAGGGAAAGGGAAGTTGCTTGGTGGAAAAGGCCCTCAACGTAGATCCCTCTAGAGGATCACCTCATGATAACGCACTTTTAGGGTAATACAGTATTGTAAGGTTACTTAGCGGGGGGTTAGACCTGCCTGTACAGCAAGGTTAACAGGTTATTTGTTTTGATTTACCGTCATCAATTTAGTCCAATCTGTAAACTGGAGTGTGATTGGAGAGTGGTAACCACCTGAAAAAGGAATTAACAAAACCGGACAGGAAGGGACAAGTACTATTAGGCCCTAGCTCCTGATACAGGCGCAGCTCTTGACAGCCAGGTCTTACTAGAGAGAACTCTGAGGTTCCAGCTCCTGAGACGGGGCACACATCGTGAGGCCCAGCTTCACCACATGAGGAGCTCCTAGGCTTCAGCTTCAATATGAGCAGGCGTCAGTCGACAGCGAGATAGTGTGACACACCGCCAGTTGCAAACACAGAAACTCCCAGGACCAAAGCTGCAGCTTCCATGTCTAAGGACACAGGCTACCTCCCAGTCTGCACCTACTTCCAGGCTGGTGAATCTATTCCTGGGATCACTATCCACTGAACCACTCCAGTATCTGAAATCTCAACAATCCAGGACTCTGTAAAGACTGTTTGGCCCCGTTGATTCTGCAGTTGTTCGAATGATAATAAATTAAAGAACCGCTTGTTTGAGTTTCCATTTTTGCACAACCTGACCCGTTGTTCCATGAATACAGCGGAAACACACCCAAGGGACCCACATCTTATCAAGGGATCCTCATATACGGACATTAATAAAGGGGTTTGCCAATTAGGGAGATTTCAAGGTACATCAGCGACACCACCGACTGGGACCTGCTAGGCTGTAGGACCAGCCCTCCGGTCCCATACACCAGCCCCGGGAAATAAGGTGCCTAGGCCGCAACCACCAGCCATCGGGAATTATGTGCCCCCAGCTGCCTCCATGCCCAAGAAATCTAGGCCCCGGTGGGGGATGTGCATGTACAGCTCGTAAAAATCAGTATGTGGGGTGTACATCAGCCAACAAAAGGTCTGAAGGCACAGATGATACAAATGACAGGGTTCAAATCTGTCGGCCTCAAGTCATTTCAGCTAGATAAAGGGAAGGAAGTTAAATATTTCCGTTGCCCAGGCATTGAGAGGGTTACTAAGCAGTTAAAGTCCCTCTATGGTATATAGCTTTTACTTAAAACCCATCAACTGAAGGCATTAACATTGACAGGATCTAAAAGGAAACTACTGGCAGGAATCTACTTATTTAGTAGATCATGATGGAAGATTCAACTAATCCTAATCACCTTTATTTATTTGCCAAGACCAAAATATACCTTTTTATACTTGATTTTATGGGTATTACTCAGAGAATACTTGGGGACATGCGGTAGCCTCTAAGAGCCCCAGGGCTAAGGACTTATGCTCAAAAAAAAAAGCCTCCGCCAGAGAAGCCCCCGATTGTGGCTCCCGGCTGTTGGTGCTTATGAGCCAGTTAATTAAAAAATAAAAATAAGAGTATAAGAAGAAAACAGGTTCAAAGATGGGGAAATCTACTACCAGGATACAACTACTAAAAAGTAGATTCTGATGGTAAATTTCCCTTTTGCTAAGTATTGGCACTCGCTCTTGTGGGGAAGGGAGGAGTGGGAGCGCTACACGGCTTTTAAACCGGTTGTTGCTCGCAAGGAAATAACCTAAAGATTGGTGAGAGTGTTTCTAATTTATTCCGTCTACCCCTTGCATATATATACTATTACTTGCATGATATCCGATATGTATGTATCACACAGATACTGTAATCTAGTTAGTGTCGGTCCCTTCATAATAGGGATAGTGATAACAAGGCTTGTAGGTGGAATTAAGGGGACCACTTTTTATCATACTCCCGTCTCCCTCTGGAATGTTTGGGAGTAAGGGCCATTCTTTTATCGCATTTCTGGGTGGAAATCTTTGTGGTACTTTTATTGTGATAAGTAAAAGGTATAAAGGAAATCAACAAGTTAGAAAAACAAAAAAAAACAAGATGTCCGACGATTCGGGCTACTCATTATGCAGGTTAATGATGGGAGTATGGGAGAGGGAAGTGACATCACACGAGAGGGTTTCTTTTATAGTGAATCCGGCTGTGTAAAGCATATCAAAAGACCAACGACGGGTTTTTTTTAACTGGTTGATTCCTTTAAGTTTTAATCGTGCATTTATTAAACTATATTTCAGAGGAGATGAAAGTACATAAAGCCACTTGAAGACCCGCGGCGTAACTGACGAGAGGCAGGGCCCCTATGGAGACTTTGGAATTGGCCCTTCCTTCCAGCTTAATATATATATGAAGCATATATACACTGACATTTCTTAACTATTTTCATAAAACATTACAGTTACTCACATTAGCACACTCACAGATAGAGCATTGTACACATCACATATACACACATATACCAGTCCCATTATACAGGACAAACAGAATTAAAATACAAATACAGATATACCACACATATACGTATAGATATGTATATAATGGTGCACATTAAGCATGATTTAGAGTAAGGTCAGAGGCGAGGCCCCATGACACTTGGGCCCAATAGCGTGCGCTGTTATGCCTGCAACCCCTGTGGTTCCGCACCCTGGGTCAAAGCACAGACCAACCATGTTGAGTCGAAGATAGTGATAACCCCTCACGACGTTGACCTGGTAAGCCGTAGTCTTTGTTGAATATGCTAGCACCGATCCACGGTTGTCTATCCCCCGTTAGCACTCCGCGGCCAGCAAAAGCTGCCGACGGCCTTTTCAAAAGTTGGTTGGTGATGATTCGTTAATCCCTGTGGCCGAAAGTCTCGTTTAACCCATTCCTAACAATGTGCGACGTGGCAGTCTATGGATCAAATCACTCAGACACTAGGTAAAGTAAAAATAAAAAAGTAAAAAAAAAATTAAATAAAAAAACCTAAAAATTCTAATCACCCCCTTCCCTAGAACTGATAGCAAATATAAATGAAAACAGTTTAAATCAAAACACATTAGTATCGCCGCATCCAAATATGCCCCGATCTATCAAAATATAAAAGTTTTTTCACTGCCATTTAACCCGTAACGGAAAAACTATTGACATTGAAACTTATTAAAAAAATCTATAAAAGTGATCAAAAGGTAGCACAGTCCTAAAAATGGTTAACAGTGGAAAACGTCATCAAAAGTAGCACAAAATAACACCACCCAAGCTCTGTACAAACAAAGTATGAAAAAGTTATTCGAAATTATGAGTTATGAGAAGCTGGCAAAAATCCCCAAAAAACTTTTTGTACAGGAGTTTTCAAGTTTGTAAAGTTATTGAAAAAAACATTACAACCTAACAATTTGGTATCCACGTGATCGTACCGACCAAAGAATAAAGTGGACATGTCATTTGTGGGCACAGTGAACGCTGTAAAACCACAGACGAACGCGGCGCAAAGCTTTTTTTTCACCATTTTCACTGCATTGGTTTTTTTTCCCACTTCCTAGTGCACGGCATGGATATTCAATACCGTCATATGAAGTGCAATTGTGCGCAGAAAAACCAAAGCTTGGCCCAGAGCTCTTTATGTGGTAAAAATTTAAAGTTATAAGATTTTGAAGGGGAGTGAAAAAATTGAAAATTGAAAAAAAACAAAAAAAAGGGCCCGGTCGGTAAGGGGTATTAATACGCTTGGTCAAAACAATTTGTAATTACAAGGTAGCTTGGGCAGTTTAGGCGACCAAGCCTAAATGCAGAGATAAAACTCAATGACTGCTTTCTTGTTGTGCAGAGATGCCCTGCTAATTTGTGCCTGAGTGCTAGATGCGGCTGTCCACATTTGATGGTGACTAATTGATACCCCGTGCGGAGAAACCCACAGGTGTAATGATTAAAACTTCTTTCCAGAGGGTTACATTTCCGGAAAGTTATGATTTGAATTCAAAAGAGCTTTTTTTGTTCATGGTTTATCATTTTCGGGTTTAAAATCCCTTTAACACATAAAAAGAATTGGTGATCGAATAACATATTACAGTATATGTTATGAAAGGGGTTAATACATTCTAAAATTAACTATCATGATTGGGTTAGTTAAAATGGGTTGTTCAGGTGGTGTTACATTTATTTTACTGAGAAACCCCAATGGTACAAAAAATAAATAAAGAACTTCACTTACCCCGGACCTGGGGAAACAAAAGGTAATACCAGATCTCCTATCAGAGTTATATTTCTATATATTTATAGCAGCCCTTGAAGAGCTTTAGGAGGAAACAAGCGCGTGTACAGTGGGAGTATGGAATAGAATATGGGGGTCTTTACTAAGCGGCCCCGATACGCGTTTTCACGACGTGTTCTCCACCGAAGATTCCGATTTGCGCCGTTTTTCCCTGTATTGCCCAGGGAGTTTGGTGCACGCATGGTATTTTGTGCGAATCGGCGCGGGCATGCAACGCGACGGAGAAGGAAATCGGGGGGAGTGGCTGAACGAAAAACCCGCGGATTCGGAAAACGCAGCATTTAAAAAAAGAATGTGTCGCTGGGGACTCGTCACCTTCACTTGGTTCGGCCAAGCAGCGCCACCCTGGTTGGACGGCGGGAGGGGAACTGCCTTGATGAATCCCGGCAGGGACACGTTCCAGCGCAGAGAAAGACGCCGCTGGATCGGAACGGACCGGGTAAGTAATCTGCCCCATTGTCTCTGGTTTGCAAAACTTAAGGGTGGGTGGAGGAGGTGAAAGATTAGATTGGAGCGCTAAATACATTGAAAAATGTGCGGTTTCCTGAGAGAACAATTGTTTTAGTTTAGTGTTTATAGGTCTTATGAAACACCATCGCCGATGCAATGGCGAAGGAGTGCTGGAATACGTCCCACAGCAGTCATCAAATCACACAGGGGACATTGCAGTGGAGCTCCTGCCTGGCAGGGCAGGCGTTAAGTGTTGTATGATGTATAGATCATAATATCCAATCACCGCTTCATATGTGGTTGTAATGTAAGCTGAGATGTAATTTGGAGGCGCAGCCACCACCGACCAGGGAAGTAGTTACAAAACCCCTGGGCCAGGCCGTTCTAGAGGGGAGTCTTCCCAGGGAGGGAGAAGAGACAGTCCTGCGTCAGACTGAGGGTCTCGCAGGACATCCAGAGAAGAGTTTAGTTTAGCCTAGATCAGATCAGAAGAAGAAGCAGAATGGGTCACCCCAGTCTAGGATCGATTCAGCCAGCATCCACACCAGCGAAGGAAGAGCCTAGCACTGCCTCTGAAGAGTGGAGCTAATAGATTAGAGTAGTGAGGGAAAGGGGTACATCTACCTTCAAGGGTGATTACCTGACCACTCAAGGAACAAGCTGTGAAGATCCTATTAGGACACGCTACCTCCAGCCTGCCTCTGCATCCAGGCTGGCGATATAACCTCTGTGGCTTCTCCAAAAGCATTCAGCACTCAACCACTATGTTAAAGGCAAGTTGCTGAATTTCCTGTTAAAGAACTGTAAGTTGTTTGTTCTGTTCAACTCGCCTCGTCTGGTCCATGAATATAGGCTGCCATTCATTCACAGTCTCCTGTACAACACAGAGACTCAATACTCTAGACACCAAAGGGTTGCCAGGAGATGTTATAGCAAGACTCTCTCATCATCTTGCCAACACCACCCTGCTGGAGGCCGACCTGCCAGGCTGTAGGGGAACCAGCCCTCCGGTCCCCCAACATACCAAAGCCGTGACACTAGGTGCCGTAGGCCGCAACAGCCAGCCACTCAGTACTGCGCGGGCCCGGCTGGACTCCAGGCCCCGAGAAAAGGGCTAGGCCCGGTGGGGGATGGGCACTAATATTCCCTTTCTCAAAACAAACATTAAGTATGCAAACCCACAATAAAGGTCTGTAACAGTGGCTCCATCATTGTAGATAAATTTCAGTTACCAGTCGTCTCATATGGACAGGAGGAAGGACCTCTGCACACAATATAATGGAATGGAGTTTTAATTCTTAAACACGCGTGAGGAACCCTGGACTCACAACAACATATACTCAAGGGGGCAATATTCATCAGTCAGGCATATGAAGCGTGAAAAATATTAAAGCTTGCTTATTACTAGCCAACTTGTATTATTAGCCCCTCTCCGCCACCTTCACCCAGTAGGGGGACAGCCGCCCAAGGGATGGCAAAGGGCGGAGGGGCATTACTGTGTGCTAAGTCACCGGCTGTGGCTATTTCGACACCAGGCAGTGGCCCTAGAGTAGAGAATGTAAACGCTGCACAGGACACCCACTCCCAATCCATCAAGCGGCTGAAAGGCCTCTTACGTTTCGTCTGCGAAAATGCAGCGGTGGCGGGCAAAAGCACCGGACGTATGATTAAAGATCCCCAAGGTTCTACATTTGAGTAGCCCCCATTAAGGTGGCAGATAACTAGGCACAGGGGAGCATTGTTGTGAAGCACCAGGGTGGGGGTAGAATTAGAATAGTCACAGGTTAGGGCCAAAGTCAAGGGCAAGGACAGTTACGGGTACAGGCGCCGCACGTGTAGATTGGCATCAAGGTTTGATATCAGATACAGAGTTAGAGAACAAGGATGGGGTCACAAACAGCCGGATTGCAAACAAACAGCTCCACAAGTGCTTAGCATTAAGCCAGGCCATATACATCATATTTTTAACGATGAGGGAGAGATTTATCATAGTTAGTATCATTAGGTTAGAGTTTAAAGACCATTAGACTGTATGTGTCCATCAAGTGCAACAAGAAGGGATTGAGGGAAAGGGATTTAGGGGAGGCCGCTATCAAGGTTTGCAGACCTGAGCCTTGAAAGAACCGGTGAACACATCCGGAATGTGAAGACGTCCTCCTTTTCGATGCATCCAACAAAGTGGGCATTGAAAAGGGGCAGTGTAACTTGGCGTATGCCACGTGCGGCTTGTTGAGGTATAGTTTATAGTGCAATTCTGTGCCAGGGAGGACCTGGTTCTAGCATCTCAGGCAGGAGTGGCAAATAGTTACAGCAGCTGGTCGGGGCACTGGTATATTCGGGCAGGGGAGGGCGGGTTTTACATCATAAATTGGCGCCAAAATGCCAAGATATAAACGATTTAATCCCCCCCCTATGCTATCACGCCTGCAAAACGTAGGTGGTGGGTGGAAAGGCTAAAAGAGGAACAATTCGATGAGGAAGGACGGAATGTACAGTTAACATTATCATAGTGTACGCTCCAGAAGACATCTATTATAATAAAGGTGTAATTCATTTCAAAATGTTTTTATACTGCACGTATTTTCACATCCTTTTATATAATTTCTCCCATCTTTGTTGTAACAATGTGGGACATTCCCTATTGTCAGGATGTTCATTCGGATCCTTTTCAGCTGCAAATCTCTCGTTTCATAACATAAGGATCTTTTTGGAAATAAGAAGAAGAGAATATAATTACCAATTTTAAAATATATACGGGAGAATGAATCGCCACTTTCAGCAGTTTTACATTCAGCAACCTGACAGGTTTAAGAAGAAACTTTACATGGTTCATGGTGAGATGTTCATAACAAACCAGCTGCTCGTCTGGTCTGCTGACCTCATTTGTAAGAAAATCGTGGAAGTCTTCCAGGACCTTTCTGAGCTATTTATAAGGGATATTCATTTGGTGTCTTCAGTCATCATAAACCATGGTGGTTAGTCTTCCTTCAGAAAAAATGTATGATAATACGGGAAAGATTCAACTGTGCTGAATAATGGACAGAATCCACTTTGAATACCATTACTTTTTAACGGCTGGACTTCTTTGCACAAACTCTATTCATCTACCACAGCAAGAGTTACAGCAGGGCCCGAAAATCAATACCGTAAATAACCAACTCTGCTCTTAGGGGGGGATGTACGTAAGATAGACATGAAGTCTTAATCTTTCTCCCTACTGCCCAGCACACAGATCATTCGCAGTTGCTGGTGTGAATGGTTCATAATTCCACAAGTAACGAACCAGCGGATAGGGCTAATGTATGCTACATTACTACATAGTAATATTTTGTTGGTGGGTAATTTGTCGTCTGATACAAGTGATGGTCATGTTATTTTCTCAATTAATGGTTTTGATGTGGATATATACACTCACCGGCCACTTTATGAAGGTACACCTGCTAAGTTAACGGGTTGGACCCCCTTGTGCCTTCAGAAATGCCGCATTCTTGTGGCGAGATCCAAACAGGTGCGGAAGCTCCTTCGAAGATTTTGGTCCAATTGACCATGATGGCATCACAAAGTTGCCCAGATAGATTGTCGGCTGACCATCCATGATGCGGAATCTCCGTTCCAACTACCCAACAGATTCTCTAATTGGATTGCGATCTGTCAGGGGAGGCCATTGAGGCCCGTCGACCTTCATTGGTCAGTTCAAGAAAACCCGTCTGAGATGATTCCAGCTTTAGGAAATGGCGCATTATCTGCTGAAAGTAGCCATCAGAAGGTTGGGTACATTGTGGTTCATAAAGGGAGGGACCGGATCAGCAAACAATTACTCAGGTAGGCTGTTGGCGTTGCCAACGATGCTCAATTGTACCAAGGGGCCCACAGAGGGCCAGAAAATATTCCCCACACCATGACCCCACACCACCCGCCGAACCGTTGCTACAAGGCAGGATGGATCCATGCTTTCATGTTGTTGACGCCAAAATCTCGAACCCTACCATAGAATGTCGCGAGCAGAAACGAGACTCATCAGGACCCCAGGCAACGTTTTTTTTCCAATCTTTACTGTCCAATTTCGATGAGCTTGTGCAATGTAGCCTTCAGTTTCATCTGTTCTTAGCTGAAAGAGTGGCACCGGGGTGTGGTCTTCTGCTGCTGTAGCCATCTGCCTCAAAGTTAGACGTGACTGTGAGTTCAGAGCATGATTTTATGCCTACCTGTTGTAAACGGGTGGCGATTGGAGTCACTGGTGCTTCTATCAGCTCCGAACCAAGTCGGCCATTCTCCTCTGACTTCTGGCATCAATAAGGCATTTCCGCCCACAGAACTTGCCACTTCCACTTCATGTTTTTTCTTTTTTCGGACCATTCTCTGTAATACACCTAGAGATGGTTGTGCGTGAAAATCACGTTAGTATCAGCAGTGCAGTTTTCTGAAATACTCAGACCCAGCACCCTTCTGGCACCAAAAACCATGCACACGTTCAAAGGCCTCAATCACCTTTATTCACCTACTGATGCTGGTTTTTGACGCAGGAGATGGTTACTTGACCATGTCTACATGCTAACGGCACCGAGTTTCCGCCATGTGATTGGTGATCGAAATGAAGTGTTAACGAGCAGTTGGACAGGTGTACCTAATTAAAGTGGCCGGTGAGTGTATTATATATGTATATACATTTTTTTCTGTGGTGGGAGGGGTTATATACAGATGATGTGAGACTTACATGGGAGGGGTAGTAACCGTATTTGATACTGTGCATGTTATTTTTACTTATTAGAATTTCTGCATAAGAAACTTCTTTTAGATTGTAAAGAAACAGACGCCACAAGGCATTAGTAAACAATTGTTTGCTTATTGGTTGCTATGGCAAATTGTCACAGGATTTATTTAAGACAGGCTTTTCTCTCCTATCATGTTTGTTACCCAGCGTCAGTTGCCTAACCAGTTCTCTGCTCTCTCCATGGCTGTAGTATGCTAGAGCAGCACATGGTGTTAATATATGGAGAAGATCTGAGGGAAACAATTTTCTGTTAAAAAGGGGGGGGGTTGGTGTTCAGGTAGTTACTTGGGATTCTATGGGAACCTTTGCCACTGCTGATTTGTGAAAAATGTGAAAGGTTCCCTTAATCCAACCCTAGTGAGGGGGAAAGTGTGGTGATGCCAGGTTTATAGAGCAGTTTAATTCCTTATTCTGATCCCAGAATTAAAGGTACAACTCATCACATATCAAAGGGCAGAACAAACAATGGAATCATCGCCGGAGAGGCTCGTTCAGTCGATTAACCTTGGATGTTAATTGTCAGTTAAAGCAAGAAATACTTCATACTAGTTCAGTGGGTGTTTCATTTTTCTTTATTGTGAGATGGTTATAGGTAATCTGTTTCACAGCAGGGTTAATACTGAACTCTTCTGAAAACCAAAAACAACATCAAGCCATTTGGGTTTGGCAAGGACCCGCTGTCAGGTCGTATCCTGTACAATATAACAAAATTGAACGTTCCCCGGAGGCCTGAGAGCGTGAGCATTCAGAATTTACAGTCAAACCAACTTACTTCTGTCAGCATTAACTGTCCCCAAGACCATTTTTTTGCTCGCCATTGGCTTCGCAAAAAAATGCCAAATCTGTTCAGTAGAAACAAGGAGGCTTAGCCAGGATTGGACCAGAAGTAACATTTGCATTCTGTGGGATTATTAATGCGCAGGTAAAGAAAGTAGTAAAAAAATTCTTAATAAAGACGAGAAGGAAGAAGCAGAAAAAAAACAAAAAAGAGTACAAAAATAGTCAGCGAAGAAAACTTATAGAAAAGAGGGAAATAAATTCGATAGGAAATCGCCCGTCGACTCAGGCGAGGAGGTTTGATTCTCTAACTGATGGAAGCGTTGGTGTTGTGTTTGGATATACTTCAGCCTGACGCTGGTATTATTTGCAGTAAAATAATTTACGAATTTGCTGTCATGGCTTCGCGGCGCCATTTATTTAATTACGGAGAAGTGAATTTCTCTCTGGTCTTTATAGGTGCTGGAAGCAGGGAGCTGAAGGGGGGAAATTACAGAAGAAGCGATTGAAATATAAACTTATTAGTAGTACAGTCTCGTGTCTCGAATGCCAATCACTTTCAGTTTAACTGAGTGAGTAGCACTTCTGCCTTGCAGGCACCTGGGGTCCTGGGTTCGAATCCCACCCGGTAAATCTGCAAAGAGTTTGTATGTTCTCTCGGTTTTTGCGTGGGTTTCCTCAGGGTACTCCCGGTTTCACTCCCACACTTCAAAACATTACTGTTAGGTGTTTAGATTGTGAGCCCCATGGGAACAGGGAACCAATTTGAAATGTTTGTACAGCGCTGAGTAAGTCTGTGTGCGCTTTCTATAAATCAAGAAATTATGATTATTATCAAGAGGAGACACGACTAATTCTTACTCACCCTACTGTGCTTTCAGTTGAAAAGAACAGTGCAGGCCCCAGTTTAATCTGCTCCTCCCAAAAACCTTCAAACTTTTCTGCCTTTGTCTGTTGGCCCCACCCACAATGGTATGTGGGCCCCCATCCACGGCTGCTTGGCACTGCCCATTGTGGGGTGTGGGATTGGTGACAAGATCTGAAATTTCGAACAAAGTACACACTGTTACATTAACCATGCAAGTGCGGAGGGTGGTTAAGGACAGGGGGGGACAAGTGGACAGAGAGAGGATTCCTGTCTGCCTTGGTTAAAATTTGAAGAGACCTGAGATGTCCAATCCAAACATGGAGAGTTGTTCACTGGGCAACCTGAAAGAAAACCTTGACTCTTCGCTTACAATAGGGAACTCAAGTCTAATAATTTGCAGGTCAGAAAACCGCGTTGTAATTAAGGTACAGTGTTCTAAGTACCAGTTAATTTAGGTCATATGGGGACCATTAAACCTTAGCAGCAGGAATTATGGTGTGGTGAAGGCTTACAATTCTGGGGGACCTGTGTCCTTTAGGCGCTATTAGGGACTAACCTCTCTCCTTGTTTCAGCCTGCTGCTTATGATGGAGTGGGAAAAGGCCGGGCCATCAGCAGTGCCGGACATCATCATAAAACTACAGGGGTGAGGAAAATTCTCAGGACACCATTTATTTTCTGAAAATAAAAGGGAAAAATTAGATCGAATACTCCACGCAAAGTAAAGGGGAGAAGTCCTATCGTTTGGGCTATGTCTACAATAAGGTGCCCATCTGGATAAGCTTCTATGGATCAAGGACAAATTTTTCCATAGGAAGGGGGGGGGGGCAGTGGGGGGCGGGATGTGTATATCAAACATTCAAAAGTTATTCAACTTGTAAAAAGTTATAGAAACAAAAGTTATCAAGTACGTGATTCAAAATTATCAACACCGAGATTTCAATAGATCTCATAACCTTTTTGCATCAGCACCCAGTGTACCTCTCGATGAAGTGCTGATGCACAGATTGTTGAGTAGAGGGGCCCGGTGCGGGGAAATTGCACCAAAAAATGGCGATCCAGCATTCCGCAGTCAGTTTTGAACAAGACCCCTTCTGTAACCCATCCTTAATTATACGTAGAGGTTTAAAACATGGTAGTAGGCCACTAGAGGGGTATGGTTTGGACGGGTCCGACAGTCACGTCCTTATCGTTTAGTGAAGGGAGGAATATATAATTTCACAATCAACGACCGTTATCCCTGTCTGCTTGGGGCGAAGAGGTGTAGGGACCAGGGGTCACACGGACCATACATGTTTCAGCAGGGGACATAACTGATTTTGTTTCACTTTAATGAGGCATGAGCCTGCAGGCGATCGAGGTGACCGATCAATCCATCAGAGTTATGGAACGAATTTATTAGCATCTTTTGCATGGTAACGTATGTGGCAGAGTACCGGACCAGTAATAGAGTATGGCTATGGGGGTTGAGGGCAAGGATAGAAACAGTTTTATAGCGAAAAGTGATTGGGCGTGTAAGATGAAGGGTAAAATGGGGAAGCCTGTTATGTGCGGAGGTACAGAGGGGAAAAAGATCATGAGCTTAATACAGGGACCACCCCCCCTTTTCACCCTCCTTTGTCCTCTTCCTTCTCCCCCCCCTTCCCTATCCCTCGCCCTCCTCCGCCTTCTCTTCCCCTTTTTCTCCTTTTTTTTTTCCTTCCCCCCTTCCTCTCCTCTTTTTCCATCTCTCCTCCCCCCCCCTTTTTCCCTTATTCCCTACCCCCCCTTTCCCCTTCCTCTTCCTTTCTCTCTCCTTTTTCTCTTTCTCCCCCCCCTTTTTCCTCCTTTCCTTCTCTTCCTTTTCTTTCCCCCTCTTTCCTTCTTCCCCCTTTTTTTTTTCTTCACTTCCTTTCCTCTTTCCTCCCCTCCTTCTTCCTCCTCCTCTCCCTCCCCTTTACCTCTCTCTCCCCTCCCCTTTCTTTTTTCTTTTCCCCCCTCCCTCCCCCTTCCTTTCCCTCCTCCTCCCCCTCCCTTTCCTCCCCTCTTTTCCTTTTCCTTCATTTCCCTCCCTCTTTCCTTTTTCTCCCCCCTCCCCCTCCCCCTCCTCCCCTCGCCTCTCTTCTCCTTCTCCCCTTCTCCCTTCCTCCCCCTTCTCTTCCCCTAACTGGACTGCAAGGTACTTTATAAGATTTGCAGAAGCTGGTAATAATGGGAGAAGATTACACTGCCATAAACACACAAGGGGGAATTGCTAATGCGACGGCATATGATAATAATATTCTTTAATTATATTCCGTAGCTTTACAAATCATAGGCGAAATATACAAATATAATATTACATTACACTGTACAAACAGTCATATGATCACAAGAGCTTACAGTCTATGAGGTTGAGGGGATGACACAAGTGTGACATCACATTATCAGGGATATAACGAGCCGTGCACCTGTGTGACATCACATGACCAGGGATATAACGAGATGTGCACCTCTGTGAAATCACATGACCAGGGTTATAACAAATTCTGCACCTGTACAACATCACATGACTAGGGATATATAACAAGCTTTGCACCTGTATGACATCACATGACCAGGGATATAACAAGCCATGCACCTGTGTGACATCACATGACACATGCACAGGAAGTAAACAGTAAAGCTTCCTAGATAATGACAGCAAGCAGAGATCTAGAAAACTGAGGGGAATTGTTACAGAAGTATACTGGAACATTGTAGAACTTTTCTTTACACAAACAATTTGAATTAATTGTGGGTTATATTGACAGCCATAAAACAATGAGAAGAAATAATAGTAAAATCCACAAGTGTGGAATATGCAGCAAGAATTACCGGCTATGGAGAGGACTCGGCCCCACGGCGAAGCCCTCTCCATCACCGGGACCGGCGCAGAGCCGTACTAGTACGGCGCGCGGTCGGGAAGGGGTTAAGGTACATCGGCGGTAGGTGCCTATGATGTATTAAGGAAAGCCTTTTTAGGGCTATACTCTATTGTAATCTTTAATGTGGTAATATGCTAATTACCAAAGAGGCTACGGGGCGTGGAAGTAGTAGTGGGCTGAGGCTACACGGTGAGGATAATCCACGCCCCAGTAGCCTCCTTGATATCTACTAGGATTAGTGTCAGCCGAAGCTACGTAGAGCTACGCCCCTCGTATTGCAGAGCCGGCGTTTGCAGTAATGCAAGCGGTCAGCTGCAATGGCTCTGGTCCCAAAGATGACGCTACTGCGCAGTGAAGAAATCCGGCTTGCGGGGATGAGTGCGCGCAGTCCTTGTAGCTGTGTGATGAAGATATATGGGAGGAGGACAAGGAGGGCTACTGGGGGTTGGAGTACCACTGGGCCGTGTAGCCCCAGCTCGGGCCTAACTCTACGACCCAGTCGCCTCTTAGTAAATTAGAATATTATCACAATGAAAGATTAAAACGATAGAGGGACTAAAGGATTAGCCCTAAAAAGGGCTATCCTTAACAATACATTGAGGCACCTACCAACAGATCTACCTTAATAGGTAGATCTGTGGTGGTAGGTGTCCTTTAACACTATGGAGCTGGAGCCCTCAGGCTCATATGCATGACAGGCCTTCATCATGGTGGTAGATGCACTTTAAAGGACAATTACAGCAGATAACTGATGTACTGCTCTAAAACTATCTGCTCGTTTGTATTCGAGGGGATAGGATAGTTTTTATTCTTCTGTGAAACGCCAGGATCTTGAAATGAAGACTTTAAAAAATTATGCAAGGAGCCAGGTAGAGGGGATTAGGAGTAGTCACTTGAGCACCTCCTGGGTCAGGCACTTGGTTAAATTTATGCATGTTCGGGTTCTGCCTGTGTAAAATCTCGGTGACGTCTGTGGACGTATACAAATCTCAACATGTCGTCCTGGAATGGACCTGGAATGGTCCTACAATTTACATACGGGGTGTGTGCAGAAAATAACCAGCGTCGTGGAGCCGGAGGCACTCATGGACATCAAGCTCATTGCATATATTTTTTATAAAAGTCTTTATTTCAATTGTTCCAGCGTTCAGGAGAGAATAAAAACGTCTATCCATTAGAATAAAAAACAAGTAAGTCAGACAGATTTCCCTCGTTAATCTTTATATAGATGCAGACAGTCCCTGGGTTAAGTACAAGTGGTTCTGTAGATATGTTCTTAAGTTGAAGGTATGATAGTTTGAACTGTATCTTTTATATTTGTAACTCCAGGACTAACTATTTTGGTCTCTGTGACAATTGGATTTTAAAAATGTTGGATCTTAATTGCATGACACCTGTGATAAGGCAAAAAAAGTACAGTAATTCCCAAAATCCAGAGTCCGTATAAATAGTGTCGTTTGTATTGTAAGTCGGGTTGTTCTTAAGTAGGGGAACGCCTGTAAAAATAAATAAAAATAAAAAGTGTGAGAACAGAACTGGACTGCAGGTACTTATAAGATTTGCAGAAGCTGGTAATAAAGCGGAGGAAGATTACACGCCATAAACACACAAGGGGAATTGCTAATGGAGTGCAATGATATAATTTCTTTAATTCTATTCCGTTAGCGCTTTACAAATCTAGGCGAAATATACAAATATTAATATTACATTACCACTGTACAAACAGTCATATGCTCACAAGCGGCTCCAGTCTATGAGAATGATGGGGATGACACAAGAGCGGCTATGGCTGTATACTACTGGGGGCAGGCTGGCTGGCTGTATACATGGGGCAGGCTGGTCTGGCTGTATACTACTGGGGCAGACTCGCGTCTGGCTTTTTATACAGGGGCAGGGTGGGCTTGCGTATTACTACGGGGGGCAGGGTGGTATGGTGTATACTCCTTGGGCAGGCGGTCTGGCTGTATACTACAGGGGGCAGGCTGGGATGGCTGTATACTCTGGGGCAGGCTGGGGCTGGGGGTATACTACTGGGCGGCAGGATGTGGTCTGGCGTATACACTTGGGCAGGCTGGTCTGGGTATTACTACAGGGGGCAGGATGGGCTGGGCTGTAAATACAGGGCGGAAGGCTGGGCTGGCTGTATACTACAGGGGGGCAGGCTGGGGATGGCTGTCTACTACTGGGGGCGGGATGGGCTGGCTGTTAATACGGGCGGTAAGGCTGGGCTGGCTTAAATACAGGGGGCAGGCTGGGGTGGCGGTATTACGACAGGGGGCAGGCTGGGCGGCTGGTATACTAATGGGGGCAGGCTGGGTGGCTGTATACTATGGGGGCAGGCCAGGCTGGATGTATAATAATGGGGAAGGCGGCTGGCTGTATACTAGGTGGCAGGCTGGTATGGATGATAATATAGGGGCGATGGATGGCTATATACTGGGGGGGGTCAGTGACAATGCATTTTCACCATAGGATGGCTTATACTTGAGTAAATAGTTTCCAAGTTTTTGTGTTGCATTGGGGTTTGAGCCCTTTCACGGCTTAAAAAGTCTACAGGACTATATACACCTCTTCATTAATATGGCTTAAAATATTAGAACTACGACTAGTGCAACACCCAGCAAAGCAGAGATTCAGACTTCCGACTTTGCAAAAAAAATGCACTTCAGTCCCCACTAGTCATGTGCTGAGACTTTTTTGGTGATTTGTGAAAAAAAAAAGACCGGACAGGAAAAATAGGCATATACGAGCAATGCCACCGTGTGAAATCAATGAACCAGAGATATACGAGTGTGTGTGTTACTGGTGTGACATCACATTACCGGGGATATAAGAGCCGTGCGCCTGTCGTGACATCACATTACCAGGATATAATGAGCCGTGCACCTGGTGTGACATCACATTACCAGGGATTATAAACGAGCCGTGCACGGTGACATAACATTACCAGGGATATAATGAGCCGTGCACCTGTGTGGACATCACAGTACCAGGGATGATAACGAGCCGGGACCTGTGGACATCACAGACCCGGGACCTAACGAGCGTGCACATGTACAACATACATGACTAGGGATGGATATATAACAAGCGGTGCACATGTATACATCAAATGACCAGGGTTATAAACAAGCCATGCACCCGTTGTGCCATCAGATGACAAATGCACGGAAGTAAAGAAAACAGTAAAGCTTCCTAGAAATGACAGCACGCAGGATTTCGAAAACTGAGGGGATTGTTACAGAAGTATATTGGAACATTGTAGAACTTTTCTTTACACAAACAATTTGAATTAATTGCTGAAAGTGGACAGATCGAGGGAGATCAGGACCCCCTCAAGACACCTGTAGTGGGGGCTTATCTACTTAATGAATACAAAATCATTTATCTTCAGGTCTATAATGGTGATGCTTCTCTCCAGTGATAGGATTTGTCAGGAGCCCCAGAAGATAAACAGTGTTCAAAGATGGGGAATCTACTACCAGGATCAACTAAATAAGTAGATTCCTGATGGTAAATTTCCTTTTGCTAAGTATGGCCACTCGCCTCTCTGTGGGGAAGGGAGGAGTGAGGAGCGCTCACGCTTCCTCCGGTTGTGTGCTCGCCCGGAATAACCTAAAGATTTGGTGAGATTGTCTTCTATTACTTCTCTGTCTACCCTTGCAATATATACTACATATTTACTTGCATGATATCCTATATGTATGTATCACACAGATACTGTAATCTAGTTATGTGTCTGTCCTTAATACTAGGGATATTGATACCAAGGTGTAGGTGGAAGTAAGGGACCACTTGTTTATCCTCCTCCCGTCTCCCTCTGGAATGTTTGGGAGTACAGGCCATTTTTTATTCATTTTTTGGGTTGAATCTTTGTGGTACTTTTAATTGTGATAAGTAAAAGTTAAGGAAATCAACAAGTTAGAAAAACAAAAAAACAAGATGTCCGACGCTTCGGGCTACTAATTATGCATGTTCATGCTGGGAGTATGGGAGAGGGAAGTGACATCACACGAGAGGGGTTTCTTTTCTAGGTGATCCGGGTGTCAAGCATATCAAAAGACAACGCCGGGATTTTTTTTAACTGGTTGTTTCCTTTAAGTTTTAATCGTGGCCATTTTATTAAACTATATTTCAGAGGAATGAAAGTACATAAAGCACTGAAGACCCGCGGCGAAGACGAGAGGCAGGGCTATTGGAGACTTCTGAATGGCCCTTCCTTCCCGCTTAATTATATATGCAATCATATTACACTGACATTTTCTATACTATATTCCTAAACATACAGTTACTCACATACACACGCACATATAGAGCATGTACAATCACATATACACACATATACAGTCCCAATACAGACAAACAGAAGAATTTAAATACAAATACAGTATATACACACCAATATACGTCATAGATATGTATATAATGGTGCACATTCTGCATTCTTTAGAGTCAGGTCAGCTGACGAGGCCCCCTGACACTGTGGGCCCCATAGCGGCCGTTATGGCTGCAACCCTGTGGTTCCCCCGTCAAGCCAGGACCAACCTGTTTGAGTCAGAAGATAGGGATGATAACCCTTCCCGACGTTGCACTGGTAAGCCGTAAGTCTTGGTATGCTAGCACCGATCACGGGTGTATCCCGTAACATCGCGGCCAGCAAAGCTGCCGACGGCTTCAAAAAGTTGGTGATGATCGTTAATCCTGTGACAGTCTGTTTTAACCCATTCATAACAATGTGCGATTGGCTAGTATATGGTAAAATCAATCAGACAACCTAGGGTTAAAGTAAAAATAAAAAGTAAAAAAAAAATTAAAATAAAAAAACCTTAAAATTCTAATCACCCCCCTTTCCCTAGAACTGATAGAAATATAAATAAACAGTAAAAATCACCAAACACATTAGGTATCGCCGCATCCAAATATGCCCGATCTATCAAAATATAATAATGTTTTTCACTGCATTTAACCCCGTAACGGAAAATATGCCATTTTGAAAACTATAAAAAAATCATAAAAGTGATCAAAAGGTTCGCACAGTCCTAAAAATGGTAACAGTGAAAACGTCATCAAAGTGCCACAAAATAACACCACCCACAGCTCTGTACAACAAAGTAGAAAAAGTTATTCGAAATTATGAGTTATGAGAAGATGGCAAAATCCCCAAAAAACATTTTTGTACAGGAGGTTTTCAATTTTGTAAATGTATGAAAACATTATCAAACCTATACAAATTTGGTATCCACGTGATCGTACGACCCAAAGAATAAAGTAGGACATGTCATTTGTGGCGCACAGTGAAGCGTAAAATCCAAGCCGAAAGCGGCGCAAATGCTTTTTTTTCACCATTTTCACTGCATTTGGATTTTTTTCACCACTTCCTAGTCACGGCATGGAATATTCAATACCGTCACTATGAAGTGCAATTTGTGCGCAGAAAACAGCTGTCACAGAGATCTTTATGTAAAAATTTAAAGTTATAGATTTTTGAAGGGGAGTGAAAAATTGAAATGAAAAAAAACAAAAAAAGGGCCCGGTCGTAAGGGGGTAATACGCTTGGTCAAAACAATGTAATTACAAGGTAGCATTTGCAGTTTTGATACCAAGCCTAAATGCAGAGATAAACCCTCCATGACTGCTTTCTTGTTGTGCGAGATTGCCCTTGTTATTTGTGCCTGATGTGCTAGATGCGGTTTCCACATTTGATGGATAATTTATACCCGTGCTGAGAAACCCACAGGTGAATGTTAAAACTTTCTTTCCTAGGGGTTACTTTCCGGAAAGTTATGATTGAATTCAAAAGAGCTTTTTTTATGTTCAATGGTTTATCATTTTAGGGTTTAAACTTCCCTCAACATAAAATAATTTGTGACGAATAACATATAAAGTATATGTTATGACAAAGGGGGTTAATACATTCTAAAAATAACTTAATGATGTGTTAGTTAAAATGGGTTGTCAGGTGGTATACATTTATTTTACTGGAAACCCAAATGGTACAAAAAATAATAAAGAATTCACTTACCCGGACCTGGAACCAACATGTACTACAGATCTCCTTATCAGCGTATATTTTCATATATTTATAGCAGCCCTGAAGAGCTTTGAGGAAACAGCGCGTGTTACAGTGGGAGTCGGAATAGATATACTGGGGGTCATTTCTAAGGGCCCGATACGCGGTTTCCCGACGTGTTCCCGAATATTTCCGATTTGCGCCGATTTTCCCTGTATGCCCAGGGATTTGGTTGCACGCGATCGGATTTTGGCGCATCGGCGCCGGCAAGCACGCGACGGAAATCGGGGGGCGTGGCTGAACGAAAACCCGAGGATGGAAAAACCGCGCATTTAAAAAAAGAAAATGTGTCGCTTGGGACGCGCTCACTTCACTGGTTCGGCCAAGCAGCGCCACCTGGGGACGGCGGAGGAACTGCCTTGATGAATCCGGCAGGACACGTATCCAGCGCAGAGAAGCGCCGCTGGATCGCGAAGGACCGGGTAAGTAATCTGCCCCATTGTATCTTGGTTTGCAAACTTAGGTGTGTTGAGGAGGTGGAAGATTAGATGGAGGCTAATACATTGAAAAATGTGCGGTTTCTGAGAGAACAATTGTTTAGTTTTAGTGTTATAGTCTTATGCAACACCCTCGCCGATGCAATGGCGAAGGAGTGCTTGCGAATACGTCCCACAGCATGTCATCACATCACACAGGGGACATTGCAGTGGTAGCCTCTGCCTGGCAGGGCAGGAGTTAAGTGTTGTATGATGTAAGATCTATCATCCAATCACCTGCATTACATTCTGTCTAATGTAAGCGAGATGTGTATTGGAGGAGCAGCCACCACCTGACCAGGGAAGTTACAAAAACCCTGGCAGGAAGTTCTAGAGGGGAGTCTTTCCCAGGAGGAGAAGAGACCAGTCCTGGTCAGACCTGAGGGTCTGCAGGACATCAGAAGAGTTTAGTTTTAGCCTAGCTCAGATCAGAAGAAGCAGGACTGGGTCACCCCAGTCTAGGACTCTATTCAGCCAGCATCACACCAGAGCAGGAAGAGCCTAGCCCTGCCTCTGAAGAGTGGAGCTAATAGATTAGAGTTAGTGAGGAAAGGGGTATCATCATACCTTCAAGGGTGATACCTGAAGCACTCCAGGACAAGCTGAAGCTTCCTATTAGGACACAGCTACCTCCCAGCCTCCCTCTGATCAGGCTGGCGATCTACTCTGTGGCTTCCTCCCAAAAGCCTCTAGCACTCACCACTACTGTTTTAAGGCACGTTGCTGAAGTCCTGTAAAGAACTGTAAGGTTGTTCTGTTCAACCTCTGCTCCGTCTGGTCCTGCTACTACGGCTGCCATCATCACAGGCTCCTGTTCCACCACACGAGACTCATACTCTAGACACCAAAGGGTTGCCCAGGAGATCCGCTATAGCAGCCCCGCGTCCCTCATCTTTTTGCCAACACCACCCTGCTGGAGAATGCCAGGCTGTAGGACAGCCCTCCGGTCCCCCATACCAAGACAGTGACATAGCGTGCCTAGGCCGAAACCGCAGCCATCAAGTACTGGGGCCCCGGCTGGACTCAGGCCCCGAGAAAAAGGCTCAGGCCCGGGTGGGGTTGTGCACTATATTCCCTTTCTCAAAACAACCTGAAGTATGCAAACCACAATAAAAAGTCTGTAACAGTGGCCTCCTAATCATTGTGAGATAAATTTTAGTACCAGTCGTCTCATATGGGAAGAGGAAGGACCTCTGCACACAATATAATGGACATGTAGATTTAATTCTTAAACACGCGTGAGGACCTGGACTTCACAACAACATATACTCAAGGGGCAGGGCATATTCATCAGTCCGTGGCATAAGAAGCCGTGAAATATATTAAATGCTGCTTATTACTAGCACTGTTATATTAGCCCTCTCCGCCACCTTCACCCCAGTAGGGGGACAGCCGGCCAAGGACGGCGGGCAAAGGGGCGAGGGCATTACTGTGTGATAAGTCACCGGTCTGTGGTTATTTTCTACACCAGGAGGGGCCTAGGCGTAAGAAGTAAACGCTGCACAGGACACCAACCCAATCCATCAGAGGCTGAAGCCTCTTAATGTTTCGCTCTGCGAAAATAGCAGCGGTGGGGGCACAAGCACCGACGTATGAATAAATATCCCCAAGGTTGCTATCATTGAGTAGCCCCATTACAGGTGGCAGCTAACCTAGGCAACAGGGAGATATTGTTGTGAAGCACCAGGGGGGGTTAGACTTAGAATAGTCACAGGTAGGCCAAAGTCAAGGCAGAGGACAGTCCTGGTACAGGCGCCGCAGTGTTAGGATTGGCATCAAGGTTTGATATCAGAACAGAGTTAGAGAACAAGGATGGGGGTCACACACAGACCGGATTGCAAAAAAAACAGCTCCACAAGTGCTAGCATTAGCCAGGACATATTACATCATATTTTGACAATTGAGGGAGTTTATCATAGTATCATAGTTATAGTTTAAAAGACCATATATGACTGTAGTGGCCATCAAGTTCAACCAAGGAAGGGATGATGAGAAAGGGATTTAGGGGAAGCCTCTATCAAGGTTTGCAGACCTGAAGCCTTGAAATAACTGGTGAACAACCAGGAATGTGAATACTTCCTCCCTTTTCGCTGCTATCCAGCAAAGTGGGCATGAAAGGGGCAGGAATATGGGCGGTACTGCCACGTGCTTGGCTCTGTTGTAGGTATAGTGCAATTCTTTGCCAGGGAGGACCTGGTCTCGAATTCTCAGGCAGTTGCAGCTGGCCACTAGTTACAGCAGCTGGTCGGGGCACTGTTATATTCGGCGCAGGGGAGGGGCGGGGTTTACATCATAAACTGGCGAAAATGCCAACGTAAACGATTAATCCCCCCTATTGCTCTCACGCCTCAAAACGTAGGTGGTGTGGGGAATGGGGATGAAATGGCTAAAAGCAGGACAATTCGATTGAGGAAGGACGGACTGTACAGTTACCATTCTACATATGTACGCTCCAGCAGACATCTCTTATCATCAATGTGTCATTCATTCACATGCTTTTTTTACTGCAGCGTATTTTTCACATCCTTTATTTTAATTTCTCCTATCTTTGTGTAACCTGTGGGACACTTCCCTATTGTCAGGACTGTCATTCGGATCCTTTGTCAGCTGAATCTCTCGTTTCATTAACATAAAGGATCTTTTTTTGGAAATAAGAAGAAGATGACATATATACAATTTTAATTATATACGGGAGAATGAAGTCGCCCCTTTCAGCAGTTTTACATTCAGCACACTGCAGGTTTTAGAAGAACTTTCATGGTGTCATTGAGTAGATGTTCATAAACAACAGCTGCTCGTCTGGTCTGCTGACCTCATGTGAAGAAATCTGTGCATTCTTCCAGACCTTCTGAGCTATTATAAGTGGATATTCCATTGGTGTCTAGTCATTCATAACCCATGGTGTTGTTCTTCCTTCAGAAAATGTAGATATACGGGAAGATTCAATGTATGAAAATGGACAGAATCCACTTTTAATACCATTACTTTTTCAATGAATCTTTGTAACCAACTCTATTCATCTCCCAGCAAGAAGTTACAGCATTGTCCCGAAAATCATACCGAAATAACCAACTCTTGCTCTTAATGGGGGGGATGTATTAAGATCGACATTTGCAGTCTTAATCTTTCTCCTACTGCCAGCACCACAGATCATTCGCAGGGTGTGGTGTGAATGTTTCAAATTCCCAGTAAAGAACCAGCGGTAGGGCTACATGTATGCATACATTACTACTAGGTAATTTTTGTTTGGTGGTAATTTGTCGTCCTGATACAGTGATGGTCATGTTATTATTTCCTCAATTAATGGTTGTAGTGATATATACACTCACCGGCCACTTTATTAGGTACACCTGCTTAGTAACGGGGTGGACCCCCTTTTGCCTTCGAAACTGCCTCAATTCTTCGTGGCATAGATCAAAACAGGTGCTGGAAGCTCTTAGAGATTTTGGTCCATATTGACCATGATGGCATCACACAAGTTTGCGCAGATTTGTCGGCTGCACATCCATGATGCGAATCTCCCGTTCCACACACCCAAGAGCTATATTGGATGAGATCTGGTCACTGTGGGAGGCCATTGAGTCAGTGACCTCATTGTCATGTTCAAGAAAACCAGTCTGAGATGATTCCAGCTTTAGACATGGCGCATTATCCTGCTGAAGTAGCCATCAGATGTTGGGACATTGTGGTCATAAAGGGAATGGACATGGTCAGCAACAATACTCAGGTAGGCTGTGGCGTTGCAACGATGCTCAATTGGTACCAAGGGGCCCAAAGGGTGCCAAGAAATATTCCCCCACCATGACACACACCACCAGCCTGAACCGTTGATACAAGGCAGGATGGATCCATGCTTTCATGTTGTTGACGCCAAATTCTGACCCTACCATCCGAATGTCGAGCAGAAATCGAGTGATCATCAGACCAGGCAACGTTTTTTTTCCAATCTTCTACTGTCCAATTTCGATGAGCTTGTGCAAATGTAGCCTTCAGTTCCTGTTCTTAGCTGAAAGGAGTGGCCACCCGGTGTGGTCTTCTGCTGCTGTAAGCCATCTGCCTCAAAGTTCGACGTACTGTGCGTTCAGAGAGTGCTCTTCTGCCTACCTGGTGTAACGGGTGGCGATTTGAGTCCACTGTGCCCTTCTATCAGCTCGAACCAGTCGGCCCATTCTCCTCTGACCCTGGCACTCAATAAGGCATTTCGCCCACAGAACTGCCACTCACTTAATGTTTTTCTTTTTCGAACCATTCTCTGTAAACCTAGAGATGGTTGTGCGTGAAAATCCCAGTAGATCAGCAGTCATGAAATACTCAGACCAGCCCTTCTGGCACCAACAAACCATGCCACGTTCAAAGGCCTCAAATCACCTTTACTTCCCCAATGATGCTCGGTTTGAACTGCAGGAGATTGTCTTGACCATGTCTACATGCCTAAATGCACTGAGTTTCCGCCATGTGATTGGCTGATAGAAATTAAGTGTTAACGAGGTTGGACAGGTGTACCTAATAAAGTGGCCGGTGAGTGTATTATATATGTATATACATTTTTTCTGTTGTGGTAGGGGTTATATACAGATGATGTGAGACTTACATGGGAGGGGCTAGTAACCGTCATTTGATACGGTGCATTTTATATTACCTTAGTAGGATTTCTGCATTAAGAAATCCTTTAGATTGTAAAGAAACAGACTGCCACAAATGGCTCTTAGATAACAATGTTGCTATTAGGTTGCTATGGCAAATTGTCTACAGGAATAAGAAGGTTCTCTCCTATCATGTTGTTACCCAGGTCAGTGCTAACCCTTCCCTGCTCTCTCCCTGGCTGTAGTATGCGTAGTATGCTATGAGAGCACAGTGGTGTTGAATATTGAGAATCTGAGGGAAACAATTTTCTGTTTAAAAAAGGGTGTCAGTTAGTTACTTGGGCTCTCTGGGAACCTGCCATGGCTGTATTGTGAAAAATGTGGACAGGTTCCCTTAATCCAACCCTAGATGAGGGTATAAGTGTTGTGATGCCAGGTAGAGCAGTTTAATTCCCTATTCTGATCCCAGAAGTAAAGGTTACAACTCATCACTATATCAAAGGCAGAACAAACAATGGAATCATCGCTCGGAGAGGCTCGTTCAGTCCTGATTAAACCTTGGATGTAATTTGTTCAGTAAAGCAAGAAAACTCATACAGTTCAGTTGTGTTCCTTTTTCTTTCTGTGAGATGGTATAATCTGTTTCCCAGAAGGGTACTGAACTCTTCTGAAAACCAAAAACATACATCAAGCCATTTGGGCTTTTGGCAAGAGTGCCCGCTGTCAGGTTCGTATCCTGTACAAATACAAATTGCACGTTCCCCGGAGGCCGAGACGCGTGATAGCCTTCAGAATTACAGTCACCAACTTACTTCTGTCAGCTTATTAAGTGTCCCCAAGACATTTTTTCTCTCCATTGCTTCGCAAAAATGCCAAATCTGTTTTCCGTAGATAACAATGAGCTTAGCAGGTGGACAGAGTAACATTTGCATTCGGTGGATTATTAATGCGCAGGTAACTAGAAAGTACATAAAAATCTTAAATAAGCGAAGAAGCAGAAAAAAACAAAAAAGAGTACAAAAATAGTCAGCGAGAAAACTTCTAGAAAAGAGGGAAATAAATTCCGATAGGAAATCGCCCGTCGACTCAGGCGAGGAGTTGATTCCTCATGTATGGAGCGTTTGGGTGTTGATATACTTTCAGCCTGACGCTGTATTATTGCAGTAAAAATAATTTTACTATTTTGTTTTCATGGCTTCGCGGCGATTAATTACTGAGAAGTGAATTCTTCTCTGTCTTTTATAGGTGCTGGAGCAGAGGAGCGTGAAGGGGGAGGAATTACAGAACGAAGCGGATTGAAATTATAACTTATTATTAGTTCCAGTCTCGTGTCTCGACTGCCAATCACTTTCAGTTACCTGATGTGAGTAGCACTTCGGCCATGCCACTGGGGTCCTGGGTTCGAATCCCACCCAGGTCAAATCTGCAAAGAGTTTGTATGTTCTCTGGTTTTGCGGGGTTTCCTCCGGGTACTCCGGTTTCCTCCCACACTTCAAAACATACTGTTAGGTTGTTTAGATTGTGAGCCCCATGGGACAGGGGACCAATTTGACATGCTTTGTACAGCGCTGCGTAATCTGGTGTGCGCTATATAAATAAAGAATTATGTATTATCAAGGTAGACACGATAATTCTTACTCACCCCTACTGTGCTTTCAATGAAAGAACAGTGCAAGCGCCCCAGTTTAAATCTGCCTCCTCCCAAACCTTTCCAAACTTTTCGCCTTTGTCCATGTTGGCCCCACCCCACTGGTATTGTGGCCCCCACCCCCGGCTGCTTGGCACTGCCATTGCGGGGTGCTCGGCCGCCCCCCCTCCACCTCCCCACCCCTCCCCCCTCGCCCTAAGGGGTTAAAGATGAGTTGGATTTGGGGAATCTACTACCAGGATCAACTAAATAAGTAGATTCCTGATGGTAAATTTCCCTTTTGCTAAGTATTGGCCGCTCGCCTCTCTGTGGGGAAGGGAGGAGTGAGGAGCGCTCACGCTTCCTCCTGGTTGTGTGCTCGCCCGGAATAACCTAAAGATTTGGTGAGATTGTTCTAATTTACTTCTCTGTCTACCCTTGCGCTGTATGCTACATATTTACATGCATGATATCCTATATGTATGTATCACACAGATACTGTAATCTAGTTATGTGTCTGTCCTTAATACTTGGGATATTGATACATTACAAAAGAGCAATATGAGCACCAAGGTGTAGGTGGAAGTAAGGGACCACTTGTTTATCCTCCTCCCGTCTCCCTCTGGAATGTTTGGGGAGTACAGGCCATTTTTTATTCATTTTTTGGGTTGAATCTTTGTGGTACTTTTAATTGTGATAAGTAAAAGTTAAAGGAAATCAACCAGTTAGAAAAACAAAAAAACAAGATGTCTGACGCTTTGGGCTACTAGTTATGCATGCTCATGCTGGGAGCATGGGAGAGGGAAGTGACATCACACAAGAGGGGTTTCTTTTCTAGGTGATCCCGGCGTGTCAAGCATAGCAAAAGACAATGCCGGGATTTTTTTAACTGGTTGATTTCCTTTAAAGGACACCTGTCATCAGGTCTGTGTCACTTGTCCTGTCACTACTACCTGTTGGAGCAGCTCACAAGGTCCCATCCCAGCCTTTATCTAGTTATTTCATACATTAATCATTGTAAAATCATCTATTTTTTATCATGTAAATGAGGCTGGTCACATGGTCAGAGGCAGTGATGTCACCCCTGTTCCCCCTCCCCTCTCCTCCCCCTGCTCATGTCTGTGTGTAATGTATAGTAAAGCATTGCTAGTGTGTGTACTGCCTCTGCTGACATGCTGCATCCTCCTAATATACAGGTGAGAGACACAGACATCAGCTACACATGAATCTGACATGTTCTGCTGTAACATGGCTGCCTGGAGCTGCTGTATCTCTCCTAAACACACACACATGCACACACAGGCTGCAGGGGGCGCCAGCACCAGGAAGCACATCATTATACAGCCTGTATAATAGTGTGAGACCAAGGTGTAGGTGGAAGTAAGGGACCACTTGTTTATCCTCCTCCCGTCTCCCTCTGGAATGTTTGGGGAGTACAGGCCATTTTTTATTCATTTTTTGGGTTGAATCTTTGTGGTACTTTTAATTGTGATAAGTAAAAGTTAAAGGAAATCAACAAGTTAGAAAAACAAAAAAACAAGATGTCCGACGCTTCGGGCTACTAATTATGCATGTTCATGCTGGGAGTATGGGAGAGGGAAGTGACATCACACGAGAGGGGTTTCTTTTCTAGGTGATCCCGGCGTGTCAAGCATATCAAAAGACAACGCCGGGATTTTTTTAACTGGTTGATTTCCTTTAAGTTTTAATCGTGGCCATTTTATTAAACTATATTTCAGAGGAGATGAAAGTACATAAAGCACTGAAGACCCGCGGCGTAACTACGAGAGGCAGGGCCCTATTGGAGACTTCTGAATTGGCCCTTCCTTCCCGCTTAATATATATATTGCAATCATATATACACTGACATTTCTATACCTATATTCATAAACATACAGTTACTCACATACACACGCACATATAGAGCATGTACACATCACATATACACACATATACAGTCCCATATACAGACAAACAGAATTTAAATACAAATACAGTATATACACACCATATACGTCATAGATATGTATATAATGGTGCACATTCTGCATTCTTTAGAGTCAGGTCAGATGACGAGGCCCCCTGACACTGTGGGCCCCATAGCGGCTGTTATGGCTGCAACCCCTGTGGTTCCGCCCCTGGTCAAGCCAGGACCAACCATGTTTGAGTCAGAAGATAGGTGATTAACCCCTTCCCGACGTGCACTGGTAAGCCGGTAAGTCTTTGTTGCATATTGCTAGCACCGATCACGGGTGTTATCCCGTACATCGCGGCCAGCAAAGCTGCCGACGGCTTCAAAAAGTTGGTGATGATCGTTAATCCCTGTGACAGTCTCGTTTTAACCCATTCATAACAATGTGCGATTGGCAGTATATGGTAAAATCAATCAGACAACCTAGGGTTAAAGTAAAAATAAAAAGTAAAAAAAAAATTAAAATAAAAAAACCTAAAAATTCTAATCACCCCCCTTTCCCTAGAACTGATAGAAATATAAATAAACAGTAAAAATCACAAACACATTAGGTATCGCCGCATCCAAATATGCCCGATCTATCAAAATATAATAATGTTTTTTCACTGCATTTAACCCCGTAACGGAAAATATGCCATTTTGAAAACTATAAAAAAATCTATAAAAGTGATCAAAAGGTCGCACAGTCCTAAAAATGGTAACAGTGAAAACGTCATCAAAAGTCGCACAAAATAACACCACCCACAGCTCTGTACAACAAAGTATGAAAAAGTTATTCGAAATTATGAGTTATGAGAAGATGGCAAAATCCCCAAAAACATTTTTGTACAGGAGGTTTTCAATTTTGTAAATGTATGAAAACATTATCAAACCTATACAAATTTGGTATCCACGTGATCGTACCGACCCAAAGAATAAAGTAGACATGTCATTTGTGGCGCACAGTGAAAGCTGTAAAATCCAAGCCGAAAGCGGCGCAAATGCTTTTTTTTCACCATTTTCACTGCATTTGGATTTTTTTCACCACTTCCTAGTGCACGGCATGGAATATTCAATACCGTCACTATGAAGTGCAATTTGTTGCGCAGAAAACAAGCTGTCACAGAGCTCTTTATGTGTAAAAATTTAAAAGTTATAGATTTTTGAAGGTGGGGAGTGAAAAATTGAAATGAAAAAACAAAAAAGGGCCCGGTCGTTAAGGGGTTAATACGCTTGGTCAAAACAATGTAATTACAAGGTAGCATTTGCAGTTTTATGATACCAAGCCTAAATGCAGAGATAAACCCTCCATGACTGCTTTCTTGTTGTGCAGAGATTGCCCTTGTTATTTGTGCCTGATGTGCTAGATGCGGCTTTCCACATTTTGATGGATAATTTGATACCCCGTGCTGAGAAACCCACAGGTGAATGTTAAAACTTTCTTTCCTAGAGGGTTACTTTCCGGAAAGTTATGATTTGAATTCAAAAGAGCTTTTTTTATGTTCAATGGTTTATCATTTTAGGGTTTAACATTCCCTTAACACATAAAATAATTTGTGACTGAATAACATATTAAAGTATATGTTATGACAAAGGGGTTAATACATTCTAAAATTAACTATAATGATGTGTTAGTTAAATGGGTTGTCAGGTGGTATACATTTATTTTACTGAGAAACCCAAATGGTACAAAAATAATAAAGAACTTCACTTACCCCGGACCTGGAACCAACATGTACTACAGATCTCCTTATCAGCGTATATTTTCTATATATTTATAGCAGCCCTGAAGAGCTTTAGGAAACAGCGCTGTGTACAGTTGGGAGTCTGGAATAGATATACTGGGGGTCATTTACTAAGGGCCCGATACGCGTTTTCCCGACGTGTTCCCCGAATATTTCCGATTTGCGCCGATTTTCCCTGTATTGCCCAGGGATTTTGGTGCACGCGATCGGATTTTGGCGCATCGGCGCCGGCATGCACGCGACGGAAATCGGGGGGCGTGGCTGAACGAAAACCCGACGGATTCGGAAAAACCGCCGCATTTAAAAAAAGAAATGTGTCGCTTGGGACGCGCTCACCTTCACTTGGTTCGGCCAAGCAGCGCCACCTGGTGGACGGCGGAGGAACTGCCTTGATGAATCCCGGCAGGACACGTATCCAGCGCAGAGAACGCGCCGCTGGATCGCGAACGGACCGGGTAAGTAAATCTGCCCCATTGTATCTTGGTTGCAAACTTAGGTTGTTTGTTGAGGAGGTGAAGATTAGATTGGAGCGCTAAATACATTGAAAAAGTGCGGTTTCTGAGAGAACCAATTGGTTTAGTTTTAGTTTATAGTCTTATGCAACACCCTCGCCGATGCAATGGCGAAGGAGTGCTTGCGAATACGTCCCACAGCATGTCATCACATCACACAGGGGACATTGCAGTGGTAGCTCCTGCCTGGCAGGGCAGGAGTTAAGTGTTTTGTATGATGTAAGATCTATCATCCAATCACCTGCATTACATTCTGTCTAATGTAAGCTGAGATGTAATTGGAGGAGCAGCCACCACCTGACCAGGGAAGTTACAAAACCCCTGGCCAGGAATGTTCTAGAGGGGAGTCTTTCCCAGGAGGGAGAAGAGACCAGTCCTGGTCAGACCTGAGGGTCTGCAGGACATCAGAAGAGTTTAGTTTTAGCCTAGCTCAGATCAGAAGAAGCAGACTGGGTCACCCCAGTCTAGACTCTATTCAGCCAGCATACCACACCAGAGCAGGAAGAGCCTAGCCCCTGCCTCTGAAGAGTGGAGCTAATAGATTAGAGTTAGTGAGGAAAGGGGTATCATCCTACCTTCAAGGGTGATACCTGAAGCACTCCAGGACAAGCTGAAGCTTCCTATTAGGACACAGCTACCTCCCAGCCTGCCCTCTGCATCCAGGCTGGCGATCTACCTCCTGTGGCTTCCTCCAAAAGCATCTCAGCACTCCACCACTCTGTTAAAGGCACGTTGCTGAAGTTCCTGTAAAGAACTGTAAGTTGTTTCTGTTCAACCTCTGCCTCCGTCTGGTCCCTGCTACTACGGCTGCCATCATCACAGGCACCCTGTCCACCACACAGAGACTCATACTCTAGACACCAAAGGGTTGCCCCAGGGAGATCCGCTATAGCAGCCTCTCCCTCATCATTTCTTGCCAACACCACCCTGCTGGAGACCTGCCAGGCTGTAGGACAGCCCTCCGGTCCCCCCCATACCAAGCACCGTGACACTAGCGTGCCTAGGCCGCAACCGCCAGCCACTCAGGTACTGCGGGCCCCGGCTGACTCCAGGCCCCGAGAAAAGGCTAGGCCCCGGTGGGGGATGTTGCACTAATATTCCCCTTCTCAAACAAACCTGAAGTATGCAAACCACAATACAAAGTCTGTAACAGTGGCCTCCTAATCATTGTAGATAAATTTTAGTACCAGTCGTCTCATATGGGACAGAGGAAGGACCTCTGCACACAATATAATGGACATGTAGATTTTAATTCTTTAACACGCGTGAGGACCTGGACTTCACAACAACATATACTCAAGGGGGCATATTCATCAGTCAGTGGCATAGAAGCCGTGAAATAATCTTAAATGCTTGCTTATTACTAGCACTTGTTATTATTTAGCCCTCTCCGCCACCTTCACCCCAGTAGGGGGACAGCCGGCCAAGCGGAGGGCAAAGGGCGGAGGGCATTACTGTGTGATAAGTCACCGGCTGTGGTTATTTCTACACCAGGCAGGGCCTAGCGTAGAAGTAAACGCTGCACAGGACACCCACCCAATCCATCAAGAGGCTGAAGCCTCTTAATGTTTCGCTCTGCGAAAATGCAGCGGTGGGGCACAAGCACCGACGTATGATAAATATCCCCAAGGTTGCTATCACTTTGAGTAGCCCCATTACAGGTGGCAGCTAACCTAGGCAACATGGGAGATATTGTTGTGAAGCACCAGGGGGGTAGACTTAGAATAGTCACAGGTAGGCCAAAGTCAAGGCAAGGACAGTCCTGGTACAGGCGCCGCAGTGTTAGGATTGGCATCAAGGTTTGATATCAGATACAGAGTTAGAGAACAAGGATGGGGTCACACACAGACCGGATTGCAAAACAAACAGCTCCACAAGTGCTAGCATTAGCCCAGGACATATTACATCATATTTTGACAGATTGAGGGAGATTTATCATAGTATCATAGTTATAGTTTAAAAGACCATATATGACTGTATGTGTCCATCAAGTTCAACCAAGGAAGGGATGAGAAAGGGATTTAGGGGAAGCCTCTATCAAGGTTTGCAGACCTGAAGCCTTGAAATAACCTGGTGAACCACCAGGAATTGTGAATACTTCCTCCCTTTTCGCTGCATCCAAGCAAAGTGGGCATGAAAGGGGCAGGAATTGGGCGTTACTGCCACGTGCTGGCTCTGTTGAAGGTTATAGTGCAATTCTTTGCCAGGGAGGACCTGGTTCTAGAATTCTCAGGCAGTGCAGCTGGCCACTAGTTACAGCAGCTGGTCGGGGCTACCTGTTATATTCGGCGCAGGGGAGGGGCGGGGTTTACATCATAAACTGGCGCAAAATGCCACGATAAACGATTAATCCCCCCTATTGCTCTCACGCCTCAAAACGTAGGTGGTGGTGGAAAGGCTAAAAGCAGGACAATTCGATCTGAGGAAGGACGGACTGTACAGTTACCATTCTACATCTTGTACGCTCCAGCAGACATCTCTTTATCATCAATGTGTCATTCATTTCACAATTGCTTTTTTATACTGCAGCGTATTTTCACATCCCTTTTATTTCTAATTTCTCCCTATCTTTGTGTAACCTGTGGGACCACTTCCCTATTGTCAGGACTGTCATTCGGATCCTTTGTCAGCTGAAATCTCTCGTTTCATTAACATAAAGGATCTTTTTTTGGAAATAAGAAGAAAGATGACATATAATTACAATTTTAATATATACGGGAGAATGAATCCGCCCCTTTCAGCAGTTTTACATTCAGCACAACTGCAGGTTTTAGAAGAACTTTCCATGGTTCATTGAGTAGATGTTCATAACAAACCAGCTGCTCGTCTGGTCTGCTGACCTCATTGTAAGAAAATCTGTGCATTCTTCCAGACCTTTCTTGAGCTATTTATAAGTGGATATTCCATCTGGTGTCTTCAGTCATCATAACCCATGGTGGTTATGTTCTTCCTTCAGAAAATGTAGATCTACGGGAAAGATTCACATGTATGAATAATGGACAGAATCCACTTTTAATACCATTACTTTTTCAACTGAATCTTTGTAACCAACTCTTTATTCATCTACCACAGCAAGAAGTTACAGCATTGTCCCGAAACTCAATACCTGTAAATAACCAAACTCTTGCTCTTAATGGGGGGGATGTATTAAGATCGACATTTGCAAGTCTTAATCTTTCTCCCTACTGCCCAGCACCACAGATCATTCGCAGGTGCTGGTGTGAATGTCTTCATAATTCCCAAGTAAAGAACCAGCGGATAGGGCTACATGTATGCATACATTACTACATAGGTAATATTTTGTTTGGTGGTAATTTGTCGTCCTGATACAGTGATGGTCATGTTATTATTTCCTCAATTAATGGTTTTATGTGATATATACACTCACCGGCCACTTTATTAGGTACACCATGCTAGTAACGGGTTGGACCCCCTTTTGCCTTCAGAACTGCCTCAATTCTTCGTGGCATAGATACAACAAGGTGCTGGAAGCTCCTTGAGATTTGGTCCATATTGACATGATGGCATCACACAGTTTGCCGCAGATTTGTCGGCTGCACATCCATGATGCGAATCTCCGTTCCACATCCCAAAGATGCTCTATTGGATTGAGATCTGGTCACTGTGGAGGCCATTTGAGTCCAGTGACCTCATGTCAAGTTCAAAAACCAGTCTGAGATGATTCCAGCTTTATGACATGGCGCATTATCCTGCTGAAAGTAGCCATCAGATGTTGGGTACATTGTGGTCATAAAGGGATGGACATGGTCAGCAACAATACTCAGGTAGGCTGTGGGCGTTGCAACGATGCTCAATTGGACAAGGGGCCCAAAGGGCCAAGAAAATATCCCCACACCATGACACCACCCACCACCAGCCTGAACGTTGATACAAGGCAGGATGGATCCATGCTTTCATGTTGTTGACGCCAAATTCTGACCCTACCATCCGAATGTCGCAGCAGAAATCGAGACTCATCAGACCAGGCAACGTTTTTCCAATCTTCTACTGTCCAATTTCGATGAGCTTGTGCAAATTTAGCCTCAGTTTCCTGTTCTTAGCTGAAAGGAGTGGCACCCGGTGTGGTCTTCTGCTGCTGTAGCCCATCTGCCTCAAAGTTCGACGTACTGTGCGTTCAGAGATGCTCTTCTGCCTACCTTGGTTGTAACGGGTGGCGATTTGAGTCACTGTTGCCTTTCATCAGCTCGAACCAGTTGCCCATTCTCCTCTGACCTCTGGCATCAATAAGGCATTTCCGCCCACAGAACTGCCACTCACTTATGTTTTTTCTTTTCGGACCATTCTCTGTAAACCTAGAGATGGTTGTGCGTGAAAATCCCAGTAGATCAGCAGTTTCGAAATACTCAGACCAGCCCTTCTGGGCACCAACAACCATGCACCGTTCAAAGGCCTCAAATCACCTTCTCCCATAATGATGCTCGGTTTGAACTGCAGGAGATTGTCTTGACCATGTCTACATGCCTAAATGCACTGAGTTTCCGCCATGTGATTGGCTGATTAGAAATTAAGTGTTAACGAGCAGTTGGACAGGTGTATCCTAATAAAGTGGCCGGTGAGTGTATTATATTGTATATACATTTTTTCTGTTGTTGGTAGGGGTTATATACAAGATGATGTGAGACTTACATGGGAGGGGCTAGTAACCGTCATTTGATACTGGCATTTTTTATTACCTATTAGGAATTTCTGCATTAAGAAATTCTTTTTAGATTGTAAAGAAACAGACTGCAAAATGGCTCTTAGTAACAATGTTGCTATTAGGTTGCTATGGCAAATTTGTCTACAGGATTTAAGACAGGCTTTCTCTCCTATCATGTTGTTACCCAGCTGTCAGTGCTAACCCTTCCTGCTCTCTCCCTGGCTTGTAGTATGCTATGAGCAGCACAGTGGTGTTGAAATATGAGAATCTGAGGGAAACAATTTTCTGTTTAAAAAGGGGTGTCAGTTAGTTACTTGGGCTCTCTGGGAACCTGCCACTGGCTGTATTGTGAAAAAATGTGACAGGTTCCCTTTAATCCAACCCCTAGATGAGGGTATAAGTGTTGTGGATGCAGGTAGAGCAGTTATTCCCTATTCTGATCCCAGAATAAAGGTTACAACTCATCACTATCAAAGGGCAGAACAAACAATGGAATTTCGCTCGGAGAGGCTCGTTCAGTCCTGATTAAACCTTGGATGTAATTTGTTCAGTAAAGCAAGAAATACTTCATACAGTTCAGTTGTGTTTCCTTTTCTTTCTGTGAGACTGGTAATCTGTTCCCAGCAGGTAATACTGAACTCTTCTGAAAACCAAAAACTACATCAAGCCTTTGGGCTTGGCAGTGACCCCCCGCTGTAGGTTCGTATTCGTACAAATACAAATTGCACTTTCCCCGGAGGCCTGAGACGGTGATAGCCTTCAGAATTACAGTCAACCACTTACTTCTGTCAGCTTATTAAGTCCCCAAGACATTTTTTCTCTCCATTTGCTTCGCAAAAATGCCAAATCTGTGTTTCAGTAGTAAACAATGAGCTTAGCAGGTGGACAGAGTAACATTTGCATTCGTGGATTATTAATGCCGCAGGTTAACGAGAAAGTACATAAAAATCTTAATAAGCGGAGAAGCAGAAAAAAAACAAAACAGAGTACAAAAAATAGTCAGCGGAAAACTTCTAGAAAAGAGGGAAATAAATTCCGATAGGAAATCGCCCGTCGACTTCAGGCGAGGAGTTGATCTCTCACTGTATGGAGCGTTTGGGTGTTGATATACTTCTCAGCCTGACGTGGTATTATTTGCAGTAAAATAATTTTACTATTTTGCTTTTTTCATGGCTTCGCGGCGCATTTAATACATGAGAAGTGAATTCTTTCTGTCTTTATAGGTGCTGGAAGCAGAGGAGCTGGGAGGAGGGGAATTACAGAAACGAAGCGGATTGAAATTATAACTTATTATTAGTCCGTCTAGTGTCTCGACTGCCAATCACTTTCAGTTACCTGAGTGAGTAGCACTTCTGCCCTTGCAGCACTGGGGTCCTGGGTTCGAATCCCACCCAGGTCAACATCTGCAAAGAGTTTGTATGTTCTCTTGTGTTTGCGTGGGTTTCCTCGGGTACTCCGGTTTCCTCCCACACTTCAAAACATACTGTTAGGTTGTTTAGATTGTGAGCCCCATGGGGACAGGGACCAATTTGACATGCTTTGTACAGCGCTGCGTAATCTGTGTGCGCTATATAAATAAAGAATTATTATATTATCAAGAGTAGACACGATAATTCTTACTCACCCCTACTGTGCTTTCAATGAAAGAGAACGTGCAAGGCCCCAGTTTAAATCTGCCTTCCCAAACCTTCCAAAACTTTTTCTGCCTTTGTCCATGTTGGCCCCACCCACTGGTATGTGGCCCCATCCACGGCTGCTTGGCACTGCCCATTGTGGGGTGTGGGATTGGTGACAAGATCTGCAATTTCCGACAAAGTACACACTGTTACATTCACCATGCAGTGAGGGGACTGGTTAAGGACAGGAAAGTGGACAGAGAGAGGACTTCCTGTCTGCTCTGGTTAAAATTTGAAGAGACACTGAGCTGTCAATCCAAACATGGAGAGTGTTCACTGGCAACCTGGAAGAAAACTTGACTCTCTCTTCAATAGTTGACTCACGTTCTACTCATTTGCAGGTCAGAGAAAAACCGTTGTAATTAAGGTACAGTGTCTCAGTACCAGATAATTTTAGGTCATATTGGGGACCATTAACCTTTAGCAGCAGGAATTATGGTGCTGTGAAGGCTACAATTCTGGTGACAGGTTTCCTTTAGGCTATATGGCTAACCTCTCCTCTGTTTCAGCCTGCTGCTTAGGATGGAGTGGGTAAAGGCTGCCATCAGCAGTGCCGGACACTCCATTAACTAAACTACAGGGTGAGGAAAATTCTCAGGACACCATTTTATTTCTGACATAAAAGGGAAAAATTATATCAGAATACTCCAGCAAGTAAAAGGTGAGAGGTCCTATCGTTTGGGCTATGTCTACAATAAGGTGCCATCTGGAAGCTTCTATGGGATCAAGGACAAATTTTTCCCATAGGAAGGGGGAGGGGGGGGGGCAGGGATGTAGTATATCAAACATTCAAAAAGTTATCAACTTTTAAAAAGTTAGAAACAAAAGTTATCAAGTTACGTGATTCAAAAATTATCAACACAGAGATTCTCAATAGATTCTATAACATTTTTGCATTCAGCTATCCATTGTCCACTCTCGTATGAAGTGCTGATGCACAGATCTGTGAGTAGGGGGCGGCTGCGGAAACTTGGCAACAAAAATGGCGATCCAGCATTACGCACAGTTGAAAAGAAAAATTCTGTTAACACATCCTAATTATTAAGTTTAGATTTAAAACATGGTAGCGCCACTAGAGGTACTTGGTCTGACGCGTTCCGGACCATTCACGTCCTTAGTCGTCTTAGTGAAGGGAGGAAATATAAATTTCACACATCAACCGACCGTATTCCTCCTGTTATGCATCTGGCCGGAGAAGAGAGGTCAGGGAACCAGGGGTCACAGGACCAAATCATTGATGTTCAGCAGGGACATAACTTATTTTGTTACTTTAATCGCTTAGGCCATGATTGACTGCAGCGATCGAGGTTACCGATCACTCCACTCCAGAGTTATAGGAAAGAATTTATTTACAGCATTTATTTTGCATTGGCTAAATCTGTGGCACAGTACGCCCGACAGTATATAGATGATATATGTGTATATTGGGGTCTTAGGCAATGATCAGCCCCCAGCTTTATAATGCTGAAAGTCCATATCTGGGTACCCAGACCGCAGCTGTCACCAAAATAGGTGGAAGCCTCTATAGCCTGAGGATAAATAAGTGGTGTCAAACTTCTACCGATTCAATGACCTGACATCATCAGCTGGACAAAACCCTTTAAGCCATAACATGTGCCATAATACACTCCATTTCACAGCTGAAGAACAGAGATCACATTTTCATTGGAGTTTTATCACCTCCAATGTGTATTCTGGCATCTCATAAAAAACAACACCACGTGGGGAGATTACTTACCGGTCCATTCGCGATCCAGCAGCGGTCTCTTGCGCTGGATTCGGGTTCTGCCGGGATTCACTAAGGTAGTTCCTCCGCCGTCCACCAGGTGGCGTGCTGCGTGAAAAGAATTGGAACGCGCTGGAGTTCACTGAGCCGGGCGTGAGTGAAGGTAAGTGCAAGCTCCCGCGATAATTTTTTGTTAAATGCGGCAGTTTTCTGAATCTGTCGGGTTTTCGTTCGGCCACGCCCCCCGATTTCCGTCGCGTGCATGCCAGCGCCGATGCGCCCACAATCCAAATAGCGGGAGTCAAAATCCCGGGGCAATTCAGGGGAAATCGGCGCAATCGGAACAATTCGGGTAATACGTCGGGAGAAAAACGCAGATCCATCGGAAAACGGAATCCATCCAACATGGCAGATACTTTTTATTCCTATATTAAAATAAATATGAATTAAAAATGACTAAAAGCATTACGTTGGATTACTACAAGTTCCCCTCTTGTATGGATTGTACCAGTACTGATATTTGCTACGATGTGGGTCACCAGAATATGGCACAATGGTGGGGATGGTTTTATATGTCACACTGATTCCCATTTTCTCCAAGAGACAGGCCCCGTTCATGCTTGATATGAGCAAACCCGTTATTCCAAGATGGTAGAAAACTTTGCGGCCTCCACTGTTTCTTGAGGATTGTTTGCAGAATTGCTCTAATACCCAAAATGGAGGACTTTTATAGGTCAGAACCTTGAAGTCGCTAGATCTCTACAGCTTGGCTCCTTGGTGGCATTATTCTCCATGTTTGCCCAGTGGGCACTTGCAGCTGTGAACACTGCTGGGTTATTGAGTTGAGCACTTATGAGTTTGACTTGCTGCACCATCCTGTATTGTTGGTCTTCTCCGTGGCCTCTAGCATGTCTACACTTTCCTATCTGCCTCTCTGTTTTCTTTCTAATGTGATTTGTGAACGTTGTACCTTCCTTCATGTCCAGGGCGGATGTGCCATTATGTATTCTGAATTATTAATATAAATACATTAATAACCAACATGATCAACCTATTTTAATCTCACCCCCATCCAAGATCTAGCTGTACAATAATGGAGTAAGAACTTAAAGTAATTACTAGATGTGTCCCTTCCAATGCTAGATGAATGCAAGAGTTATTGATATATACACTCACCGGCCACTTTATTAGGTACACCATGCTAGTAACGGGTTGGACCCCCTTTTGCCTTCAGAACTGTCTCAATTCTTCGTGGCACAGATTCAACAAGGTGCTGGAAGCATTCCTCAGAGATTTTGGTCCATATTGACATGATGGCATCACACAGTTGCCGCAGATTTGTCGGCTGCACATCCATGATGCGAATCTCCAGTTCCACCACATCCCAAAGATGCTCTATTGGATTGAGATCTGGTAACTGTGGAGGCCATTTGAGTACAGTGAACTCATTGTCATGTTCAAGAAACCAGTCTGAGATGATTCCAGCTTTATGACATGGCGCATTATCCTGCTGAAAGTAGCCATCAGATGTTGGGTACATTGTGGT